>OX451739.1:115398006-115998006 GCA_948472305.1 Vicia faba | reverse complement strand
ATGAAACCGATGAAGGGAACGACGCCTCTGTAAACTGTAAACCCTTTCTGAACAAACTCCTTCAACCCTTACAAAATGTCTCAAGCGCTTGGGCCTGCTCCACTTCCAAAAGCCTAAGCCCATTTATTTTCTAGCGCCTGACCCCTCCTTCAGCGCGCATACCCCCCCCCCCCCCCTCTGATTCCCTTTACTAATCTATTTGGGCCCAACTTTCCTCTTAAGCCCATTTTAATTCTTTTTTTAAACTATTACTCTTTTTTATCACACTACATCTTTTTTTTATAACTTACTTTGTTAAATAACTTAATATACTAATTTTTTACATTAAATTTTATTAACAATACCTTTTTTTATTACACTCAAAATATGTAGATATTAGATTTCATTAAGTTTAAACATTTTTTATTAAAACCTTTTTTTTTTAAATTTAAAATCTTATATATAAAACATTAACAAAATACATAAACAATGGATTTTTATTAAGTTAAAATTTTCTTTTCTTTTATTAAATCTTTTGTTTTGTACATATTTAACAAAAACCCTAATAAATAAATACTTACTTAATTTTGCATTAAGTTAACATCTTTTCTCACCTTGTAAATAATCACATGCACTTACACCAATACATTTGCTTGTCTTTTATTCTTATACATTGATATATATCACATTGAGAATGCGATTCGATTTGTTTGTAAATATATTTGGACACTACTATCCTGATAAGTCTCATCCCCATTTGTAAATATTTGTACCCCCATTCCCGGATACTTATTTGTAATAGCTTAGACTTTAAATTCCCGCAATTTATCGCTTTCTATATACTGTATAGTAATTAGGGTTTGTATGCGAAGATTTAAAATCAACCGCTAGATAACCTAATACAAAGACAAATGCATGACAATCAATACACAATTCACACTTGCACCCCTAGGGTAATTCCGCTTGTTGCCTTCCAAAATGGGCCATGCTTGCACGTTGAGTTTCTTTGGGAAAACAAAACAAATCAAAATGATCATAGTCCCTCGATGACGCTTTTGAAGTTGCCTAAACAAAATGATCATAGTCCCTTCAAGAAAATTGCCAAAGACACTTGGCACCATTGCATTCATGGTCCATACGATGACCCGCGCCCGTCCCGTTAACATCCTAATACAAGATTGTCCACCAAATACAATGGTGGAACAATACTGTTAAAAGGGTTAAAACATAGGAAAGATCTTTGAGTAAATTTAGGGGTAGACAACTCTTAGTTACTTGATCAACTTGCAAACCACACTTGCCTACTTTCAAAACACACTCCACACCACAACTTTCAAAACAACTTCCAAAAACATTGAAACATCTTTTCAAAAAGACAAACACCTTTTGTAAAACATTCGAGTAAAGAATTGTTACAAGGGTTGCCTAGACAAGGCATCTTTTTCAAAACATTTTCAAAACACACACACACACCACCATTTCAAGCAATTGAAAATCAAGGCAAGTGATCTAAAACAAGTAACTAAGAGCCCATGGATAACCATGGATGAAAAGGGTGCTAATACCTTCCCTTTTCATAATCTACCCCCCGAACCCACGAAACATCTCAAAAGGTTTTTCCTGTGCTTTTTAACCTTTCCTTAGGATAAAATAAAAAGTCGGTGGCGACTCTTGCTAAACCGAACAAGTGCGAATACAAACACAAACCTCAAGTCAGTTCTCCCACCGTATCACAGAACTGGCGACTCTGCTGGGGAGAAATTTAAAAGTGGGGTTACCTTAGGGTTTAGATCACCTTTACATACTTGCTTTGATTGCCTTGGTTGCTTTACTTTTTGGGTCCTTATTTGGGTTTGTTGTAAATCCTACACCCGGATTTGGGGGCACCTTGTAGGTAAATAGCAATAAAACTGTGAGGGAACTGTGCGGGGTATACCGACATGGTTGAAGCAGTAAGCTATGTTAGTGTGACATATTTGTGAGTACCGGTAACCCTTGAGTTCAATCAAGGAGAGTACGGGGCCGCTGAGTGATGTCATGAAGCACTAACGAACTCTTAGAACCTTAGTTGACCATCTTAGCCTTTTTTAGGGGTAGTGAGATGACCGACTTTGGTGCAGTCCGAAGTTGGTAGATACTCGATACTACACTCATTGAGGGTTGTTTTCTTGGAATATTTTGGTCGCCAGTTAAGTGGCTAAACCAAAACAATGAACACACAAAACAATCCAATGATATTGAGCTCCTTAGAACCCAGTTTCTATTTTAGGACAGGATGAGCCAACTAACTTCAAGAGGGTACTTACCTACAAACCCCATGCAAGCCTAAACCTAAGGACTTGTTTGCTTTGTGTGAATATGATTACCTGTATATACACTTGCTTCTGCATACATGTACATCATGACATCATACCATAGCATTTTCAATAACCATTTCAAGGATCTCGAGGGTCTTTTGATGCAGGGTCACGTTGAACCAGACGTCCACCAAGGGGCAAAAGGCTTTCTCCTCTAAACAAATGCCATCAAAGATCAAGTGCAAACAACTTGAATCAGGGGCGATGAACCAGTCGACATGGTGAGCTTGATTCTCGTGGAAGGACATCCACCGGTGCAAGGTTCTCCAATCAAAGATCGAAGTTCAACCTCTAACATTCTCTTGTGTTTACCCCAAGAGATCCTTGAAAGCATGCATCCACATATCATGCATTGCATCATAACAGTTTTTCCTTTTCAGGTTTCCTTACTCTCCTACTGTTTATTTCAGTAGAGATGGCTCTAGAGAGGACTGTCAAGGACATCCAGGACCAAAACGCTCAACTTCAGGAAATGTTCTTGAACCTGTCCCAGGGGCAAGAAGAAGTGAAAGCTCTCCTCACAAGGGGCTTGGTACAGGGGAATTCAAACAATGCCAGGAGTGATCAGTTGGGGGAGCTACAGTTTGATTTTCCAACATTGAGGATCCAGGTGATGGGACAACTGGTAGGCCCTATGGCTCTCATCCAGGACTTGGCTCAAAGACAAGAGGAACTCAGAGTTCTCGTAAACCAACTGCTTCGGGACAACCGAGTGGGGCAAACATCTGAGGTTGAAGATCAAGTCACCACTCAGCCCCCCTCGAGACAAGAAGACAAGGGGAAGGCTCCTCTGCTTGCTTCAGGGTCACAAGCCCATCAACAACCCCGTCAGCGTCATCGGGGTACTCAGCGTAAGCAAAATACGTCGGGAAGATAGTTCATTGAGACTGACATACCTTCATCTCTAATACTGGAGCGTTTGTTGGAGGTCAATCTGTCTGCTTTGAGGGATCCTATTCGGAAGCCCAATACCTCCGCTCCTAACTATCATCCCGACGTATTTTGTGTATACCACTCCTATAGCCCGGGACATGACACCGACGACTGTTGGGCCTTGAAGAAGAAGATTCAAGATCTGATTGACATTGGAGTGCTGAGGTTCATGCCAGACGGCGAGATGAAAATCTTCCGTTAAGAGTTTCTCCACCTGAAGTGACAAAGCTCAAATTGAGAAACTTTTGTTTTATTTGGATTTTCAAGTTGTAATCTCTTTGTTATTCAAAAAATTATCTATTAATGTCAAACTTTGTTTCATTAATGCATTGCATATGTTTGTCTTGAATTCATCCATTCGTTTTCACTATTCTTATGCTTCCTTTATGATATTTAACTCTTGATAAAAAGCTGCAAGCCTTTAGAGGGAGGATGACGAAACAATACCATAATCTCATACAGTATGCTTTTGAACAGACCTTGCTGATGATGTACAAGCATTTCTTTCAATTCCCAAACACTGGAGTTATAAGGAAGATAATCCCTAGTCAACCCCTTCGAGCCAAAGAAGTAGGAGTTTTCTGTTCTAAACAAATTAAAACCTTTGATTTAAACCTGGGGCAGGGTAGTCTCTCAGTTAATCCAAAAAAGGTGCGCATTGAAGTCGCAAACTCTTAGTTCGTAATACAACGAACGACATCAAAAGAGAAAAGCATTCCTTTGGAATCAAAAGACAGTGATGGTTCCCTATCACATAGGCAGTCAATCTCTCAAAAGATAAAATCCCATTAAGTCGAAACCTATAAAGAAGGCTTAAGAAAGCTGGGGCATCCCGCTGACTGTAATCTCGAAAACAGGAACAGTCAGGAAAAAGTTAGGGATAATAAATCAAAAGAAAGAGGTCATTACAAATCCTCAACAACATGAAAAATGTTGCAAAAGAAAAAAAGGAGATGATGACTGTCTTCCAAAATTCAATTGGTGAACCATCACCCAAAAGTCGGTCCAAACTTGAATAGAGTTCGACGCACAATTAACTGAGTTTAGGGTTGAAGGACATCACGAAGAGCGGGTGGGTACAAATATACTTTGAGCCTTTATCCTTTGTTTCTTAAACCGTGAACCAGGCCACGTTACAACCCTTCAAAAGTCCTAATTGAAGCATGGGTTAGTTCAAAAGCATACTGTTACAAAATGTATCCTGACTCCTGTAAGGCTTTACTCTAAAATCTTGTGTTGATTTGTCTTATAAAAAGTTTTCTGCTAAAAAACGCATTTTTCAAAACTTCGAGACAAGCATAAACTTTGCATTACTTGAATATCACTGTTTGCATATGGCTATTTGTTTGACAGCGGAGAAATTCGTACAATGAATATCCGATGAGCGAAAGCTCTCTCAGTGAACAAAATCAATTCAAAAAGGATGGCACCTCCCTTAACAAATCTCCTATCAATAAAGGGGCATGACATGTCACTATCCAGCACACCTGGGGCAGTCCGGTCAAGGTTTCAACAGATCTTTCAAAGTTCAGTTAACCTGGGGCAGTCCAGTCAAGATTTCAAAAAATCTCTCAAAAGTTCAGTGAACTTGGGGCAAGTCTCCTTCATCAATCACTTGGGGCATTCGAATGTCAAAGGTGTTCAACAATTCCTTCATCACTTGTTGGAAGATACAGTTTCAGATACGCTCCAGACACGGTAGCCATTCTGTCACTCATTCAGATCCTAGTTACAGTTTCAGATACACTCCAGACACGAAAGTCATTCTGCTACTCATACAGATCTCAACTCCAAGATACAGTTTCAGATATGCTCCAGACACGGTAGCCATTCTGTCACTCATTCAGATCCAGTTACAGTTTCAGATACACTCCAGACACGGATGTCATTCTGCTACTCATACAGATCTCAACTCCAAGATACAGTTTCAGATACGCTCCAGACACGGTAGCCATTTTGTCACTCATTCAGATCCAGTTACAGTTTCAGATACACTCCAGACACGGAAGTCATTCTGCTACTCATACAGATCTCAACTCCAAGATACAGTTTCAGATACGCTCCAGACACGGTAGCCATTCTGTCACTCATTCAGATCCTAGTTACAGTTTCAGATACACTCTAGACACATAAGTCATTCTGCTACTCATACAGATCTCAACTCCAAGATACAGTTTCAGATACGCTCCAGACACGGTAGCCATTCTGTCACTCATTCAGATCCAGTTACAGTTTCAGATACACTCCAGACACGGAAGTCATTCTGCTACTCATACAGATCTCAACTCCAAGATACAGTTTCAGATACGCTCCAGACACGGTAGCCATTCTGTCACTCATTCAGATCCAGTTACAGTTTCAGATACACTCCAGACACGGAAGTCATTCTGCTACTCATACAGATCTCAACTCCAAGATACAGTTTCAGATATGCTCCACACACGGTAGCCATTCTGTAACTCATTCAGATCCAGTTACAGTTTCAGATACACTCCAGACACGGAAGTCATTCTGCTACTCATATAGATCTCAACTCCAAGATACAGTTTCAGATACGCTCTAGACACGGTAGCCATTCTGTCACTCATTCAGATCCAGTTACAGTTTCAGATACACTCCAGACACGGAAGTCATTCTGCTACTCATACAGATCTCAACTCCAAGATACAGTTTCAGATACGCTCCAGACACGGTAGCCATTATGTCACTCATTCAGATCAATTTACAGTTTCAGATACACTCCAGACACGGAAGTCATTCTGCTACTCATACAGATCTCACCTCCAAGATACAGTTTCAGATACGATCCAGACACGGTAGCAATTCTGTTACTCATCAGACAACCGCGAAGCCTGGATTATGACCAGATAGTGGTATCTCCTAAGAGCAAGCTATGAAGCCCGGATTCGACCGGATAATAGTTTAATCCCCAACAAGCTATTGTGAAGCCTGGATTACGACCAAATAGCAATACAAGTTTCTGTGAAGCCTGGATTACGACCAGATAGCAGTCAAGAATACTACGAAACCTGGAGTCGACCAGATAGTGGTATATCTTTAACACAAGCCGTGAAGCTCAGATGTGACCGGATAACAGCTTAGCAGTTTCTGTGAAGCCTGGATTACGACCAGATAGCAGTCAAGAATACTACGAAACCTGGAGTCGACCAGATAGTGGTATATCTTTAACACAAGCCGTGAAGCCCGGATGTGACCAGATAACATCTTAGCAATATCTGTGAAGCCTGGATTATGACCAGATAACAGTTAACCTTCAAGAATGAAGACTCTCATCCTTAAAACCTCAGAAGATTGGTACACTCCCAGTTTCTGACCGTTAACAGAATGAAGATTCTCATCACTTAGAAGATTGGTATACTCCCAATTTCTGAGTCCCAACAGAATGAAGATTCTCATTCTCAAAGTGGCGTATTTCTTAAGTTCCGGATTAATACCTGTAGCAAGCCAGGAAAATATCTGTGGACGACTGATTGTAGATCAATACCTGTAACAAGCCAAGAAATCATCTACATGAAGAGATTGAAGATCAATACCTGTAACAAGCCAGGAAAACTATCTTTCTTTCTCAGGTCAGGGATCAATACCTGAAACCAGCCAGGACAGTATCTCCTTGACTAACATTTCTTAAGTTCCAGATTAATACTTGTAGCAAGCCAGGAAAATATCTGTGGACGACTGATTATGGATCAACACCTGTAACAAGCCAGGAAACCATCTACGTGAAGAGATTGAAGATCAATACCTGTAACAAGCCAGGAGAACTATCTTTCTTTCTCAGGTCAGAGATCAATACCTGAAACCAGCCAGGAAAACTATCTCCCCGACCAACATTTTCAAGATCCCAGATCAATACCTGCAGCGATCAAAAGATTCTTGTAATCCCCAGCGGAGCTAAAACTTCCAACTATCAATCCCCAAGCAGAATGAAGACTCTCATTCTTAGTTCCTCACAGGATATTCAGATATTCCCCAGTGAAGATCTCCTCAAGACAGGAATCCCCAGTAGTTTGGCATACAACCCAAGCTCCTGATTCCCCAACAACGGTCCCAGGATTTCTCATTTTCAACGATCAAGAGATTCTTGCAATCCCCTGCAGCAGTCAAGGAATTACTTTCCCCGGCGAAAGTCAAGATTCTTTTATCTCCTGCCATCCAGGATTCATCTGTCCTCAGCAAGACAACTCATCAGCTTACATACGCATTCATCACATTCATATCATAAACATTGATATAACATACATCACATCATGCATCATAACATTGCATACGACTAACTCTTTACCTTTTCAGGAAAGATCAGTCGACAGACAAAGATCATTATCTTCCGAGATTCTTTCTAGAAATAGTTCAGATGTGACCCAGACATGGCGACATTCTGGTACTTATTCCAGATTCATCCAGATGCAGTTTTACACGGACTCATCATCAGGAAACCCGACACCGGTTCCTTCTCAACTTCAGATGCAGTTTTACACGGACTCATCATCAGGAAACCCTACACCGGTTCCTTCTCCACTTCTCAACTTTTGAAAACAGTTTATGGACGCTTCCCAACAACGGATGTTGCTCTATTGCTTATTCAACTTCAAGACTTCTGAAAACAGTTCACGGGTTCTCCAGTAACGGATGTTAACCTATCGCTTGTTCAGATTCTTCTCAACTTTTGAAAACAGTTTACGGACGCTTCCCAACAACGGATGCTGCTCTATTACTTATTCAACTTCAAGACTTCTGAAAATAGTTCACGGGTTCTCCAGTAACGGATGTTAACCTATCGCTTGTTCAGATTCTTCTCAACTTTTGAAAACAGTTTACGGACGCTTCCCAACAACGGATGTTGCTCTATTGCTTATTCAATTTCAAGACTTCTGAAAACAGTTTACGGATTCTCCAAACACGGATGTTAATCTATCGCTTGTTCAGATGCAACTTCTGAAAACAGTTTACGGATGCTTCCAGATACGGATGTCAATCTATTGCTTATTCAGACCCCCAGTTCAGAGATGCTCCAAACATGGATACCTTTCTGATACTCATCCACTCACCAATGACATACAGTTCAACAAACATTTCCAGATGGCATCTCTAAGCCCATCCTCCTACCAGCAACTTCCAGATGGCATCTCTAAGCCCATCCCCCGACAAGATTCTGTCACATCCCTAGATGGCATCTCTAAGCCCATCACCAAATGGCATCTTTAAGCCCATTCCCTCTACCATCACATCACCGAGTGCAAATTTTTTGGGCACTCTAGTGTCCAATCTCCTTTTACCCTCGAGTCGCGAAAGGCAAACCTGCCAATCTAACTCTTCAGGTTCAAGAAGATTGAACAGGGGCAACTGTTGTACCCCAAAATTTGCCCTCCTCTTTTTCCACAAGAAATCACAGCTTCGGGCTTTTCCTGATTTTTCAGATTGCCTCAAGAATCAGTCAAATAGAATTTTTCTGGTCAGTCTAGCCAAATTAGGGTTTTCATGGACTCTGGAACAGTTCAAGCAAATTATTAGGGTTTGGTTGAGTTTGGCTCAAGGTTTGATCAGACAGTCGTTTCTTTGGTGTTAAGTCAAGAATTAGGGTTTTGTGCGCGCAGTTTCAGAAGAGTTTGAATCCATAGTGTTTTTGAATCCACAATATTTTAATTGGTTGTTACACTGTTTTAACATTTGTTCAAAATTTCTGTCTAAACATCTGGGATAAAAGCTAAGGTATTTGATTTGAGATGGGATAAAAGCTGAGGTATTTGAATTGAGAATTTGCAGTGTTTGATTTAATCAGTAAAGATATAAGCATGTGGATGTTTGTTTGATTGACTGTGCAATGCTTATGGCTAATTGAAACACCGGGTTTATTATTGATTAAATGCTAAATGGTAAGACCACAGTGTTTATTAATTATTTATTTATTCTAAGTTAGAATAGTTGGGATTTACTTCCAGTTATTTTAATTTAAGAAACTTAAATAATTAAATGGATAGTGAATTGAAAAAGAAGAATTAATTAACAAAGAAGGATGTTTATTCATTTTGAATTGTTTGTTACAGATATTATTTAAATACTGTAAATTTATTTACAGTTATTTACATTAATATTATTACAAATGATTAAAATTGAAATAAAGCTATGTCCTAAATATCTTGAAATCTTCATCTTCTACTGATGCTCCCCATTGCTCAATTAATTTTTATCTGCAAAAACAAAGAAAAAGAAAGAAGTCAAATGCAGATAATTTAAGAATATTCTCAGACAGTTAGTCATAAAATTTCATCATTAAAGGTGGTTGGCCGGGATCAGATTGTTTTGATCATATTTTTCTCACCCTCCTTGCAAATCACAAGAAGACTTTCTTCTTGGTTCACAAAGAGTAAAGAAAAATTATTTTGCAAATCATTAAATAAATGTACAAAGCTGCCTAATGCCAAAAACAAATTGCACAGTTCAAAATTCCAAGCCAAGTCACAGGTAGCCAAGTGAATATGCCAAACAAAGTACAAAGTTCAAACTGAACAAACAATGCACAAAGGCAACTAAACTGTCAAAAGCAAACTGAATGTCAAAACCAACTGTCCAAAGGCTGTCAAAACTGTCAACAAGTACACAAAAGATATGCAGGAAATCTGGAGATATGCAGAGGAAAGCTAACATTGCAAGCATACATTTTCAAAATCTTCATCATTTCCCAACAACCACCTTTTTAGAAAAGCTATTCTAAAGCAATATAATATGCTTTAATAGAGAGAAGAGAGAGAGAGTAAAAGAGGTAGAGGCTTACAACAGGAAGGCTTAGAAAGAGATATAAAACAAAAAGATATACCAGAACAGAAGAGGAGGCAGAACCAAATACAAAGGAAAAGAACACAAGCTCAGAACCTATAATCTCAAACCATAAGCCACAAACCTCCCAAAATATGTCAAAAAACCTCAAAGCCCTGTATAACCATACAAACCTGTTAAGCCTAAACCTTAAAACCTGCTATAGAAGCAAGTCAGCAAGCTTGTGACCTCAAGCCTGCTTCAGGCTTTCAAACCTGTTTCAAACTCATACCAAAAACCAACCAAACCTCAATCCTGCATAATACATCAAGCTTTTCAAACCATAAGCCAAAGCTTACATAATACCAAAGCCTGTCATAACACAAGCTTAAGAAAACAGCCTCAAGCCTCCAAACTACAATACAAACATTCAACCACAAACATGTGTCCCAAGCCTAAACATCCTGCCTGTTCCAAAACAATAAAGCCTTGAAACTTACAAAACAGAAAAGCCTAAAACAAAACTGAAACCCAACCCATAACCTGTCAAACTGTTAAAGTTTCAAGCAAACAAACTTGCCTTTGAGGAAACAAGTCCACAAGCCTAAAAGAAAATTGTCAAACTGCACAATAAGCCTGCCTACAATCACAAGCCTGTTTCAGCCTGCCTAAGAGCCTGTAACCTCAAGCCTTTATCCAAACAAAAACTCCAACAAAATGCCTCAGAACTAAGGTTCATCATAGGCCACAACTGAAACACAATCTCAGAAAGCCTTCAACATCAACATATCAATATCAACAAGCCTAGTAAGCAACTCAGAACAAAGCATTCAAACCAAAGCGCCTCAGAATGTATTCATCATAGGCTAAACTAACCAAGCAAAAAGAAGAGGAACAGGCAACTCAGAATCAACGTCATCAATACTCAAAGGCAAGCATTTAGAAGAGGAAAAGAAGCAATTAAACTAGGGTTTTCAGAAAGCATTCATCACTAAACCACAAAAGCAAGATACGTGGTTACCAGAGCAAAGCTCACAGAGCATCATACTCCCTCCGCCTTCAGCTGCCTAAGACACCTCCAGTCCACTCCTCGTCTCCTCTCCAAAGATATAAAACTCTTCCCTTTCTTTTCCACACCTCACACAGAAACAGATAGCACATAAGAATCAATAATGTGTAAGAGACAAGACATGCAAGAATGGAAATCTAAAAAACCCTAAAAACACGTTAAGACATAAGGACAGAAATCATATACCTTACCACATCGCCTGGATACAAACAGAGAGAGAGGGAAGATGGAAGAAGGCGTCTGGTAGCTGAGGAGAAGGGAGGAGGTCAGAATTCGTGGTTCGAGCGAAGAAGAAGACGAAAGCGATGAAGGGAACGACGCCTCTGTAAACTGTAAACTCTTTCTGAACAAACTCATTCAACCCTTACAAAATGTCTCAAGCGCTTGGGCCTGCTCCACATCCAAAAGCCTAAGCCCATTTGTTTTCTAGCGCCTGACCCCTCCTTTAGCGCGCATACCCCCCCCCCCCCCTCTGATTCCCTTTACTAATCTATTTGGGCCCAGCTTTCCTCTTAAGCCCATTTTAATTCTTTTTTTAAACTATTACTCTTTTTTATCACAGTACATCTATTTTTTATAACTTACTTTGTTAAATAACTTAATATACTAATTTTTTACATTAAATTTTATTAACAATACCTTTTTTTATTACACTCAAAATATGTAGATATTAGATTTCATTAAGTTTAAACATTTTTTATTAAAACCTTTTTTTTTAAATTTAAAATCTTGTATATAAAACATTAACAAAATACATAAACAATGGATTTTTATTAAGTTAAAATTTTCTTTTCTTTTATTAAATCTTTTTTTTTTGTACATATTTAACAAAAACCCTAATAAATAAATACTTACTTAATTTTTCATTAAGTTAACATCTTTTCTCATCTTGTAAATAATCACATGCACTTACACCAATACATTTGCTTGTCTTTTATTCTTATACATTGATATATATCACGTTAAGAATGCGATTCGATTTGGTTGTAAATATATTTGGACACTACTATCCTGATAAGTCTCATCCCCATTTATAAATATTTGTACCCCCATTCCCGGATACTTATTTGTAATAGCTTAGACTTTAAACTCCAGCAATTTATCACTTTCTATATACTGTATAGTAATTAGGGTTTGTATGCGAAGATTTAAAATCAACCGCTAGATAACCTAATACAAAGACAAATGCATGACAATCAATACACAATTCACACTTGCACCCCTAGGGTAATCCCGCTTGTTGCCTTCCAAAATGGGCCATGCTTGCACGTTGAGTTTCTTTGGCAAAACAAAACAAATCAAAATGATCATAGTCCCTCGATGACGCTTTCGAAGTTGCCTAAACAAAATGATCATAGTCCTTTCAAGAAAATTGCCAAAGACACTTGGCACCATTGCATTCATAGTCCATACGATGACCCGCGCCCGTCCCGTTAACATCCTAATACAAGATTGTCCACCAAATACAATGGTGTAACAATACTGTTAAAAGGGTTAAAACATAGGAAATATCTTTGAGTAAATTTAGGGGTAGACAACTCTTAGTTACTTGATCAACTTGCAAAACACACTTGCCTACATTCAAAACACACTCCACAACACAACTTTCAAAACAACTTCCAAAAACCTTGAAACATCTTTTCAAAAAGACAAACACCTTTTGTAAAACATTCGAGTAAAGAATTGTTACAAGGGTTTCCTAGACAAGGCATCTTTTTCAAAACATTTTCAAAACACACACACACACCACCATTTCAAGCAATTGAAAATCAAGGCAAGTGATCTAAAACAAGTAACTAAGAGCCCATGGATAACCATGGATGAAAAGGGTGCTAATACCTTCCCTTTTCATAATCTACCCCCCGAACCCACGAAACATCTCAAAAGGGTTTTCTTGTGCTTTTTAACCTTTCCTTAGGATAAAATAAAAAGTCGGTGGCGACTCTTGCTAAACCGAACAAGTGCGAATACAAACACAAACCTCAAGTCAGTTCCCCCACCGTATCACACTATCCCTGTGGTTTTTGACAATGACACTGATTTTGATGAAGACCAGTATCCTTCTATTGAGGATAGGTATAAGCAACTTGAAGACCGTCTGAGTGCCATGGAGATTCAGAAGGTTCCCAGTTTGGATTTTGGAGATCTGGGATTAGCATCTGGGGTGGTGATTCCTCACAAGTTTAAGACTCCTATCTTTTCTAAGTATGGCGGGGTATCCTGCCCGAAGCTACACCTTCGTTTGTACGTCAGAAAGATTCAACCCTATACTGCTGATAGGAACCTTTGGGCTTATTTCTTTCAAGACAGTCTGTCAGGGACTCATCTTGAATGGTTTTATCAACTGGAAGGAGCTAATGTCTGCAACTGGGAGGACCTTGCTGCTGCTTTTTACAAGAAATACCATTATAATGCCGACCTTGCTCCCACGCATACTCAACTTCAGGGTATGTCTATGGCTGCGAGCAAAGGTTTTGAGGACTACACTCAGAAGTGGAGAGATCTGGCTGGAAGAGTACAACCCCCTATGTCTTATAGGGAGTTAGTGGATATGTTTCTTGGGACTTTGTCTGGTCCATATTTCAACCATTTGATCGGTAGTTCATCGTCTGGGTTCACTAAATTGATCATGACTAGGGAAAGAGTGGAAGATGGTATCAGAAGTTGCAAAATACAGAATGGTGCTTCGTTAAGTACAGAGAATAAGCCTTTCAAGAAGGAATTTAGTGTAGTTTACAACTCGAGGAACCAAAATCGACCTGAGCGCCGCCAAGCAGTGAATGTGGTCGTTATATCAAGACCTACTGTTTCCCCACAATGCAACAATCAACAAAGAGTAGAGAGACCGCAAAGATAGTATACTCGGCTCAGTATGACCTTGTCTCAAATTCTGCCGCAATTGTTGAAGACAAACCTAGTAACTCTGAGGGAAGCTCCGAAGAATCCCAGCACCACCTCTCCGCTGTACAATCCAAATGCTCGTTGTGCCTATCACTTTGATAGCCCAGGGCATGATACCAACAACTGCTGGGCCTTGAGGAATAAGGTGCAAGATCTTATTGAAGCTAAAGAAATCGAGTTTGACGCACCAGAAAAGCCTAATGTCATGACTGCTCCTATGCCCAAGCATGGAGTAAATGTTGTGGATGATAATTCATTTGTGACCTCTGTGGAAGACATTTCTACTCCGTTGTTGACCGTTAAGAAGAACCTATTATTGGTCGGTTTATTTCCGGGCTATAGCGAAGGTTGCCACCTGTGTTCCATCCTACCTGCTGGTTGCCACTTATTGAAGTCAGGTGTTCAGCGCTTGATGGATAACAAAAAGATCTTGTTCGAGAAAACTTTGGTTTCGTTGATTCTTGTTGAAGATGTTTCCATAATCACCATTTCCGCCAATTCTTCCAAGGCTTCCTCGAGAAAGCCTGTTAGGATTACATCTGTTCTGAGAGTTGCTCCATTGATCATTACTATTCCTAGACCTATCCCTTACACTTCAGATAAGGCTGTCCCGTGGCACTATGTGGCCGATGTGTATTATCATGGGATTAAACAAGACTTGAAGGATGAAGAGGCTGATACTGATGTCAGCAATATTGTCGGGTCTAGCAAAGTCACCCGAAGCGGAAGACTCTTCTCTCCTGAGATTTCCCCTCCGACTGTTCAAAAGCCTATTGTCATTCCATCCGCCAGTACGTCAGCTGCTGTTCCAATTCTTACTCCAGTTATCACCCCTATCATTGAGTCATCTGACACTCGAGGAAAAGAAGTTACAGGTGGGCCTGCCCAGATAGAGGCTGTGATATGGTGGGAGAACTGACTTGAGGTTGTGCGTTTGTATTCGCAAATGTTGCGGTATACCAAGAGTCGCCGCCGACTTTTTATTTTATCCTAAGGAAAGGTTAAAAAGCACAGGAAAAACCTTTGAGATGGTTTCTTGGGTTTGGGGAGTAGATTATAGAAAGGGAAGGTATTAGCACCCTTTCTATCCATGGTTATCCATGGGCTCTTAGTTACTTGCTTAGATCACTTGCCTTGCATTTTCAATTGTTTGAAATGGTGCTCTGTGTGTGGTTTTGAAAATATTTTGAAAAAGATGCCTTTGTCTAGGCAACCCTTGTAACAATTCTTTACTCGAATGTTTTACAAAAGGTGTTTGTCTTTTTGAAAAGATGTTTCAAGGTTTTGAAAGTTGTTTTGATGTGTATTTTGAAAAATGGGAAGGATTGTTTTGCAAGATTGGTCAAGTAACCAAGAGCTATCTACCCTAAACTTCTCAAAGATCTTTCCTACGTTTTAACCCTTTTAACAGTATTGTTCCACCATTGTATTTGGTGGACAATCTTGTGTTAGGATGTTAACGGGACAGGCGCGGGTCATCGTTTAGACCATAGAGGCAATAGTGCCAAGTATCTTTGGAAATTTTCTCAAGGGGCTTGATCATTTTAGGCAACTTGATAGCGTCATCGAGCGACTATGATCATTTTGTTTGTTTTCGTTTTGCCAAAGACACTTAACATGCAACTATGGCCCATTTTTAAGGCAACAAGTGGAGGAACCCTAGGGGTGCAAGTGTGCATTGTGTTGTCCATTTTCATGCTTTTTTGTCTTTGAATTTAGGTCAAGCTATTTGTTATTTTATTTGCATACAAACCCTAAATCTAAACATGGCATAATTGAAAGCTTTTAAATGCGAAAATTTAAATGCTAAGCTATTACAACACTGATTATGGGGAGAGGGGGTACAAGCGTAAATTTGGGGGATATTTGACAAGAAATTAAATTCTAAGCTATTACATCCATATCGAATATACAAATATTTAATTGTACAAAAATTAAACAAATATAACAAATATGCAAAATGTATTATGCACAAAAAGGATTTTTTATGTATGAGGAAGTATTTTTTCATGTGAAATATAAACAAAAATAAAGAAAGTCAAATTTGAATATTTTTGTCATTTAGGGCAAAACCCTAGTTTTTTGAATAAAATGGTATTTATTTATTGATTATGTACAATATTTGTTAATTAATTTATACAAAAATAAAAATAAAAAGTATATTGTAAAAAAAAAGTATTTTTTAGTGTCAAATATTAATAAAAATAAAAATGTATTATTTCTATATTTTTGTCCTAAATATCTAATAAAATATACAAGTATTTATATATATATATTAAATATACTAAATATGTACAAAAATAAAATATTAATTATTTACAAAGAAATGTATATTTTTAGAAAATGTTTTCCAAATGTAAATAAAAATAATGACTGAAAATAAATATATTTTTGTATTATTTTTAGTGTTTTAAATAAAAAGGATCTATATTTATTTACATACATATATTTAAATAAAACAAACAAATTCCAAATAAATGCAAAAAAAGGTGGAAAAATATTTTTGATATTTTTGATATTTGAGCAAAAAATAATAAGTCAGAATCAAAAAGAAAAAATCAAAAATGAATAATATATCACACAATGGGCCAGGGGGGTGTATATGGAAACAAGGGGTGTAAACAGTAAGGGTGACTCAGGCCCAACCCAAGTCACCACCTTCTTCAACCTCCAGCCATTCTGTTTGAATTTCACGCGCCTCCTTGCTTTAACAACAAACTCCTGATTCTTTGACTTTTACACAAAACTCATAACACAAACATTGTAGAGCATCAAATCACGAGTTCAAATATGTAAAAAACTTAACCTAACTCTAAGAAACGAGGGAGAATTTCTTCATCCCCAATTTCTGACCTAAATTTTCTCCAATGTTCATGGCCAAAATTCTCACAGCATACTCAATATAAACGAAAAGTAAGTATATGGATGGCTTCAGGGCTATGAGGAGAACATGTTTCATTCACAAACCTAAACCTAATCATGCCTAGATAGAGAGATAGAAGTTCATATTTTTACCTGTTTCAGCTTGAGTCGTGTACAGCAATGGAGGTATCTTCAATGGAGTTTGAGCTTTGGTACAGCTTGCCTGAAGTCCAAGGATGCTTCTCATATGCTTGGCTTGCTCTGAAACTGCATGTATCGTGCTATGGAAGTCCACCTGCACAGCTTGAAAGAAAAAAATGGCAAACTATGTTAAGGATGTTACAGCTTGGATTCAATGCTTGGGATAGCTTCAATGGATGATATGGAACATGTTTGAACTCTTTTTTGCCAAAGTGCACGAGTGGAATGGACTGTGGAAGTCAATCTACAGCAGGGACTCTGTTTTGCAGAAAAACTGTGCTTTTGGATATGAGGATGGATTGAGGATGAAAGAATCGTGCTTTAGGTCAGTTAGGGAGTGTGAAAGATTTTTGCAAAGTTTGCTTAGGCTGGTGTTTACAGGTATGAGAGATTGTGAGTTTTGGCAAGCTTTCTTCTACTTGAAGCAAGAAAAATGCAAGTTTCAATACAGGCCTGTACAATCACCTAAAGTATGCTGCCCATCTTGTTCTTGATCAGAGGGATTTGTGTACAAATGCTAGCCTCAAAGATCTGGCCCATGCCTCTTGGATTTTGATTTTGACATAAAGCACTACTTTACAAAAATGGCAAAGTTGCTTTTTCTAATTATGGATTAGTTCTTTGTGTAATGACTAAGTGCATAAAACAATGCTTGAACACAAAGGTTAGGCACTTAATTATTTAGTGTGAGACTGGTTTTGAAGCCTGCAAGCTAGCTTGTACAAGCTGATTTGAAAAATGCCAATGTATGAACATGTATTTGGTTATGAACAAAAGTGACTTTTGCCCAACTTTGCAAATTCGATTCTCTCTAACCACAAGGGTGTTTGAGAAGTTCTTGGACAATTTGGAAAGCTTAGAATGTGTACTAAAATCCATCTTTGTAATGCAAATTGAAAATCCAAGTGGAAGCATGTGAAAAATGGCCATGAAGTTGGACAAAAATCCTGCCTAGAATAGGTCAAAATTTCTCTAAGTTAAAAATGTTTTGCACCCTTGTTCCAAAAATCATAACTTGAGCTACAAGCTTCCTTTGAGAAAACTTTGTGAATCAGTGTTGTAGATTTTGAAATGGACTGCAACTTTCATGTTTTGAGTTTTGTTTGAATCCAAATTTATCTTGATGAAAAAATGGGACAAAGTTAGGAAAAAATAAGGAAGTTTCATAACTTAGAAAAATTCTAAGTTATGAAATTTTCTCATTCTAAACCCTAATTTGCAAATTTGGATTTCTTGATGAACAAGTTTCATAATTTGACATGTCTTGATGAAAGATGAATCTTGGCATTTGCTTTTAACCAAAAAGTCAAAGTTTGACTTTTCAGTATACAGTCAAATTTTGATCAGTTGACTGAAAAATTCATTTGTCAATCCTGTGCATTTGAGATCTTTTGAACTTGTTGAATATGGCAAGACAATGACATTGAGTCCTTGAGTCCATATGTGAGCTTGATTTGCCATTGATTAGGTCAAACAGTCAAAAAAATGCCTTTGTGCAGCCAAAACCCTAAAAATGACCATTTTGCCCTTTTGGTGATCTGATCAAATTTCTTGTGGAATTGTGATCCAAACTTGACCAAATGGTTCATATGAGTTCATTATGTTGATGTGGGTAAAACATTATGAAGTTTGACTGTCAATTGGCCACAGTTGACTTTTCCCCCAATACAGTTGATTTCTAGGTCAACTGTCCAATTGACTGGGCAAAGATTGGAATCAAGGCTTGAAACTTGGTATGGATAAACTTGTGTGTCCAACATGAAGCATGAAAGTCACCTTTGGCATTTTAGGTCAAAACCTCCTTGTGCAAACTCAAACCCTAATTTGGGTCAACAGTGCAAGGAGTAGCCTTGAGCTGAGCAAACCCTAACTTGATCTTGAGCTCCAAGAGCCTTGTGATGAGAAAATGTTGATGAAATGAGAGGGAAAATTTTGGGGTACAACAGTTTCCCCTGTTCAATCTTCTTGAACCTGAAGAGTTAGATTGGCAAGTTTGCCTTTCGCGTCTCGAAGGTAAAAGGAGATTGGACACCAGAGTGCCCGTAAATTTGCACTCGTCCAAGCATGGGTGCGGGAATGGGCTTAAAGATGCCATTTGGAGATGGGCTTAGAGATGCCATCTTGGAGATGTGACAGAATCTTGTCGGGGATGGGCTTAAAGATTCCATCTGGAATGTTTGTTGAACTGTATGTCGTTGGTGAGTGGGTGAGTATCAGAAAGATATCCATGTTTTGGAACATCTCTGAACTGGGGGGTCTGAATAAGCAATAGATTGACATCCGTATATGGAAGCATCCGTAAGCTGTCTTCAAAAGTTGAATCTGAACAAGCGATAGATTAACATCCGTGTCTGGAGAATCCGTAAACTATTTTCAGAAGTCTTGAATCTGAACAAGCGATAGGTTAACATCCGTGTCTGGAGAACCCGTAAACTGTTTTCAGAGGTCTTGGAGATGAATAAGCAATAGATCAGCCTCCATGTTGGGAAGCGTCCGTAAACTGTTTTCAAAAGTTGAGTCTGAACAAGCGATAAATTAACCTCCGTGTTTGGAGAATCCGTAAACTGTTTTCAGAGGTCTTGAAATGGAGAAGGAACCAGTGTAGGGTTTCCTGATGATGAGTCCATATAAAACTGCATCTGAAATTGAGAAGGAACCGGTGTAGGGTTGCCTGATGATGAGTCTGTGTAAAACTGCATCTGAAATTGTTAATGACAGCCTCTTATTCTTATCCTGAAAAGGACAAAATGTTAGCTAAACACAAAGTTATGTTACATGAAATGTATGATGCAATATATGTCATATCAATGTTTATGATATGAATGTGATGAATACGCATGTAAGATGATGAGATGTCTTGTTGTGGATAGAGGAATCCTGGATAGTCGGAGATAATAAAATCTTGACTGCTGCCGGGGAAAGTGAATCCTTGACTGTGCAGGGGATTGCAAGAATCTTTGATCGTTGAAAATGAGAAGTCCTAGGACCGCTGTTGGGGAATTAGGAGCTTGGGTTGTATGCCAATCTACTGGGGTTTTAAGGATGAGAGTCTTCATTCTGTTAACGATGAACTGTTATCTGGTCAATCTCCAGGCTTTCACAGAAACTTGGGTTGCTATCTGGTCGTAATCTAGGCTTCCCCATAACTTGTATTGTTGAACTGCTATCCGGTTGAATCCGGGCTTCACAAATTGTGTTGAAGATATACCACTATCTGGTCGACTCCAGGCTTCATGGTATTCTTTGCTGTTATCTGGTCGTAATCCAGGCTTCACAGAAACTTGTATTGCTATCTGGTCGAAATCAAGGCTTCACAATAATTTGTTAAAGATATACCACTATCTGGTCGACTCCAGACTTCATGGTATTCTTTGCTGTTATCTGGTCGTAATCCAGGCTTCACAGAAACTTGTATTGCTATCTGGTCGAAATTCAGGCTTCACAATAATTTGTTAAAGATATACCACTATCTGGTCGATTCCAGGCTTCATGGTATTCTTTGCTGTTATCTGGTCGTAATCCAGGCTTCACAGAAACTTGTATTGTTATCTGGTCGAAATCCAGGCTTCACAATAATTTGTTAAAGATATACCACTATCTGGTCGACTCCAGGCTTCATGGTATTCTGTGCTGTTATTTGGTCGTAATCCAGGCTTCACAGAAACTTGTATTGCTATCTGGTTGAAATCCAGGCTTCACAATAATTTGTTAAGCTGTTATCCGGTCAAATTCGGGCTTCACTGCTTGAATTGAAGATGTACCACTATCTGGTCGATTCCAGGCTTCATGGTATTCTTTGCTGTTATCTGGTCGTAATCCAGGCTTCACAGAAACTTGTATTGCTATCTGGTCGAAATCTAGGCTTCACAATAACTTGTTGGGGATTAAACTATTATCCGGTCGAATCTGGGCTTCATAGCTTGCTCTTAGGAGATACCACTATCTGGTCGTGATCCAGGCTTCGCGGTAGTCTGATACTGTTATCCAGTCGTAATCCGGGCTTCACAATATGCTGTAGAGATTAAGATACTATCCGGTCGAATCCGGGCTTCATAACTTGAATTTCGTGAGAATTTGATCTTTGACGACCGTAACCTCCAATCAGGTGATGAAGGAACTTTTGAACGACCGATCAATTTGAAATGTAATTTGTTTTGGAGAATAAATCCTTGACAAATATTGGGGAAATAAACCTATAACCGAAGCTGGGGATAGAAAAATCCTTTGGTTACTGAGGGTGAGAAATCCTTGTTTACTGCTGATTGCTTAGGGAGCAAGATCTTCAGTTTTTGAGGGATCCTAGGACCACTGCTGGGGATTGAAAGTCCTTGGTGACCTGTGGGAAATGAGAATCCTGATGATCTCTATTGGGGAGTCCAGAACCTCGGAGACTCATGCTGGAGGAGTAAGACTGAGAATCTTCAATCTGATGAGAAGTATCTATGTGGGAGAATGTTCACTAATCTGGTTCCGCTGGGGATTGATAGTTGGAAGTTTTAGCTCCGCTGGGGTTTAACAGCTTTGACTTCGCTGGGGATAGGATTTTCAGATTTTAGGGTTCCACTGGGGATACTTAACTCTGAGGGGAATTGAGCTCTGGAAGGCTCTCTGGCTGGGGAAATCAGTTTCGAGAAAGCTTTTGTTCTGCTGAGGATCCTGAAGTTTAACTCTGTTTGGGGAATTAAGTTCTGGATTTTGACTTTGTTGAGGAATTTGGAGTTTAAATCTGCTGGGGATTTCCTCTGAAATGGCATCAAGATAACTATCTGTACCTTTAACCTATCAGCAATCATCTTTCTTGATTCGTAAGGAAATGATTATGTTCAAATACATATGCCTATTTAACAAAACATTGGACGTTTCTCAAATAAAACATAAGTGTAGAAAAGCAAAAATAAGACAAAGCGAATTTCTGCGTTTGGAAAAGTATTTGTATTAACTTTCTATGAGTATCTTTGTACAAAGGAGACATACATCCTAGTAAGAGGATGTTTTCGTAAAAATTGAAAAATTTATACAAAATAAATATGGCTATGTGAAACAATTCCATGGGATCCCTATTCTGTTATATCCTTCACAACTCTGAATATCTTGTCCATTCAATGCTTCGTCCGCCGATGACTGGATTGATTAGAAGCTCGGAGCTTGTTGGTGAAGAGATTGTTCTTTAAAGTGATCCGACGAGACATAGTCATACGCTTTAATTCCTTAAATTTTGCCTGGACCGCCCTCTCGGGTTTTCAATCCACCGGGAAACCCCTTTTTGCCCAAGCCGCCCTTTCAGGTTTTCGACTTGCCGGGTGTACAGATTTTTTTGTTTTATCCCTAATTTTTTCCTGAACCGCCCTTTCGGGTTTTCAGTTCACTGGGATGCCCATTTTTTACCCAAGCCGCCCTTTCGGGTTTTCGACTTGCCGGGTCGTTTTATGCGTAGTATCTTTTGACTATGTCTGCATTCGCAGGGTGTCGCAAATCGTCGCCGTCCATGGTGGTCAGAATCATTGCACCACCAGAAAAATGCTCTTGATCACAAACGGTCCTTCGTAAGTAGGAGTCCATTTTCCCCTGGGATCACTTTGTGGCAAGATAATCCGCTTGATTACAAGATCTCCAACTTGATATACTTGACGTCTGACTTTCTTGTTCAATGCCTTGATCATCCGTTTCTGGTACGTCTGACCATGGCAAACAGCAGTGAGTCGCTTCTCGTCGATCAAATTGAGTTGATCAAGTCGGGTCTGAATCCAATCGTCTTCATTCAAACCAGCGTCCTTCATAATCCTTAAAGAAGGAACTTGAACTTCCATGGGTAGGACAACTTCCATGCCATATACCAAAGAAAACGGGGTTGCCCCGGTTGAAGTACGTGCCGTGGTACGATATCCATGCAGAGCAAACGGTAACATCTCATGCCAGTCCTTGTAGGTAACTCTCATTTTCTGAATGATCTTCTTAATGTTTTTATTCGCAGCTTCAACAGCACCGTTCATCTTCGGCCAATAGGGAGATGAATTGTGATGATAAATCTTGAATTGTTCGCATAGAGCGAAGATCATAGTATTGTTCAGATTAGTACCGTTGTCTGTGATGATCCTGTCGGGGACACCATACCGGCATATGAGGTTCTACTTGATGAAGCGGGAAACCACATTTTTTGTAACAGAGGCAAAAGAAGCTGCTTCGACCCATTTGGTAAAATAGTCAATGGCGACCAGGATGAAGCGATGTCCATTGGACGCTGTGGGCTTGATCTCTCCAATCATGTCAATGCCCCACATTGCGAATGGCCAAAGAGCTGTCAGAACGGTAAGAGGAACAGGAGGAATATGAATCTTGTCAGTGTATACTTGACATTTGTGGCAAGTACGGGAATGTTGATGGCAATCAGCTTCCATGGTAGACCAGTAATAGCCTGCCCTTAGAATCTTCTTAGCCATCGTATGTCCACTCAAGTGGGTGCCAAATGTGCCGCTGCGTATTTCAGTCACGATTAACTCTGCTTCAGCTTTGTCTACACATCGGAGTAAAACACAATCATGGTTGCGCTTATAAAGGATGCCATTGCTTAGGAAGAACTTGGCAGCAAATCTCCTTAGGAACTTTTTGTCATTTACGGAAGCTCCTTCGGGATATTCTCTAGTCTAGAGATACCTTTTGATTTCGTGAAACCAGGGTTGTTCCACTACTTCTTCGATATTAATCTCATGACAATGCGCAGGTTCATCCATTCGCTCGATGGTGATTTGGGGAGCCTCGTTATCCCATCTAGGTTTAAACATGGAAGACATTGTAGCCAGAGCATCTGCTAGCTGATTCTCTTCTCGCGGGAAATGTTCGAAGGTGATTTGCTCGAAATGAGGCAACAATGTCAGGACATATTCTTTATATGGGATAAGATTAGGATGTTTGGTGTCCCACTCTCCTTTGATTTGACTGATAACTAAAGCCGAGTCCCCAATTACAACCAACGATTTGATTCCCAAGTCTATAGCAGCCTTGAGTCCAAAGATGCAAGCTTCATATTCGGCCATGTTGTTGGTACAGCTGAAGCAAAGTCGGGCCGTGAAAGGTGTATGACAACCTTCCGGGGAAATGAGTACTGCACCGATACCGTTTCCAAGTGCATTTGAAGCACCATCAAAGTACAGGGTCCATCGGGATCCATTTTCAGGTCCGTCATACGGTCTGTTACCTTCAATGTTGTCCAAAGTCATGATGTCCTCGTCCGGGAAGTCGAATCTCATGGATTGATAATCTTCGATAGCCTGATGAGCTAGATGGTCAGCTAGTACACTCCCTTTTATAGATTTTTGGGTAGTATACTGGATGTCATATTCAGTCAGGATCATCTGCCATCTAGCGATTCTTCCAAATAAAGCAGGCTTCTCGAAGATATACTTGATAGGATCCATTTTGGAAATCAGCAAGGTGGTATGAGTCAACATATACTGCCTTAGTCGGCGAGCAGCCCATACCAAAGCGCAACAAGTTTTCTCGAGCAACGAGTAGCGAGTCTCACAGTCGGTAAACTTTTTGCTAAGGTAATAAATGGCATGCTCTTTTCGACCAGACTCGTAATGTTGGCCCAGTACGCACCCCATTGAGTTGTCCAAAACAGTCAGATACATGATCAGTGGCCCTCCTTCGACGGGTGGCATCAGAATAAGAGGTTCTAGCAAATACTCCTTGATCTTATCAAAAGCAGTTTGATAATCATCGTTCCATTTGACTACCTGATCTTTCTTTAATAGTTTGAAAATTGGCTCACAGGTAGACGTCAGGTGAGAGATGAACCTGGCAATATAGTTCAAGCGCCCCAAGAACCCTCTAACCTCCTTTTCAGTACAGGGAGCAGGCATTTCTTGTATAGCTTTCACTTTTGCTGGATCGACCTCAATGCCTTTGTTGCTGACAATAAATCCTAGAAGTTTATCGAACCTAACTCCAAAAGTGCACTTACTTGGATTTAGCCTGAGTTTGTATTCCTTTAATCTGGCAAACAGTTTCTGCAAATGTTCAAGGTGTTCCTCCTCTGTTTGTGATCGAGCTATCATGTCGTCTACGTAAACTTCAATCTCATGATGTATCATATCATGAAACAAAGCTACCATGGCGCGTTGATAAGTTGCCCCTGCATTCTTCAGTCCGAACGACATCACCTTGTAGCAGAAGGTACCCCATTGTGTAACAAAGGTTATTTTCTCCATGTCCCCGGGGGCCATTTTAATCTGGTTGTAGCCCGAGAATCCATCCATGAAGGAAAAAACCTTGTGCTGAGCCGTGTTGTCAATCAAAATGTCGATATGCGGTAGCGGAAAATCATCTTTAGGGCTAGCCCTGTTCAAATCCCGGTAGTCCACACACATTCTGACCTTGCCATCTTTTTTAGGTACTGGCACAATGTTAGCAACCCATTGTGGATAGGATGTAACAGCCAGAAAGCCAGTGTTGAATTGCTTCATTACTTCAGCTTTAATCTTCTCAGACATGTCGGGCCTCATTCGGCGGACTTTTTGCTTGATCGGTGGACAATCCTCTTTTGTAGGGAGACGGTGAACCACGATATCTGTGTTTAAACCCGGCATGTCCTCATAAGACCAGCCGAAGATTTCAACGTATTCATTCAACAGCTGTATTAAGCGCTCCTTGACACTTGGTTCCAGATTGGCACCCACTTGTACCTCCTTCCGGTCTTCCTCTGTTCCTAAGTTGACAATTTCCAACAACTCTTCATGAGGCAAGATGGCCCTCTCTTCTTGTTGTAGAAGTCCGGCTAGCTCCCCTGGTACTTCACAATCTTCGTCATCTTCGTATTCATCCTGGTTGACCAAATATTCAGAGTTATTGAAGGATACAACAGAATAGTCACCCATAGAATCCAGAGTGGATGGGTACCTGTATTTGTGAGTGTGGGTGTGTGTAAGGGATAGCCATCCTTAAACAAACAATGCAAAAGGAAAGAAAATGAACACAGCAGTTTATAAATGAAAACGTCCAATGAATCATTAAACATGGCATATGAATATGAAGAGAATCAAAACCCTTACAAATAGACCTACACGCCCCGGGTAAGGCATGAGGTGAAAAATAGTGTGCAGATTGTTTAAAATTAATTATTACAGACCAACAGGAAATGTTCGAAAGATAAATTACTGATTAATGAAAGTAATGGGGACGAAGTCTTTTGCCTCCCAGTTGTGCAGTCCCCCTTCCATGGTTGGGAAGATCCAATCTTCAACGTTACCCTCTTCGTCTTCGTCTTCTAAAGCATTGATTCTATGAGGAGAAATCTTGATGGGTGCTCTTTCAATTTTTGAGCGACGCATAGCTTTCTGCCCCGCAGCGGTAAATCCCAACCCAAACTTGTCTGTCTTTTGATGAAAGTCAGGCAACTGACCCCATGTTGAGCTCTTTCACTCCTTCATTGCAGCTTCTGTGTCTTTCAGAGATGCCATCCTGGCCACCTGCTTGGGTACCTCAGCTACTGTCTTTGCTACTGCAACCTCGGGAGCAATTTCCTCGAAGTGTTGGAACGGTGTCTCAATGAATTAGCCCTCCACTTCCACATACCGAAAGGAGTTCAAGTGACTGATCATATATTCCTCTTCACCGTGTACGGTGATGATCTTATCCTTGACAGGGTATTTCAGCATCTGATGTAGGGAGGAAGTGACTGCGCCAGCATTATGTATCCATGGTCTTCCTAGCAAGCAAGAGTATGATGGGCGGATGTCCATCACATAGAAAGTTGAGTGGAATACTTCAGTACCTACCTTGATGGGAATGTCGACCTCCCCATGCACCATCCTTTTAGACCCGTCAAAGGCCCTGACAATGATATTACTTGGTTTCAGCTCCAAGCCTTCACAATCCAACCGGTCGAGAGCCTTCTTAGGCAGCACATTTAGGGAAGAACCGGTGTCGACCAAGACATGGGCGAGAGTAGTTCCTCGGCATTCAACTGACACATGCAACGCGTCATTGTGCTTTCTTCCTTTCGGAGTCAGGTCAGCATCAGACAAACCCAGGCCGTTGTCGGCGGTAAGGCTGGCTACACAATCTTGGAATTGATCGACTGAGGTTTCTTGGGGCATATGGGCTGTCCTCAAAAACCTTATCAAGGCCTTGGCATGAGCCACCGAACAAAGCAGCAATGCTAACATGGAAATCTTCGAGGGGGTTTGCCCCAGTTGCTCTACCACATCATAATCACTCTTCTTAATTATCTTCATAATCTCCTCCATTTCTTTCTTAGAGGTTTCGGGGATGACCAATGGTTGAGCCCTCATCCTGACGAGCTCATCTTGGATCCCTTTCCCCTTATCAGCAGAAGTAGGAGGGACAACCACAGGAATAACAACTTCTTCAATCAGCGGAGTTCTTGCAGAAAGTTTTATCAGTGCAGGAGTAACCTTGGCAGCAGCTGAGGGTCCAAAGATTGCCTTTGGGGGGGCAATCTATGGAGAGAAAATTCTCCCACTTCGGGTAATATTGCTCGTACCGGCAATGTTTCCAATGTCGGTAGTTTCTTCGTCAGAGCTCTCTTCAGTTATCTCAACTTGTGTTAACACCGTGGTAGTAGATTTCTCCACCATAATTCCACGGTATCGATTTGTCAGATTTGTAGGGGACAGGCCCAGGCATGGTTATTTTCAGAGGAACAATCTTCGTAGCGGATGTAATCTTAACAGGCTTTTTAGGGACCTTGGAAAGATTGGTGGAAATGGTGATTATTGAAACATCTTCGATAGGGGTTGGAGTAGCAGGAATCTTTTCGAAAAGAATTTGTTGGCTGTCCATTAGGCCTTGGATGCCTATCTTCAGCAATGGACAGTCGATTGGTAGGGAGGAACAACAGTAGCAGTCTTCTTTACATCCTGGGAAAATCCCAGCTTTCAATAGATTCAACTTGATTGTTAGTAGTGGAGTTACCAGATCATCAACAACAGCAACATACAGATCTTCTTCAATAGCATGGACATTACGACCATGTTTTGGCATCGGAGCGGATATTACATTCGACTTCTCTGGAGCGTCGAACTCAACCTATTTTGCATCTATCAAGTCTTGAATTTTATGCTTAAGCGCCCAGCAATTGTTGGTGTCATGCCTGATGCTATCAGAATGATAGGCACATTTAGCATTGGGATGATAGTGTGGGGAAGCGGTATTCACAATCTTTGGCGCCTCTCTAATAGTGGTGAGATTTAGCTTCAACAAATGGGGAAGAACTTGTGCAGGCGTCATGTTGATACGGGTGAACTGCCGTTGTGGCCATTCTACCCGTTGCTGATTATGTCTGGACTGATTTCTTCGAGGCTGATCATTTGATGAATTTTAGATCATCAGGGCCCCTACAGTCGGCCGGCACTCAGTTCTTCCCAATCTTTTTTGAGAGTATATAACAGCTGCCTCCTTCTTGGCTGGAAATGGCTTTTTAACAGTTGTGGATGCAGAGGCATCCCTTTGAATCTTCCCTCTCTTAATACCAGCTTCTACCCGTTTGCCAGTCAGAATCAAATCAGTAAACCCTGCGGAAGAGCTCCCGATCAAATGGTTGAAGAACGGGCCAAATAGATTCCCCAAGAACATATCAACTAGTTCCCTATCTGAAAGAGGTGGCTGCACTCTTCCGGCCAAGTCGCACCATTTCTGGGCGTATTCTTTGAATCCCTCATTTGAGGCCATCCCCATACTTTGCAGCTGAGTATGGGTTGGCGCCAAGTCGGAGTTGTATTGATACTGGCGGTAGAAGGTAGCTGCCAAGTCTTCCCAATTATGCACTTCTGACCTCTCAAGCTGGTAAAACCAGTCTAGCTGTGTACCGGACAGGCTGTCCTGAAAGAAGTGTACCCAAAGATTTCTGTCGGATGTATGAGGTTGAATTCTTCTGACATATGACCTCAAGTGCATCTTCGGGCAAGACAGCCCATCATATTTTGCAAAAGTTGGCACCTTAAACTTTGGAGGGATCACAATCCCAGCAATCAATCCCAATTCTTCAAAATCTAGCCCAAGAACCCTTTGCAGCTCCATAGCTGCCAGTCTATCCTCCAGGTTTTTGTATTTGTCGTTCGCTGGCGGGTATTGCTGCTCTGAATAATCTTCCTCTTCCTCAACCTCTTCCTCCTCAGCCTCGGACTCAGAAGGTAGTGCAGCTCATTTTCCCTTACCGGTCCCCTCATCAGATGTGGAGGGGAATTCAAGTACTCTCCTAGCTTCATTCTCAAATCTTCTTCCCAGTGTAGCTACCCCAACTCTTTTCTTCTTATTTTTTCCTTTTTCTTGTTCTTTGTTCCCTAACAGTGCTTTAAGATCCTCCTGACCCCTTGCTAAGGTCATAAGGAGCTGTTGAAACTGCGAGTTCTGCCCCTGCAGATCTTTGACCGTCTGCTCAATATCCATCTTACTAAAATAAACAACAGAAAGATAAGGAACCCTGGTGTGAAGACCTGTTTATGCATACGATGAATGATATGTTTATTCATGTAATGCATTCAAGGATTTAGAAATTCAAAGTTGTTGCAAACAAAAAGAACACACGTCATATTAATAAGAAGAAATTTTGTCAGTACATAAATGCCCCATGGGCCAAATATTACAAAAACTTAAGGTAAAAAGACGTTGCGCATCCTCTTTGGTGAAATGTAAGTGTTGAGGGTCTCCTCCTTGTGAAGTCGGCGGGTAAGCTCCAAAACCTTCTTCTCACTGGCGTAGAAGCTGGCTTCAAAAGTATCCCTTTCTTCCTTGAGTTGGATCCAACTCTTCTGCATTTCCTCCTATGATGTTGGCATGTCAGGATGTAGGATGGTGTAGGGAACCTCTCCTTTCTTAACAGGCTCTTTAATCAAAGGGAGAATATGAGGGTAAGGCATCATAAGACTCTGGGCGCGGGTTCGCACCCACTTGAGGTAAGGCTCAAGAGGGATGGAGTTCTTGTGCCCCAGTGTCTTACTATCTACCTTGTTAGGCATCCTCCAAGCTCTGATGAATCTTTGGCGAAGTCCTTGCGCATCGTTGTCGAAGTCAAAAGCTAGGTCAGGAATCAGCATGTCATGAGGGCCATCCCTCCGTGCATATCCAAATTGTCTCAAAGCTAGACAAGGGTTGTAGGTAATGCCTCCCCTAATGCCAAGTAATGGAACATTAGGGAATTCACCACAACGATCGACGATGATGACATTTTCTCTGGACTGAGAACACCAATGTACATCAGAATGTGTGAGGGTCATCAACCGTTGTGACCACCTTAAGCCTTGTTCATTCTTCAAAACATATTGTGGAAGGTGAGAAATAAACCACCTTGCAAGGAGAGGAGTACAGCACATGAGAACACCTCTCTTCCTCATTGTTCGTGTGTAAAATGAGTGGAGGATGTCCCCAAGCAATGTAGGTACGGGATTCTTGGATATGAAGATCTTGATAGCATTGATATCTATAAGTTGGTCAGGATTTGGTAACAAGACCAACCCATAGATAAGGAGTGCCACAATTTCTTCAAAGGCTTGAAGATCCAAAGAATTCCAACACTCTTGTGCCTTCTCAAACAAGAATTTTTCCAAGAAGCCCTTGACACCACTTCTGGTTTCCCAATGCCCCTTGATGTCATATGGTTGCAAGTGTAGTGCTTGAGCAACATCTTCAGGCTGTGGTTCTTTTTCCGTACCGTTATAGGGTAGTTGATTAAGAATAGGAATTCTCAGGAGTTGAGAAAATTCCTCCAAAGTAGGCACCAATTGGTAGTCGGGGAATGTGAAACAGTGGTGAAGGGGGTCAAAGAACTGGAACAACACTTTCACCATGTCTTCTTCAATGCTGGTGTTGACTAGGCTGAGCAGTCTACCATGTCTTTCACTGAAGAGAGAGCTTTCTGGAATTCTAGATGTAAGCTCCTTGAGTTGAGGAGGGATTCTCACAAGGTTGACTTGGATAGTTTTCCTGCGAAGAATTTGCATGACCTACAAAACAAGAACAAAGATGAAGATCCAAAACCTTGAAATGGTTAGTGGATGCATATGATGCTTTATGATGTTCATGATGTATGCACAAACACATGTACAAGTAATTCACACAAAACCCTAGTTTCAGGCTCGCATGGGGTTTCATAGGTAAGTACCCTCTTGAGTGTAGTTGGCTTAAAAACCTGTCCTATAAATAGTAACCGGGTTCTAAGGAGCTCAATATCATTGGATTGTTTTCCATGTTCATTGTTTTGGTTTAGCCACTTAACTAGCGACCAAAATATTCCAAGAAAACAACCCTTAATGAGTGTAGTATCGAGTATCTACCAACTTCGGACTGCACCAAAGACGGTTATCTCACTACCCCTAATAAAAGGCCAAGATGGTCAAGTAAGGTTCTAGGTCATTAGTGCTTAGTGACATCACTCAGCGGCCCCGTACTCTCCTTGATTGAACTCAAGGGTTACCGGTACTCACAAATATGTCGCACTAATATAGCTATTGCTTCAACCGTGTCGGTATACCTCGCACAGTTTCCATAACGTATTGTTATTTATGAAATGTTTCCCAAATACGGGTGTAGGATTTCAAGCCCAAATAAGAGAACCAAAATGTAAAGCAATCAAAGAAAACAATTAGTCATGCAAAAGGGTGATCTAAGCCCTAAGGTTACTCCATTTTTAAGTTTCTCCCCAGCAGAGTCGTCAGTTCTGTGATACGGTGGGAGAACTGACTTGAGGTTTTGCGTTTGTATTCGCAAATGTTGCGGTATAGCAAGAGTCGCCACCGACTTTTTATTTTATCCTAAGGAAAGGTTAAAAAGCACAGGAAAAACCTTTGAGATGTTTTCTTGGGTTCGGGGAGTAGATTATAGAAAGGGAAGGTATTAGAACCCTTTCTATCCATGGTTATCCATGGGCTCTTAGTTACTTGCGTAGATCACCTGCCTTGCATTTTCAATTGTTTGAAATGGAGCTTTGTGTGTGGTTTTGAAAATATTTTGAAAAAGATGCCTTTGTCTAGGCAACCCTTGTAACAATTCTTTACTCGAATGTTTTACAAAAGGTGTTTGTCTTTTTGAAAATATGTTTCAAGGTTTTGAAAGTTGTTTTGATGTGTGTTTTGAAAAATGGCAAGGATTGTTTTGCAAGATTGGTCAAGTAACCAAGAGCTATCTACCCTAAATTTCTCAAAGATCTTTCCTACGTTTTAACCCTTTTAACAGTATTGTTCCACCATTGTATTTGGTGGACACTCTTGTGTTAGGATGTTAACGAGACATGCGCGAGTCATCGTTTAGACCATAGAGGCAATAGTGCCAAGTATCTTTGGCAATTTTCTCAAGGGGCTTGATCATTTTAGGCAACATTATAGCGTCATCGAGGGACTATGATCATTTTGTTTGTTTTCGTTTTTCCAAAGACACTTAACATGCAACTATGGCCCATTTTTAAGGCAACAAGTGGAGGATCCCTAGGGGTGCAAGTGTGCATTGTGTTGTCCATTTTCATGCTTTTTTGTCTTTGAATTTAGGTCAAGCTATTTGTTATTTTATTTGCATACAAACCCTAAGTCTAAACATGGCATAATTGAAAGCTTTTAAATGCGGAAATTTAAATGCTAAGCTATTACAACAATGATTATGGGGAGGGGGTACAAGCTTGAATTTGGGGGATATTTGACAAAAAAAATAAATTCTAAGCTATTACATCCATATCGAATATACAAATATTTAATTGTACAAAAATTAAACAAATATAACAAATATGCAAAATGTATTATGCACAAAAAATATTTTTTTATGTATGAGGAAGTATTTTTTCATGTGAAATATAAACAAAAATAAAGAAAGTCAAATTTGAATATTTTTGTCATTTAGGGCAAAACCCTAGTTTTTTGAATAAAATGGTATTTATTTATTGATTATGTACAATATTTGTTAATTAATTTATACAAAAAATAAAATAAAAAGTATATTGTAAAAAAAAAGTATTTTTTAGTGTCAAATATTAATAAAAATAAAAATGTATTATTTCTATATTTTTGTCCTAAATATCTAATAAAATATACAAGTATTTATATATATATATATATATATATATATATATTAAATATACTAAATATGTACAAAAATAAAATATTAATTATTTATAAAGAAATGTATATTTTTAGAAAATGTTTTCCAAATGTAAATAAAACTAATGACTGAAAATAAATATATTTTTGTATTATTTTTAGTGTTTTAAATAAAAGGATCTATATTTATTTACATACATATATTTAAATAAAACAAACAAATGCCAAATAAATGCAAAAAAAAGGTGGAAAAATATTTTTGATATTTTTTATATTTGAGCAAAAAATAATAAGTCAGAATCAAAAAGAAAAAATCAAAAATGAATAATATATCACACAATGGGCCAGGGGGGTGTATATGGAAAAAAGGGGTGTAAACAGTAAGGGTGACTCAGGCCCAGCCCAAGTCACCACCTTCTTCAACCTCCAGCCATTCTGTTTGAATTTCGCGCGCCTCCTTGCTCAAACAACAAACTCCTGATTCTTTGACTTTTACACAAAACTCATAACACAAACATTGTAGAGCATCAAATCACGAGTTCAAATATGTAAAAAACTTAACCTAACTCTAAGAAACGAGGGAGAATTTCTTCATCCCCAATTTCTGACCTAAATTTTCTCCAATGTTCATGGCCAAAATTCTCATAGCATACTCAATATAAATGAAAAGTAAGTATATGGATGGCTTCAGGGCTATGAGGAGAACATGTTTCATTCACAAACCTAAACCTAATCATGTCTGGATAGAGAGATAGAAGTTCATATTTTTACCTGTTTCAGCTTGAGTCGTGTACAACATTGGAGGTATCTTCAATGGAGTTTGAGCTTTGGTACAGCTTGCCTGAAGTCCAAGGATGCTTCTCTTATGCTTGGCTTGCTCTGAAACTGCCTGTATCGTGCTATGGAAGTCCACCTGCACAGCTTGAAAGCAAAAATGGAAAACGATGTTAAGGATGTTACAGCTTGGATTCAATGTTTGGGATAGCTTCAGTGGATGATATGGAACATGTTTGAACTCTTTTTGTCCAAAGTGCACGTTGACGTTGCGCTGGCCGCTCAGAATTTGGATGTTCTATGCATGTAGAGTGTCATACTGCTCCTGATGCTTCCTTTCAAGAGCTAAAACCATCTGATTTTGCTGATGGAGGGCTCTGAGGATGTCCTCCATAGTGAAAGGAGGTGGTGCAGAAGAGGACTCAGGAATGTCGGGAGCAAGAGCTTCGTGGTCCAATTCCTCCTGGATCTCGTCAGTTGGAGCATCTGGCTGGGCATCATGCACGGGAGCATGGCCTTCAGGGGCATCAAATAGCCAATTGGCTCGGTTATGTGGATCGGTACGGTCCCTGTAAGGCAGAACAATGTTAGAATAAACAACGTTACGGATCACTGGATTGAACTTGCCATCGTCCCGCTCGTGAATGAGATGAGCAGATTTGCAATGGTCTAAGGTGAGCAAAACCGGTGCTCTGGAGGGAAGATGGGCAAGGGTGTCTCCATGATTCAAAGCCAAGGCAATAGAAGTGACAAGCCCTCCGAAGTAGAAAGGTTTGCCGCCTCGAGTGCAAATGGAATGAATATGGGCCAAGAGGAAGGGTGCGACGTTGATTTTCTGATCGGTGAACGCGCAGTGCATGAAGAATAACTCTTTGGAGTTGAGCTTATGGTTAATATCCCTTGCGAAAATGGTGTTGCATAGGATGCAATGGAAATAGAGAATGGCGGGGTTATGGATTTGTGTGGCATTGAGGTGATCGTAGGAGTTAGCACGGTTGTTGGTCAGGCTATGCCATAGATTAAAGGATTCCTCATGGAAGGTGTCAGGTACACGGAGGTGAGCGCCTTCATCAGTACAGAAGTCAAGTAATCGACCGAATGCATTCTGAGAGAAGTCGTATTCGGTTCCGAAAATGCGAAACCTTACCGCACCAGTAAGTTGATTTGTTGGACCATTAGAAGTGATGTAGCAGAAGGAACTGAGGAACTCGAGGGTGAGACTCTCGTACGTGGGTTGGGGCTGGCTACAGAGGGTCCAAAGGTTGACTTTTTGAAAGAGATGTTGGACACTTTGAAGCAATCCAACGTCTCTGAGGCAGTCAACATCGACGTACCTAGTGGGATGGAGGCCTCGGCGTTGGAACTTCAAGAACTTCGTGCGCTAGGTTTCACCTTGTTCCCCATCGCGTAAGTAGATGCCTGGGATTTGCTGGTTTACATTTTCCATTTTTGAATGCAGTAGTGTTAGAGAGAGTGGGTTGTGGGTTGTGATAGGTGAGGGATACAGTTTATGAGATGTAGATATAATGAGGGAAAGTAATGGGAAGTTTGAAAATTAGTGGAGAATAATGGTGAGTTAAGTGGTGTGAATGGGGATTGATGGAGGTAGTGGAACGGTTTTGAAGTAGTGGAAGAAGATGGAAAGGTTGAAGAAGAAGAGCTTCTGTCTGCTATAGGGGTTACTGATATAACCCGTGTTACGATCGTAACACAGGCATGACGGTCGTAACAAGCTAAAAGGCGTGTGGCGATCGTAAGGGGGTTGTGACGGTCGTAACAGCAGCAAAATATGCATTTTTTAGCAGACAGTTCTGTACCAATTCTGCAACATCCTATCTTTACACAGAGGCATTTCAATAGCAGTATACATTCAGTGTTATAATAAGAAAATGCAAACATATATATTCCAAAACATCACAACATCAATCGATCAGAGCAAAGCTCGCAATTTATGTATAGCATTATAATTGGCATAGATGAAACTAGCAATTGAATACTAAATAACTGAAACTTTGATTCTATAAATTTGCTTGTTCAACACCAGAAATTCAAAAACTACATAAAAGTAAATTTGTTCCAAATTAAAACGAAACTGAAAATATGCGAAAATGGGAAACTTCCTAGAAACAAAACAAAAGGAAATATAAAACTAGAGCTTCTTTTTGTGAGTTCATCCAAGCTTTGCTTTTATGTCTTCGAGTGAATTATGAATGTGATAAAATTGCTCCACGGTTATGTCGGTTAATCCGATTATCTCCAGACGTATGCTTTTTATTTCATCTTTTATTCCATTAATGTTAGTCTTGTAGGTATCAAGTGTGGTAACAATTTTATTAAGATTATCAGTGTAATCCTTCTTGGTTGTTTCAGAGGCTTTATGGGCCTCTGCCATGTTGAAGTTTTCGTAGTAACCAGGAGGAGTCTCAGGGTCACCAATGTCGGACATAACATCATCATAAATTTGATAATCTTGTGGTGTCTCAAGTGTAGGAGGGTGGTCGGGTGGGTTTAGCTCATAAAGCCAGTTATCACGGTTATGGACACTTACTTTGTTATGGTTTGGAAGGGTGAATAGGTTTACAACTTCATCTCTTATCAAATACTCATAAGGTGGGTAATCATGGTTTGCTATTATACGGCGGTCAAAGCAAAAAGCAATATTCATGGGACTAATCGCACCAAAATGTGGGCACCTATTCAGTTGGTGTCTGAGGCCGAGGGCATGTGCAATCATTGTGACCAGGCCACCTATGATGATTGGTTCATCAGGGTTATCGATAATGCGGTAAAAGGTTTGCATTAGGAATGGCACGACATTAACGGGGTGGCCTTGGTGCATACAATATAGTAAAAATATCTCGTCCTTAGACACTGCAGTACGGTTCTCCTCTTTCCCGAATACAGTATGGGCTAGAATCTTATGAAAATAGCGGATAAGAGGGTTATGTATCTCATCATTATCCATGTTATCCGGATCAGGGTGATAATTACCAGTTAAAGTTCCCCAAAAGTAGTCTAGCTCAATATCCATCAGTTCAACTTGGGTAGTAGAGTAAGCAAAAGGGCCACTAGGGAATCCTAACAGGTCAGCTAGTTCCTTATGAGTGTAGATAAAATCAATGCCAAAGAGACGGAAACTTATAAATCCTTTTCGGGTTCCTTTTCCATGTTCGGGTATATGGACTAGTGAGCTTAGAAATTCGAGGGTGAGCTCACGGTAGGTGAAAAACCTATTCTTAATGTGGGCTTTTTCCCACCCCAGCTGGTTAAACAAGTATAGAATACTATCCAATATACCTAAAGCATTCATAGTGGGTTCATCATGATAAAGTGTCATACCAATGTTTCTTTTCGATAATTCCTCGAATTTTCTCTTTTGGTTTCTACCCCTAAAGGTGGTTTCCAAGAAATTATGTGGTTTTGGTTCCATGGTTAGTGTTAGTCAGGAAAACAAGTCAGGAGAGAAGGTAGAAGAGAAACAAAAACTTTTCAGAAATCCTGTGGCAATTAGAATTATTTTGAAATCAGCAGCAGTTTTATGAAAATTATAACAAAAGAAAGAGAATGAAAAATAAAACTTAAATAGGAATAAATGCAAAAATGAAAAGTACAATAAATAAATAAATAAATAACAAATAACAATTAACAAATAAGTGGGTTGCCTCCCACTAAGCGCTGTGTTTAACGTCAAAAGCCTGACGAACAGGAGTGCAGGCACTCATGGTGGTTCTCTCGAGGATAACTCCTCGGTTGAACTTTTAGTAGTTGTCATTTTCCATGGCCACTTATCAAGCCATCTCACATATCCCTCACCTTTTCTTTTCTTTCTTCTGTGGGGTGGTTCATTCTTCTGAACTTGTGGTGGTGGTTCTGGATCTATCCTAAGTATCAACTTTTCAAGTTTGGGCTTAGTGATTTCATCCACCGCCTCAAAGGTTAACCTTACCTTCTTAACAATAATTATATCCCTAGTTTCACGGTCCTCTAATTTTCTCTTTTTATGCAAGACTTCCAACAAGGGTGCATTAGTGTGGATATTTTCCAATACCTCCACATACGTTTTAGATTTAGAGTCTATCTGAACTTCCATAAAACTTTTCGAGAAAGGAAATGGTGGGGTATAGGGGTGAGGCATAACAATAGGTGCTCCCTTTTCTACCTCTCCTACAACCTCCCTTTTAGATGGTGTTGGAGGGATTTTCTTAATCTTTACTCTTTCCTCGTCTGAACTCTCCTCATCCACATCATCACTCTCCTCAACCTCATTATCACTCTCCTTAGGATTTTCAACTTGTTTTTCACTACTGGTTGTTACAACATCCAATTTCTCCTCAGAGAAGGGTCCTAAAGGGTTTTGTTCAAGCTGGGAGATTTGGGTCTCTAAGGCTATGTTGTGGGCCGCGAGCGACTCAACCACAGTGGTCAGTTGCCTAAAGTTTTCACTGTTTTGAAGACTTTGTTTTCTAAACTCTTCGTTCTAGACAATTTGTGTCTCTACAAAGTGCTCCATCAGAGATTCTAACCTAGAGTGAATTAGCGTCGCGTCAGAATCCTCCAGTGATGTTTCAAAGTTGAAATCATGCGATTCTTCTGATTCTTCAAATTGAGTTAGAGTCGCATTTTGTGTTTCCGTAAAGCGCTTTGTCATCATTGATATTTCATTAAAATTTCCCATTAATATTTCGAGGTCGGATTTATAGGATACTTGCGTCTCCTCGAAATACTAGGTGTAGTGATTGTAGGGGAAATTTGGTTGAGGATAAGTTTGGTTGGAATAATAATATTCTTGCGATTCCTCAAAACGTTGGGATTGGTGGTTGGAAAGGTAATTCGGGTGAGAATGGGTCTGTGATGCATTGAAATTCTCCAATAGTATTTCGAGGTCGGATTTATGGGATTCTTGTGATTCCTCGAAATACTTAGAGTGGGGGTTGTAGAAATAATTAGGGTGATACATAGTAACTGGGACAAGATTTGTAGATGCAAAGGCTCGCTTCGAGAACGAGTGTTTGGCATACAACAGAGGGAAATATAAAAAGTTTCCCTAGTCTAGACAGCGTTGTTTTCAGAATACACTAGTGACTAAACTAAAGTCCTCGGCAACGGCGCCAAAAACTTGATGTGCGATTGACCTAATGTGTCTAACGGTATCTTAACTGCAAGTGCACAGTCTATTGCGGTAGTAATAAAAAGATGTCGAACCCACAGGGACTTCATAATCACTCTAGTGTTATAAAACAGGTTAGTTTAGCTAAGGCGGAAATTGTCACGTTTGGTTTTTAGAAGTTTAAAACTAAAGGAGAAACTAAATTCAATTAAAAGAATTATAATATTAAAGTGGTTGGAGCGTAATGTTTTGAACCTATGCGAATTAAATTGTACCTAATCATATAAAAATATTTAACTTAAATTGTTTTGTAGTACTTATCAGTTTAAAACCCTCGATTCACACTCTCGTGGTCTTACCTCGGATCATACTCCTAAAGCCAAATGTCTGCTCTCGCTAGCCCATAAGTGTTTAGAAAGCATCTTTTTGAAAACTAAATAAATCTAATTTGTTTTAAAGTGCTCTCGCTGTATTTAAATCGAATGCCTAACTTTAGCTATCCGGTTAAAACCTCACACTCTCATGGTTTTGATTTCTCCCTATTTTACTTTCCTTACTCTCGTAACAAAAAGCTTAATTTTTAATTATAAAAAGTCACGGCCAGAAATTAAGTTAATTAAGGTTTTAGCTTAGAAATACATTAATTCATTCAGTTATTTCATCACGCCCCGACTACTAGTATTTAGCTACTCATAATGCTCGGAATTAAAATGAAGGAAATAAAATCAGAAAACAATAACACATGCATTATAAATAAAGAACAGAAATTTAACATAAATAAATTGCAATTATATTGAATATAATAAAAACCTGAAAATCAATAATATCCTAGATCCTTCTTCCACAAGCCGGCAGGATTGGAACGTCGGAATGAAAATTAAATAAACAAAATGCGAAAATAGAATCGGGTTTTAAATCGGCAGAGCTTCCGCAAGAATTTTCTGAACTGAACTCTGTGTCTTCTTCTTTGAAGTCCAAGCTATTTATAGAGAATGAATACAGTTGGAATTATATTTCACGTTGCTAGATTCTTGGTTTGCTGAGAAAAATAAGGAGAAAGTGGTCTTGGAAGTTGGAGAAAAATAAGGCACACATGCATGCTTCGTTATTGACCACGTCCTGCACGTTCAAAACAACTAATAATATGCTTGTTACGGTCGTGGCTGGTGCGTTACGTGCAGATTCCATGAAATAGTGTGTTACGGTCGTGGCCAATGCATGACGGTCGTAACACGCTTCTGAAGTGTCTTACGGTCGTGGCAAGGGTGTGACGACCGTAATAGCAGCAAATCTTGGATTTTTGACAGATTTATCTCTTCTCTTCTGGTCTTGGCCGCGATCTTGTACATTTCATGTTTCTTTCTAGTTTGAGCTAAGATATGTTGTACCTGCATAAAATCATACAAAACTCGGAGTATTCGGGAGTTAATCGGGTTAGTATGATATAAAGCAGTTTAATTTCATGGTAAATATATGATACGATTTCTCGTTATCAGCCATCTGGCCATTGGATAGATGATAGTGTATGGTATGATGCGCGCTTGGACTACACACACGATTGCCTGAAAGAAAAAATCAAAGAGAAATTTGGAGGACCTGGGATTCGAACCCAGGTCCTGATGGATATTGGCATACACGCTTACCACTACGCTGCTTTGTTCTCTTTGTTAATAATATAGAAATAAATCATAATATAAAAAAAAGCAAGTCAATGTGCCAGCAAACAAAAAAATGCGCGAATTATTTGAACCAGCCAATCAGAGGAGGACACGATCTCGTCCCTATCCTCAGATCTGTAACAATGTTACCTGCGGATTTGAATCCGCAGCTAAAAGCGTAGGCCACTCTTAAAATTCATCTCAGGCTACATAAATTCATTCCAAGGCAATGGTTGCATTCGTCTTCCTCTTCCGGTCACACCTATAGCCATCACTAAGGCTAATTTTATCTGAAACGAAAAACCCTAAACCAAGATGCAAAACCCTAACAATGGTGCTTTACGTTAAAGGTTAGATAAACAAAATTTAATAATGCAAAAAGCTTAGAAACATTGTGAGGATTACAAATATGCTAGCAATTTGTTCAAATGATGCAAGAATAATGATTTACGATTCCAAGAACAGTGCGGGTTGTCGTGATGCTTACAGTGCGTTTGGGCATATGAGCGAGCTTGCTTTTGATCCAGGAATATTCAGTGTACGTCCAGGAAACGATTGGGACCGGTCTAAGCTTCTGAAATTGCCTCTTGCTATGGTTTCGAATTCAAGCTTTTTGGTGACTTTTTCAAACTTTTTTTCCCCTCTTCTTGCAGCCTCCAACCTCTGTCTCGATTCCTCTAGATTCTTTATGTATGGTACAATGTGCTAGGGTAACAAATTTGGATTGAATCTCTCTAAATCAATGCATTGAGATTTGATTTGATTCACTCTTTAAACCATTCCAAATTTGCCAAAAATCAATCTTTTTGTACATGATATGGTGTGATCCGAATTTGATGATGCTAATTATGATGATTAAAGCCTGAAACAACAAAAGAATCTCATGTAATCAAAGTTTTGGATTTTGTATGATTTAATTTGATTTAAAATGAATAAATTCAATAAAAATAAAATAATAAAAATGAAATATGATCTCATGGCTGAAGCTAGGACACGTGGACAATGATGCAAGCTCAAATCAAGTGGAAAAGAATGGGCCCATTTGACAAAATTTGAAGTTTTGGGGATAGTTGACTTTTGACAATTTTGCAGAAATGCCCAACTTCAACAATGCATATCTTCTTCAATTTTGAACTTTTGGAGGTTTTATTGGACTTTTTAGAAATCCTGAGATGTCCTCTAACCAAACCTTTTGGTCTCATCTCATTTTTATGTTCCATGCTCAAGTTATAAGCTTTGGAAAAAAAAGGTGTTTTTGTTGACTTTCAAAAATGACCTATAATGTCCAAATTTATAACTTCTTGTGAGTGATTTTTTTTATCTTTGGGTATGAAGATGGATTTTAGGAAATTGCATCCTCTTAAAAATGAGATTTGGATGGGTCATTTCTAATAAAGTATGAGAAAGTTATGCTTGGTCAAAGTTGAGTTGACTTTTCCTACAAAACCCTAATTTAGCAACTTTTGAATCTTGATGAATTTTGAGCAATCCTTGATGAATAATGATAAACACTTGATCAAATGATTAAATATCCTTTAAAATGAGAATGTTGACAAAAAATCTTGAAGTTTGACTGTTTGTAGGTCACAGTTGACTTTTGCCCTAGCATAGTCGATTTTTGGACCCTTGAGCAATTGACTGAGCAAACTTCCTCTGCAAGGCTTGAAATTTGGCATGGATAACCTTGAGAACATATTATGACATTAGGGAGCACTTGATGTCATTTGGACTCAAGGATCTTGATGCAACTCAAAACCCTAATTTGGGGTTGACTGCCTTAGGAGATAGCTTGTCTGACCCACTCTGGAGCAAACTTGAGCAACTTGGAGATTTCCCTTGCAATGTCTTGAGAAATATGAGAGGGAAAATTTTGGGGTACAACAGATATCCACTGATAAAATAAGTGGATATTTTTACATGCTCGTTTGTTAATGGATACAAATGCGAGTTTAACAATACCCATATTTGCAGATATCCATACCCGTTAATAAATTATAAAAAATATTTAAATATCATTAGTTTATTACACCATGTCTTTTCATCTTTTAAAAAATCACTCTCCTTAATTTTATTTTTATTTTTTGAAATTTTCTTTGAAGAAAACCTTTCATATTTCATACAAATTCTACTTGGCCATTTCATGTCCAACTAACCAGTACCGCCCTTTCTCTGTCCAACTAGTTCCTCCCTTCCTACTTCTCTGTCGTTCGCTCTTCTACCATAAATCACAATCACAATATATTTTATTTGTTTTGGTTAAAAATAAAAATGTATGAATATTATATTTGCATGTTATTATGTTTTGGTGAAAAAGAAGGAAATTAATGTGCGGAAATTTTCTTGTTAAGTTTATAGATAATTGTATGGGTGTTATGTGATAATAACATTTGTGTCTGTAAAATAAACTAAATTTTTTTTAAATAAAATTAATTTATCCAGGGATATCTGTAAATATCTGTGGAAATTTTTAAACCCATGGATTGCCCACTTAACATATACACACTGATATGAGGCAGATATGAATATCATATTCATATAATGGGGTGGACACGGATATCATAATATCCTTCCCCAAAGATATTCATTCACATCCCTATTCCACCCCAAAATTTACTCTCTCGATTTCACAATTTTTATGGCTTATGTTTCTTCATGTACATTCATGCATTTTGATGGGATCAAGGCTACCAAGGTTTCTCAAACCTCAGGACATGTCAACTGACTCTTGGGTCCATCAGGAGATTCAAAATTTTCAAGTGTTTAGAAGTGGATCATATTTTTCTCCTATAATAAGATATCATTCTTAATCTCAGTGATTAAGGAAAGGTTATATGTGGATTTTCTTTAGAAGGGATTGTATCTGGTTTCTATGATCAAGTGAGTTTTAGATTACTTATTGGGTCATCTTTTTTAGGATAAATATTGAAGTCTATTATGCAAGAGTTATTGAATATCTTTGGGCTTTTAGAGTGCATCATTTTTGGGCTTATTAGAGTGCATTCTCAAAAAAGGCCACTGTAGGGAAAGCTTGTCATTTTGGATACATAGAATCTTTTGCATTTTTCTTTCCAAGATTAGAACTGAAGATATAATTTGAAGATTGTGGTGTTCTTAATTCAAGAGTTATTTCATTATCAATATAAATTCTACAAAGCTCATTTGTTTGCCCGAATAATTTGAAGTGAAAAGAGATTTCAAGCTTATTATTGTTGAACTAAGGAATTCTATTGCATTATGTACAAATATTGGTTTAGAGTTTACAACAAGAGTCGAAAATCTATTACTCTAAAGCCAAAACTACCTTACATTATGGAAAAGATTAGTTTATTTTCTATAATTTGCAAATACTTTAACCAAAGATATTTCAAGATCTCTCATGTTTAATTAGTCAAAGAACATTTTATGTTACAATTCAAGACATTCCTCTTACCATTCAAAGTTATTCTAAACTTGGTTGCAATTATTTCAATTTATCAAGTTTCACAATATCATCTACAAGACATTCAAGTGCAAAATTCACACAAGGCTTACAAGAAAAAATGCATTGTTTCTATGTTTTTTCACAAGACTTAAAACAAAAGAGATTGAGAATTACAAGTCCAAGTGGTAAAAGATGCTTTCATTCATCATTCTTAAAATTTAAACCTCTAAGTTAATAACAATTACAATATCTAGGTCTTTCTTATACAAAGACCAAACCAAAGAGAATCTAAACCCTAAGTTATTCTATGAGGTTCTATAGCCCAAGATTCAATCCTACATCTCTTGTTTTCTTTCCAACCTCTTCCATAGCCACAATTTCTCCAAGGAAGTTCTTCATAACTTCATCATCTTTCGAAGATCATTAATATCGTTAACACATGAAAATAGTAGGAAACAATTAGTGTGCTATTTGCCAATTTATCAAAGTATCAAGAAACAAGACATGAACATGAAACTTTCAAGGAGTATTGTCGCAATTTCATCATTAGGGCTTTGTGGTAGGAATCAGAAATAAGGGAGTTGAATTCAATCAGGTGCCAAGTCCAACAATAGGCATCATACAGTGGTTTCACAATAAAATCAGAATTAGAATGTTTAATCATTGGCCAAAAACACCTCTACTACAAATCACAAGAAAAGGCTAAATCTTGGTTTACAATAGAGGTTCATGAAGCAAATTTACTACACAAGTACAACTCAGTGAATGGGCATCACAATCATCACAGTAAATAACAAGACAGTAAAAAGGCTTTCACGTCTCAGCTCAATAAAAAGTTACTGTACAAAAATTCAAAATTCGCAAGTTTCAAGCAACAATTCATTGCTATCACAATAAAGTCCAGTTCACAAATAATCAACAAAAAAGTCACAATCATAAATAATTGTCAAGCCCAATAGTAAAACGAATTAAAAAAAAATCATGAATTCATAACAAATCAGATAATCCAGCTATCAAGCATCAGCCCTAATTCATCTCACTATAAAAGAATTGAATACATTGAAATCAAGGGAGGGATTGTTCACACGAAAACCAGAAACGAAAAACATAAAACCCTAAAAAATATATTCATCATCTTCCCATGAAAATCACAAAAACCCTTCAGAATATACAACAATCATTCACACAAAATCGTAGCAAGCCATCAAACAACCCAAACCCTAAACACTCATCATCATTTTCCCCTCATCAAAGACCCATCAGAAAACTATAAAGAAGAAGGAGGTTCTGAATCAGATAAGAGGAAAACAAAGTCAGAATCAGAAAGATATTACCGGGAGAGGCCTCGATCAATTGACAAATTCACAGATCTGTTCATCGCTACCTCATCATCCTCACTGTTTTTCATCATCTGAGAAGTTAGGGTTTCAAATCTCTCCTTCAAGATCTACACATAATCGTTCAACATCTACAAAAACAAAGGCCAGATTAGAGAATAGGATAAAGAGATGAAGGTTGTGATGTAAAGAAATCGGAGATCGAAGCAAGATTGCAAATCCAGTGTCACCTTCCATTTTGCTCTCAGCATGAATCTAGTATGCACACAACAGCAAGGGTTATCGTATACCTTCGTTAACAACCGTCAAACAGTCATCAGTTTTACAACCACAACATCAAGCGCTCCAGATGGAAGCATCCACCATAGACCCTCATGAAGGATCAACACAGGATCATGCAGAAACCTTTGTAGACAACTTGGACTCAAATGCTCATAAGCCCAACGAAATGCATAGCAGCACCCCCCAGAATTGCTGCTTCCCGGCCCATTTTGTTTACTTTCGTTATATTTTTATATTTTTTTGTTATTTATTTTGATTTTTATCAAATAAAAAATAAAAAAATACAAAAATATAATTACTCTTTAAAAAAAACAATTAAACTAAAAATTATTTAATATTATTAATTATTTTTATTAATTAAATTTTATTATTAAATAGATAGTTTGTTTTTGTTTAATTAAGTTTTTGATTAATTCGATTGGGTTGTATTGCTTGTTTATTTAGACTTTTAATTGTGTTGTCGATTTAAAAAATCCCCATTCATAAACTAATATCCCCATTCCCATATGGTTTGTAATAGCTTAAAATTATATTTCTTTGTTATTTCTTTATATGCTTAAATATTGCTATTATGCATAATCGTTCAAATAGATCACTTGGCCTCCTCTTAGGCTCGTCATCAATGAGAAGGTATCCACCTACACATGCATACTCGCACACATTTCATAGTTTGGAATTGTGCTTTTCTACAACAATAACTATTTGATCATTTGTCCTAATTGATCGTTTAGAATACTAGGGCCACACTAGTCCCAATTTCTAGGAGAATGCATATAGCCACCTTGTATGGGCTTTTAATTTCTATCTTATGTATTGAAGAAACTTATCTCTCTCTTTGGTCCCAAAACAGAGACCCAACAAATGAAACAAAAAGGAAAATATAAATAAAATTTGATCCGTGAGAATCGCCCGGCAAAATAAAGCATCGCATGGAGAAAGCTCTTATTCACTTGGCCCAAATTAAGCCACGTCCTCAACTGATCAAAAATATCCTCCATCGCCCGACGACCATAATTCATTGCCCGACGACACTCCTTATTTTCTCCTGGCGATGCAGCAGTGAAGAAAGGCAGGGAATTCAACAAAATTGTCTTCAAAATTTCACTGGGCGATGCTCCATTTCTCCCAACGATCCATGACAGGAAAGTAACTTCTATTTCTTTTTCTGTATACTTCCAATGGCCTTCAATGTTGACCTTATTCTTCATTGATCAACAATGCATCTTTGAGCTTTATTCATCTTTCTCCAATAATGAAAAAAATACCTACAAAACATATACAAAACTAATCAACCAATACAATATGTACTCAAAACACAATATACACAAAATAAACGTATTTACACAAAATTCGGGATTATTCAACAATATTAAGAAACAAAAAGTCGATAAGTGCAACAAAACTTATATACAAAAATATCTACAATTTGCAGTTATCAAACTCTCCCCAACTTGAATCATTGTCTGTCCTCAAACAAAGTCTAATAACCTTAACAAATAATAATGATAAATCAAATTATCATGAATCAACAGGTTTTGAAAACAGAAAACAAATGCAATGGTTCAAATGAAAAACGGTACACACGAAGAAACATAGTTACCACTAAACTATGACAATAACATAAACATGAGACAAATGCTAAATATAAAGAATATGCAAAACATTCTAAAACAATACTTGGGCATAAATGAATCACACCTAGCAAACATAATCATCGGTAGATGAAAAACACACAAAAATGGAGTATTTTAACCAATCCAACAATCTTGCAAACAATAGACTAAATTATGCATTCATCCAAAAATTTACATTGAAAATATAAAAGCAAGAATCTCAAGGGCTTTTCAAGGTTGTAATGTGGATTGGTTAACAAACAAGTGACAAGTCCTAAAGCTAATTGAAACAAAAACTTCCTAAACCTAAGGGAGCAATTACTTCCACAAAGTTTCAAACAATAGAATTTCAATCAAACTTCTTCTTCATCCCAAATTTCAAACCAACACACATCACTTATTCAACACAACATTATTCCATACTCTTTTTGTTTTTATTTTTCAAATCTTTTTCAATTTTTATCTTTCTTTTTCTATCTTTTCTATTTCACTTTTTTTCTTTTCTTTTTCTTTTCAACCTCATAGCAATCACAACATAAGCATATAAGCATTCCTCTCCCCAACATGAATTTAACCATTATCATAATGTGAATACTCCATACTTTCTAAGGCAAGGTAAAAATTCAACGATAAATCATAGTTAAGGGATTAAGAAAACAAGGAATCAATATCCATACAAAAAGGGAAACTAAACACTCATATACAAGAATTTATCAAATACAACATGGATATCGACCAAAAGCTCAAAGGGGTTACTAAGGATCATACACTCACAAGGTGAATTGACTATTTGGCTAGGTAGTTGTGCTCAAAATGGAACAAAAAATGCCTTGATCACTTTCTTGCATATATACAATCAACATAAAACAAAATATTAAGCATAATAAATTCCCGTTAAAACAAGTATTGTGGCCTCCAGCATATGTGAACAATGGAAAGCTACATAACAAAAATGGTGGAAACTAAAGTGATTCATAAATGAACAAGTATACAAAAGATTGAATGGCATAAAAATTGTAAATGGTATAAGTATCATGAATATGCTAAAGTATAGAAAGCGATAAACACATACCTCGAACGTGTATAAAACTTTAACAAAATCATTACCACATATTCGCAAGTCGAAACGATCAAACTTGACAAATCACCTCAATATTCTACAAGTTACCGGACCAAAACTTGAGTCCAAACAACAACAAAAGAATTAGAAAAATAATACTCCTACAAAATTTAAATGTACAAAATTTACAATATATACAATGAAGAAAACTACTCAAGCTAAACACGACAAGCTTTCGGAAAACAAAAATTTAGATAACAAATCAAATACAAATAACAATATGAAAACCGGGTGAAAATGAATTCACAAGTTGAAAAGTGAAGATTTGAAATTCGGAACATTTCCTTATTTCAACTTGTTAAAACACAAATCACCACACACATAAACAAATACAAACAAACATGCTTGTTTTACATCTTAAGCTCGACACCTTTATTGTGTGAGATAGTAACCTCCTCTCATCATGCAATCGTATTGTCACACCACACAAACCTAAAGAAAGTGTCCTAAAAATCACACAACAAACATTACGAAAATGAGACAATTCACAACAATATGTGAAAACATATATATGCACAAATATCATATACAAGTTAATGTACATTGTCTATACAATATATACATTAATTACGAAACTTAAAAACAAAAGAATTATCGCAATACAAATACAATAGAACCAATCCCCAACAACTGTGCCATTTTGTTGGAGCATTGTAGCGGCAAGCAACAAAATTTTTAGAAATATTTATCCGGGAATTTATCGTGTCCACAGAGATTGATTATTGAATTTCCGTTTGACAAATCTCTCATTAATTAATTTGGGGATAAATGGGATTGTAAACAAAATGTTATCAACAGAAAATATATGTAAACAAAAGTAAAAACTAAGGAACAACTTATCAAGCCTGCATATAATCTACTCATCAATGTCACTTTATATCACTCACAACCTAAGTCATTTCTAACCAAATTTGAGAGACTGACTGTATCACCAAGGAAATGATCTCTCCATCTCCTCAACAACATAGAAGACAACTATGTAATTGCATTGATGATCTCTCAGCACAGAACAACCACACAGAGGCATTAAGCTCTAATACCCAAGTAGATGTTAGTTCTAAATCTATCTTTAGTGTTTAGAAACTAACAGATGATCATCCTAGATAAGAATCTAAGCAGTATATGTTTATAACAACTCAAATCCCAAGCGCAGAGCAAAAATCTAGGATAACAATCCACAAAGATTTCTAAAGTAAGTTTTATATAACGCCACGGGCGATAAATATACATAAGTTCAAAGTAAAATACATGTACGAAACACAACAAAATAGAAATACATAGAGAGGAGAAGAGATAAACCACAAATCTTCAGGTTTGTCAGCATCGGTCAATGAGAAATCCACATCCAATCATCCATAAGAAAAACCCTAGTGTTGTTATCTAAGCTAATCCACTACAAAAATAAGGCTGATGGAGTTGAGAGAACAAAAATCTCTCCTAAAACCAACACCTAACAAATGAAACAAAAAGGATAATATAAATAATATTTGGTCTGTGAGAATCGCGCTTAGAAATAAAGAATCGCCCGACGAAAGCTCTTATTCACTTGGCCCAGAATAAGCCACATCCTAAATTGATCAAAAATATCCTCCATCACCCGAAGACCATAATTCATCGCCCGAAGACACTCCTTATTTTCTCCTAGCGACGCAGCGTCAAAGTAAGGCAGGGACTTCAACAAAATTGTCTTTAAAATTTCGCCCGACGATGCTCCCTTTCGCCCGGCGATCCATGACAGGAAGGCAACTTCTGTTTCTTTTTCTGTATACTTCCAATGGCCTTTAATCTTAAGCTTATTCTTCATTGATCAAAAATGCATCTTGGAGCTTTATTCCTCTTGCTCCAATAATGCAACAAATACCTACAAAACATAAACAAAACTAATGAACCGATCAATATTTACTAAAAACGCAATATACACAAAATAAACTTATTTACACAAAAGTCGGGATTATTCAACAATATAACAAACAAAAAGTCGATAAGTGCAACAAAACTTATATACAAAAATAGCTACAATTTTCACTTATCACACCCACTCACGCAATTCATGCATATTCATGCATTCATAACAGGTACTCAGAGTTGGAGATTCATATTCAGACTTGGTATTCTGTCCAGATTTATAGACATGAATTCTTGTTGTCACATGTTAAGAGTTAGTTATGGAACAACTTCGTCGGGTATTGGTCGAGATGAAGATTCAAATGTGGTTATTTATGGTATACATGCAAGACTTAGCCCATCATCGGGAACTCTTTGAGAAGGAAGATAATCAGTTGAAGATCCAGTTGAGTCAGATCATGGAAGTCTTGATGATAGTGTCAGCGGTCCTACACCAGCTGTTGCAACATGAGTTATTCTCTTATCCTCATTTGAGATTTCTTTCAAACAATGGAGTACCTTGTGGGTCTCATATACCATCGTGAGTGATTGGAACATATTATCAGCAGATGGTCCCCATTTACCAGTTGAATTTAAGACCTTTGTTTTAATAGCAAGAATGGAAGAAGCCCAGAGAATGGTTTTGAACCCATCTCCGTGCTTTATTCTCATTTGTTTCCATAATTGTTTGAGCTTCCACGGGTTAGGCTCTGTAATTAATTAGCGTTTGTAGACTCCCTTCTTGATCATGATACTAATGGCATATGTAGTTACCACGCCGATGTACCTCATTATACAGTCGAGGGCACTCTCCACAACTTTGGGCTGCCTGATCTTCTCGTTAACTGTCAGTGTTTGTTCACCCAAGTGAATGCATGAGTCAAAGATTTTAATAAAAGATGGAAGAAGACATAGAAGTATGTTGATACTATCTCAATGCCTTACATCATTGCACTTCCTCATCTTTTGGGAATTCAGTTGATTAAGCTTCATACTTTGGAGACTATTCGGTTGATTAATCTCTCTTCGGATGCAATTGCTAAGAGTGTCTCCCATTTTGGGGAATTTGGTCGTGATGTTGAAAATTTCAAGATGGTTTAAGTAAGGTCCAACACTTGTTCGACGACTTTTCCAAAGTCCAATTTCTATTTGGTAAACGGTTTTGAACCAAAGTCTAGCATTTGTGTGGCATCCTTTCCGAAGTCCAATTTCAATTTTATGGACTGATCTCTCCCGTGAGGTAGAAGATACTTGGTGATTCAATGTATGCAATTTCGCTTGGTACATAATTCATTTCTCTTTTAAGAGAATCATCCGTGCGTATATTCTGGGGGCACTCGACGATTCAGTTGAAAACAGTTTATCATCCAGAGATAAAGTCTAAGCTTAGATTAATTCAGAGACTGTTGTGTCCATATTAAACGAGGAATATCCTATCCAAGTGAGTCTCAAGGTTACCGAAGATCGTTTGAAGCAATCAGTCCATACAAAGACTAGTCTCTTTAACATGGCAATTTCAAATTACATTCGCATTCTCATTTATAATCTTTCTTGTTTTTGTTCAGTACTTTCTTGTATGCAAAAATTGATTATTTTTTAATAGTAATCATAATTCATTGAGTATGTTTTTCTTAAATCAATTCATTCATTGTCAGTCTTATTTGTTTTACTATGCTTTTGATACTTAACTCTTTTTAAATAAAGCAATAACTCTGGAGTGAGGATGATGAAAATTTACATAAAGATTCTCGTATTTCCAGCAGTAGCATATTTTATTGAGTTTCTCATACAAAGAATATCATATTCCCGACAAGGGTTCTATTTGTAAGGTCTCTTACCCCCAGCATGGATCTTTATATCCTTGGCAGTATAAGGTTTCGTTATCCCCAGTGAAAAATGAACAAGTTATAAAAAAAAAGTCAGGTGAATTTTGATTTCCCACAGGCCCCATTTTATTAAGTGTTCTGTCCAACAACATCAAATATCCCTTTGGCGTTTCCTCACAGATACTATAGTTTTGATATGATCTTCTATAGTAGAATTTGCAAATTATTTTTGCAAAGTTTTATCAGCGTTCGACCTGTGGTTATTGGTTTTTTCTTTTTTCCTTTCCCCAGTGAAACATCTAAACATGCATCATTACATTACATCCTCAAAGTACAATTTTTCCATTCTCTTTTGAAATACTATTTCATAGAAAAATAATTCAAACATGCATGGGAACATAAGCCATTATTGTTTCTATTTTCCCCAATGAATTTGCTATAACTTCAGATTATATCCCCAACGAGGTCTTCATCCTCAGTATCTCAATTTTACCCCACACAAATATCTTATTGATTCTAATAATTTGAATGGTTGAGTATCTACTCTTGATTGTAGTTCAGTTTTACCCTGGCGCATTTTTCTTTGGTTTATTCTTTACTACCCTCGTAGGTTCATTCTAATGTCTATTGATGTACCTTTTGAATACCAGTTTCGTCCTAATATTTATCTTTAGCAGGGTTTAGTAGTATGCCCTAATCAGCTTGCTTTGGGTTGAGTTTTGAGTTTTATCTCGTCACACGCGCATGAAATCCAGTTTTCGTTCTTGTACTCATCTAGTTTAGTTTTGTCTAACTAGTTATTATGAGTCGAGTGTCATCTTATTTTGTTTTAATACGTTGGACTTCCATCAGTGTTTGATTAATGAATCCTTTATTGGTTTTAGTTTACTGAGTCTTTTTACAATGTTCATTTAACTACGTCCTTGGTTGAAATCAGTCTCCTTTGTTCCTTGGATTCTTCTATCAGTTTTCGTTTACTATTTATCCATGGTCTGAGACTAGCAAGTGCTCTGAGAAACATGTGCTCTCATCACTTTTCCATGGTACTCATCTAGTTTGTCTTGCCTAACTAGTTTATTATGAGTCGAGTGTCATCTCGTTTTGTTTCTTTCCCTGGACTCTTCTATCGGTGTTGGTTTACCGCGTCCTTGGTCGAAACCCATATCTCACTCTTTGGATGTTTATTAGTTTTTGATTGCTGAACCTTTAACAATGTTTGTTTACTATATTACGACTTTCATTTGTTGTATCCATCAACTTGAGATGTCTCTTTTATACCTATTCAGGTTTTAGTCAGTTTTCATTTACTGTTTGCCCGTGGTTAGAGACCAGTAGGTGCTCTGAGAAACATGAACTCTCATCACTTTGCTATGGGTCGAGTTTTGCCTTGTTACTCATGCGTGAAATTCAGTTTGTTTTATCCTGGTACTCATTTCTAGAAAATTTTGATTTTCTAGTATTGTCGAGTCGAGTTTTGTCTCGTTTGATGTTATTCCTTGGTTATTTATCAGTTTTTGTTTATTGAGCGTTTAACCATGTTTGATAACTGTACTTCAGCTTTCGTTTGTTGTATCCTTAGTTGACTGGTCTCTTTTATACCTCTTAGGGTTCATATCAGTTTTATTTACTGTTCACCCATTGTTGAGACTATCAAGTGCTCCTAGAATGACGCACTCTAGCCACTTTGCCCCGCGTATTTTTCCAGAGTTTAGCTTTGCATATTCTCTGTGGTTTGAGTCTTATCTCACCCCTTTTGTGGTTCGGTTTTATACTGACACATTATTCTGAAGTTTAGTTTCATCTACTATTATAAGTTTGAGTTTTGTCTTAACTTTGTTAAAGTCTGCATTACAACTTCATTCTGACGCATGTCTTTGAAGGGCCAATTTTCATTAGAACCTCTGCTTGCTAAATCCAATTTCGTTTGGTACCTTCTAAGTCCTGCGTCTGCTGGCATTCTTTGTCTTTGGGGAGTTTTGCTTCTTTTTTTTCAAGACTGCAAATTTTTGGATTCTTTCGTATTCAATCATCTTCAACTCTGAACGTTTGAAATCTGTCGCTTTTCTCACTTATCAAGCTTAAGATTATTGAATAGGGGAAGTTGTTGCACCCCAAAATTTAGCCTTTAATTTCAGTATTTTTATGGCTTATGTTTCATCATGTACGTTCATGCATTTATGATGGGATCAAGGCTACCAAGGTTTCTCAGGCCTCAGGACATCTCAATTGATTCTTAGATCCATAAGGAGATTCAGAATTTACAAGTGTTTCAATGTGGATCATGTTTTCCTCCTATCTTTTGCCTTGCGTGTGAGGGTCTTGCTTGTTAAATTCCTTTGAAAAGGCAAGATATCATTCTTAAGCTCAGTGATTAAGGAGAGATTCTATGTGGATTTTCTTTAGAAGGGATTGTATCTGGTTTCTATGATCAAGTGAGTTTTGGATTACTTATTGGGTTATATTTTTGAGCATAAATATTGAAGTCTATTATGCAAGAGTTATTGAACATCTTTGTGCTTTTAGAGTGCATCATTTTTGGGCTTATTAGAGTGCATTCTCAAAAAGGCTATTGAAGGGAAAGCTTGTCCTTTTGGCTATGTAGAATACTTTGTAGTTTTCTTACCAAGATTAGAAGTGAAGAGATAATTTGAAGATTGTAGTTCAAGATTATTTCATCATCAATTTCAATTCTACAAAGCTCATTTGTTTGCCCAAATATTGTGAAGTGAAGAGAGATTTCAAGCTTATTATTGGTGAACCAAGGAATTCTATTGCATCATGTACAAATTTTGGTTTAGAGTTTACTACAAGAATAAAAAAGCTATTACTCTAAAACAAAACTACCTTACATTATGGAAAAGATTGGTTTATTTGCTACAATTTTCAAATACTATAACCATAAGATATTTCAAAATCTCTCATGTTTCATTAGTCAAATAACATTTTATGTCTGAATTCAAGTCATTCCACTAACCATTTAAAGTTATTTTAAACTTGGTTGCAAATCTTTTAATTCATCAAGTTTCACAATATCATCTACAAGACATTCAAGGGAAAAATTCACACAAGGCTTACAAGAAAAATTGCACTGTTTCTAAGTTTTTTTACAAGACTTAAAATAAAAGAGATTGATAATTATAAGTCCAAGTGGTAAAATATGCTTTCATTCATCATTCTTAAAACTTAAACCTCTAAGTTCATAACAATTACAATATCAAGGTCTTTCTTATACAAAGACCAAACCATAGAGAATCTAAACCCTAAGTTATTCTACGAGGTTCTATAGGAAAAGATTCAATTCTTCATCTCTTGTTTTCCTTCCAATCTCTTCGATATCCACAATTTATCCAAGGAAGTTCTTCATAACTTCATGATCTTTCGAAGATCATTAATATCGTCAACACAGGAAAATAGAAGGAAACAATTAGTGTGCTATTTGAAAATTTATCAAAGTATCAACAAACAAAACATGAACATGAAACTTTCAAGGAGTATTTTCGCAATTTCATCATTTGGGTTTTGTGGTAGGAATCAGAAATAAGGGAGTTGAATTCAATCAGGTGCCAAGCCCAACAATAGGCATCATACAGTGGTTTCACAACAAAATCAGAATTACAATGTTTAATCATTGGCGGAAAACACCTCTACTACAAATCACAATAGAGGTTTATGAAGCAAATTTACTACACAAGTACAAATAATTTAAAGGGCATCCCAATCATTACAGTAAATAACAAGACAGTAAAAAGAGTTTCACATCTCAGCTTAATAAAAGTTAGTGAAAAAGATATTACAGAAAATCAAAATTCGCAAATTTTAGGCAACAAATCATTGTCATCACACAAAAGTCCAATTCATAAAGAATCAACAAGCAAATCACAATTAGAAATAATTGTCAAGCCCAATAGTAAAACGAATTCAACAAAAGTCGGTTATCATAACAAATCATAGAATCCAACTATCAAGTAGCAACCCTAATCCATCTCACTATAAAAGCATTTTATACATTGAAATCAATGGAGGGACTAGTCACACAAAAACCATAAATGGGAAACACAAAACCCTAAAAAATATATTCATCATCTTCCCCTAAAAATAAAATAAAAAACCCTTCAGAATATACCACAATCATTCACACAAAATCGCAGCAAGCCATCAAGCAACCCAAACCATAAACGTTCATCATCATTTTCCTTTCATCAAAGACCCTTCAGAAAACTATAAAGAAGAAGGAGGTTTCGAATCACAAAATAGAAAAAAAAGTCAGAATCAGAAAGATATTATCGGGAGAGGCCTCGATCGATTGACAAATTCCTTAGTTAATTCTGTCTTTTTTATAGTAATGTTGTTTAGCGTGGCTAATACAACGGTGACACTTGTCACCGTCTATTTTGCTCTCACCATGAATCTAGTGTGCACACACCAGCAAGGATTATCGTATACCTCTGCTGAAAATTTTCAAACTGTCATTAGTTCAGCAACCACAATATCAAGCGCTCCAGATGAAAGCATCAACCATATACCCTCATGAATGATCAACACAGGATCATGCAGAAACCTTGGTTGACAACTTGGACTCAAATGCTCATAAGCCCAACGAGATGCCTACCAGCACCCCCCCAAAATTGCTGCTTATAGGCCCATTTTGTTTACTTTCTTTATAATTTTATATTGTTTTGATATTTATTTTAATTTTTATCAAATAAAAAATACAAAAATGTAATTACTCTTTTAAAAAAAACCATTAAACTAAAAATATTATTTAATATTTTTAATTATTTTGATTAATTAATTTTATTATTAAATAGATAGTTTGTTTTAGTTTAATTAATTTTTTGATTAATTATTTTTATTATTAAATAGATCGTTTGTTTTAGTTTAATTAATTTTTTAATTAATTCGATTGGGTTGTATTGCTTGTTTATTTAGACTTTTAATCGTGTTGTCGATTTAATGCATCCCCATTCGTAAACTTATACCCCCATTCCCATATGATTTGTAATAGCTTAGAATTTTATTTCTTTGTTATTTCTTTATATGCTTAAATATTGTTATTATCCATAATCGTTCAAATAGAAAACTTGGCCTCCTCTTGGGCTCGTCATCAATGAGCAGGTATCCACTTACACATGCACACTTGCACATATTTTATAGTTTGGTCATGGGATTTTCTACAGTAACAACTATACGATCATTTGTCCCAATTGATCATTTAGAATACTAGTGCCACGCTAGTCCCACTTTCTAGGAGCATGCATATAGCCACCTTTTATGGGATTTTAATTTTTATCTTATGCATTGAAGTAACTTCATATCTCTCTCCTTGGTCCATATACCAAGCTTTTCTTAAAGGGTCTCATAGTTGAGTTTAGGGATGGTCAATCTCACGAGATTGATCAAGTTTTACCCTCGATTAATCATAACCCAAATCAACCACTTTGGTCCATATACCAAGTGTTTCCATGTACAAGGGTATCATGGTTGAGGGTAGGAGTGTCTATCCGCACGAGATTAATCAAGTATACCCCTTGGTTAATCATAACCTGATTCGCCTCTCATACACCAAGCATTCCATTTATCTTGTGGAAACTTATGCTATGATCTTGTGATTGATCGTTGATGCAACCCATGTATGCCTAATTGATGGTTGATTAAGGAGGTTCAAGGAGGCGTTCAATAGATTTTTCTTATTTCATGCACATTGAAAAGGCAACAGACCTTCTCTGTTAGGTATCATCATACCTCTCTTTACTTCTCATCCATGCATATTGATGCATGATTGAAAGTCTCACCTTTGTAAGAATACTTTGATTGTTTAAATGTTATCTCCTCTTCTACTTGAATATTTTCTTAGGTGTATACCTAAATGCATGATCTTCTTTATTTTCTTATCTAAGCATGTTTTCTTTAGGTATCTTATCTAAGTACCTTATATCTTGAGTAAGTCTCTACTTCTCATGCGTGATGTATGATTGTCTAATCTACATTATCTATCTTTTATCCTACTTTGATTCTTAATATCATTGTTAGGTGTGATGTTTTACCAAATCTTATTTTTTTCATCCTACTTTGATTTTCGATATCATTGTTAGGTGTATGTTTTGTCATACGATGTTTCCACATCATTTCTTATCCTACTTTGATCCTTAATATCATTGTAGGGGTTAATGTTTTATCATTCCCCTCTCTTTAATATTTGATGTTTTGTCATCCTAACATGTGTGTGCTTAATGCCTTATCGTATACGTGCTATGTTTTGTCATCTATTGTGTAATGTTTTACCATTTCCTTTCTTATTGATTTAGGTTTCTACCTATGTATTTGTACTTTATGTTTTTCCATCTTTAATCGTGATGTTTTATCATTTCCTAATCTTTATGTTTTATCATCTATTTTTCATATTACTTCTCCAACTTCTTGGATCCTTGGTTATGTATTTCATTACTAACTAACATGGTGATATGTAAGAAGCAATATTCCATTTATGTTTTGAGCATCACTGTCTAGTGATTGTATCATGAGCTTTTGTTTCATGTCCCGTGTATGTATCTTGATGTTGGAAACTGCCCAGAACATCTAAGAACATTGAGCTATGATTTATTTAAATCATGTTGCTTTTACGCATTAAGGGACTATACTTTGCCATATATCATGACACTTGAGTATGTTATCTTGTTATCGTTACTCAAGTCTTTAAGTTCATGAGTGATGTCTTGTGAGGGTATCATCATCACCCAGTATATACAAGATGTCATTACACTTTTACTTGAGCTTTATCAATTTCATTTGATTTAAGACAAGTATTATCCATCTTAGATGATTTTGTTCATCAATTAGGTGACTTTTCTTGTGTAGGAAGTTTCGTCTTCTTATTTGGTTACTCTTTAGTCTCATCTCGAGTTAACTTACTGTACAAGTCACACATGGCATAATTTTTCAATTATTATCTCTCTTCTTTTGATCTTTACTTGTTAAATTGAACAATGTTTCTTGCCACCTTTGGCCATTCCATTTGTATGCTCCCTTTGCCCCATATCTTGTATGATATTTATTATTGACATGTCAATGTTTTTTCCATCTCTTGTGTGTGTTCTATCCTACTTTGATCCTTTATATCATTGTTATGTGTTGATGCTTCTCCATCTCTTTTCTATTCCTAATTAGTGCTTAGGTATCTATATTATATGTTTGCTTCTCTGATGTTTTATCTTCTTTGAAATGTTTTGTCATCCCTCTTCGTTCTTTATTAGATTCTCCTATTGTATACTTCCCATATGATCTTTAGTTCACTCTTCTCTATGTTTGTACTAACTATACCTTATGACCTTTATCCATTCATGACAATATTAGGTAGATGTTTCCCTATTATCCTCAAGTATAGGATCAACTTTGTATGATAACTTTAGGATTATTTTGCTAGTCTCGCTGTTGTACCCCGAAATTTTCCCTCTCATTTTAAAAGGAATTTCTCATGCCCCTAAGCTTATCAAGTATTTAAGACTACTCAAGAATGATTAAATGAAATTAGGGTTTTGGTTTTCTCAGAGGAAATTGTATTTCTAATGCCTCAAGTGGACTTCATGGTTTCTTATATACTTCAAGGTATCCAAAACCCAAATTTCAAGCCTATAATTAGGGTTTCGGTTTTCTCAGAGGAAATTGGATTTATAATTGCTCAAGTGGATTTCATGGTTTCTCATATACTTCAAGGTATCCTCATGTCAAATTTTAAGGCTTGTAGTACAATTTTGCTCAATCAATGGCCCAAATGATTGAAAATCAACTGTATTGAGTAAAAAGTCAACTATGGTCAACCTACAGTCAAACTTCAATATTTTTAGTAAACGTGAATGTTTTGAAGTTACATTCATCATTTGTTCAAGGGTTGATCATGATTCACCAAGAAAACTCAAGATTCATCAAAAGTCAAAAGTTACTAAATTAGGGTATTCTTTAGCAGAAGTCAACTAAACTTTGAACAAACATAACTTTCACATACTTCATCAGAAAATTCTTAACTAAATCTATTTTGAAGAAAATTCAATTCTCTACATTTTGTATCTCTAAGCTCAAGGCCCAAAAATGATTCATTTAAGAGATATGAGCCAAGACATTATAGGTCATTTTAAAATTAAACAAAAAGACACTTTTTGTCAAAGCAATTTACATCAACATAAAGTCTTCAAATGGAAAAATGATCAACATGAGGATTGTAGGGTACATATTAAGCTTTCCAAAAAGTTAAACATCATCTTCATATGATAAAAATTGAGAGAGTTATGAGTTTCACAAGTTGGGAAATTTTGAGAAAATGCATGAAACACAAATTGAGCAAACTTGAACTTTTGGGCTAATGGGCTTATCTTTCAGGATCCAAATGTGTTCTTGACCTCATAATGGACCTCTAAATCCATCCATGCACCATGATAATTTTTATATTTTTTATTTTTTATTTTTATTTATTTAAATTCAAAATTAAATCAAATAAATATCAAAGGGAGGTGCAAAGCATAATAGGCCTTTGTTTCGAATCTTTTGGAGGCCCAAGATGGTATAAAAACCGTGTGGAGTTCACTTGTAAAACAAATCTTTATATTTTGTCATATTACAATTTCTATTTTTCAAATAAAATCAAAGGTTTCATACAAAGTCCAAGCCCATGCCTTAACCTAAACTCTTCATCTATATATAGACAGCATATTCATAAAACTAAGGACACGAAAACCTTGTAAGAATACGCCCAAAAAATATCTAAAAATTTCTCAAAGTAGGGCAAATTTGAAACTTTGTTTTCAGCCTTTCTCCAAGCAAGATAACCATCCAAATCAATTCCAGGGACATTACAGAGTAAGTTGGGATCATCCTTAATGATCAAAAGAGCTTGAAACGAGCATCCATGCATCACCGATTCACATAATTTCTTGAATTTTGTATTTTTGATTTTATCGTGCTATGATTCATACTAATGTTTCTAATGTGTCTTTGAGATGTAACTATATAAGGTTGATCCATCGCATGAGTCCTATGAGGCCTGAATCATGCATTGCCATTTTTACACTGATTTACATTATTTTCTTGATATCTCTTTATCCTAGTTGTTCATTAATGCACGTTATTTTGTAGAGTTTGGATAATATACTCACCGGAGAAGACGACCAAAGCTAGGGCTCTGATGCTTCTCCGGTCCCTCTGATGATGTTTATGTTATATTTATTTTGATTAATTTTATTCATGGATGTACAGCCACCCCAGTGGTAGGAGCGCGCGCGTTAAGGCATTACTTTACAAGGGCATGGGTTTGATCCTTGCCTTTTGCAATTTTTTTTCTTCATATTTTTCCAATGCATTCAGGTTTCATATATTATGCAACACGCTTGTATTTCTAACACACAAGCAGCTTGGTACAGTGGTAGAAGGGTGCACTGGTGAAGCCAAGGGCGTGGATTCAACATCCAACCCATGCATCATTTTTCTGCTTTTTTCACTAACCCTATTTTTCTTCTTTTTTGTTATAAAAAATATAAAAAAGAATAATTATAATATGTCAATTATAACTTTTATACAATTTGTAATATTTAGCTGTTTTTCTCTAAATGAATCGTTAAATGGTATATTTATAACATATAATTTATAAAGTGGGTACAATTTATCATCTTTAATTCATTAATTAATTTTTATATATTTTAAATAAAATTTGAGAATAATTATAGTGAACTAACTACATTTTATTATTAAAATCATACATCGATGAGAATTAGTTACACTAGCAAGATACCATTACGTCCGTACGGGTAAATTTATTTGACACATTATAAAACATATTTAGATACATGTGAAAAATTAAAATGAATTATTTAATTGGAAAATAACAATGATCATATAAAATAAATTGTATTAAATAATCATAAAAAAGTAAAAAAGAGACCTGTGAGATAGAGAAATAAAAAAAGAAATTTTTGACATTTTTGCTCTCAAATAAAGATATTTGTTGATTAAAATAAAATAGATATTATCCTGATAGTGACTCGTGAGATCGGAAGTTGTCTACACCGCTATTAATTATTATACAAATTGATACGGTATAAAATATATATATAGATACACATGTAAATTCGAAATGAATTACTTAAGTGTAAAATAATAATTATCATATAAACTTAATTGTGTTAAATTGTAATTCGATTGTTTTGAAACTGTGTGTTTGTTGAAGGGAGAGGTTGTCAAAGTAGGTTGCTCGAAGCGTACCATTGCCTGGTTGAAGAGCTTGTGGATCAAAGCAAGCTACACACAAATTTGATTGATTTTAGATTTAGATAAATTTGATTTAGATCTAAAATAGATAGATTTGATTTAGTACCAAAATAGGTAATTTGGGCTTTTATAGTTTTGGGTTTTGCCTTAGGAAGCAATCTAACCTAAATCTATAAATAGAGGGAGTAACCCCTAATATTGTAACAAAGTGAGTTTATTGTAATCACAGAATTTGCAGTTGCAAGTGATTAATAAAGTTTTCCACAATTTGTGGCAGAGAGAAACTCTGTAGAAAATAATTGTCTTTTTTTTTATACTTTTTTTCCTCATAATTCATTGTCATTGTGTGGTGATATCAATATAGTTCATCAAGATTGGTAGAAATTCATCTTATATATTTGGTGGATTTCCAACATATAGTATCATAGCTCGGTTAATCTATTCAAGGGAAGTATCAATCAAGAACGATTGAGGAAGAAGAAGAATTCACGATGGTGAGTTATGAGAATGCAAATTATCCAGCAACTCTACCAATTATGAAAGTAGGAAACTACGAGAATTGGTGAAATTACATGAAAGTTTTATTCAAATGTTAAGGTCTTTGTGATCTTGTAAAAGATGGATTGGAAGCGCTTGGATAAAATGCTTCAGAAGAAGAAAAGAAGAAACACACAGAGTCTGAGAAGCTGAGTTATAAACCACTCTTTATAATTCATGGATGTCCGAGTCCAGAAAATTTTGAAAAAGTGAGTGATTCAGAATCTGCAAAAGAAGCTTGAGAAGTCTTTTGGTGGTGCAGAAAAGGTGAAATAAGTGAGGTTACAAACTCACAAGAGAGCGTATCAATTGCTTCAGATGGAAGATAGTGAGAGCATATCTAATTTCTTCACTAGGGTTACAAAACTAGTGAATCAAATCAAGGTATATGGAGAAACATTAACAACAAGAGCTGTTGTTTCGAAGATCTTGAGATCTTTGGCTCCTAAGTTTGACCACATGGTGGTGGCTATTGAAGAGGGGAAAGACTTGTTGAAATTGACAAAGAAAGAGCTTCAAGGGATGCTTGAATTTCATGAACAAAGAATGACTGAAAGAGCTGCAGGAAAGTCGACGAGTAATGTGGCTTTGCAAGCACATTCAACAAAAGAAACAAAATGCAAAGGATAGTGGTTCGATATAGGTAGCGGCAGCTACAACAAATCGACTTGTAGAGGAAACCAGAACGAAGGAAACATGTCGAATCAGAGAAGACCATACCAAGGAAACCAAAAAGGTGGTGTTGCAAATAGAGGAAGAGGTGGTGGTTGAAAACCTGAGAATAGTCACATTCAATGTTACAATTGTCAGAAGTATGGTCACTATTCGAGTGATTGTCCAGAAAAGCGAAAGAATCAAGAAAGATGCAAAGTTTGCAAAACATGAAGAAGAAGAGATGATGCTGATCGTTACAACAAAAGGTGAAGATAGATTCAAGGACCAATGGTACTTGGATTCATAATGCTCATCACATATGTCTGGAAGGAAAGACTGGTTTGTCAACATAAAGCCCTAAATGAAAAATTATAATACAATGAAATCCCTGAGATACCAATCCTTCTTATTTGGAATAACATATTTTCAACTTCCAATTTTATGTTAACTTTTTACTTCGACAATAGAGTGAAACACAAACAAAAAACATGGACAAAGATCCTTCCTTGGACTCTGCTCAAGTAGATGAAAACATTACTTCGAGTCCTCAAAGACAAGATGATTTTTTTGACACGTCTGGTTCCGCTGAACTTAGTCCTCAGCCACACCCTGAAAACACTAGTGAAAAACCCCGACCTATTCCAACTAAACAAGCTAGCGCCAAAGAGCCCAATCTCCAATCCTCTTTTGCTGAAGGTGGTCCATTTCACAACGTCTAGGATGATGAATCCAATAGTTCCCTTAGTCAAGAGGAAATACTAGCCTTGAAGAATCAAAATCCAACTGAAACCCTGAGACGTCTTCAGAAACTTTGACATGTGTCATTGGACTCCAACACTCCAAATTCAACCATCATTGCTGAGACTGACGCTAATGTTAAGCTCAAGCTAAAACAACTCAAAACTTATCTCCTTTAGGGTGATTTTCTCATTGTGGTTGATCATGACTTTAAGAGTCTGTCGGAATTATTGACTACAAGCGCACAGTCTAATCGCATAGTTTTAAAAGCTATCAAACCCAAAGGGACCGATAATCAAATTAATGCTATTTAATGTTACTATGTAATCTAAGGCTGAAGATTAATCTAGAGTTTTGATGTGAATAAAGAGTAAATTCAGGTTAAATAAAATATTCAGAATAAAGGATACCAGTATGTAAATTATCTGACTTCAAGGATCCGACTAACCATTGGTTTTGTTTTTCTCAAAAATACTTTTCAGTAGAAAATATTAGTTTAAAAATCCTTATCTCACACTCTCGTGTTTATTGACTTAGACTGCATTCTTAAATCTAAATGTTTTCTCTCGCTGTCTCATTTGAATTTAAAAACACTTTTTGGAAACCAATAAAATCTAATTAATCCTAAAGTGCTCTTATTGTATTTAGAATCAATGTTCAGTTACTACTATCCGATTAAAAATATCAAACTCCCATTGTATTGATTTTAACCTTTGTTGTCTTTTACTTTCGTAACAAAACAATTTTAATAATTTAATTAGAAACCAAAACCAGGAAAGTAGTTTGTAAATATTTATAGAAATAACTTTTTGAATCCCTTCGGTTAAATTATGTTACATACCGTATCTAAGGAAATTAGGCGGACATAGTTTTGAATAGAAACATGCTATAACAGTGGTTAATCATAAAACAAAACATTTTTTCTATTATGGACTGGGCCGATAGCCAGAGAGGCCCAGTCTAGACTCCCCCTTAGGTGCAGCCCATACGACCATGTCCCAAATCTTCCCCGCTTCAGTCGAGCATCATCGATTGTTTGCCCTCCTAAAACGGGGCCAACCCACGAGGATCGACAGGAAAATCTCAATCTTCATGACATCAATTTGCCCAAGAAACCAGGGACCGACCAGACCACTTCCCGTAACCTACCTCCTCCTTGGGACCAACAGCTAGTTACAAGCATACCTGATCAGTTTAACCAAGTCCTTGTAGATACCTATTTTCACGGGTCCATATATCTAGGCCCAAAAATAGGAACCAATGGCCACACGCTAGGGGTATTATATATACCCTCACACATGTGAAGGTCAGGTATCGAATATTCACTATTTACTACTAAAACCCTAATACTTTTGCTTGTATCTCTTTTCTCCCACACTTACTTGATCGTTAGAGTACCTTGCAGGTACAACCCCCTTTTTCCTCCTCGACTTTCCAGCCCGACAAAAGATCATCACCTGGCCACCTTGCTGGTTCTGATCAACCGGTAAGATCATTGGTGCCGTCTGTGGGAAACTATCTTCCCCATTTTCTATTGCTCCAAATTTGAAAACCAAAGATCTTCTTCATTCAATCATGGCTGACTGTGAGGATCACCACCCATCTAGAAAGGCTGCACTTTCCCCGGGGCACAAGATTGATAAAGATTAAGAACATCATCACCTCGAGGAAAACCTCGGCCTTTGTGACGATCGAACTGCGTCCCTAGATTACATCAACATCTAACGTGACAATCAACAATTCTTGGACGGAAAACGTCCCAAAATCTCCACTGAGGAACTGCTAGAGCTCCTGCAACTAGTTCCCATACCTCCCAATACAGATTCGGAATTTGTGGCATTGCTCGCTTCGATCAACCAAACTAATGCCATTATCTTACAACAAAACAAAAAGATAGGGGCCTGGGAACATAAGCGATCAAGGTCTCCTCCTCGGAGACCCCGACGATGATATTCCGCCGACATATCTCCACCTAGGCGTGGCCTTCCACTGACGAAGGAGAAGCGCGGCGTTTCTTTCTTTAAGAAATGTGACCGCACACCTCCCCTAAAATATCAGGACTTTCCATCATCCAAGAGAAAGAAAGGAGGCCGCTAAGCTGACCGCTATTGATCACCATCGCCCAAGCCGAGACAATAACAAAGGAGACCTTCTCCCCTTCGATACCACAACGCCTGATGGGGAAGGAATTATCACTCCCCTTCTTCATCTCCTGTATAAAGTGATGACGATGAGCCCCGCAGGCCACTATCAAGGGAAATTACAGAGGCACACTTCCCAATCGGCCTGGAGAAACCACCCCCACTGGGGAAGTACGATGGGACGACAGATCTTGACGAACATAAGAGAACATTGACGCCCTCCTCGACTATCGAGGGGTCAGAGGAGCCATCTGCCCCTGTTCAATCTTCTTAAACCTGAGGATGTAGATTGGCTTGTCTGCCTTTCGTGATCCGAAGGTGGAAAATGATTGAGCACTAGAGTGCCCAGAAATTTGCACTCACATGCAGCGATACTGGTCTTGCAATGTCGGGAATAGGCTTATAGATGCCATTTGGAAGTTGAAGTCGGAAGATGGGCTTAAAGATGCCATCATAAGAAGTGTCGATCACATAAGAGATTCCTTTGTGAGAGACCGTATACCTGTTGTTGAGGAGGACTACGCTAGGGAATGCTGGTCTCTGTCTTGGTAGAAGTAGAATTTTAGGAGCTTCAGTCATCCGTTATTCTATTAAGGAATCATCTCTTGGTTGAAGAGGTGAAAATGAACTGCTATCTGGTCGTGCTCTAGGCTTTACAGTGATTTGCTGAGGAAAATATGATTGACTGCTATCTGGTCGTGCTCCAGGATTTACAGTGACTTACTGTGGTGATGAGATTACACTAGCTATCTGGTCATTTTCCAGGCTTCACAATTTCTCACTTCTTATCTGGTCGTGCTCCAGGCTTTAGAAGGAATTAAGTTGTTATCCGGTTGCATCCGGGCTTCAACTTGAATTTAAGGCATACTAATATCCGGTTAATTCCGGGCTTCTTAGTAATTGGCGAGGTAAACTTCTATTTGGTCGAAGTCCAAGCTTCGCAGTGTCTTATACTATTATCTGGTCGATTCCAGGCTTCAGTATCCTTTGCCGCTATCTGGTCGTGACCCAGGCTTCGCAGCATCTTATACCATTATCTGGTCGATTTCAGGCTTCATGGTATTTGGAGAAATCAAGATATTATCTGGTCGAATCCGGGCTTCATAACTTGCATTAAAGATATACCACTATCTGGTCGATTCCAGGCTTCGTAGTATTCTTTGCTGTTATCTGGTTGTAATCCATGCTTCACAGCGTCTTATACCATTATCTGGTCGATTTCAGGCTTCATGGTATCTTGTATTGCTATATGGTCGTTCTCCAGGCTTCACAATACCTTGTTGAGTAGTTAAACTGTTTTCCGGTCGATTTCCGGGCTTCACAGCTTCTGTTTATGATACACCATTATCTGGTCGATTCCAGGCTTCATCGTGTCTTGTACTGCTATCTGGTCGATTTCCAGGCTTCACAATAACTTGTTGGGGATTCAACTATTTTCTGGTCGATTTCCCGGCTTCATAGTTTGAACTTGAGATATACCACTATCTGGTCGATTCCAGGCTTCGTAGTATTTTGGTACTGTTATCCGGCCGTTCTCCGGGCTTCACAACATGATGGAGGAATCAAGATATTATCCGGTCGGATCCGGGCTTTATAGCCTGAACTGGAATAGAAATCTTAGCATCGATTTAACTAAACCAGAGAAAACTTGTGAGAATTTGATTGTATCTTTCCATGAAAGGTAAAGAGTTAGTCGTATGTAATGTCATGATGTATGACATGTATCGAGCAATGATGCTCCCAAAACAAATGATATTGTGCTGTATGATGCGTATGCGCATGCCATGATGTATTGATATGCAAGGTTTTTTTTTGTGATGTTCTCTAGATGGGGAGAATAAATCCCGGACTGCTGTTGAAGAGTTCAAGGAGTTGAGTTCTTCGCGCTCGCTGGGGATAACGACCGAAGATGAATAGCCGGAGACTTACGTCCGTTCTTATTTGAGAATATTCCGCCAGGAGAGACTCTGCTGCAGAATAAATTGGCGAGAGAATGATTCTGTGGGGAAAAGAGATATTCTGCTAGAAGATCTGCAGATTTGGAGAAATAACCTCAGTTGGGGATGAATTATCGTTGCTGGTGATATTGAATCCTTGTTGGAGACTGATTTTCTGCTTGTGGAAGAAATAAACTCCACTGGGGATAATCTTCTAGTGCTAGTGATAGATAAATTCTACTTGGGGAGAATTTTTCCGACTCATTCGCGATTATGAACTTTGGTTGGGGAGAGCTAACACCAATGTCTTTAGATACCTTTTACCCTGCGGGGAGTGTATGTACCTTTAGTCATATTCTCAAGCTGGCTCTGTCCTTGTACCTGGTGGGTAGAGCAACTGTAAGATTTGGACATTTCTTATTTGCCCCTGTTCCCGGAATTACGAGTAATTGTCTCTTGTTTCGCATGTAAATGTTAATGAGCAGCAATTATTTTCAAATGCATATATCAAAAATGAATCAATGGACGTTCTTGCAAAACAAAACAGAAAAAGAAAAACAATTTATAAAATTTATTGTAAAATGAATTGTATTGATCCTTGAAGTTAGCCTATAATAGGCGTTTTGTACAAGAGGCTGACATCCTAGAAAGAGAACGCTGCCGAAAGATAGAAATTATACAATTTGTGAAAAACAAAGAAAAATAGCTATGTGAACAATCCCACTGGTTTCCAACTCTGCTATTGCCTTTATATCTTCGAGCATCTCATCACTTTGCTACTTGGTTGAAGGTAGATCAGATTGATTGGCGCCGTACGAGCTTGATAGTCGACACCAAAGTCTAGTTGCAAGACGATCCAATGAGACATAATGTTACGCTTCAATCCCTAATTTTTGCCTGGACCCCCCTTTCGGTTTTTCAGTCCACCGGGATACCCTTTTTTGCCCAAGCCGCCTTTTCAGGTTTTCGACTTGCCGGGTGTACAGTTTTTTTTTCATCCCTTACTTTTTCCCGAACCCTTTTGGTTCTCCAGGAAGCCCTTATTTTTGCCTAGGCCGGTCAACCTAGCGGGTCTTTGATTATGCGTAGTATCTTTTCACTATGTCTGCATTGACGGGGTGAGGAAGGTCGTCACCATCCATGATGGTTAGAATCATAGCTCCTCCCGAGAAAATGTTATTAACCACAAACAACCCTTCGTATGTGGGGGTCCATTTGCCCCTGGGATCACCTTGCGGCAGTATGATGCGTTTGATCACCAGATCCCCGACTTGATATTCTTTTTGTGTGACTTTCTTTATAAAAGCCTTGATCATTCGCTTTTGATACGTCTGACCATGACAAATAGCAGTAAGTCTCTTCTCGTCGATTAGGTTCAGCTGGTCAAGCCGAGTCTGGATCCAATCGTCTTCGCTTAAACTTGCATCCTTCATAATTCAGAGAGAGGGTATCTGTACCTCAATGGGTAGGACTGCCTCCATGCCATACACCAAAGACTAGAGTGTTGCCCCTGTTGACGTCCGTGCTGAGGTACGATACCCATGAAGAGTGAATGGTAACATCTTGTGCCAGTCTTTGTATGTCACCATCATCTTCTGCACAATCTTCTTGATGTTCTTGTTAGCCTCTTCAACAGCCTCATTCATCTTCGGCCGGTAGGGAGAAGAGTAGTGATGTTGTATCTTAAACTGTTTGCAAAGCTTGGTGATCACCGTGTTGTTGAGATTTATACCATTGTGCGTGATTATCCTCTCTGGTACACCGTATCGACAGATCAAGTTGTGTCGGATAAACCGCGCCATGACGTTCTTGGTTACTATAGCAAAAGAAGATGCCTCAACCCACTTCATGAAATCATCAATAGCTACCAGAATGAAACGGTTTCCGTTGGACGCAGTAGGTCTGATCTCGCCGATCATGTTGATGCCCCACATTGCAAAAGGCCAAGGAGCTGTCAAAACATTCAGAGGAACTGGAGGTACATGCACCTTATCAGCATAGACTTGACACTTATGACAGGTTCGAGAATGCTGATAACAATCGGCTTCCATAGTGGACCAATAATATCCCGCCCGTAGGATTTTCTTTGCCATGGTATGTCCACTGGAATGAGTCCCGAAGGTACCTTCATGTAATTTTGTCATGATCCTTTCTTCCTCGTTCTTGTCCACACATCGTAGTAAGGTTGAATCATGGTTACGCTTATAAAGGATACCATTACTGATGAAGAACTTCACAACGAATCTCCTCAAAAACTTCTTATCATTAACAGATGCACCCTCAGGGAACTCTTGAGCCTGAAGATACCTCTTTACCTCGTGAAACCAGGGTTTATCTGCTACCTCTTCCGTCTCAATGTCACAACAATGTGCGGGTTCATCCAACCTCTCGATGGTAATCTGGGGAGCTTCATTGTCCCACCTGACCTTGAACATAGAAGACATGGTAGCTAGCGCGTCCGCTAAATGATTCTCCTCTCTTGGAAAGTGTTCAAAGATTATCTCCTCAAAGTGTGGGAGCAATGTCAATACATACTCCTTGTAAGGAATATTATTTGGGTGCTTCGTATCCCACTTGCCTTTGATCTGACTGATCACTAGAGAAGAATCTCAGAATACACTCAAGAACTTAATCCTCAAGTCAATAGCAGCTCGAAGATCCAGGATGCATGCCTCTTACTCCGCCATATTGTTGGTGTAGTTAAAACATAATCGGGCGGTGAACGGAGTATGACATCCCTCCGGAGATATGATCACAGCGCCAATACCATTACCCAATGCATTCGAGGATCCATAAAAATACATAGACCATAGGGATCCTTCCTCAGGTCCTTCATCCGGTCCAGGTTCTTCACAGTCGGTCACCAACATGATGTTCTCATCCGGGAACTCGAAATTCATGGATTGGTAGTCATACACGGCCTAATGCGCCAAATGATCTACCAATACACTCCCCTTGATTGATTTCTAGGTTGTATATTGGATGTCATACTCAGTTAATATCATCTTCCATCTTGCTATTCTTCCGGACAAGGCAGGCTTTTCGAAGATATACTTGATTGGATCCATTTTTGATATCAATAGGGTAGTGTGAGTCAGCATATACTGTCTCAGCCAGCGAGCAGCCCATGTCAAAGTGCAGCAAGTTTTCTTAAGCAGAGAGTATCGGGTCTCACAGTCGGTAAACTTTTTGCTAAGGTAGTAAATAGCGTGCTCTTTTCGGCCAGACTCGTCATGCTGCCCCAGCACGCACCCCATTGAATTATCCAACACTATCAAGTATAAGATCAAAGGTCTTCCTTCAATTGGAGGCATCAGAATTTGTGGCTCTTGGAGATATTCCTTCATCCTTTTGAAAGCGGTCTGACATTCATCATTCCATTTTACTACTTGATCTTTCTTCAGCAGCTTGAGGATTGGCTCACAAGTAGCAGTCAAATGTGAAATAAATCAGACGATATAGTTCAGGCGTCCCAAAAATCCTCTAACCTCCTTTTCTATGCAGGGAGCCGACATCTGCTGTATGGCTTTTACCTTGGCAGGGTCCATCTGAATACCCTTATCACTGACTACGAAACCTAGCAGCTTCCCAGACCTTACCCCGAAGGTGCATTTGTTCGGGTTCCACCTCAGCTTGTACATCTTTAACCTGTCAAATAGCTTCTATAGATGGTCAAGGTGTTCTTCCTCAGTCTGGGACCTTGCGATCATGTCATCAACATAAACCTTGATCTCATGGTGAATCATGTCGTGGAACAAAGCGACCATGGCGCGCTGATAAGTTGCCCCAACATTTTTCAACCCGAAAGGCATTACCTTGTAGCAAAAGGTGCCCCACTATGTAACGAAGGTTGTCTTCTACATGTATTCGGGAGCCATATTGATCTAATTGTAACCGGAAAAACCATCCATGAAGGATAAGATCTTATGCTGCACGGTGTTGTCGACCAAAACATTGATGTGAGGAAGTGGGAAGTCATCTTTGGGGCTTGCCCTGTTCAGATCTATATAGTCCACACACATCCGTACCTTACCATCCTTCTTAGGCACCAGAACCATGTTGGCAACCCATTGCAGATAAGAAGTAACAACCAGAAATCCGGCGACAAACTGTTTCATGACCTCAGCTTTGATTTTCTCAGACATCTCAGGGCGCATACGGAGAACCTTATGCTTTACCAAAGGACATTCTTCTTTAGTCGGAAAGCGATGAACCATAATATCGGTGTCTAGACCAGGCATATCTTTATAAGACTAGGAAAAGATCTCAACATAGTCGCGTAGCATCTGTATCAACCGTTGCTTGATACTAGGCTCCAGATTCACACCTATCTTGACCTCTTTCCAGTCTTCCTATGTACCCAAATTCAATGATTCCACTGGCTCTTCATGAGGCTGTATGACCCTCTCTTCCTGTAATAACAGTCTAGCAAGTTCCTGAAGTGGTGAAAAACACAAGAAGGGGGGGGGGGGGGTTGAATTGTAAAACTGAAATCTAAAGCAATGAACACGATATTTTTATCCTGGTTCGTTTGATCTCAAACTACTCCAGTCCACCCGTCAAGGTGATTTCGCCTCTCTCCAACGAGGTCTTAATCCACTATATTCAACTGAATATTACAGACTGCTTTAACAACTGCTAAAGCCTTCTTGATTCAAACCACAACCCGGTTTGTCAAGGTAACACTTTCTTACAAAGAGATAAAACTATGTGTGTGGATGTTTTCTACAAAACTGTATCACAACTGTGATGTATACACAAATTGAAGCTTAGAAACTAGATTGCTAAACGGTAATGGAATATTAGAGTGTGTGGTTTAGCAAAACTGGTAGAACGAAGATTATGGTTCAGCTTTTGTGCGTGTAGAGATTTTGGAGAGCATTAACCATTTCAATCTTCAAAGCCTTGTTTATATAGCACTTGAGATGATGAACGTTGGATGCAATATTCTTGATTCAATGCTAATAACAAGCTTTCCTTTTTGAGCAGATCTTGTCTGGAATGAGGCCGTTGGAATTAATTAGCTTTCAATGCACAGTACCGTTGCTTACTTAATGCAAGTTCTGGCTTGGCTCATTCTGATTCTGCTTCGCTGCTGATGAACTATTGTGTTTCTGTATCAGAGTGTTTGAGCGCAGTTCTGTTCATCAAGCTTCAGCATGTACGTGAGTTGGTCATCTGATTTTGACGTTCTGATGTAGCAACTTCTGATGCTGGTGTCTGAAATCAAGTTCTGATGCTGAATAGATGTGATCTTGCTTATTTCAATCAGCGTATCTGCAAGTCAGAACATAATAATTTTAGGCAGCAGATAGTTCATTCATGAAACATATAAATACTATATCTTTTCACTTTGTTATCATCAAAACTTAAATATAGGGTAGTAGATTCAAACATTGTTCTAACAATCTCCCCCTTTTTGATGATGACAAAAACTAGATATTTTAAAGGAAAATAACGTGAAAAGGTATATGGAATATGTATCAGAATAAGAAGTAAAAGAATAAGGAGTAAGGTGTTAGAACAATGTTTGAATCTACTACCCTATATTTGAGTTTTGATGATAACAAAGTGAAAAGATATAGTATTTATATGTTTCATGTTTGAACTATATGCTGCCTAAAATTACTATGCTCTGACTTGCAGATATGCTGATTAAAATAAGCAAGATCACTTCTTCAGCATCAGAATTTGATTTCATACACCAGCATCAGAAGTTGCTGAATCAGAACATCAAGATCAGATGATCAACTCACGTACATGCTGAAGCTTGATGAACAGAACTGCGCGTAAACACTCTGATACAAAAACAATAGTTCATCAGCAGCGAAGCAGAATCAGAATGAGCCAAGCCAGAACGTGCATTGAAGAAGCAACGGTACTGTGCATTGAACGCTAATTAATTCCAACGGCATCATTCTAGACAAGATCTGCTCAAAAAGGAAAGCTTGTTATTAGCATTGAATCAAGAATATTGCATTCAACGTTCATCTTCTCAAGTGCTATATAAACAAGGCTTCGAAGATTATAATGGCTAATGCTCTCCAATTCTCTACACGCACAAAGCTGAACAATAATCTTCATCTACCAGTTTTGCTAAACCACAAACTCTGATACTCCATTAGTGTTTAGCAATCTAAGTTTCTAAGCTTCATTTGTGTATACATCACAATTGTGATAAAGTTTTGTAGAAAACATTCACACACATTTGTTTTATACCTTTGTAAGAAAGTGTTGCCTTGACAAACCGGATTGTGGTTTGAATCAAGAAGGCTTTAGCAGTTGTTAAAGCAGTCTGTAATATTCAGTTGAATATAGTGAATTAAGACCTCGTTGGAGAGAGGCGAAATCACCTTGACGGGTGGACTGGAGTAGTTTGAGATCAAACGAACCAGGATAAAAATATCTTGTCAATTGCTTTAAGATTTCAGTTTTACAATTCAACCCCCCTTTCTTGTGTTTTTCACCCCTTCAATTGGCATCAGAGCGCCTGGTTCTGAGCTAAAACACTTAACCGTGTCAGTACAAGATCCAGCGTCAGAAAAACACAATGGCAGGAAACAACTCTCATTTCAGCAATGACAACAATGAGGACAGAGACAGATTCAGCGGCAAACCTCCAGTCTTTGATGGAGAAAACTTTGATTACTGGAAAGACAGAATTGAAAGCTTCTTTCTAGCACATGATGCTGATCTGTGGGATATGGTGACAGATGGATACACGCACCCTGTGAATGCAACTGGTCAGAAGATTGAAAGAAAATCAATGACTGATCAACAAAAGCGTGATTTCAAGAATCATCATAAAGCCAGAACCATCCTCCTCAGTGCCATCTCCTATACTGAGTATGAAAAGATCTCCAACAGAGACACAGCTAAGAACATCTTTGATTCTCTCAGAATGACACATGAGGGCAACGTTTAAGTCAAAGAAACAAAAGCTCTGGCGCTCATTCAGAAGTATGAGGCGTTCAAAATGGAAGAATCTAAATCCATTGAAACTATGTTCTCTAGATTCCAGATTTTGGTAGCTGGTCTCAAAGTTCTGGACAAAGGATACTCTACTGCTGACCATGTCAAGAAGATAATCAGAAGTTTACCCAAGCAGTGGAGGCCTATGGTTACTGCTCTGAAGCTAGCGAAAGATCTCAACAAAATCACTCTGGAGGAACTTATAAGCTCCCTCAGAAGTCATGAGATAGAGCTAGAAGCTGATGAGCCTCAGAAGCAAGGTAAGCCTTTAGCTTTAAAATCTAACAGAAAATCTGAATCTAAAGTTTTGCAGGCAGTTGAAGAAACATCTGATGGATCCTCATCAGAAGAAGACGAACTTTCCCTTCTCTCCAGAAGAGTAAATCAACTGTGGAAGCAAAGACAAAGGAAGTTCAGGAATCCCAGAAGATCTGATCAGAACGAGTCTTCTTCCAGATACAGAAGGACAAATTCTTCCTCTGGATACAGAAGATCTGAAGGCTCCTCCGGTAGCAAGAAGCCAAACACAAAAGACATCATCTGCTACGAGTGCAATGAGCAAGGACACTACAAGAGTGACTGCCCAAAGCTTCAGAGGGAAAAGCCCAAAAAGAAGTTTGGAAGAGAGAAGAAGAAAAGTCTCATGGCCACATGGGATGACTCTGACTCGTCTGAAGCTGACTCAGAATCAGATGATGAAAGGGCAAACATAGCGCTCATGGCTAACATTCCAGATGATAGTGAAGCTTCTGAATCAGACTCAGAATCAGACACAGAAGAGGTATTCCCTAACTTCGCTGTTAATTTTACAAAGGCTGAACTTGCTGAAAGCCTCAATGAAATTCTGGAACGTTATCAGCAGATTAGAGCTAAATTCAGAGACCTGAAAAGGAATCTTGAATCTGACTCTAATAAGTCTGAGAGTCTCAAATTGGAAAACTCTGAGCTGAGAGATAAAATTTTAAAATTAGAAAACTCTTTACAAAACTCTCAGAAGGAACCAATTTCTGAAACTCCCAGCAACACTGATGAGATCATCAAGGAGTATGATCATAGTTTCCAGAAGTTCCTTGCTAAAAGCATAGATAGAAGCAGAATGGCTTCAATGATCTATGGAGTTAGCAGAAACGGCAGGAAAGGAATAGGATACCTAGGTAAGGTTCCTACACCTAAAAATGTCATGGATTTAACCATTAAACACACTCCTCTAAATTCACACTTTGTGTATGGTCACACACATGACATCAAATATACTAGCAGTAAGCACTCTGTGAAACCAAAATTCAACCAGAGTTTTGGTAAAACTAACAAATCAGGACCCAAGAAGATCTGGGTACCTAAGGATAAAATAATACATGTTGCAGATATCTTTAGCAGCAAGTCAGAAACACCAGTCATGGTACCTGGACTCTGGCTGCTCACGACACATGACGGGAAGAAGGCATATGTTCCAAAGCCTGGAACTTAAGCCTGGAGGCCACGTTGGCTTTGGAGGCAATCAGAGGGGAAAGATTATTGGCTCTGGAACTGTAGGTAACGGAAATCTTCCCTCTATTAATAATGTTCTGCTAGTAGATGGATTGATGCATAATCTGTTATCCATAAGTCAATTAAGTGATAACGGTTATGATATAATCTTTAATCAAAAATCATGTAAAGCTGTTAGTCAGAAAGATGGGACTATCCTGTTTAATGGAAAGAGGAAAAACAACATTTACAAAATCAAACTTTCTGAACTAAAGAGTCAGAACGTAAAATGTCTTCTGTCTGTTAACAACGAGCAGTGGATCTGGCACAGAAGATTGGGGCATGTTAGTATGAGAAGAATATCTCAGATTAACAAACTCAATCTGGTCAGAGGACTACCTAATTTGAAGTTCAATTCAGATGCTCTGTGTGAAGCATGTCAGAAAGGCAAATTTGCAAAACCTTCTTTTAAATCCAAAAATGTTGTTTCTACCTCTAAGCCATTAGAACTTCTGCACATTGACTTATTTGGACCAGTTAAAACTGCTTCAGTCAGTGGCAAGAAGTATGGGTTAGTAATCGTAGATGACTATAGCAGATGGACATGGGTAAAGTTCTTAAGACACAAGGACGAGTCACACTCTGTGTTTGTTACCTTCTGTAACCAAGTTCAGAATGAAAAAGATCTTAGAATCGTTAAAGTCAGAAGTGATCATGGTGGAGAATTTGAAAATAAAGATTTTGAGTCATTCTTTAATGACAAAGGCATTCTGCATGATTTCTCTTGTCCTAGAACTCCCCAACAAAATGGAGTTGTAGAACGAAAGAACAGAACATTGCAAGAAATGGCCAGAACCATGATCAATGAGACAAACGTTGCTAAGACTTTCTGGGCAGAGGCAATAAACACAGCGTGCTACATTCAGAATAGAATCTCAATAAGACCTATTCTGGAAAAGACTCCATATGAATTGTGGAAGAACAGAAAGCCCAACATTTCGTATTTTCATCCATTTGGATGTACTTGCTTTATGTTAAATACAAAGAATTATTTGAACAAGTTTGATTCTAAGGCACAGAAGTGTATTATGTTAGGATACTCTGAACGCTCAAGAGGGTACAGAGTATACAATACAGAAACACAGATTGTGGAAGAATCAATCAGTGTTCGTTTTGATGACAAGCTTGACTCTGAAAAGTCAAAGCAGAATGAAAATCTTGCAGGTATAGAAATTGAATTTGCAGGTTCTGAAGACAAGTCATCAGAAGCTCTCAACACAGACATTCCTTCAACGTCTGAAAGGAGCAATGCTAGAAATCCTACAACTGCTGCTGATCAACCTCAGAAGAGATTACCCAGAAGCAGTTTGGATCACCCAGAAGAAACTATCCTAGGAAGAAAGGAAGATCCAATCAGAACAAGAGCAAGCTTCAGAAACTCTGAAGAAACTCTTATGGGACTTGTGTCTCTGATTGAACCTTCTTCTATTGATGAAGCACTTCTGGACAATGACTGGATTCTGGCAATGCAAGAAGAGCTAAATCAATTCACCAGAAACGACGTATGGGATCTCGTTCCCAGACCAAAAGGATTCAACGTCATTGGAACAAGATGGGTGTTCAGAAACAAGCTAAATGAACAAGGTGAAGTCATCAGAAACAAGGCACGACTGGTTGCACAAGGCTATAGTCAGCAAGAGGGGATAGACTATACAGAAACCTTTGCCCCAGTCGCCAGTCTACAGGCACAAGGAAGCTCCTGAACACTATGAAGACTAGAAGCTAGAAGCTCTGATCAAAATGTAGAAGCTCATGTTGCTCTGATCAAATATGAAGTTCTGATCGACCTAACACTCTGATCTGAAGCAAAGCTCTGACAGGAAAAGCTCTGAAGCTCTGCTCTCTGATAAGTCAAAGACCTATAATCTGATGCTCAAAGATAGAAAAAGATCTGATCCTGAAGAACACGTATATCAAAGGGAAGTAACAAACTCAGGGGGAGTATCTCTTAACTCTGATTTTTCCGTACTTCTTATTCTGATACATTTCCCAGACACCTTTTCACGTTATTTTTCATTTAAAATATCTAGTTTTTGTCATCATCAAAAAGGGGGAGATTGTTAGAACAATGTTTGAATCTACTACCCTATATTTGAGTTTTGATGATAACAAAGTGAAAAGATATAGTATTTATATGTTTCATGTTTGAACTATATGCTGCCTAAAATTACTATGCTCTGACTTGCAGATATGCTGATTAAAATAAGCAAGATCACTTCTTCAGCATCAGAATTTGATTTCATACACCAGCATCATAAGTTGCTGAATCAGAACATCAAGATCAGATGATCAACTCACGTACATGCTGAAGCTTGATGAATAGAACTGCGCGTAAACACTCTGATACAAAAACAATAGTTCATCAGCAGCGAAGCAGAATCAGAATGAGCCAAGCCAGAACGTGCATTGAAGAAGCAACGGTACTGTGCATTGAACGCTAATTAATTCCAACGGCATCATTCTAGACAAGATCTGCTCAAAAAGGAAAGCTTATTATTAGCATTGAATCAAGAATATTGCATTCAACGTTCATCTTCTCAAGTGCTATATAAACAAGGCTTCGAAGATTATAATGGCTAATGCTCTCCAATTCTCTACACGCACAAAGCTGAACAATAATCTTCATCTACCAGTTTTGCTAAACCACAAACTCTGATACTCCATTAGTGTTTAGCAATCTAAGTTTCTAAGCTTCATTTGTGTATACATCACAGTTGTGATAAAGTTTTGTAGAAAACATTCACACACATTTGTTTTATACCTTTGTAAGAAAGTGTTGCCTTGACAAACCGGATTGTGGTTTGAATCAAGAAGGCTTTAGCAGTTGTTAAAGCAGTCTGTAATATTCAGTTGAATATAGTGAATTAAGACCTCGTTGGAGAGAGGCGAAATCACCTTGACGGGTGGACTGGAGTAGTTTGAGATCAAACGAACCAGGATAAAAATATCTTGTCAATTGCTTTAAGATTTCAGTTTTACAATTCAACCCCCCCTTCTTGTGTTTTTCACCCCTTCATAAGGAAATACTCCCCCTGAGTTTATTACTTCCCTTTGATTATACGTGTTCTTCAGGATCAGATCTTTTTCTTTCTTTGAACATCAGATTATCAGAGTCTTTGACTTATCAGAGAGCAGAGCTTCAGAGCTTTTCTTGTCAGAGCTTTGCTTTGGATCAGAGTATTAGGGCGGATCAGAACTTCATATTGATCAGAGCAACTTCATATTGATCAGAGCTTCTAGTCTTCAGAGTGTCCAGGAGCTTCCTTGTGCCTGTAGACTTTAAACACAACAGAAAAAACATTTCAAGTAATAGAGTTAGAATGTTTGAGAATTTCTGTCTAGTTAGCCCGTTATTGATTTAAATATCATTCTTGTTCTCCCCCTTTTTGTCAGCAATCAAAAAGTGTTGGTGATGTGCTAAAACAATTAAGATCAGAAAAGCTAATCATATTAATATAGTTCAGAATCAGAGCAAGAAAATATTACAAAACATAATCAAAACAGTACATCAGAAAATCAGGGAAAACATAAAAAAGGTCATGCATGAAAGAAAAGATTTAAGGTTGAGGAGGCAAGCGTGTGAACAGGTTCTCCAGCATCGCTTGAATCTTTTCAGAAGTTTCATTTTGCTTATGCACCATGCTGACAACAGTGTCAATCTTGCTGTCCTGCACATCCATTCTCTCTTTCATCTTCTGATTGTTTTCATCCATCCGCTGCTGCAGACGTATGTTATTCAGCCTTAGTTCTTCCAGAGACTGCCTGTCCAAGGCAGCTTGAGAAGCATCAGAAGGAGGAGGCTTCTCAGAACTTTCAGCAACATCCTCTGCTTGATTTTCTTCAGCCTGAATGGTCTTGTCTTCTTCTGATGGAGTGATCTTGTCCTGTACCTTTGCAGCTTGCTGTTTCTCAGACCAAGGTTCACTGTCCAGAGGGAGCACGTCCTCTTTCAGAAGCATACTTCCAACTTCATTCAGAAGTTTGCTGAAATTTTGTTGTGCCTGCTCATAGTTGATATCCTGCAACTTGTGGGCTTCAGCACGTACCCAAAGTCTGAACTGTGACCAGAGCTGATCAGAAGCAGCTGGGTCAATCATCCCAGGACAGACTTGCTTCAAAGAAGCAATCCATTGCAGCACACCTGTTTCAAAATTCAAAATACCAGAGCCAACATCTGGTTGCTTTGGTTTTGGGATGGCAATTTTGTGTTTTAGATCAGCAAGACGGTCAAGACTGGTTAAGTCAATGAAAGTCCTGCTGGGGTTTTCAGAGGTTTTCTGAGAGGCTGTTTGTTTTGGAGAAGGGGTATCAGAGTCAGATATTTCGATTGGAGTGGGTGGTGTTTTGGGAGTCTTTGGTGGTGTCGATTCTGATGAGGATGGTAACTGGGGCATGATAACAGTGGTTCCACATGGCAACTGAATTGCCAGCGGTGATGGTTGAGGTGAGTGAGGGTCAGATTGAAGTGGTGAAGGTGGATTAATTTCTGGTTGGGGAGAGGGAGGTGGAATCTCTGATTGCTCAGGGATCAGAGGTTCTTCTGAGAGTGGTTGTTGTTGTTGTTCTGGTTGTGGAGGAGGAACATTTTGTGGTTCAGAGTTTGGTTGAGAAGAGGCATGTTGACGCTCAATATCAGCTAGCACTTGGTCAAGTGCTGTTGTTGTTGAAATTGTTGGTTGTTTGGGTTGTTTGGTTCTAGGTCTTCTGAGTTTTAATGCCTCAGAAGGGTCTTCTTCTTGTATGGTTTCATCAATGGTAGGGATGGGAATTGATATTCTATGAGAGGTTTGAGGAGGGATAGATGCTGGAATAGTAAAAGATTTTGAAATAGGGGCAGCAGATGAAATACCTCTTTTCTTTGGAGTCTGCTAAGATGATCCTTCTGATGGCGCTTTCCTCTTCTTTGTCTTCTTCAAAGTCACTTCTGGTTGGGGTTGATGCAGATCTCTGATATTCAGCTTTGGATCTGTATCATCTGCCTTGTACGCATCTGGGTACCTGAGAAACATCTCTGGTTTGGATTCCATTTCAGAAAATACAGGAAAATCTCTCAGAGGCACTCTTCTGCTGGAGATATCAGCAGTGGAAGTAGCTCTGGGTTCCTTCTGAATATTCTCTATCAGCTTCATCTTTTTCATATTCTTTGCGTTCAGAGGTTTCCCAATTGTTGGTTCAATAGTGCTCAGCTCCTGAGCTTCTATCAGATGTTCAATCAGCCTATTCTCTGTCAGAATATCTGATATTAGCCTTCCAAACGGTATCCAGTCCCTCTTGGTTCTTTCTTCTTCCCTTGTTTCTTTCACACTGGTTTTGAGATGGTTGAACAGGAAGTGAGCCAGATTGATCTTTATCTTCTGATCAATAAAGTAGATCAGAAACTGCTGATCCACATTTATATAATCAGGAGAACTTGTTGGTTTCCTGTGGTTGAAGCATCCCAGAATAATCTTAGCCCATACTCTGCAGTGATCCTTCAGATCTTTAATCTTGCTGCTGGGCATCCCAAGAGTGAAAATCCTGTTAGCTACCACACCTATATCAGCACACCTTTCAGCCATGTCCACACAACGGACGCCACCACCACTTTGACCGATTAGTCTTGCAATGAGATCTTCAGAAATCACAATCTTCTTCCCCATAACAGAGGAGATGACTAGATGTTTTGAAACCTTGGCGTGAATCCAAAATTCCTTGACCAGCGGTGGGAATGTTGGTCCAACCAACCTATCGAAATACCTTTCCCACTTTTGAGCCCTAATTTCTTCAGTTAGGTCAAAACCATTCTCCTTCAAGCTTTCAAAGTCAATGATTAACTCAGAGAGCACTTCAAGGTTCTTCACCGGAGTGAGGAGAGTTCTGAGTGGCACTTGATATTGCTCAGATGATGCTTTCTTCTGATTACCTGCAGAAACGCTGCTGGAGGATGCCATTGTTCACACTAAAAAGGGTTTTGAGAATGAACTGAGGAAAAAGGTTTGCAAGAGATGAACTCAGAAATATGCAGAAAATGCTTGAGTGATAGTGAGAAAGCGTAAAGAATAAGAATGAGAGATTAATGTGCTTAAATAGAGTTTTCCAAAACTATTTTGAAAAGATAAACGTTTTTAAGAGAGAGAAAAATCATGATTGCCATTTAAAAGCATGATTACTTTTCATTAAATGCTTGCTGATTTTGGGGGATTTGAGAAAGATACTTAAAAACGGTTACCAGACATGTGTCTCAATGCACCCAATCAGCGTTTTTCCTTCTCAGAAGCGTGCACGCGTTCTGCTTCAGAGATATTACGATGATTGGATGACACTTGTTTGATGTAGTGATCAGCACGTCTGTCTTTTGAGCTTAGACTCTCATATCTTTAGACTTGCATCTGATACAATCTGCATGTTCTATCTTTCTGAAAGGAGATTGATCAGAAGTTCACAGTAAAATAATTACATTCTGAAAGTAAATATATGGAATTAAAACATTTTCACTCTGGGCACCCTTTCATGCTGAGATGTTTCAGAATGAAATTAAACCTATCTTCTGAAAGGGGTTTGGTAAAGATATCAGCCCATTGATGGTCTGTATCTATAAATTTTAAGTTCAAAATACCTTTCTGAATATAGTCCCTAATGAAGTGATGCTTTATTTCTATATGCTTAGCTCTAGAATGTAAAATAGGATTCTTACTTAAGCAAATAGCAGAAGTATTATCACAAAGTATAGGAATGTTACTCTCAAAAATCTGGAAGTCTTCAAGCTGACTTTTCATCCAGAGCATTTGTGTGCTACATCCTGCTGCTGCTATGTACTCAGCTTCTGCTGTTGACAGAGCAATTGTTGATTGCCTTTTGCTGGACCAAGAGATCAGATTTTCTCCCAGAAACTGGCAGCTTCCAGAAGTACTTTTACGTTCCACTCTGTCTCCAGCAAAATCAGCATCATAGTAGCCTACTAAGCTGTAATCACTAGATTTTCTATAAAACAAACCCAGATTAGTAGTACCTTTCAGATACTTGAAAATTCGCTTAACAGCTGTTAAGTGAGATTCTCTAGGATCTGATTGGAATCTAGCACAGATGCAAACACTGAATAATATGTCAGGTCTTGAAGCAGTCAGATAGAGGAGAGAACCAATCATACCTCTGTAGACTTTCTGTTCTACACTTTTGCTTACCTCTTCTCTTTCCAAAATGCACGTGGGATGCATTGGAATCTTTGATGGCTTACATTCTGAGAGGTCAAATTTCTTCAGAAGATCTCTGATGTATTTGCTCTGATGAATGTAAGTTCCTTCTGGAGTTTGATTGATCTGAATTCCTTGAAAGAATTTCAGTTCCCCCATGAGGCTCATCTCAAATTCTGCCTGCATACACTTAGCAAATTTTCTTCCAAGAGAAGGATTAGTAGAACCAAAAATGATATCATCAACATAGATTTGACAGACTAAGATGTCACTCTTAACTGATTTACAGAATAGAGTAGTGTCCACTTTCCCTCTGGTGAATTCATTTTCAAGCAGAAAGTTACTTAGCCTTTCATACCAAGCTCTGGGAGCTTGTTTCAGACCATACAGTGACTTCTTTAGTTTGAAAACATGTTCTGGATGTTTTGTATTTTCAAAACCTGGGGGTTGGTGAACATAAACTTCTTCTTCTATATAACCATTTAAGAATGCACTTTTGACATCCATCTGATACAGAGTGATGCCTCTATTAACAGCAAATGAAATTAAAAGTCTGATAGATTCTAACCTGGCGACTGGGGCAAAGGTTTTTGTATAGTCTATCCCCTCTTGCTGACTATAACCTTGTGCAACCAGTCGTGCCTTGTTTCTGATGACTTCACCTTGTTCATTTAGCTTGTTTCTGAACACCCATCTTGTTCCAATGACGTTGAATCCTTTTGGTCTGGGAACGAGATCCCATACGTCGTTTCAGGTGAATTGATTCATCTCTTCTTGCATTGCCAGAATCCAGTCATTATCCAGAAGTGCTTCATCAATAGAAGAAGGTTCAATCAGAGACACCAGTCCCATAAGAGTTTCTTCAGAGTTTCTGAAGCTTGCTCTTGTTCTGATTGGATCTTCCTTTCTTCCTAGGATAGTCTCTTCTGGGTGATCCAGGCTGCTTCTGGGTAATCTCTTCTGAGGTTGATCAGCAGCTGTTGTAGGGTTTCTAGCAGTGCTCCTTTCAGACGTTGAAGGAATGTCTGTGTTGAGAGCTTCTGATGACTTGTCTTCAGAACCTGCAAATTCAATTTCTATACCTGCAAAAATTTCATTCTACTTTGACTTTTCAGAGTCAAGCTTGTCATCAAAACGAACACTGATTGATTCTTCCACAATCTGTGTTTCTGTATTGTATACTCTGTACCCTCTTGAGCGTTCAGAGTATCCTAACATAATACACTTCTGTGCCTTAGAGTCAAACTTGTTCAAATAATTCTTTGTATTCAATATAAAGCAAGTACATCCAAATGGATGAAAATATGAAATGTTGGGCTTTCTGTTCTTCCACAATTCATATGGAGTCTTTTCCAGAATAGGTCTTATTGAGATTCTATTCTGAATGTAGCACGCTGTGTTTATTGCCTCTGCCCATAAAGTCTTAGCAACGTTTGTCTCATTGATCATGGTTCTGGCCATTTCTTGCAATGTTCTGTTCTTTCGTTCTACAACTCCATTTTGTTGGGGAGTTCTAGGACAAGAGAAATCATGCAGAATGCCTGTGTCATTAAAGAATGACTCAAAATCTTTATTTTCAAATTCTCCACCATGATCACTTCTGACTTTAACGATTCTAAGATCTTTTTCATTCTGAACTTGGTTACAGAAGGTAACAAACACAGAGTGTGACTCGTCCTTGTGTCTTAAGAACTTTACCCATGTCCATCTGCTATAGTCATCTACGATTACTAACCCATACTTCTTACCACTGACTGAAGCAGTTTTAACTGGTCCAAATAAGTCAATGTGCAGAAGTTCTAATGGCTTAGAGGTGGAAACAACATTTTTGGATTTAAAAGAAGGTTTTGCAAATTTGCCTTTCTGACATGCTTCACACAGAGCATCTGAATTGAACTTTAAATTAGGAAGTCCTCTGACCAGATTGAGTTTGTTAATCTGAGATATTCTTCTCATACTAACATGCCCCAATCTTCTGTGCCAGATCCACTGCTCGTTGTTAACAGACAGAATACATTTTACATTCTGACTCTTTAGTTCAGAAAGTTTGATTTTGTAAATGTTGTTTTTCCTCTTACCATTAAACAGGATAGTCCCATCTTTCTGACTAACAGCTTTACATGATTTTTGATTAAATATTATATCATAACCGTTATCACTTAATTGACTTATGGATAACAAATTATGCATCAATCCATCTACTAGCAGAACATTATTAATAGAGGGAAGATTTCCATTACCTACAGTTCCAGAGCCAATTATCTTTCCCCTCTGATTGCCTCCAAAGCCAACGTGGCCTCCAGGCTTAAGTTCCAAGCTTTGGAACATATGCCTTCTTCCCGTCATGTGTCGTGAGCAGCCAGAGTCCAGGTACCATGACTGGTGTTTCTGACTTGCTGCTAAAGATATCTGCAACATGTATTATTTTATCCTTAGGTACCCAGATTTTCTTGGGTCCTGATTTGTTAGTTTTACCAAAACTCTGGTTGAGTTTTGGTTTCACAGAGTGCTTACTGCTAGTATATTTGATATCATGTGTGTGACCATACACAAAGTGTGAATTTAGAGGAGTGTGTTTAATGGTTAAGTCCATGACATTCTTTGGTGTAGGAACCTTACCTTGGTATCCTATTCCTTTCCTGCCGTTTCTGCTAACTCCATAGATCATTGAAGCCATTCTGCTTCTATCTATGCTTTTAGCTAGGAAATTCTGGAAACTGTGATCATACTCCTTGATGATCTCATCAACGTTGCTGGGAGTTTCAGAAATTGGTTCCTTCTGAGAGTTTTGTAAAGTGTTTTCTAATTTTGAAATCTTATTTCTCAGCTCAGAGTTTTCCAATTTGAGACTCTCAGACTTATTAGAGTCAGATTCAAGATTCCTTTTCAGGTCTCTGAATTTAGCTCTAATTTGCTGATAACGTTCCAGAATCTCATTGAGGCTTTTAGCAAGTTCAGCCTTTGTAAAGTTAACAGCGAAGTTAGGAAATACCTCTTCTGTGTCTGATTCTGAGTCTGATTCAGAAGCTTCACTATCTTCTGAAATGTTTGCCATGAGAGCTATGTTTGCCCTTTCATCATCTGATTCTGAGTCAGCTTCAGACGAGTCAGAGTCATCCCATGTAGCCATGAGACTTTTCTTCTTCTCTCTTCCAAACTTCTTTTTGGGCTTTTCCCTCTGAAGCTTTGGGCAGTCACTCTTGTAGTGTCCTTGCTCATTGCACTCATAGCAGATGATGTCTTTTGTGTTTGGCTTTTTGCTACTGGAGGAGCCTTCAGATCTTCTGTATCCAGAGGAAGAATCTGTCCTTCTGTATCTGGAAGAAGACTCGTTCTGATCAGATCTTCTGGGATTCCTGAACTTCCTTTGTCTTTGCTTCCATAGTTGATTTACTCTTCTGGAGAGAAGGGAAAGTTCGTCTTCTTCTGATGAGGATCCATCAGATGTTTCTTCAACTGCCTGCAAAACTTTAGACTCAAATTTTCTGTTAGATTTTAATGCTAAAGGCTTACCTTGCTTCTGAGGCTCATCAGCTTCTAGCTCTATCTCATGACTTCTGAGGGAGCTTATAAGTTCCTCCAGAGTGATTTTGTTGAGATCTTTAGCTAGCTTCAGAGCAGTAACCATAGGCCTCCACTGCTTGGGTAAACTTCTGATGATTTTCTTGACATGGTCAGCAGTAGAGTATCCTTTGTCCAGAACTTTGAGACCAACTACCAGAATCTGGAATCTAGAGAACATAGTTTCAATGGATTCAGATTCTTCCATTTTGAACGCCTCATACTTCTGAATGAGCGCCAGAGCTTTTGTTTCTTTGACCTGAACGTTGCCCTCATGCGTCATTCTGAGAGAATCAAAGATATTTTTTGCTGTGTCTCTGTTGGAGATCTTTTCATACTCAGTATAGGAGATGGCACTGAGGAGGATGGTTCTGGCCTTGTGGTGATTCTTGAAGTCACGCTTTTGTTGATCAGTCATTGATTTTCTATCAATCTTCTGACCACTTGCATTCACAGGGTGCGTGTATCCATCTGTCACCATATCCCACAGATCAGCATCATGTGCTAGAAAGAAGCTTTCTATTCTGTCTTTCCAGTAATCAAAGTTTTCTCCATCAAAGACTGGAGGTTTGCCACTGAATCTGTCTCTGTCCTCATTGTTGTCATTGCTGATGTGAGAATTGTTTCCTGCCATTGTGTTTTTCTGACGCTGGATCTTGTACTGACACGGTTAAGTGTTTTAGCTCAGAACCAGGCGTTCTGATGCCAATTGAAGTGGTGAAAAACACAAGAAGGGGGGGGGGGGGGGGTTGAATTGTAAAACTGAAATCTAAAGCAATGAACACGATATTTTTATCCTGGTTCGTTTGATCTCAAACTACTCCAGTCCACCCGTCAAGGTGATTTCGCCTCTCTCCAACGAGGTCTTAATCCACTATATTCAACTGAATATTACAGACTGCTTTAACAACTGCTAAAGCCTTCTTGATTCAAACCACAACCCGGTTTGTCAAGGTAACACTTTCTTACAAAGAGATAAAACTATGTGTGTGGATGTTTTCTACAAAACTGTATCACAACTGTGATGTATACACAAATTGAAGCTTAGAAACTAGATTGCTAAACGGTAATGGAATATCAGAGTGTGTGGTTTAGCAAAACTGGTAGAACGAAGATTATGGTTCAGCTTTTGTGCGTGTAGAGATTTTGGAGAGCATTAATCATTTCAATCTTCAAAGCCTTGTTTATATAGCACTTGAGATGATGAACGTTGGATGCAATATTCTTGATTCAATGCTAATAACAAGCTTTCCTTTTTGAGCAGATCTTGTCTGGAATGAGGCCGTTGGAATTAATTAGCTTTCAATGCACAGTACCGTTGCTTACTTAATGCAAGTTCTAGCTTGGCTCATTCTGATTCTGCTTCGCTGCTGATGAACTATTGTGTTTCTGTATCAGAGTGTTTGAGCGCAGTTCTGTTCATCAAGCTTCAGCATGTACGTGAGTTGATCATCTGATTTTGACGTTCTGATGTAGCAACTTCTGATGCTGGTGTCTGAAATCAAGTTCTGATGCTGAATAGATGTGATCTTGCTTATTTCAATCAGCGTATCTGCAAGTCAGAACATAATAATTTTAGGCAGCAGATAGTTCATTCATGAAACATATAAATACTATATCTTTTCACTTTGTTATCATCAAAACTTAAATATAGCGTAGTAGATTCAAACATTGTTCTAACAGTTCCCCAGGAACTTCACAATCATCCTCACCTCCGTCCTCGGCTTGGTTGATCGGATTTTCTAAGTCATAACTGGCAGTAGCAGAGTTATTATCAATGGGATCCAGAGTGGATATGGATCTGCATTATGATACGTGAGTATGTGTAAGACAATAGCTGTTTTGATAAAGTGCGAGATAGAAAGGGAAAACAAGGAGCGCAAAATTTGTAATGCAAGAAAACGTCCAATGCTTTATTGATGATATATGAAAATGACAAATAATAATCCCTCACAAACAAAGCCAAGGTGCCTCGGGCAAGGCACCGGGCCGTAAAGTTTCAAACTATTTATTACAACTCTCAAAACAAAAGTCAATTACGGTGTAATAAAAGAAACGGGTATGAAGTCTTTCATCGTCCAGTTGTTCAAGCCACCGTTGGTTGTAGGGTAGATCCAGCTGTCGATATCTGAATCTTCTTCACCATCTTAAATTGCATTCACTTCCTGATTACTGATGTGAAGAGGAGGTCTTCCAATCTGTGCGTGTCGAACATCCCTTTGAGCCTCTGCAGTAAAGCCTAAACCAAACTTGTCAGTTTTGTGTGTGAAATCAGGGAGCTGACCCCAATTTGCACACCCACCTTTTTTAATTATAGCCCTGACATCCTTGAGGGAAGCCATCTTCATCAGAGGTTTGTCGGTAGCAACTTCAGTTGACGCCAAAGTCTGGGAGACTTCTTCAAAGTTCTGACAAGGGGTTTCGATGAACTTCCCCATCCATCTCCACATAGCGAAAGGAATTCAGATGACTCACCATATACTCCTCTTCACCTTGTACCATGACAATCTTCCCCTTTTCCAGATATTTCAGCTTTTGATGGAGCGTTGAATTCATTTCCCCAGCCTTATGAATCCAAGGACAACCCAACAAGCAAGAATGTGATGGTCTGATGTCCATTACGTAGAAGGTGGACCCAAAAGTTTGAGAGCCAAATTTAACAGGGATGTCCACTTCCCCATGTACCATCCTTTTTACCCGTCGAAATCCCTAACCACAATATTACCCGGCTTTAGATTCAAACCTTCACAGTCCAAACGGTTTAATGCTTTCTTTGGCAGAACATTCAATGAGGACCCGGTATCCACCAGTACATGGGCCATAGTAGTTCCCATACACTCGATCGAGACGTGTAGAGCATCATTATTATTTCTTCCTTTAGCAGTCAGATCTGCATCTGAGAAACTCAACCCATTGTCGGCAGTCAAACTAGCTACGCAGTCTTTGAATTGATCGGCTGAAGTTTCCTGCGGCACATGCACAATCTTTAGGAATGAAATTAGAGCCTTTGCATGGGCTTCAGAATATAACAATAAGGACAACATGGAGATTTTTGACGGGGCCTGCCCCAGTTGCTTCACTATGTTGTAGTCGCTCTTCTTGATAATCTTCAAAATTTCCTCTATCTCTTGTTTAGAGGCTTCCAACATAATTTTTCTAGGCGCCTCCGTCTGGGCAGGCTCACTTGTGATTTGTTTGCCCCGAGTCTCAAATGGCTCGGTGACATGAGTGATAACTGGAGTAAGAACTGGAACAGTTGTTTATGTACTAGCAGATGGAATGACAACAGGTTTTTGAATAGTCGGAGGGGAAATCTTGGGAGAAAAGAGTCTTCTACTTCTGGTGACCTTGCTAGCCCCGAAAATATTGTTGACATCAACATCAGCTTCCTCACTTTTTAAGTCTTGTTTAACTCCATGGTAATACATATCAGCACCGTAGTGCCATGGGACAACCTTGTCTGAAGTGTAGGGGATGGGACCGGGAACGGTGATTATTAGTGGAGCAATCTTGGGACGGACGTAATCCTAACAGGTTTTCTCGAGGAAAACTTGGAAGGATTGGCGGAAATGGTTATGATGGCAACATCTTGAATTGGAACCAACAGAATCAAATTCTTTTCGAACAGGATCTCTTTGTTGTCCATCAGGCGCTGAACACCTGATTTCAATGAATGGCAACCAGCAGGCAGAATTGAACACATGTGGCAACCTTCACCACAGCCTGGAAATAAACCGGCTAAGAGCAAATTAGTTTTAACTGTCATCAAAGGAGTAGAAATGTCTTCCACAAAGGTCACAAATAAATCATCACTCACAACATTTACTTTGTGACCATGCTTGGGCATGGGAGCAATTATGACGTTGGGCTTCTCTGGAGCATCAAACTCAATCTCTTTGGCTTCGATCAAGTCTTGTACTTTTTTTTTCAAAGCCCAACAGTTGTTTGTATCATGACCTGGGCTATCAGAGTGATAGGCACAACGGGCATTCGGGTTGTATTGAGGAGAAGTGGTGTCGTGGTTCTTTGGGGCCTCCCTCAGAGTTATCAGGTTGGTCTTCAATAACTGTGGTAGAATTTGAGACAAGTTCATATTGAACCGAGTGTACTATCTTTGTGGTATTTCCACCCTTGGTTGATTGTTGCATTGTGGAGCAACAATGGGTCTTGATATCACTACCGCATTTATTGTTTGACGGTGTTCAGATCTTCTTTGGCCCCTCGGGCCATAGACTGCACTAGCTTCTTTTTTACCGGTGAAAGGCTTCTTCACTATACTTGATGAATTATCCTTCTTTATCTTACCACTTCGGACACCAGCTTCTACTCTCTCTCCAGTCAGAATCAACTCAGTAAACCCAGATGAAGAACTGCCGATCAGATGATTGAAAAATGGACCAGATAGCGTCCCCAAGAACATATCAACTAACTCTCTATCAGATAAAGTGGGTTGAACCCTGCCAGCCAAATCTCTCCACTTTTGAGCATAGTCCTTAAAACCTTCACTTGCACCCATTGACATACTCTGGAGCTGAGTACGAGTGGGAGCAAGGTCGGCGTTATACTGATACTGTCTGTAAAAAGCAGTAGCAAGGTCTTCCCAGTTTCAGACGTTGGCTCCTTCTAATTGATAAAACCATTCAAGCCGAGTCCCTTACAGATTATCTTGAAAGAAATGCACCCACAAATTTCTATCAGCAGTGTGGGGTTGGATTTTCGTGACATACGAGCGGAGATGGAGTTTTGGACAGGACACTCCATCGTACTTGGCAAAAACTGGAGCTTTGAACTTGTGAGGGATCACCACTCCTGATACCAGTCCTAGATCTCCGAAATCCAAGCCAGGGATCTTCTGAACCTCCATAGCACTCAGCCGGTTTTCTAGATGCTTGTACCTATCCTCCGCAGGAGCATATTTCTAATCATCAAAATTAGTATCATTATCAGAGACTACAGGACTGGAGCCCTTTTCTTCTTCTTGGTTTTCCCCGTCCTTGGAAAAAGAGATCAGATCAGCTTTCTGTCGCAACCTATTCCCAAATCTTTTGCCCATACTCAGAAGAACCACCTTCTTCTTGTTTTTCTTCTTCTCCTTCAGAATGAGAGTCTTCAAATCCTTTTGCCTTTTAGCCAAGCTCAAGAACATCTCTTGGAATTGGGCATTTTGTGCCTGAAGAGCTTTGATGGCTTGATCGAAAGACGTTTCAAAAGACATTTCATGCTGAAATAAACAATGAAGGAGATGAGAAACTTGTAATGATGTGTATGACAATGAGATGCGTATGTAATGATTTCAAATACTTTGGGAGATTTAAATTTGCAAACCAAAAATTAAGCAAACGTTATTAGAATAAATTGTAAAAGGTACAACAATGCCTTTGAGGCGTTACAAAGAAGTAAATGAAAAAACAAATCTAAAACTGGAAAAGAAAAAAATCAAAAATCCCATGGACGCTTCCCCTTCGTGCTGACATAGTCATTGATCGTTCTTTCGTTCTCGAGCTGCCTAGTGAGCTTAAAAATCTTCCTTTCTTACTCATGGTACTTCTCCCGGTAAGTATCCCTTTCCTCTTTCAGCTGAATCCAAGACCTCTTCAATGCCCCAAGGTCTGTAGGCATGTAAGGACAAAGAACCGTGTAAGGAATGCCTTCTTCATTAGTGGGCTCCACAATCACAGGCAATACGGCTTCATAAGGCATCCCAAGCTTCTGAGCACGAGCTCGGACCCATTGAAGATAAGGATGCATAGGAAGAGAAGTCTTTGGTCCTAACTCCTGGGGGTCAGATCTATTCACCATGCCCCAAGCTCGTATGAACCTTCGGCGATGCTCCTTAATGTCTTCCTTGTAGTCAAAGGCAATATCCTTAAGAAGTAGCTCATGGGACTGTCTCTCCGAGCACGACCAAATTATCGCAAAGCTAAACAAGGACGGTAGGTTATACCTCCTCTGATTCCAAGCAATGGGACATTAGGATATCCCCCACAACGATCAATGACAGCAACGTCCTTCATAACCCGGGAACTCTAAAGAATGTTTGTATGGGCAAGTGAAATTATCCGATAGGACCAACCCAAACCTTCTTCGTTCTTTAACACAGACTTAGGGAAGTGCAAAATAAACCACCTCGATAGCAACGACATACAACACATAAGGGTCCCTCTTCTTTGCACAGTACGAGTGTAGAGGGCATGCAAGATATCACCCAGTAAAGTAGGCACAGGATTGCGAGAAAGGAAAATCTTGACAGCATTTACATCCACAAAAGAATCTGGATTCGGGAAGAGAACCAAACCATAGATAAGGAGAGCCAATATGTCTTTGAAAGCCTGAAAATCCAAATTATCCCAGAATAGCTGAGCTTGATCTATCAGAAACTTGGCTAAGAAACCTTCGACCCCGCTTCGTGTTTCCTAATTGGATACCATATCAACCCGTTTCAGATGCAAAGCTGAGGCAATGTCTTCTGGTTTAGGAGTATCTTCCATACCTGTGAAGGGCATCTGCTCAAGGATGGATATGCGCAATAAGTGAGAAAACTCTTCCAAAGTGGGAACCAGCTGATAATCCAGAAAGGTAAAGCAATGATGCACATGATCGAAGAACTGGAAAAGCACACTCATCATCTGCTCATCAAACTTTGAGGTAACCAAGCTAAGAAGCTGACCATGTCTCCTAATGAATGAAGAAGTATCAAAAACTCTCGAGGCTAAATCTTTGAGTTGAGCAGGTATTTGCACAAAGTTAACTCGGATGGTATTTCTTCGCATGGAAGCCATAATATGCATAACAGAATAAAGATAAATCTCCTCGGTCTTTGAAATGGTTAGTGTAATGAAGTATACATGCTATATTATGATACATGATGTCATGGTAGAACAAACAACAAGTATAACAGATAACAAACATGGAAAAGGAAAACAAATCACACAAAAGCCCTTAAGTTTAAGGCTTGCATGGAGTCAAAGGTATTACCCTCTTGAAGTTCAGTTGGTTTCAACCTGTCCTAGCAAAAGTAATCGGGTTCTAGAGGTTCTCAATATCACTGACCATCCTCTATCGGTCATGGTTTCAGCTCACGCAATCTTTTCTTGCGGCTGGAACTATCTCGAGAGTATGGTCTCAATGAGTGTAGCATCGAGTATTAACCAGTTCTCAGCTTTATACCAAGGCCGACTATCTCACTACTTTCTATTGGCCAAGTTGGTCGATTAAGGGTTCTAAGGTCAGTTGATGCTTAACGACACCACGCAGCGGACCCGTATTCTCCTCTTTTCTCTACAAGGGATACTGGTACCAACCAATGTGCCACATCAATGTAGCTACTGCTTCAACCGTATCGATCTACGCCGTACAGTTCCCTCATAGTTTATTGCTACTTACCTAAAAGGTGTCCCCAGATCCGGGTTAGGATCTATAGTAACTCCCAATACAAAACCCTCAAAAGTAAAGCAACCAAAACAAACAAGATAAGGGATTTATGATGACCTAAATCCTAAGGTATACTCCACTTATTAAATTTTCCCCAGCAGAGTCGCCAGTTCTGTGATACGGTGGCAGAACCGACTGTTTTAGGAAAATGCTGGTTTGCGTTTTGCATTTTTTGTTTGCAAAATGTCGCGGTAAGCAAGAGTCGCCATCAACTTTTATTTTATCCAATCGGAAAGGACGAAAGCACAGAAAAATTCCTTTTTCAAGATTTTGAGTACGGGGGGTAGATTATAGAAAGGGAAGGTATTAGCACCCTTTATATCCGTGGTTTTCCACGGGCTCTTAGGTACTTTCTCATCATTTTTAAAAATTGCTTGTGTGTGTTTGTTTTGAAAAGTTTTTGTTTTACTTCATTTTAACCCTTGTATCAGTCCTCAAGAGTGTTACGAAGTGTTTTTGAAAACTTTGTTTGAAAAGAGTCTAAGTGTGGAAAAGTTTATTTTGGAGCAAGTACCTACTAGCATCTACCTACTCAAAAAAAAAAGTTTATGTTCTTGTTTCCTTTAGAAAACGCTATCCCACTATTGAGAAGTAAGTAGCATTGTCGTTGGAGTTGTAAGGGTCAATTCGAAAGGGACGTACGATCACTAAAGCAATGTTAGGACGTCTTAGTGATAACCCTAGTGTCTTAAGATCATATTCGAGGAAACATTTCCGAGGAAACCTTTCCGAACATGACATTTGATCTTTGTTTAGACAAGAGGGAAACCACTAAGACACCCTATACTTAATGATCGTTTACCGAAGGCAACCGAAGTGAGAGTATACCCTAGGAGTGCGCATGTGCGAGTGATTTGATTTCAGTTATTATCTTTGCAACTTTAGGGTTTGCTAAACATTTACAGTCTTGTCATGCAATCCTATTATCATACATCTAATAGTTAATGTTTGCGAAAATTAAAATGCGAGGAATAAAACTACGCTATTACAAGGCTTCAGGGAGGGAGATTAATTACATAGCCAAAAACCAGCAAAACGATAAATAAAAGAAAAATCCTAATTAAACCATTACATATCATGAGCAGTTATATTTATATTGTAAAAAATAAGAAACGCGCGCGATGTATCGAAATGAGAGAATTAGGGTTTGACCCCGACTAAGCCTAATTAAAAGAAAAATCATTTTTTGTGGTTTTTGATTATTTTGAGGAAAATAAAGTTTTAAATGAATAAGATAAAAACCCTTATTACTAATTAATTTAGATTAAGAAAAATAATTAATTTAACCTATTTTTGTTATTTATTTTATTGAGAAAAGAAAATAAAAATTAATCATATGATAACCCTAATTTTTCTAATTCATATTAAATTTTTACAAAAAAAGTTAGAATTACCCTAAAATTAAAACTAATATAAAATTAATTTAATAAAATAAAACCTAAATTCTAAATTGGTGAAATTGATTTTATGATTTTTTGTAAGAAAAAGAATTTAATTTTGATTGGTCAATTTTAGAAAAATAATTTTAGTATTGATAAAGAAAAGAATAATTAAAAAAATAAATTAAAAAAGGTAAAAAAGAAATAACCCAAGGGTCTGCTGTCAGCGGCGCTGATCAGAGGATGATGGTCCTGAAGATGGTGGCCCTCAGAAGATGGGGACACGCTAGATCTAGTTCTTAATGGGATCCAGAAGATGATGGCCTACACGTGCTGGATCTGATTCTGACTGGGATCCAGAAGATGATGGCCCACACGCGCTAGATTTTGTTCTGACTGGGATCCAGAAGATGATGCACATGATCTGCTGCGGGCCGGTGGATCCAGAAGGTGGTGATCTTCAGAAGATGCACATGCTCGCTCTGGCAAAAACAAAAGAGAATATACCAAAAGCCCTTGCCTGGGGTAGAACCCAGAACACTGAACTTCTAATTTCCTTCTTCTGACCAACTGCGCTGAATGTTAGTTCATTAATTTAATATAAACAAACAATATATCAGATATACAGGTCTCTGGCCAGAATAAAGCGCCAAAATTTGAATCAGCCAGTCAGCCTGTGACACGCTATCATCTTCTTCCCTGGAACTGTCATTTAAAGTTTTGAACTTTTACCTACAGACACATGGGCGTAGGTACAGCCTTGTGCTTCTCCTGAATTCCATATAGGCATGATAAATGCAAAACGATGGTATCAATCAAATCGTGGAAACCTCACGAGTATCATGGTACCCCTATCTATGGCCAATTGTACATGTACATAAAAAACCCAGAAACACAACAAGAACCCTAGCTATGGCATCTTGATGTATAGTCAGCAAAAATGCAATTAAATACAATCATTATCTTGCAAATGACTTAAGGATTAAGAATATGCAAATGAATCATGCTGAAAGTGCCAGAATCATGATATACGATTTCAAGAAAATGTGAAAACTGTATGGTTCTTACAACGTAATTTTGGACGTTAGGAGGCTTGTTAATGATTGCAACACGTTCCTGGGATGTCCAACAAACGTTTGGGATGCTTAGAACGCTTTGAATTAGTCTGCAACTTAGAAATCAGTTTACCACTTATTTCCAATTTTTTTTGAAACTTGCTTTCTTGTTTACACGGCTCCAGCCTCTTCTCTTTTGATCTGCACTTGTTCTATATGTACCCTAGAACGAATTAGGGTTGCAATTTGGTTTCAAATATTCTCCAATAATGATCATTGATTCAAAATTTGATCCTTTGTGCAAATCTTTCCAAATTGAGAAAATCTAATATTTTTGTGTCCATTTGTAGCTTTCACGATTTGATTCTTCTTCCAGCTGTATAAGAGGCCTAAACATGCACAAAATCTCAAGCTTTGATTAGATTTTATATTTTCATGATTTTATTTTGATTTTATTTGTTTTAATTGAAATCAAAATCAAAATAAATGACAAAAATAAAATAAAGACAAGTGGGAGAGATAATGGGTCGTGGGTCATGTTACAGACTCAATGCAAGCATAAAAATTGGGCCCATTTTACAAAAAAAAATGCAATTTTAGCCACATTTGACTTTTGGCAATTTTGCAAAAAAGGTTAACTTTTCCAATGCATAACTCCTTCAAATTTGACCCTAGAGATGTGTTCTTTGACTTTTTAGAAAGCTTAGGATGTCCTCTAAGCAACCCTTTTTGTATTATCTCAATTGAGTCTTCCATGTTCATGTATTAAGCTTTGACAAAAAAGGTGTTTTTCTTGACTTTTTAAAATGACCTATAATGTCCAAATTTATATCTTCTTGTGAGTGCATATTTTGAAATTGAGAGATGAAGATGAATTTTAGGGAATTACATCCTCTTCAAAATGAGCTTTGGATGGGTCATTTATGATAAAGTATGAGAAAGTTATGCTTGGTCAAAGTTGAGTTGACTTTTCCCACAAAACCCTAATTTAGCAACTTTTGGGTTTTGATGAATTATGAGCAATCCTTGAGGAATAATGATCAACCCTTGATAAAATGTTGAATAATGCTTCAAAATGAGAATGTTGACCAAAAATATTGAAGTTTGACTGTATTTGGGCCACAATTGACTTTTGCCCTAGCATAGTCGATTTTCAGGCCTTTGAGCAATTGACTGAGCAAATTTACTTTGTAAGGCTTGAAACTTGACATGGATGATCTTGAGAACATATTAGGATAATGGTGAGCATTTGGGATCCTTTGGACTCCAACATCTTGATGCAAACTGAAACCCTAATTTGAGGTAGACTGCCTTAGGAGAGAGTTTGTCTTGTCAACCCTTGGACTTCCTTGAGCAATTTGAGGACCTCACTTGAGATGTTTTGAGAAATATCGGAGGGAAAATTTTTGGGTACAACACCATCAAATGCAAAATTTTCCTGACCACTCTCAAGAAAGGAGCAATGTCTTGGTACAAGAGTCTCCCAGACGAATCTATCACCTCCTAGAAACAGCTTGGGAGGATGTTCTCGAGGCACTTCACCACCTCACCTCGACACCCTTAGTTATAGGCTTCGCTTGAGGCGATCATACAAGGAAGAGATTAATCTCTCTGGGTATACATCAATCATTTTAACAAGGAAGCAGTATAGTTATCCATGACCGACAACATGAAAAAATACCTTCTTGAGCGTGGGATATGTCCCGTAATGACTTTGCTAAAGCGGTGGGCATCGAAACACCAACAACGCTCGAATGCCTCCTCATCAAGGCTCAAGAATATATACAATACGAGGATAAAGAAGCCGTGAATAGAGCCAGGGAGTCAAGGCACAGAGAGAGTTCCAAATCCTCAAGAAATGATGAATCCTCAACATTTTATCGGGGAGAGAAGAAACGCGAAGACAGATCCCGGAACTCCAAGGTGTACAAGGGACCTGCTGGTCGGCTCCATGAATAAACCCCTCTAAGTACTTCACGGGAGCATATTCGATCTGAATGCGCAAATTTTGAATTCAGACAGGCCAGGGTACGCTTTCCCCGACAAATGCCCTCAAAACTAGGAACCAAAAAGAGAAAATATTGTGGGTTCCATAAAAGCCATGGGCACAATAATGGGAATTGCATCCATCTCAAGGATGCAATCGAGATACTAATTCAAGATGGGAACCTCAAGCAATTCAAGAAAAAAGAGGTCGCCCATGAAGAGGCTCTAGAGGATAAAGACATCAAAGAGGGGAAGGAGTCCCCCAACATTAGCGCCATGCCGGTCTCCATGAGAATCTCGCGGCCAGAACACTTCTACTTCTGGGACATGGAGAGCGTTCCATTATATTTTTCCTCTCATAGTCCTTAAGATTCATTCCCCTCTTCTATGGTCATCTCCCATGGGGATTCAATAGGCATACAATGGGGTCCGTGAAAAGAATATTCGGCCAACTCATTGAAGCAAATTCTGACATGGACGCCACACTAGACAAGTTTCGAGGAGGTTCTCATCCCCTCACCTTCTAGAGGGAAGAACTACCAGGCAGGCCCCTCCAACTCGACCATGCCACAGCTAATATGGGCTGTCATGGAAAATTTTGAAATGAGACGCATTCTAATCGGCCAAGGAAGCTCGGTAGACATCATGTACACCCAAATATTTGTTACGCTATAGCTGAATGAAAGGCATTTGACCCCGTACGTAGGATCATATCTCTGGGGCTTCAACAGGGAATGTACGAAACCTTGGGGATATGTCAAGCTGATCGTCACCTTCGGGAGATGAGTGACAACTAGAGCCATCAAGACCCAATTTTTTATAGTATATTGCCCATCTCTTTACCGGTGCATCTTCGGGAGACCAACTCTCTCCAAACTAATTGCAGTGCCCTCCACCGTGCACCTCAAGATGAAGTATTACACTATTGAGGGTTTGGTCGCCACCCTCCACGAGGACATCTAGGTGGCAAGGAGATGTTTTGAAGCCTCAGCCAGAGGTCTCAGTTCCATCAAAGTTCAACCTCGAACGACCATTAGGGTCGCACTTCCATCTAGTTCCGAGGGAGCCAAGCCACTGTCAAGGGTTGACGCCATCGACCTCAACAACCGCTTCTCCAAAGAAGATCATGTCGAACATAGAAATAAGGGAAAATAACCCATGGTCGAAGGTGATGATTCAACCCCATCTGCAGGTAGCAAGGAACTCTCACGACCCATCTCGGACAGAGATTTTGAACTCATCCCCCTCGGGAACAACCCCACTAGAGGATGAAGATCGAAGCTGATCTCTCGGATTTGGCGAAGAGGCGACTTAATGCTTGCCTAAGGGAGAATTCAAACCTATTCGCATGGAGCACGACTGAGATGCCCGGAATAGATCCAGAAATCGCATGCCATCACTTGACCATAGATCCTTCCCTCAAGGTGGTCACTCAACATGGGAGAAAAAAGTCCCCCGAAAAAACAAAGGCTACCAAACTAGCTGTAAAAGACCTCCTAAAGGCATATTTTATTTCTGAAGCCCAGTACACATCCTCGCTCTCGAGTGCAGTCCTTCTGAAAAAATATAATGCAAAATGGCGCATGTGTATTGATTATATTGATCTAAACCAGGCTTACCCGAAAGATGATTATCCCGTCCCCAACATTGACAAATTGGTCGACAACTCGGCTGATTTTAAATTTCTATCATTTATGGATGCATATTCTGGCTACAACCAGATTCTAACAGCGAAAATAGATAAAAAATAAACTGCTTTCATGACCGAGTCGGGAAACTATTACTATAATGTAATTCCCTTCAGCCTAAAAAACATGGGTGCTACATATCAGTGCATGATGAACAAAGTCTTCCGCAACGAAATTGGCGATATGCTCGAATTCTATATGGACGACATGATTATCAAATCAACGGAAGAGGTCGACCATACACTCCACCTAAAGAAAGTGTTCAAGCAAGCGAGAAAGTGCCGAATGCGATTTAATCTAGAGAAATATACTTTCAACGTGTGCGCAAGCAAAATTTCCCCAGGTTCTACCTAACAGAACGAGGAATTGAGGCAAAACCTGAAAAATGCCGATAATTTTATGAGTTCCCGACACTCACTTTAAAGAAATCCATTCAAATCTTAAACGACATGCTCACTTCCCTCTCTCGATTCCTGGCGAAATTTGCCCAACTCACGCTCCCCCTCTTCAAGCTCCTCCACAAAGAAGCATTCTTCAAATGGACGCTTGAATGCAAGCAAGCTCTCGCTCACTTGAAGCAGGCTCTATCAAAACCGCCCATCCTCTCTCGACCAGAGAAGGATGAAATACTCTATCTCTATCTGGTCGCCACCTGCGAGGGAGTAAGCGCAGCGCTAATAAGGGAAACTCCTGAAGGATAAATACTAATCTACTTTACGGCAAGGCCTTGTAAGGCATTGAAATGAGATATCAAGGAATTCAAAAGGTGACCCTTGCCCTCGTTAACACGATGAGGAGAATCAGGAACTAATTTTTGGCCCATACCATAGTCGTCAGAGTAGATCAATCGATAAAATAGCTGCTCGAAAGACTTGACATGGCGGGAAGAATGTTAAAATGGTCCTTAGAACTCTCTGAGTTTGACATCTAATATGAATGCAGGAAAGCCCTCAAGGCTCAAGCATTAGAAAACTTTGTGGCTGAAATGACCTCGCCTGGGCCCCTGGATGGAGCACGCAAATGTACAATCTTCATCTTCGGTGCCTCCAGTTCGACCGGAAGCGGCACTGATATCATATTAGAAAATGAAGAAGGAACCATTGTCGAGGTTTCCCTTGCACTATCTATCCCAACCTCAAACAACTAGGCCGAATACGAGGAATTCCCTCCAGGATTGCGCCTGATCAAAGATATGGGAGCTGAGGAAGTAAAGATCTTTGCCGATTCTCAGTTGGTTGCTTCCTAAGCCCGAGGAGAGTATCCGGTGAAAAACGACCAACTCGCTGAATATTGGGCCCTTGTCCAGGAGAGGAAAAAGATATTCAAATTTGTAGACGTACAACATGTTCCCTCGTGAACATAACGCTTGCACGAACATCTTATCCAAGCTAGCAAGCACAAAGAAGAAAGGGGGAAACAAGTCGGTGATACAGGAAATCCTTCCTCGACCAAGCACCCAGAAACCCTCTTCAACTTTGGAAGTATTCTCCATATGGGACATCGACTGCTGGATGACCCCCGTACACGACTACCTCATAAAAGTAAAGTTGTCCGCCGACTCTAAAGAAGTGGCTGTCATCAGACGAAGAGCTTTCTCGTACATCTTGATCGAAGGCAAACTATACAGGAGACAATTCTCCATTCCCCTCCTCAAATGCGTTGACCAAAGTGGCACAAATCATATCTTATTGAAAATCCATGAGGGGATTAGCGGCTAATATCTAGGCGGAATATCCCTCGCCAGGAAAGCTCTACAAGAAGGGTACTACTAACCCATCATGCAGCACGACACAAAAGAACACGTGAAAAAATGCGACAAATGCCAGCGACACGATGACATGCATTTAGCTCCCCCTAAAGAGCTCAAGTCCCTCTCCTCTCCTTGGCGCTACACCTAGTGGGAATTGGATCTCCTAGGCCCATTTGTGGTTGGGACTAATCAAAATAAATATTTAATCGTAGAAGCTGACTACTTCACCAAATTGATAGAAGCCAAAGCTCTAGCCAAAATTACCGCCCAAAACGTCCTTCGCTTCTACAAAAGAAACATCCTCGCTTGATTTAGCATCCCACAAGCGATGATCACCAACAATGGGACTCAGTTCATAGATCACACCTTTCAAGAATTCATCGCAATGTTGGGCACCACCCAACACTGCGCCTATGTTGAGAACCCCCATATGAACGACCAAGCATAATCTGCAAATAGGGTAATACTCAGGGGGCTCAAGCAAATATTAGATGAAACCAAGAAAAGGTGGGTCAAGGAGTTACACAACTTACTCTGGGGATATCAAACAATGACACATTCGTTGAGTGGAGAGACTCCTTTCCGACTAGCTTACGAAATAGATGCCGTCATTCCTATGGAAATCAAAGAACCCACCAGTCAAACCAAAGCTCCCCCAGACGAGGAGATGAAGGACGTCGCCCTTCAAGAGGAATTAGATCTTGTAAAAGATATCAGAACACGAGCGGCTCTACGAGAGGCCTCGCTCAAACAAAAGATAGCCATGTGCTACGAAGCTAAAGTCATACAAAGAGAGTTCGAGGTTGGTAGCCTTGTCTTGAAGAGAAAACACAAAGAATCTCATGAAGGCAAGGTTGCAGCAAACTGGGAAGGCCCTTATCGCATCTATGCAAAAACGGGGACCATGGCGTATTACTTAGGAAATTTACAAGGGGAACAACTCGTCCGATCATGGAGCATTGAGAAGTTAAAACAATATTACAATTAAAACACTGAACAATCAGTAAGACTCGTCCACAAGACGAATTCATTAAGGCCCGACCGCGCGTGCATGCCTAGGTACAAGTATAACACCCAAATAATATTGAAGGGGCGAGACTCCACTCTTTAAACGAGCATGTCCTCACCCTGACATGGATAACTCAATCGAACTTCATCGTCCCCGTATCATAATGGCAGAACACCTGGCTCGTGACGGGAAGTTGACACCGCTGAGCTCAGGCCCTCGAAACGTAATCTGAGTCCCAACATACGACCAACATTGGCCCTTGCTATTTGTCTGGTCAACCACATCGGCAAACACACAAACTATACAAGCAGTTCCCTGCCATAAGCTCATAGCTAAGCTAAATATATCTCAAACATACAAGTATCACAAAAAACATGCAAACTAAGATATTTAAAGTTGAAACAAATGACCTTTAAGGCCGCCATTGTACCAATTTTTACAAATATGAGCCCATGGCCCCGCATCCAAAGAAAAATCGTGGTCGCAAGAACCACATCTATTAAAAACGCACATAAACGAAGACTTGCCAAAAAAATTACAAAATGACGGCGCATAGGCCGAAAAATACTAGCATCACTCTTTTGTTCACTCCTCGGTGACGAGCTTGAGGAAGACCCCTGGCAGGTAGGGCGACAAACTCTTCAAGGTAATCCAGGACAAGGATCTTACCTGTGGCCACATAATAATTAACCCCCATGCCGAAGGTGTTGAGCTTGTCCCAATGGTCCAACATACGGAACTGCTTCATCGTGTTCTCAAAACTCCCCTCGGAGACGGCCTCGACATCATCCATCGCAAGTTGAAAATGAGCGACAAACTAAGATCGGGACTTCAAAACCTTTGTATCCCCTGGCTCGTCTTCTACGAGCACGACCTTGCCGGTCAGGATTCCTACCTTTTCATCCAGAGCCTTCTTTTCGAGCAGCCAAGATTTGCGTTCCTCGAAAAGCCTCCCAAATTCATCCTCGGTCAGCTTCCCGGTATTCTCCTCATCACTTCGTGCCTTCTCAACCGTGACCAGTTTAGCCCGTAGCTTCTTCATCTCGGCTTCTTGTGAAGAACTCCCCTCAGTGTAAGCGACGTCCATTTCAAATATTCTCATTAGGCCGCTAGCGTACTTCTCCAACACGACCCTCTTTTCTAGGCGGTCCAAGCCCTCGAGGTAAAGAGACTCAGCCCAAGGAAGTTGAAGAGCAGCGCCCTCGAAGAAAGACCTCTCCAGTTGTAAAAACTGGCTGAAAATCATCAAACAATGAATTTGGCATCAAACGTCTTTTATCCCACATGAATGGAAAGGTAAACATCGAGAAAATCTGAGAAAGGAGAAGTCACGGTCTTACGACTGAGAGATCGGGTAAGGGAGTCTATTACGCGAGGGGAAGGTATTAACACCCCATACGCCCGTAGTACTCTATTGTATCCACTCTTGTTGTCTATCTTATGGGTGTGTCTAAATATATGCTTGTTGTTTACTGCTAAGGAAGAATGCATGCAAAAGAAATGAGAAAATAATGTAGGGAAAACAAATTTGTACTCGCTGGGGTCCTACCCCAATGGCTACATATCCTTTTTAAGGAATCAGAATTACCGTAGTTTAACTAACTTGTTTTGTTTGTTTTGTGTTTTTTATGAACAATGTTAATTTCGCCTTCTTCCGCAGCTCGACCTTTGGAGACTCATGCATTGGCACAAAAGTAAATTAATCATGTCCTTGCTTGAAAATAGTTTCGAGTTACACCCCCGAGGCAAGATGCCACATTTGATTGGTTTGTGTTTTGTTACCTTGGAAAAGGGTTTAAGTTGTTAGCATGATTTATGATTTCCTAACGAAAAGGTAGTTTTAATTTTAAATGCAAGGATTCAAAAGGGGAAGAAAAGAGTATAAGGGAGACTATCCTATTTCTAACCTAATATTACCATACAATGATAGCCTTATGTCAAGGATGAAAGGGAAATCTCTACCTAATGTTAGCATGCATGGTTTGCAACCTAGGGTCTAACTTGCATCAGAAGGGATCAAGCACGTCATAAGGGAACGTGGTATATACAAGAATGAAACAAGCAAACTTTAAAGAGAACACACATAAAAGAGTAAGGAAAAGAAATGAAATGCTTCAGTCAAGGGTAGCGTATCACCCGAGACAAACAAGTGGGAGTAGGATGTAAAACAAAAATGTGATGTCCAAAGTAACTGAACACCTAACAAAGATATAGAAGATCAAGGTAGACGATAGAAAGTAGTATCAACGATCACAGAGTATTAGAATCAGCCAATGCAAACTCCTGACAAAGCGTGGGGGTTCGATTGCGGAACCCTTCCCCACTTGACGACTATATATACATGAGAAGGCACAACTCCGAGCATCGTCATGCGTCACGAGCTAAGGATGACAAGGACGAAATTACAGGGGTTGATTACAAACCTCCATGCTTGCTTCCTTTTGAGGACTTCAATGAGGGATGGGGGAATAATGCGGGCGCAAATGTAAACACACCTACAGAATACCTACACAAAGGTAGGATTTTAAACAAACCACACACAAGTAGAAAATAGTGGCAAACAATGCATAATTTCCCTAAACGGGTCTTTAAATAAACCAGAGGGGTTCCTGACATGATCAGCAAAGGAGACCCCCGTCATACATATTCACCCTACTTCTCATGGCATCAAAAAGCAGTATAGCCCTAATTCTCATGATCTCTAGAAAGGCTATAAAGAAATGAGATAAAGCGAGGAGAAGTACAAAGGTAGTAGCGACTACTACCAAAGCGAGCAAATCGTCAAGAGCGGACGAAATAAATGGAGAAGCATGGAGTACACATCGAGCAAGCTTCACCAAGAAACAAACAAAGTCATAAATGATATCCAACTAAGATAAAAGCAAACGCATGTTGCGAATGCAACGCGTAATCAGAAGTTCTTGAACAAAGCGTCATAAAGCATCACATGTATCAGGACAACATATAACATGATATGAATTTCTCAAGATGATGAGAAATAAGGCGTGTCATATCAGAAGCGAGCATAATTCGTATGTTTCGATCACATAACTACCATTTATGTTATATGATCAAAAGCAAAAAGAATGTACCTTGCACAATGAACAAACACGTCAAGAATAACGAGGCAAAACTGTATGAAAATATGGATAAAAACTAAAATGAAAAGTATTTTTTTATTAGTTTTTTTACGGGGAAAATTCTAAAAAACTAAAGAATTAATTCCTAAAAATCAATTAAGAAAACTAACAAATTTTATTGATTTTATTACAATTGTATCTTAACAAAAGTATAGAAAAATTAATTAAAGAAAAAGTCATAAATTCTAAAAAGAGTTAGAAGAATCAGGGGGTGCAAAGCCGGGTTCAATGGTGTATTGCAGTTGATATGCGCTAGGCCCTGTCAGAATGAAGTCAAAGAGCTATTTTTTTTATAATCTCTCCAGCTCTAAAACAACGTGTTTAGGCCCGAGGGAACACCATTTTCGGTCCACACCATCTTTGTACCTTGATATGAGACTTCAAACAACATAGAACCGGGATGAGGGGGAGTGTGGTTCGGTCCAGAACCAGTTTTTTGTACTAGTTTAAAAAAAACTCTACATGCCCGAGTGAGGGTGGATGGAAGCAAAGCCCAATGAATATACAATATAACTCCATATTTTATTATATTTTAGTATCATTATAAAAAAATAATAAAAAACAACATCAAATGAAAATTTAAAATAAAATGTGTGGATTAGGGTTAAGAAGGGGATGACAACTGAGCTTCCTTGTTCTCACCCTCTCGATGGCGCCGCTTGTCATCTCCGATGTCGAATTCATTCTCCACCATCACTCCTCATCCTCACCGTCACAACCGATCGATTTCTATCTTCTCCATCTTCAATAACTTGTTTCGCTCCCAGTTCTGTCTGTCTCTCCCTCTTCTTCTCCGACAACTACCCGTCGTGAACGGCCACCATCTCCACGATTTTGTTTGACCTTCGTCCTCCTCTAAACTCACATCCAATAAAAAAGAAACTATAAACCTAAGTTGATGGAGACGAACTAGATGGATGAAATCGAAGATTGAGAGGCATGAGATTATGAAACTTACGTGCCGATATTTCTGCTTCCTTCTTATTTCACTTTCTGCATTTTTCTCTCATCTGGTTTTGATTACGCACCTCTGTGATCGCGCGTTGTTGTTATTGGTTGCTGCTACCTGATATTATCACTAATTGCAGATTGACATTGTTATTGTAATGTTGTGGAAGTTGTTGTTGTATGTTGATGATGATGATGATGGAAGGATGAGAAGTTTTGCAGAGAATTCTCAGAGAAGATGAAGATGATGTGATGGTTATTGTGAAACGAATAGAGGCTGATAAAGGTGATTGAAAGAGAAGAGAGATTTATAGAAAAATATGAAGGTAAGGGTGAATTAGAGTTGTAGATGATGAAGAGTATGTGAGAGGTAGAGAGAATAAAGATGAAATAAGGTTGCAGGTGGATGAAGGAGATGATGGAGCGCTTAGAGAGAGAGAGAGAGAGAGAGAGAGAGAGAGAGAGAGAGAGAGAGAGAGAGAGAGAGAGAGAGAGAGAGAGAGAGAGAGAGAGAGAGAGAGAGAGAGAGAGAGAGAGAGAGAGAGAGAGAGAGAGAGAGAGAGAGAGAGAGAGAGAGAGAGAGAGAGAGAGAGAGAGAGAGAGAGAGAGAGGCTTGGGGTTTTTGATTCTCCAATCTGTTATTTCCTCTGTATTTCTATTGAGAAGTGAGGGGTTATGGTTAGAAACAGTTAGGAGTCATTTTTTGTTAACAGTTAGTTGTTAGGATCTGTTAAAGGTTGTTGAAGGTTGTTAGAAAGCTCTTTTTGATCTATTAGTTATAGGTTGTTAGTTGTTAATTTTGTGAAAGAAGGTTTCTGTTTTGACAGTTAGATAAGCTAACTATTATTTGTTTAGGAGTTAGAGAGAGTTAACTAGGCCTGATAGTTACGGGTCAATTTAGTTTTTCTGTTATAGTTGGCTGTTAGTCGATTAGAGTTAGAAAACCATTTTGAGTTATTGAGGTTATAATGAGCTGGATTTTCTAATTGACTGAACTATCTTTGGAGGTGAGGTATAATTGTTTTAACTTTTATGTTAAGCTATAAAAAATTTCTTGATTTAATTCCTATTTTTGATTTTTTTTTGTTTTATTATTTCTTGAGTTGAAGTTTGTGGCTTGGATGCAGGTTAGGAATTAAACTAATTTGTTTAGGTCAATTGAAGTTAGTTAAAAACTAAAAAATTTAGGCTACGGATAATTCGGTTAGCAATAGAATATTAGTAATTCTAGGAATTAGCAGTTTAGCATATTAGGACTACTGACTTTGTTGAAATTAGTTAGTTAAGAAAAACTGAAAGTTTAAGAAACAGGACTGGTAATTGGTTTGTGAGAATATAGGTTAGCTTGGTTTGAAGGTTGGACTAGCAAGATATGATGTACTGTATGTTATAATTTATATGGCCTTTCTCTTTGAAATGTATATGATGATGAATGAATTTGATAGCTTATTTGCGTTTGTAACATGTTGGGGAATGCTATTAATTGGTTTTGGGTTTTACGCAGGCTTGTGTCTTGTACAACAGGGTGTTGATGTTAAAAAATCGATTCAAGAAGAGAAAATTAAAGAAAGATGGAATCACAATGGGGAATGGTCATGGTTGAACAAAGTCAACGAAGATATGAAGCTGTTGAAGTGTATTTTCATATAGGAAACCCTTACTCTTGTAATGCATAGGCTTGTGAAACGTGAGAAGAATTATTAATGATAGTGTGTTGACGTTTAGGATTTGATGTAGCAAGCTATACTAGATTGAATGACCTTGATGTTATGTAGGTTTTGAAATTTCATGTTATGGATCCATTTGTGTGGTGCATAACATTTTTTTTTGCTTTAATCATCTTGATGTAGTTTTAGATTCGTGAAGCTTGAAGCTTGTTCATGTATCTTAGAACTTAACAACTTAGGCATAGACTTAATTTGCAAAGTCCTTTTCTTTTGTCAAAAGTTCCAAAGATGTAATTGTAATCATGAAGATTTTTTTTAGTGTAATTCTTTGTAATGCTTTGAAGATTCAATTATAATTCCTTCAAGTATTCAAAGCGTTTTTCTCTGATATTGTGATATCAATGTAGCATGATAATGTAGCATGATTAACCGTGTAATGGAATGGAATTACACATTTTAATGAGCATGGTGACTTGATCTAATAGAAAAAATTAATTTAGAACTCTTTGAATTCAATGTGATCTTTCTTCCTTTATTTTGCTTTTGTAATGGTGTTGATGAAATGATGATGATGATAACTTGGTGTTGTAATGAGTTATCGTATTATACACTTCTTGCGGTGACATGTGAAATCCCAATAGTTTAAAATGGACTTTGAAATTATCTAATGCCTTCAAACTTGAAACAACTCATAAGACAACAAATGAATTTCAATCCATGCATCAAATCCACAATATTGTCTTGCAACTCAAATAACCAAGTGAACAATCTTTCGATGATGATAACCAGAAGAAACCCTAGAAGTGAGAAATGCGTTGCATGAAAGCCATGAAACCAAACCCTTAAGATCCTTATGATAACCACTTGGCATAAAGAAGTGAATCTCTATCCCTGTTTAATGAGAGTACTTGTTGAAACAGAACCTAGCTCACATATTCCTCCTTTGAAGTGTTGTAAGAAACAATGTCATTATCATAAACCTAATCCACTTGATTTTGAGGCATCTTGATGAAGAAGTTTGATGAAAGAAGAAGTCATCAATTAACATGAACATAAGACCCTAGTTTCACAAACCATGTTCAAAGAAAAAACCAGTTGATTTAAACATGAGTGAAGATAAGAGCTTAAAAGCATATAGAAACCTTAATTCCTATATATCTTTGATTACATGCCATGTTTTATTGATTAATGAATGAATGATGTGTTAGATGGCCTAATGGGAATTATGTACATGAGAAAAGTGAAAAATGCATAAGCCAGATAAAAGTGAAAGGGTAGGACAAATTTGGGGTATTACAGTTGCCCTTATTTAATCGTTTTAAACCTGAAAGTCCGATTGGAACACGCCTTTCGAGAGTTCAAGGTAGAAGATGATTAAATACCAATGCCAAATATTTGTTGAGAGAAATGTGAGGGTTTATTTATTTTTGTGATATCTGTTGGGGAAAGAATTTTTTTGTTTTCTGGTAAGAAGACAAAGATTGGACTTATAACGTAGCAACAGAGGCTAATACAAGATGGAGGTTGGACTTACAGCGTGGCCTGCTGCCAATATAAGACAAAGGTTGGTACGAAAAGACAACTGATAAGGTCTACGGGAAACGTATGATCCTAAGGGGAAACATGAGAGTGATTTGTCGGAGAACCTAGCCTATGGGAAATATCAGGTTCTAAGACAAGACCTATGGGAAGAATCTAGCCAACGGTCGATCTCAGGTTCTAAGATGATTGATAGAAAGAACCTATCCAATTGGTGATCTCGGGTTCTAAGATGATCTATAGGAAGAACCTAGCCAACAGGCGATCACAAGTTCTAAGATGATCTAAGGAAGAACCTAGCCAACTGACGATCTCAAGTTCTACGATGATCGATAGGAAGAACCTAGCCAACAGGCGATCTCCAGTTCTAAGATGATCTAATAGGGATAACCTAGCAACCGGGAGACCTCAGGTACTAAGATGATCTAATATGGAGAACCTAGCAAACATGCGATCTCAGATTTTAAGATGATCTAAGGAAGAACCTAGCCAATGGGAGATCTCAGGTTCTAAGATGATCTAATTGAAAGAAATAAGCCAACGGGCGATCTCAGCTTCTAAGATGATCTAAGGAAGAACCTAGCCAACATGCGATCTCAGGTTCTAAGATGATCGATAGGAAGAACCTAGTCAACGGGCGATCTCAGGTTCTACGGTGATCTAAGGAAGAACCTAGCCAACATGGGATCTCAGGTTCTACGATTATCGATAGGAAGAACCTAGCCAACGGGCGATCTCAGGTTCTAAAATGATCTAAGGAAGAACCTAGCCAACATGCGATCTCAGGTTCTACAATTATCGATAGGAAGAACCTAGCCAACAGGCGTTCTCAGGGTCTAAGATGATATAAGGAAGAACCTAGCCAACAGGCGATCTCAGGTTCTAAGATGATTGATAGGAAGAACCTAGCCAACGGGAGATCTCCGGTTCTAAGATGATCTAATAGGGAGAACCTAGCCAACGGGCGATATCAGTTCTAAGATGATTTAAGGAAGAACCTAGCCAACAGGCGATCTCAGGTTCTAAGATGATCTATAGGAAAAACCTTGCCAACAAGCGATCTCAGTTTCTAAGATGATCGATCGGAAGAACCTAGCCAATGGGCGATCTCGGGTTCTAAGATGATTGATAGGAAGAACCTAGCCAACGGGAAATCTCAGGTTCTACGATGATCTAAGGAAGAACCTAGCCAACATGCGATCTTAGGTTCTACGATTATCGATAGGAATAACCTAGCCAACTAGAGATCTCATGTTCTATGATGATCGATAGGAAAAGCCTAGCCAACGGGAGATCTTCGGTTCTAAGATGATCTAATAAGGAGAACCTAGCAACTAGGCTATCTCAGGTTCTAAGATGATCTAAAAGGGAGAACCTACCGAACAGAAGATCTCAGATTCTAAGATGATCTAAGGAAGAACCTAGCCAATGGAGGATCTCAGGTTCTAAGATGATCTAATTGGGAGAACCTAGCCAACAGGCGATCTCAGGTTCTTAGATGATCTAAGAAAGAACCTAGCCAACAGACAATCTCAGGTTCTAAGATGATCTACAGGAAGAACCTAGCCAACGGGATATCTTAGGTTCTAAGATATTCTAAGGAAGAACCTAGGAAATGGACGATCTCAGGTTCTAAGATGATCGATAGGAAGAACCTAGCCAATGGGTGATCTCAGGTTCTAAGATGATCTAAGGAAAAACCTACCCAAAGGGCTATCTCGGGTTCTAAGATGATCTAAGGAAAACCCTAGCCAATGGGAGTTCTCAGGTTCTAATATAATCTATGGAAGAACCTAGCCAACAGAAAATCTTAGGTTCTAAGTTGATCTAAGGAAGGACATAGCCAACGGGCGATCTCAGGTTCTAAGATGATCGATAGGAAGAACCTAGCAAATGGGGGATCTCAGGTTCTAATATGATCGATAGGAAGAACCTAACCAGTGGGCGATCTTAGGTTACACGATGATCTAAGGAAGAACCTAGCCTATGGGCGATCTTAGGTTCTACGATGATAGATAGGAAGAACCTAGCCAACGGGCGATCTCTGGTTCTAAGATGATCTAATATGGAGAACCTAGATACCGGGGGATCACAGGTTCTAAGATGATCTAATAGAGAGAACCTAGCGAATAGGCGATCTCAGATTATAAGATGATCTAAGGAAGAACCTAGCCAACGGGCGATCTCATGTTCTAAGATGATCTATAGGAAGAACCTAGCCAACGGGCAATCTTAGGTTCTAAGATGATCTAAGGAAGAACCTAGCCAACGGGAGATCTCCGGTTCTAAGATGATCTAATAGGGATAACCTAGCCAACGGGCGATCTCAGTTTTAAGACGATCTTAGGAAGAACCTAGCCAATGGGAGATCTCAGGTTCTAAGATGATCTATAGGAAGAACCTAGCCAACATGGGATTTCAGTTTCTAAGATGATCAATCGGAAGAACCTAGCCAACAGGCGATCCCAGGTTCTAATATGATCGATAGGAAGAACCTAGCCAACGGGCTATCTCAGGTTCTATGATGATCTAAGGAAGAACCTAGCTAACAGGCGATCTCAGGGTCTACGATTAACGATAGGAAGAACCTAGCCAATGGGCGATCTCGGGATCTATGATGATCGATAGGAAGAACATAGCCAACGGGCGATCTCTGGTTCTAAAATGATCTAATAAGGAGAACCTAGCAACCAGGTGATCTCAGGTTCTAAGATGATCTAATAGGGAGAACCTAGCGAACAGGGGATCTTAGATTCTAAGATGATCTAAGGAAGAACCTAGCCATCGGCCGATCTCAAGTTCTAAGATAATTGGGAGAACCTAGCCAATGGGAAATCTCAGGATCTAAGATGATCTAAGGAAGAACCTTGCCAACAAGAGATCACAGGTTCTAAGATGATCTATAGGGAGAAACCTAGCCTACGGCCGATATCAAGTTCGAAGATAATATAAGGAAGAACCTAGCCAATGGGCGATCACATGTTTCAAAATGATCGATAGGAAGAACCTAGTCATGGGGTGATCTCAGGTTCTAAGATGATCTAAGGAAAAACCTAGCCAACGGCCGATCTCAGGTTCTAAGATGATCTAAGGAAGAACCTAGCCAATGGGAGTTCTCAGGTTCTAATATGATTGGTGGAAGATTCTAGCCAACTGACAATCTCAAGTTCTTAGTTGATCTAAGGAAGGACATAGCCAACGGGCGATCTAAGGTTCTAAGATTATCGATAGGAAGAACCTAGCCAACGGGCAATTTTATGTTCTAAGATGATATAAGGAAGAACCTAGCCAAAGGGCGGTCTCATGTACTAAGATTATTTATAGGAAGAACATAGCCAACATGAGATCTGAGTTTCTAAGATGATCGATAGGAAGAACCTAGCCTAGGGGCGATCTCAGGTTCTACGATGTTCTAAGGAAGAACCTAGCCAACGGACAATCTAAAGTTATTAATGATCGATAGGAAGAACCTATCCAACGTACGATCTCAAGTTCTAAGATGATCTAATTGGGAGAGCATAGCCAACGAACGATCTTGGGTTCTAAGATGATCTAAGGAAGAACCTAGCCACCGGGCGATCTCAGGTTCTAAGATGATCTATAGGAAGAACCTAGCCAACAGTGGATCTCAGTTTCTAAGATGATCGATCAGAAGAACCTAGCCAATAGGCGATCTAAGGTTCTAAGATGATCGATAGGAAGAACCTAGCCAACAGGAGATCTCAGTTTCTAAGATGATCGATAGGAAGTACCTAGCCATAGGGCGATCTCAGGTTCTACGATGATCTAAGAAAGAACCCAGCCAACAAGCGATCTCAAGTTCTATGATTATCGATAACAAGAACCTGGCCAATGGGAGATCTCGGGTTCTATGATGATCGATAGGAACAACCTATGCAATGGGCGATCTCTAGTTCTAAGATAATCTAATAAGGAGAACTTAGCAACCAAGCGATCTCAGGTTCTAAGATGATCTAATAGGGAGAACCTAGCGAACAGGCGATCTCATATTCTAACATGATCTAAGGAAGAACCTAGCCAACAGCCAATCTCAGGTTCTAAGATGATCTAATTAGGAGATCCTGGTCAACAGACTATCTCAGGTTCTATGATGATCTATAGGAAGAACCTAGCCAACGGGCGATATTAGGTTCTAAGATGATCTAAGGAAGAACCTAGCCAAGGGGAGATCTCCGATTCTAAGATGATCTAATAGGGACAACCAAGCCAACGGGCGATCTCAGTTCTAAGATGATCTAAGGAAGAACCTAGCCAACGGGAGATCTCAGGTTCTAAGATGATCTATAGGAAGAACCTAGCCAACAGGGGATCTTAGTTTCTAAGATGATCGATCAGAAGAACCTAGCCAACAGGCGATCTCAGGTTCTAATATGATCGATAGGAAGAACCTAGCCAACCTGCGATCTCACGTTCTATGATGATCTAAGGAAGAACCAAGCTAACAAGCAATCTCAGGTTCTACGATTAACGATAGGAAGAACCTAGCCAATGGATGATCTCGGGTTCTATGATGATCGATAGGAAGAACCTAGCCAACGGTCGATCTCTGGTTCTTAAATGATCTAATAAGGAGAACCTAGCAACCAGGCGATCTCAGGTTCTAAGATGATCTAATAGGGAGAACCTAGCGAACAGGGGATCTCAGATTCTAAGATGATCTAAGGAAGAACCTAGTCATCGGCCGATCTCTTCTAAGATGATCTAATTGAGAGAACCTAGACAATGGGCAACCTCAGGTTCTAAGATGATCTAAGGAAGAACCTAGCCAATAAGAGATCACAGGTTCTAAGATGATCTATAGGAATAACCTAGACAACGATCGATCTCAGGTTAGAAGATAATCTAAGGAAGAACCTAGCCAATGGGCGATCACAGGTTTCAAGATGATCGATAGGAAGAACCTAGTCAATGGGTGATCTCAGGTTCTAAGATGATCTAAGGAAAAACCTAGCCAACGGCCGATCTCAGGTTCTAAGATAGTCTAAGGAAGAACCTAGCCAACAGGAGTTCTCAGGTTCTAATACGATTTGTGGAAGATTCTAGCCAACGGACAATCTCAGGTTCTAAGTTGATCTAAGGAAGGACATAGCCAATGGGCGATCTCAGGTTCTAAGATGATCGATAGGAAGAACCTAGCCAACGGGCGATTTTATGTTCTAAGATGATATAAGGAAGAACCTAGCCAACGGGCGATCACAGGTTCTAAGATCATTTATAGGAAGAACATAGCCAACATGAGATCTCAGTTTCTAAGATGATCGATACGAAGAACCTAGTCAACGGGCGATCTCAGGTTCTACGATGATCTAAGGAAGAACCTAGTCAACAGGCGATCTCAAGTTCTACGATGATCGATGGGAAAAACCTAGCCAATGGGCGACCTCCGGTTCCAAGATAATCTAATAGGGAGAACCTAGCAACCAGGCAACCTCAGGTTCTAAGATGATCTAATATGGAGAACCTAGCGAATAGGCGATCTAAAATTCTAAGATGATCTAAGGAAGAACCTAGCCAACGGGCGATCTCAGGTTCTAAGATGATCTAATTGGGAGAACCTACCAAGGGGCGATCTTAGGTTCTAAGATGATCTAAGGAAGAACCTAGCCAACAGGTGATCTCAGGTTCTAAGATGATCGATAGGAAGAACCTAGCCAACGGGCGATCTCAGGTTCTACGATGATCTAATAAGGAGAACCCAGCCAATAAGCGATCTCAGGTTCTACGATTATCGATAGGAAGAACTTAGCCAATAGGCGATCTCGGGTTCTATGATGATCGATAGAAAGAACCTAGCCAACGGGTGATCTCCAGTTCTAAGATGATCAAGTAAGGAGAACCTAGCAACCAGGCGATCTCAGGTTCTAAGATGATCTAATAGGGAGAACCTAGCGAACAGGCGATCTCAGATTCTAACATGATCTAAGGAAGAACCTAGCCAACGGACAATCTCAAGTTCTATGATGATCTAATAGGGAGAACCTAGCCAACGGGTGATCTTGGGTTCTAAGATGATCTAAGGAAGAACCTAGCCAAAGGGCGATCTCAGGTTCTAAGATGATATATAGGAAGAACTTAGCCAACAGGGGATCTCAGTTTCTAAGATGATCGATCAGAAGAACCTACCCAATAGGCGATCTAAGGTTCTAAGATGATCGATAGGAAGAACCTAGCCAACATGTGATCTCAGTTTCTAAGATGATCAATAGGAAGAACCTAGCCAACGAGCGACCTCAGGTTCTATGATGATCTAAGAAAGAACCCAACCAAAAGGCGATCTAAGGTTCTACGATTATCGATAGGAAGAACCTAACACATGGGCGATATCGTGTTCTGTGATGATCAATAGGAAGAACCTAGCCAACGGGGGATCTCCGATTCTAAGATGATCTAATAAGGAAAACCTAGCAACCAGGCGATCTCAGGTTCTAAGATGATTTAATAGGGAGAACCTAGCGAACAGGTGATCTCAGATTTTAACATGATCTAAGGAAGAACCTAGCCAACAGCCAATCTCCGGTTCTAAGATGATCTAATTAGGAGAACCTAGCCAACGGGCGATCTCCAGTTCTAAGATGATCTAATAAGGAGAACCTAGCATCCAGGCGATCTCAGGTTCTAAGATGATCTATATGAAGAACCTAGCCAATGGGAGATCTCAGGTTCTTAGATGATCTAATAGTGATAACCTAGCCAACGGGTGATCTCAGTTCTAAGATGATCTAAGGAAAAACCTAGCCAATGGGAGATCTCAGGTTCTAAGATGATCTATAGGAAGAACCTAGCCAATAGGGGATCTGAGTTTCTAAGATGATCGATCGGAAGAACCTAGCCAACAGGCGATCTCAGGTTCTAATATGATCGATAGGAAGAACCTAGCCAACAGGAAATCTCAGGTTCTATGATGATCTAAGGAAGAACCTAGCCAACGGGCGATCTCTGGTTCTAAAATGATCTAATAAGGAGAACCTAGCAACCAGGCGATCTCAGATATTAAGATGATCTAATAGGGAGAACCTAGCGAACAGGGGATCTCAGATTCTAAGATGATCTAAGGAAGAACCTAGCCATCGGCCGATCTCAGGTTCTAAGATGATCTAATTGGGAGAACCTAGGCAATGGGAAATCTCAGGTTCTAAGATGATCTAACGAAGAACCTAGCCAACAAGAGATCACAGGTTCTAAGATGATCTATAGGAAGAACCTAGCGAACAACCGATATCAGGTTCGAAGATAATCTAAGGAAGAACCTAGGCAATGGGCGATCACAAGTTTCAAGATGATCGATAGGAAGAACCTAGTCAATGGGTGATCTCAGGTTCTAAGATGATCTAAGGAAAAACTAGCCAACGGCCGATCTCAGGTTCTAAGATGATCTAAGGAAGAACCTAGCCAATGGGAGTTCTCAGGTTCTAATATGATTTGTGGAAGATTCTAGCCAACGGACAATCTCAGGTTCTAAGTTGATCTAAGGAAGGACATAGCCAACGGGCGATCTCAGGTTCTAAGATGATCGATAGGAATAACCTAGCCAACAACCAATTTTATGTTCTAAGATGATATAAGGAAGAACCTAACCAACGAGCGATCTCAAGTTCTAAGATGATTTATAGGAAGAACATAGCCAACATGAGAACTCAGTTTCTAAGATGATCGATAGGAAGAACCTAGCCAACAGGCGATCTCAGGTTCTACGATGATCTAAGGAAGAACATAGCCAATGGACGATCTCAAGTTCTAGGATGTTCGATTGGAAAAACCTAGCCAACAGGCGAGCTCCGGTTCTAAGATGATCTAATAGGGAGAACATAGTAACCAGGAGACCTTATGTTCTAAGATGATCTAATATGGAGAACCTAGCGAACAGGCGATCTAAAATTCTAAGATGATCTAAGGAAGAACCTAGCCAACGGGCGATATCAGGTTCTAAGATGATCTAATTGAGAGAACCTAACAACGGGCGATCTCAGGTTCTAAGATGATCGATAGGAAGAACCTAACCAACAAGTGATCTCAGGTTCTAAGATGATCGATAGGAAGAACCTATCCAACGGGCGATCTCAGGTTCTACGATGATCTAAGAAAGAACCCAGCCAATACGCGATCTCAGGTTCTACGATTATCGATAGAAAGAACCTAGCCAATAGGCGATCTCGGGTTCTATGATGATCGATAGGAAGAACCTAGCTAACGGGAAATCTTCGGTTCTAAGATGATCTAATAAGGAGAACCTAGCAACCAGGCGATCTCAGGTTCTAAGATGATCTAATACGGAGAACCTAGCAAACAGGCGATCTCAGAATCTAACATGACCTAAGGAAGAACCTAGTCAAAGGGTGATCTAAGGTTCTAAGATGATCTAACTGGGAGAACCTAGCCAACGGGCGTTCTCAGGTTCTAAGATGATCTAAGGAAGAACCTAGCCAACAAGAGATGTTAGGTTCTAATATGATCTATAGAAAGAACCTAACCAACAGGAGATCTCAGGTTCTAAGATGATCTAAGGAAGAACATAGCTAACGGACAATCTCAAGTTATAAGATTATCGATAGGAAGAACCTAGCCAACGGACAATCTCAAGTTCTAAGATAATCTAATAGGGAGAACCTAGCCAACGGGTGATATTGGGTTCTAAGATGATCGATCGGGAGAACCTAACCAACAAGTGATCTCAGGTTCTAAGATGATCGATAGGAAGAACCTAGTCAACGGGCGATCTCAGGTTCTACGATGATCTAAGAAAGAACCCAGCCAATACGCGTTCTCAGGTTCTATGATTATCGATAGAAAGAACCTAGCCAATAGGCGATCTCGGGTTCTATGATGATCGATAGGAAGAACCTAGCCAACGAGCAATCTCAGGTTCTACGATGATCTAAGAAATAACCCAGCCAACAGGCGATCTCAGGTTCTATGATTATCGATAGGAAGAACCTAACCAATGGGCGATATTGGGTTCTACGATGATCGATAGGAAGAACCTAGCCAACGGGCGATCTCCGGTTCTAAGATGATCTAATAAGGAGAACCTAGCAACCAGACGATCTCAGGTTCTAAAATGATTTAATAGGGAGAACCTAGCGAACAGGCGATCTTAGATTCTAACATGATCTAAGGAAGAACCTAGCCAATAACCAATCTCAGGTTCTAAGATGATCTAATTAGGAGAACCTAGCCAACGGGCGATCTCCGGTTCTAAGATGATCTAATAAGGTGAACCTAGCATCCAGGCGATCTCGGGGTCTAACATGATCTATAGGAAGAACCTAGCCAATGGGAGATCTCAGGTTCTTAGATGATCTAAGGAAGAACCTAGCCAACGGGAGATCTCAGGTTCTAAGATGATCTATAGGAAGAACCTAGCCAACAAGGGATCTCATTTTATAAGATGATCGATCGAAAGAACCTAGCCAACAGGTGATCTCAGGTTCTAATATGATCGATAGGAAGAACCTAGCCAACGGGGAATCTCAGGTTCTATGATGATCTAAAGAAGAACCTAGCTAACAGGCGATCTCAGGATCTACGATTAACGATAGGAAGAACCTAGCCAATGAACGATCTCGGGTTCTATGATGATCGATAGGAAGAACCTAGCTAATGGGCGATCTCTGGTTCTAAAATGATCTAATAAGGAGAACCTAGCAACCAGGCGATCTCAGGTTCTAAGATGATCTAATAAGGAGAACCTAGCGAACAGGAGATCTCAGATTCTAAGATGATCTAAGGAAGAACCTAGCCATCAGCCGATCTCAGGTTCTAAGATGATCTAATTAGGAGAACCTAGCCAATGGGCAATCTCAGGTTCTAAGATGATCTAAGGAAGAACCTAGCCAATAAGAGATCACAGGTTCTAAGATAATCTATAGGAAGAACCTAGCGAACGACCGATCTCAGGTTCGATGATAATCTAAGGAAGAACCTAGCCAATGGGCGATCACAGGTTTCAAGATGATCGATAGGAAGAACCTACTCAATGGGTGATCTCAGGTTCTAAGATGATCTAAGGAAAAACCTAGCCAACGGCCGATCTCAGGTTCTAAGATGATCTAAGGAAGAACCTAGCCAATGGGAGTTCTCAAGTTCTAATACGATTTGTGGAAGATTCTAGCCAACGGACAATCTCAGGTTTTAAGTTGATCTAAGGAAGGACATAGCCAACCGGCGATCTCAGGTTCTAAAATAATTGATAGGAAGAACATAGCCAACATGAGATCTCAGTTTCTAAGATGATCGATAGGAAGAACCTAGCAAACGAGCAATCTCAGGTTATAAGATGATCTAATATGGAGAACCCAGCCAACGGGCGATCTCAGGTTCTAAGTTGATCTATAGGAAGAACCTAGCCAACGAGTGATCTCAAGTTCTAAGATGATCTAAGGAAAAACCTAGCTAATGAGGGATCTCAGGTTCTAAGATAATCTAAGGAATAACCTAGCCAACGGGTGATCTCAGGTTCTAAGATGATCTAAGGAAATACATAGCCAATGGGTGATCTCAGTTTAGAAGATGATCTAATAGGGAGAACCTAGCCAACGGGCAATCTCATGTTCTAAGGTAATCTAAGGAAGAATCTAGCCATCGAGCGAGCTCAGGTTCTAAGATGATTTATAGGAAGAACCTAGCCAATGGGCGATCTCAGGTTTTGAGATAATCTATGGTAGAACCTAGCCAACTAGTGATAATTTGTTCTAAGATGATCGATAGGAAGAACCTAGCCAACGGGCTATCTCAGCTTCTCAAATGATCTAATAGGGATAACGTAGCCAACAAGCGATCTCAGGTTCTAAGATGATCTCAGGAAGAACCTAGCCAATGAAAAATCTCAGGTTCTAAGATGATCGATAGGAAGAACCAAGCCAATGGGCGATCTCAGGTTCTAAGATGATCTAATAGGGAGAACCTAGCCAACAGGCGATCTCAGGTTCTAAGATGATCTAAGGAAGAACCTAGCCAACGAGTGATATCAGGTTCTAAGATGATCTATAGGAAGAACGTAGCCAACAGGCGATCTCAGTTTCTAAGATGATCGATAGGAAGAACCTAGCTAACGATTGATATCAGATTCTATGATGATCGATAGGAATAACCTAATAAACGAGTGATGTTAGGTTCTATGATAATCTAATAGGGAGAACCTATCCAACGGGTGATCTCAGGTTCTAAGTTGATTTAATTGGGAGAACCTAGCTAATGGGTGATCTCAGGTTCTAAGATGATCTAAGGAAGAACTTAGCCAACAGGCGATCTCAGGTTCTAAGATGATCTAAAGGAAGAACCTAGCCCATGAGAGATCTCAAATTCTAAGATAATCTAAGGAAGAACCTATCCAATGAGCGATCTCAGGTTTTAAGACGATCGTTAGGAAGAGCCTAGCGAACATGAAATCTCAGGTTCTATAATGATCTAAGGAAGAACCTAGCCAACAGGCGATCTCAGGTTCAAAATGATCTAAGGAAGAACCTAGCCAATGAGAGATCTCAGGTTCTAAGATGGTCTTAGGAAGAACCTAGCCAACGGTCAGTTTCAGGTTTTAAGATGATCGATAGGAAGAACCTAGCCAACGGCCAATCTAAGGTTCTAAGATGATCGATAGGAAGAACCTAGCCAACGGGCGATCTCAGCTTCTATGATGATCGATAGGAAGAACCTAGAAAACCGGTGATCTCCAATTCTAAGATGATCTAATCGGGAGAACCTAGCAACCAGTCGATCTCAGGTTCTAAGATGATCTAAGAAGGAACCTAGCCAATAAGAGATCTCAAGTTCTAAGATGATCTATAGGAAGAACCTAGCCAACTGGCGATCTCAGGTTCTAAGATGCTCGATTAGAAGAACCTAACCAATGGGAAATTTCAGGTTCTAAGATTATCTAATAGGGAGAACCTAGCCAACGGGCGATCTCAGGTTCTAAGATGATCTATAGGAAGAACCTAGCCAACGAGTGATCTCATGTTCTAAGATGATATGAGTAAAAACCTAGCCAACGAGCGATCACAGGTTCTAAGATAATCTAAGGAATAACCTAGCCAACGGACGATCTCAGGTTCCAAGATGATCTAAGGAAAGACCTAGCCAACGGGTGATCTTAGGTTAGAAGATGATCTAATAGGGAGAACCTAGCAACCAGGCGATCTCAGGTTCTAAGATTATTTAATAGGGAGAACCTAGCGAACAGGCGATCTCAGATTCTAACATGATCTCAGGAAGAACCTATCCAAAGGGTGATCTAAGGTTCTAAGATGATCTAACTGGGAGAACCTAGTCAACGGGCGTTCTCAGGTTCTAAGATGATCTAAGGAAGTACCTAGCCAACAGGAGATCTCAGGTTCTAATATGATCTATAGGAAAAATCTAGCCAATAGGAGATCTCAGGTTCTAAGATAATCTAAGGAAGAAACTAGCCATGGGAGATCTCAGGTTCTAAGATGATCTAAGGAAGAACCTAGCCAATGGACAATCTTAAGTTATAAAATGATCGATAGGAAGAACCTAGCCAACGGACGATCTCAAGTTCTAAGATGATCTCAGGAAGAACCTAGCCAATGGGCAATCTCAAGTTCTAAGATGATCTATAGGAAGAACCTAGCCAACGGGAGATCTCAGGTTCTACGATGATCTAAGGAATAACCTAGCCAACAGGCGATCTCAGGTTCTAAGTGATCTAAGGAAGAACCTAGCCAATGGGCGATCTCAGGTTCTAAGATGATCGATAGGAAGAACCTAACCAATGGGCGATCTCAGGTTCTAAGATGATCTAATAGGGAGAACCTAGCCAACAGGCGATCTGAGGTTCTAAGATGATCTAAGGAAGAACCTAGCCAATGGGAGATCTCAGGTTCTAAGAGGATCTTAAGAAGAACCTAGCCAACGGTCAGTCTCAGGTTCTAAGTTGATCGATAGGAAGAACCTAGCCAACGGGCGATCTCAGGTTCTAAGATGATCGATAGGAAGAACTTAGCCAACGAGCGATCTCACGTTCTACGATGTCCTAAGGAATAACCTAGCCAACGGGCGATCTTAGGTTCTAAGATGATCTAAGGAAGAACCTAGCAAATTGGCGATCTCTGGTTCTAAGATGATTGATTGGAAGAACCTAGCTAACTGGCAATCTCAGGTTCTAAGATGATCTAATATGGAGAACCTGGCCAACAGGCGATCTCAGGTTTTAAGATGATCTATAGGAAGAACCTAGCCAACGAGTGATCTCAAGTTATAAGATGATCTAAGGATATACCTAGCCAATGAGCGATCTCAGGTTTTAAGATATTCTAAGGTATAACCTAGCCAACGGCCGATCTCAGGTTTTAATATGATCTAAGGAAAGACCTAGCCAACGGGTGATCTCAGGTTAGATGATGATCTAATAGGGAGAACATAGCCAATGGGAAATCTCAGGTTCTAAGATAATCTAAGGAAGAATCTAGACATCAAGAGATCTCAGGTTCTAAGATGATTTATAGGAAGAACCTAGCCAATGGGCGATCACGGGTTTTAAGATGATCTAAGGTAGAACCTAGCCAACGAGCGATATTTTGTTCTAAGATGATCGATAGGAAGAACCTAGCCAACAGGGGATCTTAGGTTCTAAGATGATCGATAGGAAGAACCTAGCCAACGGGCGATCTCAGGTTCTAAGATGATCTAATAGGCATAACCTAGCCAACAGGCGATCTCAGGTTCTAAGATGATCTCAGGAAGAACCTAGCCAATGGGCAATCTCAAGTTCTAAGATGATCTATAGGAAGATACTAGCCAACGGGCGATCTCAGGTTCTACGATGATCTAAGGAATAACCTAGCCAACGGGCGATCTCAGGTTCTAAGTGATCTAAGGTAGAACCTAACCAATGAGCGATTTCAGGTTCTAAGATGATCGATAGGAAGAACCTAGCCAATGGGCAATCTCAAGGTCTAAGATGATGTAATAGGGAGAACCTAGCCAACAGGCGATCTCAGGTTCTAAGATAATCTAAGGAAGAACCTAGCCAATGGGTGATCTCAGGTTCTAAGATGATCTATAGGAAGAACCTAGCCAAACGACGAACTCAATTTCTAAGATGATCGATAGGAAGAACCTAGCCAACGATTGATCTCAGTGTCTATGATGATCGATATGAAGAACCTAGTAAACGAGCGATCTTAGGTTCTATGATGATCTAATAGGGAGAACCTAGCCAACAGGTGATCTCAGGTTCTAAGTTGATTTAATTGGGAGAACCTAGCCAACGGGTGATCTCAGGTTCTAAGATGATCTAAGAAAGAACTTATCCAACAGGCGATCTCAGGTTCTAAGATGATCTAAAGGAAGAACCTAGCCAACGAGAGATCTCAGGTTCTAAGATAATCTAAGGAAGAACCTATCTAATGAGCGATCTCAGGTTTTAAGATGATTGTTAGGAAGAACCTAGCCAACAGGAAATCTCAGGTTATATAATGATATAAGGAAGAACCTAGGAAACAGGCGATCTCAGGTTCTAAGATGATCTAAGGAAAAACCTAGCGAATGGGAGATCTTAGGTTCTGAGATGATCTTAGGAAGAACCTAGCCAATGATCAGTCTCATGTTTTAAGATGATCGATAGGAAGAACCTAGCCAATGGGCGATCTAAGTTTCTAAGATGATCGATAGGAAGAACCTAGCCAACGGGCGATCTAAGTTTCTAAGATGATTGATAGGAAGAACCTAGCCAACGGGCGATCTCAGCTTCTATGATGATCGATAGGAAGAACCTAGCCAACTTGTGATCTCTGGATCTAAGATGATCTAATCAAGAGAACCTAGCAACCAGTCGGTCTCAGGTTCTAAGATGATATAAGGAAAAACCTAGCCAACGAGAGATCTCAGGTTCTAAGATGATCGATAGGAAGAACCTAGCCAATGGACGATTTGAGGTTCTAAGATGATCGATAGGAAGAACCTAACGAACAAGCGATCTCAGGTTCTACGATGATCTAAGGAAGAACCTAGTCAATGTGCGATCTCAGGTTTTACGATGATCGATTGGAAGAACCTAGCCAACGGGTCATCTTCCGTTCTAAGATGATCTAATAGGTAGAACCTAGCAACCGTGCGACCTCAGGTTCTAAGATGATCTAAGGGAGAACCTAGCGAACATGCGATCTCAGTTTCTAAGATGATCGATAGGAAGAACCTAGCCAACGGGCGATCTCAGGTTCTAAGATGATCTAATTGGGAGAACCTAGCCAACGGGCGATCTCAGGTTCTAAGATGATCTAAGGAAGAACCTAGCCAACATGCGATCTCAGGTTCTAATATGATCTATAAGAAGAACCTAGCCAACAGGATATCTCAGCTTCTAAGATAATCTAAGGAAGAAACTAGCCATGGCAGATCTCAAGTTCTAAGATGATCTATAGGAAGAACCTAGCAAACGGGCGATCTCAGGTTCTAAGATGATCTAAGGAAGAACCTAGCCCACAGGCGATCTCAGGTTCTAAGATGATCGATAGGAAGAACCTAGCCAACGGGAGACCTCAAGTTCTAAGATTATCTAAGGAAGGACCTAGCCAACGTGTGATCTCAGGTTTTTAAAATGATCTAAGGAAGAACCTAGCCAACGGGCGATCTCAGGTTCTACGATGATCTAAGGAAGAACCTAGCCAATGGGCGATCTCAGGTTCTAAGATGATCAATAGGAAGAACCTAGCCAATGGGCGATCTCAGGTTCTAAGATGATCTAATAGGGAGAACCTAGCCAACAGGCGATCTCAGGTTCTAAGATGATCTGTAGGAAGAACCTAGCCAACAGGCGATCTCAGTTTCTAAGATGATCGATAGGAAGAACCTTGCCAACGATTGATCTCAGGTTCTATGATGATCGATAGGAAGAACCTAGTAAATTAGCGATCTTAGGTTCTACGATGATCTAATAGGGAGAACCTAGCCAACGGGTGATCTCAGGTTCTAAGTTGATTTAATTGGGAGAACCTAGCCAACGGGTGATCTCAGGTTCTAAGATGATCTAAGAAAGAAATTATCCAACAGGCGATCTCAGGTTCTAAGATGATCTAAAGGAAGAACCTAGCCAACGAGAGATCTCAGGTTCTAAGATAATCTAAGGAAGAACCTATCCAATGAGCGATCTCAGGTTCTATAATGATATAAGGAAGAACCTAGCCAACAAGCGATCTCAGGTTCTAAGATGATCTTAGGAAGAACCTAGCCATAGATCAGTCTCAGGTTTTAAGATGATCGATAGGAAGAACCTAGCCAGCGGGCGATCTAAGCTTTTAAGATGATCTATAGGAAGAACCTAGCCAACGGGCGATCTCAGCTTCTATGATGATCGATAGGAAGAACCTATCCAATGGGTGATCTCCGGTTCTAAGATGGTCTAATCGGGAGAACCTAGCAATTAGTCGATCTCAGGTTCTAAGATGATCTAAGAAAGAACCTAGCCAACAAGAGATCTCAGGTTCTAAGATGATCTATAGGAAGAACCTAGCAAACTGGCGATCTCATGTTATAAGATGATCGATTGGAAGAACCTAGCCAACGAGCAATCTCAGGTTATAAGATGATCTAATATGGAGAACCCAGCCAACGGGCGATCTCAGGTTCTAAGTTGATCTATAGGAAGAACCTAGCCAACGAGTGATCTCAAGTTCTAAGATGATCTAAGGAAAAACCTAGCTAATGAGGGATCTCAGGTTCTAAGATAATGTAAGGAATAACCTAGCCAACGGGTGATCTCAGGTTCTAAGATGATCTAAGGAAATACCTAGCCAATGGGTGATCTCAGGTTAGAAGATGATCTAATAAGGAGAACCTAGCCAACGGGCAATCTCATGTTCTAAGGTAATCTAAGGAAGAATCTAGCCATCGAGCGAGCTCAGGTTCTAAGATGATTTATAGGAAGAACCTAGCCAATGGGCGATCTCAGGTTTTGAGATAATCTATGGTAGAACCTAGCCAACTAGTGATAATTTGTTCTAAGATGATTGATAGGAATAACCTAGCCAACGGGCGATCTCAGCTTCTCAAATGATCTTATAGGGATAACGTAGCCAACAAGCGATCTCAGGTTCTAAGATGATCTCAGGAAGAACCTAGCCAATGGGCAATCTCAAGTTCTAAGATGATCTACAGGCAGAAAGTAGCCAACGGGCAATCACAGTTTCTACGATGATCTAAGGAATAACCTAGCCAACGGGCGATCTCAGGTTCTAAGATAATCTAAGGAAGAACCTAGCCAATGGGCGATCTCAGGTTCTAAGATGATCGATAGGAAGAACCAAGCCAATGGGCGATCTCAGGTTCTAAGATGATCTAATAGGGAGAACCTAGCCAACAGGCGATCTCAGGTTCTAAGATGATCTAAGGAAGAACCTAGCCAACGGGTGATATCAGGTTCTAAGATGATCTATAGGAAGAACGTAGCCAACAGGCGATCTCAGTTTCTAAGATGATCGATAGGAAGAACCTAGCTAACGATTGATATCAGATTCTATGATGATCGATAGGAATAACCTAATAAACGAGTGATGTTAGGTTCTACGATAATCTAATAGGGAGAACCTATCCAACGAGTGATCTCAGGTTCTAAGTTGATTTAATTGGGAGAACCTAGCCAATGGGTGATCTCAGGTTCTAAGATGATCTAAGGAAGAACTTAGCCAACAGGCGATCTCAGGTTCTAAGATGATCTAAAGGAAGAACCTAGCCCACGAGAGATCTCAAATTCTAAGATAATCTAAGGAAGAACCTATCCAATGAGCGATCTCAGGTTTTAAGACGATCGTTAGGAAGATCCTAGCCAACAGGAAATCTCAGGTTCTATAATGATCTAAGGAAGAACCTAGCCAACAAGCGATCTCAGGTTCAAAATGATCTAAGGAAGAACCTAGCCAATGAGAGATCTCAGGTTCTAAGATGATCTTAGGAAGAACCTAGCCAACGGTCAGTCTCAGGTTTTAAGATGATCGATAGAAAGAACCTAGCCAACAGCCAATCTAAAGTTCTAAGATGATCGATAGGAAGAACCTAGCCAACGGGCGATCTCAGCTTCTATGATGATCGATAGGAAGAACCTAGAAAACCGGTGATCTCCGATTCTAAGATGATCTAATCGGGAGAACCTAGCAACCAGTCGATCTCAGGTTCTAATATGATCTAAGAAAGAACCTAGCCAACAAGAGATCTCAAGTTCTAATATGATCTATAGGAAGAACCTAGCCAACTGGCGATCTCAGGTTCTAAGATGCTCGATTAGAAGAACCTAACCAATGGGAAATCTCAGGTTCTAAGATTATCTAATAGGGAGAACCTAGCCAATGGGCGATCTCAGGTTCTAAGATGATCTATAGGAAGAACCTAGCCAACGAGTGATCTCATGTTCTAAGATGATATGAGTAAAAACCTAGCCAACGAGCGATCTCAGGTTCTAAGATAATCTAAGGAATAACCTAGCCAACGGACGATCTCAGGTTCCAAGATGATCTAAGGAAAGACCTAGCCAACGGGTGATCTTAGGTTAGAAGATGATCTAATAGGGAGAACCTAGCAACCAGGCGATCTCAGGTTCTAAGATGATCTAATAGGGAGAACCTAGCGAACAGGCGATCTCAGATTCTAACATGATCTAAGGAAGAACCTATCCAAAGGGTGATCTAAGGTTCTAAGATGATCTAACTGGGAGAACCTAGTCAACGGGCGTTCTCAGGTTCTAAGATGATCTAAGGAAGTACCTAGCCAACAGGAGATCTCAGGTTCTAATATGATCTATAGGAAGAATCTAGCCAATAGGAGATCTCAGGTTCTAAGATAATCTAAGGAAGAAACTAGCCATGGGAGATCTTAGGTTCTAAGATGATCTAAGGAAGAACCTAGCCAATGGACAATCTCAAGTTATAAGATGATCGATAGGAAGAACCTAGCCAACGGACGATCTCAAGTTCTAAGATGATCTAATAGGGAGAACCTAGCCAATGGGTGATCTTGGGTTCTAAGATGATCTAAGGAAGAACCTAGCCAACGGGCGATCTCAGGTTCTAAGATGATCTATGGGAAGAACCTAGCCAACAGGGGATCTCAGTTTCTAAGATGATCGATTGGAAGAACCTAGCAAATAGGCGATCTAAGGTTCTAAGATGATCGATTGGAAGAACCTAGCCAATAGGCGATCTCAGTTTCTAAGATGATCAATAGGAAGAACCTAGCCAACGGGCGATCTCAGGTTCTACGATTATCGATAGGAAGAACCTAGCTAATGGGCGATCTCGGGTTCTATGATGATCGATAGGAAGAACCTAGCCAATGGGCGATCTCCGGTTCTAAGATGATCTAATAAGGAGAACCTAGCAACCAGGCGATCTCAGGTTCTAAGATGATTTAATAGGGAGAACCTAGCGAACAGGTGATCTCAGATACTAACAAGATCTAAGGAAGAACCTAGCCAACAACCAATCTGAGGTTCTAAGATGATCTAATTAGGAGAACCTAGCCAACAGCCGATCTCCGGTTCTAAGATGATCTATAGGAAGAGCCTAGCCAAAGGGAGTTCTCAGGTTCTAATATGATCTATGGAAGAACCTAGCCAATGGACAATCATAGTTTCTAAGTTGATCTAAGGAAGGACATAGCCAACATGCGATCTCAAGTTCTAAGATGATCGATAGGAAGAACCTAGCAAACGGGGGATCTTAGATTCTAAGATGATATAAGGAAGAACCTAGCCAACATGCGATCTCAGGTTCTAAGATGATCGATAGGAAGAACCTAGCCAATGGGCGATATTCGGTTCTAAGATGACCTAATAGGGAGAACCTAGCCAACAAGAGATCTCAGGTTCTAAGATGGTCTAAGGAAGAACCTATCCAACAGGAGATCTCAGGTTCTAAGATGATCGATAGGAATAACCTAGCAAACGGGCAATCTCAGATTCTAATATGATCGATAGGAAGAACCTAACCAAAGGGAGATCTTAGGTTCTACGATGATTTAATGAAGAACCTAGCCAACGGGCGATCTCAAGTTCTACGATGATCGATAGGAAGAACATAGCCAACGGGTGATCTCCTGTTCTTAGATGATCTAACAGGGAAAACCTAGAAACCGAGCGATCTTTAGTTCTAAGATGATCTAATAAGGAGAACCTAGCGAATAGGAAATCTCATATTATAAGATGATCTAAGGAAGAACCTAGCCAACGCGCGATCTCAGGTTCTAAGATGATCTATAGGAAGAAACTAGCCAACGGGCGATCTTAGGTTCTAAGATGATCTAAGGAAGAACCTAGCTAACGGGAGATCTCCAGTTCTAAGATGATCTAATAGGGATAACCTAGTCGATGGGAGATCTCAGTTCTAAGATGATCTAAGGAAGAACCTAGCCAACAGGCGATCTCAGGTTCTAAGATGATCTATAGAAAGAACCTAGCCAACAGGGGATCTCAGTTTCTAAGATGATCGATAGGAAGAACCTAGCCAACAGGCGATCTCAGGTTCTAAGATGATCGATAGGAAGAACCTAGCGAACGGGAGATCTCCGGTTCTAAGATGATCTAATAGGGATAACCTAGTCGACGGGCGAACTCAGTTCTAAAATGATCTAAGGAAGAACCTAGCCAATAGGCGATCTCAGGTTCTAAGATGATCTATAGGAAGAACCTAGCAAACAGGGGATCTCAGTTTCTAAGATGATTGATCGAAAGAATCTATCCAACAGGCGATCTCAGGTTCTAAGATGATCGTTAGGAAGAACCTAGCCAACGGGAGATCTCAGGTTCTGCGATGATCTAAGGAAGAACCTAGCGAATAGGCGATCTCAGGTTCTACGATTATCAATAGGAAGAACCTAGCCAATGGGCTATCTCAGGTTCTATGATGATCGATAGGAAGAACCTAGCCAACGGGCGATCTCCAGTTCTAAGAGGATATAATAAGGAGAACCTAGCATCCAGGCGATCTCAGGTTCTAAGATGATCTATAGGAAGAACCTAGCCAATGGACAATCTTAGTTTCTAAGTTGATTTATGGAAGGACATAGACAACGGGCGATCTCAGGTTCTAAGATGACCGATAGGAAGAACCTAGCAAACGGGGGATCTTAGGCTCTAAGATGATATAAGGAAGAACCTAACCAACATGCAATCTCATGTTCTAAGATTATCGATAGGAAGAACCTAGCGAACAAGAGATCTCCGGTTCTAAGATGATCTAATAGGGAGAACCTAGCCAACATGCGATCTCAGGTTCTAAGATGATCTAAGGAAGAACCTAGCCAATAGGCGATCTCAAGTTTTTAGATGATCGATAGGAAGAACCTATCCAACGACCGATCTTAGGTTCTAAAATGATCAATAGGAAGAACCTAACCAATGGGTGATCTTAGGTTCTACGATGCTTTAAGGAAGAACCTAGCTAAAGTGCGATCTCAGGTTCTACGATGATCGATAGGAAGAACCTAGCCAACGGGTGATCTCCAGTTCTAAGATGATCTTATACGGAGAACCTAGCAACCGGGCGATCTCAGGTTCTAAGATGATATAATAGGGAGAACCTAGCGAACATGCGATCTCAGATTATAAGATGATCTAAGGAAGAACCTAGCCAACGGGCGATCTTAGAACCTAGCCAATGGGAGATCTCCGGTTCTAAGATGATATAATAGGGATAATCTAGCCGACGGGCGATCTCAGTTCTAAGATGATCGATCAGAAGAACCTAGATAACAAGCGTTCTCAGGTTCTAAGATGATCAATGGGAAGAACCTAGCGAACAGGAGATCTCAGGTTCTACGATGATCTAAGGAAGAACCTAGCCAACAGACGATCTCAGGTTCTACGATTATCGATAGGAAGAACCTAGCCAATGGGCGATCTCGGGTTCTATGATGATCGATAGGAAGAACCTAGCCAACGAGCGATCTCAGGTTCTAAGATGATCTAATAAGGAGAACCTAGCAACCATGCGATCTCAGGTTCTAGCATGATATAATAGGGAGAACCTAGCAACCGGGCGACCTCAGGTTCTAAGATTATCTAAGGGAGAACCTAGCGAACAAGTGATCTGAGTTTCTAAGATGTTCTAAGGAAGAACCTACTCAACGGGCGATCTCAGGTTCTAAGATGATCTGGGAGAACCTGGCCAACTGGCGATCTCAAGTTCTAAGATGATCTAAGGAAGAACCTATCCAACAGGCGATCTCATGTTCTAATATGATCTATAGGAAGAACCTAGCCAACAGGCGATCTTAGGTTCTACGGTTATCGATAGGAAGAACATAACCAATGGGTGATCACCGATTCTAAGATGATCTAATAGGGAGAACCTAGCAAACAGGCGATCTCAGATTCTAAGATGATCTAAGGAAGAACCTAGCCAAAGGGTGATCTAAGGTACTAAGATGATCTAATTGGGAGAACCTAGGGAACGGGCGTTCTCAGGTTCTAAGATGATCTAAGGAAGAACCTAGCCAACATGTGATCTCAGGTTCTAAGATGATCGATAAGAAGAACCTAGCCAACGGGAAATCTCAGGTTCTACGATGATCTAAGAAAGAACCCAACCAATAGGCGATCTCAGGTTCTATGATTATCGATAGGAAGAACCTAGCCAATAGGCGATCTCGGGTTCTATGATGATAAATAGGAAGAACCTAGCCAACGGCCGATCTTCGGTTCTAAGATGATCTAATAAGGAGAACCTAGCAACCAGGCGATCTCAGGTTCTAAGATGATCTAATAGGGAGAACCTAGCGAACAGGCGATCTCAAATTATAACATGATCTAAGGAAGAACCTAGCCAAAGGGTGATCTAAGGTTCTAAGATAATCTAATTGGGAGAACCTAGTCAACAGACGTTCTCAGGTTCTAAGATGATCTAAGGAAGAACCTAGCCAACAGGCGATCTCGGGTTCTAATATGATCTATAGGAAGAACCTAGCCAACAGAAGATCTCAGGTTCTAAGATAATCTAAGGAAGAAACTAGCCATGGGAGATTTCAGGTTCTAAGATGATCTAAGGAAGAACTTAGCCAACAGACAATCTCTAGTTATAAGATGATCGATAGGAAGAACCTAGCCAACGAACGATCTCATGTTCTAAGATGATCTAATAGGGAGAACCTAGCCAACAGGCAATCTTGGGTTCTAAGATGATCTAAGGAAGAACCTAGCCAATGGGCGATCTCAGGTTCTAAGATGATCTAAGGAAGAACCTAGCCAACAGGAAATCTCAGGTTCTAAGATGATCGATAGGAAGAACCTAGCCAACGGGAGACCTCAGGTTCTAAGATGATCTAACGAAGGACCTAGCCAACGTGCGATCTCAGGTTATAAGATGATCTAAGGAAGAACCTAGCCAACGGGCGATCTCAGGTTCTACGATAATATAGGGAAGAACCTAGATAATGGACGATCTCAGGTTCTAATTTGAACTCAGGAAGGACCTAGCCAACGGGCGATCTCGGGTTCTAAGATGATCGTTAGGAAGAACCTAGCCAATGGCCGATCTCAGGTTCTAAGATGATCTAAGGAAGAACCTATCCAATGGGCGATCTCAGGTTCTAAGATGATATGTTAGGAAGAACCTAGCCAATGGGCGATCTCAGGTTCTAAGATGATCTAATAGGGAGAACCTAGCCAACAAGCAATATCAGGTTCTAAGATGATCTAAGGAAGAACCTAGCCAACGGGTGATCTCAGGTTCTAAGATGATCTATAGGAAGAACCTAGCCAACCGACAATCTCAGTTTATAAGATGATCGATAGGAGGAACCTATCCAACGATTGATCTCAAGTTCTAAGATGATCGATAGGAAGAACATAGTAAACGAGCGATCTTAGGTTCTTCGATGATCAAATAGGGAGAACCTAGCCACGGGTGATCTCAGGTTATAAGTTGATTTAATTGGGAGAACCTAGCCAACGGGTGATCTTAGGTTCTAAGATGATCTAAGGAAGAACTTAGCCAACAGGCGATCTCACGTTCTAAGATGATCTAAAGGAAGAAACTCACCAACGAGAGATCTCAGGTTCTAAGATAATATAAGGAAGAACCGTTCCAATGAGCTATCTCAGGTTTTAAGATGATCGTTACGAAAAACCTAACCAACAGGAAATCTCAGGTTTTATAATGATCTAAGGAAGAACCTAGCCAACAGGCGATCTCAGGTTCTAAGATGATCTAAGGAAGAACCTAGCCAATAGGAGATCTCAGGTTCTAAGATGATCTTAGGAAGAACCTAGCCAACGGTTAGTCCCAGGTTCTAAGATGAACGATAGGAAGAACCTAGCCAACGGGCGATATCAGGTTCTAAGATGATCGATAGGAAGAACCTAGCCAACGGGTGATCTTCGGTTCTAAGATGATCTAATCGGGAGAAACTAACAACCAGTCGTTCTTAGGTTCTAAGATGATCTAAGAAAGAACCTAGCCAACAAGAGATCTCATGTTCTAAGATGATCTATAGGAAGAACCTAGCCAACTGGAGATCTCAGGTTCTAAGATGATCGATTGGAAGAACCTAGCAAACGGGCAATCTCAGGTTCTAACATGATCTAATATGGAGAACCTAGCCAACGGGCGATCTCAGGTTCTAAGATGATCTATAAGAAGAACCAAGCTAACGAGTGATCTCAAGTTCTAAGATGATCTAAGGAAAAACCTAGCCAAAGAGCGATATCAGGTTCTAAGATAATCTAAGGAAAGACCTAGCCAACGGGTGATCTCAGGTTTTAAGATAATCTAAGGTAGAACTTAGCCAACGAGCAATATTTTGTTCTAAGATGATCGATAGGAAGAACCTAGCCAACATGCGATCTTAGGTTCTAAGATGATTGATAGGAATAACCTAGCCAACGGGTGATCTCAGATTCTAAGATGATATAATAAGGATACCCTAGCCAACATGCGATCTCAAGTTCTAAGATGATCTCAGGAAGAACCTAGCCAATGGGTAATATCAAGTTCTAAGATGATCTATAGGAAAAACCTAGCCAACGGGCGATCTCACATTTTACGATGATCTAAGGAATAACCTAGCCAATTGGCGATCTCAGGTTCTAAGATGATCTAAGGAAGAACCTAGCCAATGGGCGATCTCTGGTTCTAAGATAATCGATTGGAAGAACCTAGCTAACGGGCAATCTCAGGTTCTAAGATCATCTAATATGGAGAAGCTATCCAACGGGCGATCTCAGGTTTTAAGATAATCTATTGGAAGAACCTAGCCAACGAGTGATCTCAAGTTCTAGGCTGATCTAAGGAAATACCTAGCCAATGAGCGATCTCAGGTTCTAAGAAAATCTAAGGAATAACCTAGACAACTGGCGATCTCAGGTTCTAAGATGATCTAAGGAAAGACCTAGCCAACGGGTGATCTCAGGTTTGATGATGATCTAATAGGGAGAACCTAGCCAAAGGGCAATCTCAGGTTCTAAGATAATCTAAGGAAGAATCTAGCCATCAAGCGATCTCAGGTTCTAAGATGATTTATAGGAAGAACCTAGCCAATGGGCGATCACTGGTTTTAAGATGATCTAAGGTCGGATCTAGCCAACGAGCGATATTTTATTATAAGATGATCGATAGGAAGAACCTAGCCAACATGCGATCTTAGGTTCTAAGATGATCGATAGGAAGAACCTAGACAACGGGCAATCTCAGGTTCTAAGATGATCTAATTGGGATAACCTAGCCAACAGGCGATCTCAAGTTCTAAGATGATCTTAGGAAGAACCTAGCCAATGGGAAATCTCAAGTTCTAAGATGATCTATAGGAAGAACCTAGCCAACGGGCGATCTCAGGTCCTACGATGATCTAAGGAATAACCTAGCCAACGGGCGATCTAAGGTTCTAAGTGATCTAAGGAAGAACCTAGCCAATGGGCGATCTCAGGTTCTAAGATGATCGATATGAAGAACCTAGCCAATGGGCGATCTCAGGTTCTAAGATGATCTAATAGGGAGAACCTAGCCAACAGGCGATCTCAGGTTCTAAGATGATCTAAGGAAGAACCTAGCCAATGGGAGATCCCAGGTTCTAAGATGATCTTAAGAAGAACCTAGCCAACGGTCAGTCTCAGGTTCTAAGATGATCGACAGGAAAAACCTAGCCAACGGGCGATCTCAGGTTCTAAGATGATCGATAGGAAGAACCTAGCCAACGGGCGATCTCACGTTCTACGATGATCTAAGGAATAACCTAGCCAACGGGCGATCTTAGGTTCTAAGATGATCTAAGGAAGAACCTAGCAAATTGGCGATCTCTGGTTCTAAGATGATCGATTGGAAGAACCTAGCTAACTGGAAAACTCAGGTTCTAAGATGATCTAATATGGAGAACCTAGGCAACGGGCGATCTCAGGTTTTAAGATGATCTATAGGAAGAACCTAGCTAACGAGTGATCTCAAGTTCTAAGATGATCTAAGGAAATACCTAGCCAATGAGCAATCTCAGGTTCTAAGATAATTTAAGGAATAACCTAGCCAACTGGCGATCTCAGGTTTTATTATGACCTAAGGAAAGACCTAGCCAACGGGTTATCTCAGGTTAGACGATGATCTAATAGGGAGAACATAGCCAACGGGAAATCTCAGGTTCTAAGATAACCTAAGGAAGAATCTAGCCATCAAGCGATCTCAGGTTCTAAGATGATTTATAGGAAGAACCTAGCCAATGGGCGATCACATGTTTTAAGATGATCTAAGGTAGAACCTAGCCAACGAGCAATATTTTGTTCTAAGATGATCGATAAGAAGAACCTAGCCAACAGGGGATCTTAGGTTCTAAGATGATCGATAGGAAGAACCTAGCCAACGGGCGATCTCAGGTTCTACGATGATCTAAGGAATAACCTAGCCAACGGGGAATCTCAGGTTCTAAGTGATCTAAGGCAGAACCTAGCTAATGAGTGATCTCAGGTTCTAAGATAATCGATAGGAAGAACCTAGCCAACGGGCGATCTCAGATTCTACGATGATCTAAGGAATAACCTAGCCAACGGGAAATCTCAGGTTCTAAGTGATCTAAGGCAGAACCTAGCTAATGAGTGATCTTAGGTTCTAAGATGTTCGATAGGAAGAACCTAGCCAATGGGCGATCTCAAGTTCTAAGATGATGTAATAGGGAGAACCTAGCCAACAGGCGATCTCAGGTTCTAAGATAATCTAAGGAAGAAACTAGCCAACGGGTGATCTCAGGTTCTAAGATGATCTATAGGAAGAACATAACGAAACGACAAACTCAGTTTCTAAGATGATCAATAGGAAGAACCTAGCCAACGATTGATCTCAGGTTCTATGATGATCGATAGGAAGAACCTCGTAAACGAGCGATCTTAGGTTCTATGATGATCTAATAGGGAGAACCTAGCCAACGGGTGATTTCAGGTTCTAAGTTGATTTAATTGGGAGAACCTAGCCAACGGGTGATCTCAGGTTCTTAGAAGATCTAAGAAAGAACTTATCCAACAGGCGATCTCAGGTACTAAGATGTTCTAAAGGAAGAACCTAGCCAACGAGAGATCTCAGGTTCTAAGATAATCTAAGGAAAACCCTATCCAATGAGCGATCTCAGGTTTTAAGATGATTGTTAGGAAGAACCTAGCCAACAGGAAATCTCAGGTTCTATAATGATATAAGGAAGAACCTAGGCAACATGCGATCTCAGGTTCTAAGATGATCTAAGGAAGAACCTAGCCAATGGGAGATCTTAGGTTCTGAGATGATCTTAGGAAGAACCTAGCCAACGATCAGTCTCAGGTTTTAAGATGATCGATAGGAAGAACCTAGCCAACGTGCGATCTCAGCTTTTATGATGATCGATAGGAAGAACCTAGCCAACTTGTGATCTCTGGATCTAAGATGATCTAATCATGAGAACCTAGCAACCAGTCGGTCTCAGGTTCTAAGATGATCTAAGGAAAAACCTAGCCAACGAGAGATCTCAGGTTCTAAGATGATCGATAGGAAGAACCTAGCCAACGGACGATCTGAGGTTCTAAGATGATCGATAGTAAGAACCTAACGAACAGGCGATCTTAGGTTCTATGATGATCTAAGGAAGAACCTAGTCAATGTGCGATCTCAGGTTTTACGATGAATGATTGGAAGAACCTAACCAACAAGTCATCTTCTGTTCTAAGATGATCTAATAGGTAGAACCTAGCAACCGGGCGACCTCAGGTTCTAAGATGATCTAAGGGAGAAACTAGCGAACAGGCGATCTCAGATTCTAAGATGATCTAAGGAAGAACCTAGCCAACGGGCTATCTCAGGTTCTAAGATGATCTAATTGGGATAACCTAACCAACGGGCGATCTCAGGTTCTAAGATGATCTAAGGAAGAACCTAGCCAACAGGAGATCTTAGGTTCTAATATGATCTATAGGAAGAACCTAGCCAACAGGATATCTCAGCTTCCAAGATAATCTAAGGAAGAAACTAGCCATGGGAGATCTCAGGTTCTAAGATGATGTATAGGAAGAACCTAGCAAACAGGTGATCTCAGGTTCTAAGATGATCTAAGGAAGAACCTAGCCAACAGGCGATCTCAGGTTCTAAGATGATCGATATGAAGAACCTAGCCAACGGGAGACCTCAGGTTCTAAGATTTTCTAAGGAAGGACCTAGCCAACGTGTGATCTCAGGTTTTTAAAATGATCTAAGGAAGAACCTAGCCAACGGGCGATCTCAGGTTCTACGATGATCTAAGGAAGAACCGAGCTAATGGACGATCTCAGGTTCTAATTTGATCTAAGGAAGGAACTAGCCAACGGGCGAGCTCGGTTTCTAAGATGATCGATAGGAAGAACCTAGCCAACGGGCGATCTCATGTTCTAAGATGATCTAAGGAAGAACCTAGCCAATGGGCGATCTCAGGTTCTAAGATGATCGATAGGAAGAACCTAGCCAATGGGCGATCTCAGGTTCTAAGATGATCTAATAAGGAGAACCTAGCCAACAGGCGATCTCAGGTTCTAAGATGATCTATAGGAAGAACCTAGCCAACAGGCGATCTTAGTTTCTAAGATGATCGATAGGAAGAACCTAGCCAATTATTGATCTCAGGTTCTTTGATGATCGATAGGAAGAACCTAGTAAATGAGCGATCTTAGATTCTACGATGATCTAATAGGGAGAACCTAGCCAACGGGTGATCTCAAGTTCTAAGTTGATTTAATTGGGAGAACCTAGCCAACGGGTGATCTCAGGTTCTAAGATGATCTAAGAAAGAAATTATCCAACAGGCGATCTCAGGTTCTAAGATGATCTAAAGGAAGAACCTAGCAAACGAGAGATCTCAGGTACTAATATAATCTAAAGAAGAACCTAGCCAACTGGAAATCTCAGGTTCTATAATGATATAAGGAAGAACCTAGCCAACAAGCGATCTCAGGTTCTAAGATGATCTAAGGAAGAACCTAGCCAATGGGAGATCTCAGGTTCTAAGATGATATTAGGAAGAACCTAGCCATAGATCAGTCTCAGGTTTTAAGATGATCAATAGGAAGAACCTAGCCAGCGGGCGATCTAAGCTTCTAAGATGATCGATAGGAAGAACCTAGCCAATGGGTGATCTCAGGTTCTAAGATGGTCTAATCGGAAGAACCTAGCAATTAATCGATCTCAGGTTCTAAGATGATCTAAGAAAGAACCTAGCCAACGAGAGATCTTAGGTTCTAAGATGATCTATAGGAAGAACCTAGCAAACTGGCGATCTCATGTTCTAAGATGATCGATTGGAAGAACCTAGCCAACGGGCAATCTCAGGTTATAAGATGATCTAATATGGAGAACCCAGCCAACGGGCGATCTCAGGTTCTAAGATGATCTATAGGAAGAACCTAACCAACGAGTGATCTCAAGTTCTAAGATGATCTAAGGAAAAACCTAGCCAATGAGGGATCTCAGGTTCTAAGATAATCTAAGGAATAACCTAGCCAAAGGGCGATCTCAGGTTCTAAGATGATCTAAGGAAAGACCTCACCAACGGGTGATCTATGTTTAGAAGATGATCTAATAGGGAGAACCTAGCCAACAGGCAATCTCATGTTCTAAGGTAATCTAAGGAAGAATCTAGCCATCGAGCGATCTCAGGTTCTAAGATGATTTATAGGAAGAACCTAGCCAATGGGCGATCTCAGGTTTTAAGATAATCTAAGGTAGAACCTAGCCAACTCGTGATAATTTGTTCTAAGAGGATCGATAGGAAGAACCTATACAACATGCGATCTTAGGTTCTAAGATGATCGATAGGAAGAACCTAGCCAACAAGAGATCTCAGGTTCTCAAATGATCTAATAGGGATAACGTAGCCAATAAGCGATCTTAGGTTCTAAGATGATCTCAGGAAGAACTTAGCCAATGGGCAATCTCAAGTTCTAAGATGATCTACAGGCAGAACCTAGCCAACAGGCGATCACAGTTTCTACGATGATCTAAGGAATAACCTAGCCAACGGGCGATCTCAGGTTCTAAAATAATCTAAGGAAGAACCTAGCCAATGGGCGATCTCAGGTTCTAAGATGATCGATAGGAAGAACCAAGCCAATGGGGGATCTCAGGTTCTAAGATGATCTAATAGGGAGAACCTAGCCAACAGGCGATCTCAGGTTCTAAGATGATCTAAGGAAGAACCTAGCCAACGTGTGATATCAGGTTCTAGGATGATCTATAGGAAGAACGTAGCCAACAGGCGATCTCAGTTTCTAAGATGATCAATAGGAAGAACCTAGCCAACGATTGATCTCAGATTCTATGATGATCGATAGGAAGAACCTAGTAAACGAGTGATCTTAGGTTCTACGATAATCTAATAGGGAGAACCTATCCAACGGGTGATCTCAGGTTCTAAGTTGATTTAATTGGGAGAACCTAGCCAATGGGTGATCTCAGGTTCTAAGATGATCTAAGAAAGAACTTAGCCAACAGGCGATCTCAGGTTCTAAGATGATCTAAAGGAAGAACCTAGCCCACGAGAGATCTCAAATTCTAAGATAATCTAAGGAAGAACCTATCCAATGAGCGATCTCAGGTTTTAAGACGATCGTTAGGATGAACCTAGCCAACAGGAAATCTCAAGTTCTATAATGATCTAATGAAGAACCTAGCCAACAGGCGATCTCAGGTTCAAAATGATCTAAGGAATAACCTAGCCAATGGGAGATCTCAGGTTCTAAGATGATCTTAGGAAGAACCTAGCCAATGGTCAGTCTCAGGTTTTAAGATGATCGATAGGAAGAACCTAGCCAACGGGCAATCTAAGGTTCTAAGATGATCGATAGGAAGAACCTAGCCAACGGGCGATCTAGGCTTTTATGATGATCGATAGGAAGAACCTAGCCAACCGGTGATCTCAGATTCTAAGATGATCTAAGGAAGAACCTAGCCAACGGGCAATCTCAGGTTCTAAGATGATCTAAGAAAGAACCTAGCCAACAAGAGATCTCAAGTTCTAAGATGATCTATAGGAAGAACCTAGCCAACTGGCGATCTCAGGTTCTAAGATGCTCGATTGGAAGAACCTAACCAACGGGAAATCTCAGGTTCTAAGATTATCTAATAGGGAGAACCTAGCCAACGGGCGATCTCAGGTTCTAAGATGATCTATAGGAAGAACCTAGCCAACGAGTGATCTCATGTTTTAAGATGATATAAGTAAAAACCTAGCCAACGAGCGATCTCAGGTTCTAAGATAATCTAAGGAATAACCTAGCCAACGGGCGATCTCAGGTTCCAAGATGATCTAAGGAAAGACCTAGCCAACGGATGATCTTAGGTTAGAAGATGATCTAATAGGGAGAACCTAGCCAACGGGAAATCTTAGGTTCTAAGATAATCTAAGGAAGAATCTATCCATCGAGCAATCTCAGGTTCTAAGATGATTTATAGGAAGAACCTAGCCAATGGGCGATCTCAGGTGGTAAGATTATTTAAGGTAGAACCTAGCCAACGAGCGATATTTTGTTCTAAGATGATCGATAGGAAGAACCTAGCCAACAGGCGATCTTAGGTTCTAAGATGATCGATAGGAAGAACCTCGCCAACAGGTGATCTCACATTCTAAGAAGATCTAATTGGGATAACCTAGCTAACCGGCGATCTCAGGTTCTAAGATAATCTCAGGAAGAACCTAGCCAATGGGAAATCTCAAGTTCTAATATGATATATAGGAAGAACCTAGCCAACGGGCGATCTCAGGTTCTACGATGATCTAAGGAATAACCTAGCCAAAGGGCGATCTCAAGTTCTAAGATGATCGATTGGAATAACCTAGCCAACGGGAGATCTCAGGTTCTAAGATGATCTAAGGAAGGACCTAGCCAATGGACGATCTCAAGTTCTAATTTGATCAAAGGAAAGACCTATCCAACGGGCGATCTCAGGTTCTAAGATGATCGATAGGAAAAACCTAGCAAACAGGCGATCTCAGGTTCTAAGATGGTATAAGGAAGAACCTAGCCAATGGGCGATCTCAGGTTCTAAGTTGATCGATATGAAGAACCTAGCCAACGGGCGATCTCAGGTTCTAAGATGATCTAATAGGGAGAACCTAGCCAGCAGGCGATCTCAGGTTCTAAGATGATCTATAGGAAGAATATAGCCAACAGGCAATCTCAGTTTCTAAGATGATCGATAGGAAGAACCTAGCCAACAAGCGATCTCAGGTTCTAAGATGATCGATAGGAAGAACCTAGTCTACAAGAGATCTTAGGTTCTACAATGACCTAATAGGGAGAACCTATCCAACGGGTCTATGTTGATTTAATTGGGAGAACCTAGCCAACGGGTGATCTCAGGTTCTAAGATGATATAAGGAAGAACCTGGCCAACATGCGATCTCTGGTTCTAAGATGATCTATAGGAAGAACCTAGCCAATGAGAGATCTCAAGTTCTAAGATAACTAAGGAAGAACCTATTGAACTGGAGATCTCAGGTTCTAAGATGATCGATAGGAAGAACCTAGAAAACAGGCAATCTCAGGTTCTATAATGATCTAAGGAAGAACCTAACCAATAGGCGATCTCAGGTTCTAAGATGATCTAAGGAAGAACCTAGCCAATGGGAGATCTTAGGTTCTAAGATGATCTTAGGAAGCACCTAGCCACCGAGAGATCTCAGGTTCTAAGATGATCGATAGGAAGAACCTAGCCAACAAGCGATCTCAGGTTCTAAGATGATCGATAGGAAGAACCTAGCCAACGGGAGATCTCAGCTTCTACGATGATCTAATAAGGAGAACCTAGCCAACGGGCGAACTCAGGTTCTAAGATGATCTATAGGAAGAACCTAGCCAACAAGCGATCTCAAGTTCTAAGATGATCTAAGGAAGAACCTACCCAACGAGCGATCCCAGGTTCTAAGATAATCTAAGGAAGAACCTAGCCAACGAGAGATCTTAGGTTCTAAGATGATCTAAGGGAGGACCTAGCCAACAGGTGATCACAGGTTAGAAGATGATCTAATAGGGAGAACCTAGCCAACAGGCAATCTCAGGTTCTAAGATAATCTAAGGAAGAATCTAGCCATCGAGCGATCTCAGGTTCTAAGATGATTTAAAGGAAGAACCTACCCAATGGGCGATCTCAAGTTTTAAGATGATCAAAGGTAGAACCTAGCCAACGAGCGATATTTTGTTCTAAGATGATCGATAGGAAGAACCTAGCCAACAGGTGATCTTAGGTTCTAAGATGATTGATAGGAAGAACCTAGCCAACAGGCGATCTCAGGTTCTAAGATGATCGAAGGAAGAACCTAGCCAATGGGCAATCTCAGGTTCTAAGGTGATCTATAGGAAGAACCTAGCCAACAGGTGATCTCAGGTTCTACGATGATCTAAGGAATAACCAAGCCAATGAGCGATCTCTAGTTCTAAGATGATCGATAGGAAGAACCTAAACAACAGGAGATCTCAGGTTATAAGATGATCTAAGGAACGACCTAGCCAATGGACGATCTCAGGTTCTAATTTGATCAAAGGAAGGACCTAGACAACGGGCGATCTCAGGTTCTAAGATGATCGATAGGAAAAACCTAGCAAACAGGTGATCTCAGGTTCTAAGATGGTATAACAAAGAACCTAGCCAATGGGTGATCTCAGGTTCTAAGTTGATCGATATGAAGAACCTATCCCACGAGAGATCTCAGGTTCTAAAATGATCTAATAGGGAGAACCTAGCCAATGGAAGATCTCAGGTTCTAAGATGATCTAAGGAAGAACCAAGCTAGCGGGCGATCTCAGGTTCTAAGATGATCTATATGAAGAATCTAGCCAACAGGCGATCTCAGTTTCTAAGATGATCGATAGGAAGAACCTAGCCAACGAGCAATCTTAGTTTCTAAGATTATCGATAGGAAGAACCTAGTCAACAAGAGATCTTAGGTTCTACAATGACCTAATAGGGGAACCTAGCCAACGGGTGATCTCAGGTTCTATGTTGATTTAATTGGGAGAACCTAGCAAAAGGGTGATCTCAGGTTTTAAGATGATCTAAGGAAGAACCTAGCCAACATGCGATCTCTGGTTCTAAGATGATCTATAGGAAGAACCTAGCCAACCGGAGATCTCAAGTTCTAAGATAATCTAAGGAAGAACCTATTGAACTAGAGATCTCAGGTTCTAAGATGATCGATAGGAAGAACCTAGCCAACCGGAAATCTCAGGTTCTATAATCATCTAAGGAAGAACTAACCAATAGGCGATCTCAGGTTCTAAGATGATCTAAGGAAGACCCTAGCCAATGGGAGATCACAGGTTCTAGGATGATCTTAGGAAGCACCTAGCCACCGAGAGATCTCAGGTCCTAAGAAGATCGATAGGAAGAACTTAGCCAACGGGCGATCTCAGGTTCTAAGATGATCGATAGGAAGAACCTAGACAACGGGCGATATCACCTTCTACGATGATCTAATAAGGAGAACCTAGCCAACGGGCGAACTCAGGTTCTAAGATGATCTAATAGGGAGAACCTAGCCAACAGGTGATCTCAAGTTCTAAGATGATCTAAGGAAGAACCTAGCCATCTGGTGATCTCAGGTTCTAAGATGATCTATAGGAAGAACCTAGCCAACAGGCGATCTCAGTTTCTAAGATGATCAATAGGAAGAACCTAGCCAACGATTGATCTCAGGTTCTATGATGATCGATAGGAAGAACCTAGTAAATGAGCGATCTTAGGTTCTACGATGATCTAATAGGGAGAACCTAACCAACGGGTGATCTCAGGTTCTAAGTTGATTTAATTGGGGGAACCTAGCCAACGGGTGATCTCAGGTTCTAAGATGATCTAAGAAAGAACTTATCCAACAGGCGATCTCAGGTTCTAAGATGATCTAAAGGAAGAACCTAGCCAACGAGAGATCTCAGGTTCTACGATAATCTAAGGAAGAACCTATCCAATGAGCAATCTCGGGTTTTAAGATGATCGTTAGGAAGAACCTAGCCAACAGGAAATCATAAGTTCTATAATGATATAAGGAAGAAGCTAGCCAACAGGCGATCTCAGGTTCTAAGATGATCTAAGGAAGAACCTAGCCAATGGGAGATCTCAGGTTCTAAGATGATCTTAGGAAGAACCTAGCCAACGATCAGTCTCAGGTTGTAAGATGATCGATAGGAAGAACCTAGCCAGCGGGCGATCTAAGGTTCTAAGATGATCGATAGGAAGAACCTAGCCAATGGGTGATCTCAGCTTCTATGATGATCGATAGGAAGAACCTAGCCAATGGGTGATCTTCGGTTCTAAGATGTTCTAATCGGGAGAACCTAGTAATTAGTCGACCTCAGGTTCTAAGATGATCTAAGAAATAACCTAGCCAAAGAGAGATCTCAGGTTCTAAGATGATCTATAGGAAGAACCTAGAAAACTGGCGATCTCAGGTTCTAAGATGATCGATTGGAAGAACCTAGCCAACGGGAAATCTCAGGTTATATGATGATCTAATATGGAGAACCCAGCCAACAGGTGATCTCAGGTTCTAAGATGATCTATAGGAAGAACCTAGCCAACGATTGATCTCAAGTTCTAAGATGATCTAAGGAAAAACCTAGCCAATGAGGGATCTCAGGTTCTAAGATAATCTAAGAAATAACCTAGCCAACGGGCGATCTCAGGTTCTAAGACGATCTAAGGAAAGACCTAGCCAATGGGTGATCTTAGGTTAGAAGATGATCTAATAGGGAGAAACAAGCCAATGGGCAATCTCATGTTCTAAGATAATCTAAGGAAGAATCTAGCCATCGAGCGATCTCAAGTTCTAAGATGATTTAAAGGAAGAACCTAGCCAATGGGCGATCTCAGGTTTTAAAATAATCTAAGGTAGAACCTAGCCAACTAGCGATATTTTGTTCTAATATGATCGATATGAAGAACCTAGCCAACAGGCGTTCTTAGGTTCTAAGATGATCGATAGGAAGAACCTAGCCAACGGGCGATCTCAGGTTCTCAAATGATCTACTAGGGATAATGTAGCCAACAAGCGATCTCAGGTTCTAAGATGATCTCAGGAAGAAACTAGCCAATGGGCAATCTCAAGTTCTAAGATGATCTATAGGAAGAACCTAGCCAACAGGCGATCTCAATTTCTACGATGATCTAAGGAATAACCTAGCCAACGGGCGATCTCAGGTTCTAGGATAATCTAAGGAATAACCTAGCCAATGTGCGATCTCAGGTTCTAAGATAATCGATAAGAAGAACCAAGCCAATGGGCGATCTCAAGTTCTAAGATGATCTAATAGGGAGAACCTAGCCAACAGGCGATCTCAGGTTCTAAGATGATCTAAGGAAGAACCTAGCCAACGGGTGATTTCAGGTTCTAAGATGATCTATAGGAAGAACGTAGCCAACATGCGATCTTAGTTTCTAAGATGATCGATAGGAAGAACCTAGCCAACGATTGATCTCAGATTCTAATAGGGAGAACCTATCCAACAGGTGATCTCAGGTTCTAATTTGATTTAATTGGGAGAACCTAGCCAATGGGTGATCGCAGGTTCTAATATGATCTAAGGAAGAACTTAGCCAACATGCAATCTCAGGTTCTAAGATGATCTAAAGGAAGAACCTAGCCAACGAGAGATCTCAAATTCTAAGATAATCTAAGGAAGAACCTATCCAATGAGCGATCTCAGGTTTTAAGACGACCGTTAGGAAGAACCTAGCCAACAGGAAATCTCAGGTTCTATAATAATCTAAGGAAGAACCTAGTTGTGATCGGTGGGAATAGAACTGACTGTTTTTAATGCTTGTTCCCGAAATGTCGCGGTAAGCAAGAGTCGCCACCGTCTTTTATTTTCTCCAACAAGGAAAGGACAAAAGCACAACGAAATTCCTTTTCGAGATGTTTCTCGGGTTCGAGAGGTAGATTATAGAAAGGGAAGGTGTTGGCACCCTTTATATCCGTGGTTATCCACGAGCTCTTAGGTACTTGCTCACTATGTTTTCAAAAGATTTTGCTTTTCTTGTGTCTGTGGGTTTTGAAAAAGTTTGTTTGAAAACTTCGATTTAACTCTTGTATCTGTCCTCAAGAGTGTATGAAGTGTTTGTTAGAAAACTTTTGTTGGAAAAGTGTAAGTGCGAAAAGTATTTTTGTTTTGAAAGAGCAAGTATCTAAGAACCTCTACCTACTCAAAAGAAATTAAGCTGTGTAAATGTCCTTTAGACAGTACTATCCCACTATTGATAAGTAGGTAGCACCGTCGTTGGAGTTTTAGGGTCAATTCGATTATGGGACATGTGGTCACTAAAGCAATGGTAGGACGCCTTAGCGGTAACCCTAATGTCTTAGATCATTTTCATCCGAGGCAACCGTTTCGAGGCAACTTTGATCTTTAGACAGGAGGGCGACCTCTAAAACACCCTATACTTAATGACCATGTCGAGGCAACCAAGTGAGGCGTACTCTAAGAGTGGCATGTGCGAGTGTGTCAGTTTTCAGTTATGTTATCTTTGTACATGTTATGGTGAGCTACGATTGATTTTAATTAAGGAAGATCTTGTCATGCTTAGCCTATTAGCATACATCTAGCAGTTAATGGTTGTGGAAAATAAAACTAAGCTATTACAAGGCGTCGGGTATTTACATCGCCAAAAACAAACCCTTGAAAAGTAAATTGCGGGAAGTAAATAAAAGCGATAAAAAGTCCTAATTAAAGCTATTACATCCTCGGAGCAAATACAATTATATGATAAAACATAAATCAAGAATAATCACACGCGCGCGAAAAAATTGAATCGGAGAGTTTTTAGAGTTTTCACCCTTTTTTGAGAAAGAAAGAGATTTTTTTGTTATTTTGCATTTAATTAAACCTAGACTAATTAATTAATTAAAAAGAAATATTTTTGGTTTTTTTAATGTTTTTTAAGGAAAAAAAAAGATGGAATGATTAAAAGTTGTCAAAAACCCTAATTCTATATTAATTTTATTTATTGTGAAAATATTAAAATTAACCTAATTAAAAACTAAATTAATTATGTTAGTATTTATTTACAAAATAACTAATTAAATTTAATAAACAAAAATATTATATTTTTTATGTTTTATGATTTTTTGTTATGAAAATATATATTAATTTGTTAATGTTAATAATAATTATAAATTAATAATTAAAATATAAGAAATAAAAAGAAACGAAAAAGAAATAAACTTGAAGGGGGGTGTTGGGCTTCATTCTGGAGTGCATCAGCAATTCTGATGCCCATTATGCTTCCAGCCTTGTTTGACCTTTGAGATTATCCACGCATGTGTTGACTAGGGACTATGGTAGTCATCATCTTTGGCCACTGGATCTTGGCCTGAAGCCACATGGCGCGCTGGGAATTGGAGGTGTATGATGGACCTCACTTTGAAATCTGCATGTGAACATGTAAAGAAAAAAGGAATAAATGTTTTGGGGGACCTGGGATTCGAACCCAGGTCCCAATAGCCTTTCCATCCACCTGCTTGCCAACCCAACTAGCGTGATTATTCATTATGAGAAGAACGAATAAACATAATATGTAAAAATCAATTAATGTGCTGAAATTATAAAAAACGCGCTAAGATTTAAAACTGGCCAATCAGGTGACAACACGCCCTCGTCTTCAACCTTGGACCTGTATAAAATAGAATCAGATAGCGGGGGTTTTTAACCCCCACTATTCATCTGCACGAAAAATAGCGATTAGAAGCACAGCGAATATAAATGTTTCGCGAGGTATTGGTCTTATTCGTCTTGGTCACACGAGTTCAGTCATGTATCTCATGAGTCCTAATTTTTCCTGGTTTAGAAAGCCCTAATTTAAGGCTCAAGAACCCTAGAAATTTGATCATGGTATCTTTTGATTCAGGGCATTACAGTTCAATTCAATTATACCATTAGCTTCGTATGGTCCCTAGCAATGCAAAACAATCATGAAAACATGTTAAATACGCAGGAATTAGGATATATAATTTTGAATAAGAAAGGAAAAACGTGGTTCTGTGTATGACAATTCTCCGAGCTTTGGTGCATGAATTCAATTGCAAAACGTTCCTGACACTTCCTGCAATGTGTTTTAGTGAATAGAATGCCTTGAATTGGCCTAGGTTGCAAGAATAGGTTTTTTACTTTTCTTGAAAATTCTTGAAATTATATGGGGTGTTTCTGCAGCTTTTTCACGTCCATTAGGTCAGGGTTAGCTTGCTTATGTATATGGAAATTGAATTAGGTCAAAAAGCTGGGCCAATATCCATTGCAATGATGATTGAATCCTTGATTGAAAAATCAAATATTCTTGATTTTCATGATTCAACAAACTTGCCAATTTTGGATTTTTTTGTATCTTTGACTTGTGCACGAATTTGCCAGCATGTTTAGGTCAGATTTGCTTCACAAGTTGATTTAAAAAATCAAATCTTCTATTTTCCTACAATTTAAATTAATTAAATGAATTAATATCAATTAAAAATCCAATTAATCAATAAAAATAATAAAATAAATTCAATTAAGCTTGATGGGTCGTACATAGGTCATGGGTGAAGTTTCAAGAAGAGATTTGAGGCCCATTAGCAAAAATGAGGTGTTTTGAGCAAAGTTGACTTTTGCAAATTCATGAAAATTTCCCAACTTCTCCAATGTACAACTTGCTCAATTTTGATCATATGACCATGTTCTTGGACATTTTGGAAAGCTCTTGAAGTCCTCTAACCAACTCCTTTGGTCCCATGTCATTTGGATTTACCAATCTCAAGTTATGGCCTTTGACTCAAAGTGTACTTTTGTTGACTTTTAAAATTGACCTATAATGTAAAAATTGGTAACTTTTTGTGAGAGCATTTCTTGAACTTGGAGTGTGAGGATAGATTGTAGGGGATTGCATCCTCTTCAACATGAGCTTTGGATGGAATTTTTTTGACAAACCATGAAAGAGTTATGCCCTGGTCAAGATACTGTTGACTTTTCTACTATCCAAAAATAGTAACTTTTTGCATCTTGAGGATTTTTGAGCTATTCTTGTAGAATCATGATCAAGACTTGATCAAATGATGATTTTGACCTCAAAATAAGATGTTGACCAAAAATTCTGACTTTTGACGGCAAAATGACCATTTTGCCCTTGCAGTTGACTGTAGGTCAAATGGAGCTTTTGACTGTGCAAATTGGCACTATAAGTCTTGAAACTTGGCATGTAGGTGCTTGAGAATGTATATAGGCCCATGAGACTTGATTTAACCATTGAAAACCCCAAATTCCTTGAAAGAACCAAAACCCTAATTTCAGCTGTCTTAGGAGGTGACTTGACTTGTACAATCCTTGAACAATTTTGAGCAATTTGAGGAGCATTCTTGACAAATCTTGAGGAATATGAGAGGGCAAATTTTGGGGTACAAAAGTTGCCCCTGTTCAATCTTCTTAAACCTGAGGATGTAGATTGGCTGACGTGCCTTTCGTGATCCGAAGGTGGAAGATGATTGAACACTAAAGTGCCCAGAAATTTGCACTCGCATGGTGTAGTATCAACAATGTGATGTCGGGAATGGGCTTACAGATGCCATTCAGAGAGATGATGGATAGGAGGATGGGCTTATAGGTGCCATCTGGAGATTGTTGGTTGAATTGTAACTCTGTAAGTTGAAAGAATGAACCTGTGTAGGGTTGCCTGATAATGAGTCTGTGTAAAACTACATCTTGGAAGAGAAGGAACCGGTGTAGGGTTGCTTCATGGTGGTCAAGTAGATAGTTGTCCTGTCTGGTTTCAGGTATTAATCTACAATCCGTCGTCCACAGATTTTTCCTGGCTTGTTACAGGTATTGATTTGGAACTTGAAAAAGGTTGGCTGATGAGATAGTTGTCCTGGCTGGTTTCAGGTATTAATCTCTGACCTGAGAAAGAAAGATAGTTTCCTGGCCTGCTACAGGTATTGATCTTCAATCTCTTTATGTAGATAACTTTCCTGGCTAGTTACAGGTATAGATCTACAATCAATAGTCCACAGATATTTCCTGGCTAGTTACAGGTATTAATCTAGAACTTAAAAAGGTTGGTCGATGAGATAGTTGTCCTGTCTGGTTTCAGGTATTAATCTCTGACTTGAGAAAGAAAGATAGTTTCCTGGCTTGCTACAAGTATTGATCTTCAATCTCTTCATGTATATAACTTTACTGGCTAGTTACAGGTATAGATCTACAATCAATAGTCCACAAATATTTCCTGGCTAGTTACAGGTGTTGATCTGGAACTACAAAGGTTGATGGTAATCATCTCTTATGACGGGTTGTCTCCATTGACGGGTTGTCTCTATTGACGGGTTGTCTTCATTGACGGGTTGTCTTCATTGATGGGTTTGCATCAGAGAAATCTTTAGGAATCGACTTAACTGGACTTGTCTTCTTTGGATCAGCGTCAGAAAAATCTTTAGGAATCGATTTAGCTGGGTTAGTCTTCATTGACTTTGTTCGGATCAGAAAAATCTTTAGGAATTGACTTAGCTGATTTTGTCTCCATTGACTGGCTTTAGAAAAATCTTTAGGAATCGATTTAATTGGTTTTGTCTCCATTGACTGAATTGGCTTCAGAAAAATCTTTAGGAATCGATTTAACTGGTTTTGTCTCCATTGATTGAATTGGCTTCAGAAAAATCTTTAGGAATTGATTTAACTGGTTTTGTCTCCATTGACTGAATTGGCTTCCGAAAAATCTTTAGGAATCGATTTAACTGGTTTTGTCTCCATTGACTGAATTGGCCACAAAAAAATCTTTAGGAATCGATTTAACTGGTTTTGTCTCCATTGACTGAATTTGTCTCCTTTGACTGAATTTGTCTCCTTTGACTGGGATTGTCTCTTTTGACTGAATTTGTCTCCTTTGACTGGATTTGTCTCTTTTGACTGGATTTGTCTCCTTTGACTGTATTAGCATCAGAAAAATCTTTAGGAATCAATTTATCTGGTTTTGTCTCCTTTGACATAACTGAGTATTTAACTGTATCTTTCCTGAAAGGTAAAGGTCAGTCATATGCAATGCATGATATGGATCAAGCAATGATGTTCTCAACATAAATGAGATAGTATGATATGATGCGTATGTGCATGTATCATGATGTATGAAAATGTGATGTTTTATCTGGGGAAAATAAATCCCAGATAGCTGCTGGAAAATTAACGTTGAATTCTTCGTTTCCGCTGGGGATGATGAACGAAGATGATTGTGTGAATAAACTTGTAGTAGAAGATGACTCTGTTGGGGAATAAACTTGATGAAGTGATTGCTCTGCGGGGAATTACTCTGTGGGGAAGAGATGTTCTTCTGAGATTTTAATGATAATTCCGCTGGGGATTCCGTTGATAAGCTCTATTGGGGATTTTGATGATGAACTCCGCTGGGGATAGAAAGAACTTCGTTGAGGATAGAAAGAACTTCGCTGAGGATGATCTTTCCGTTGCAACTTGCTGAGGATACCCCAGTTAGACTCTTGTGGGGGGTAACCTCTGAATTTGGATGAGGAGATGCATTTGTACTCTGCAGGAGACAAGCTTCCAGAATCTACTGGGGAAGATGATTCAACTCTGGCGGGGAAGCTTTTTTAGACGGCGCTGGGAAATGGCTCCACTGGGGGTATCTTGTATTCTGCCGGGGAACATTCTTATATTTCGTTAACGAATATTAGGACTTCCGGGGATACTCTCATGCTTGCTGAGGAATATCCTTATACTCCGCTGGGGAATATTGAGACCTACTGGGGATACCCATCCTTTTTAGGGCTGATGGTAGATCAACTCTGCTTGGGGAGAGAATTGCTGATTCGTTCATAGTTGCAAGTCTCAGCTGGGGGAGAGCTATCATTACTGTCTTACTCTGCGGGGAGTGAAGGTATCTTGGTCATACTCTTCAACTGAATCTACCTTATACCTGGTGGACAGAGCAGCTTGTACAGTTCGGACAATTCTTTTTGCCCCTGTTTCTGCGGGAGAAGAAGGCCTATGAGGTGCTTGATAACCGCCGATCGAAAAATCTTCTTCTGGTAGCTAAGTGACGAGATGACGGGACATAGTCGTATGCTTTGATCCCTAATTTTTTCCTGGACCGCCCTTTCAGGTTTTCAGTCCACCGGGATACCCTTTTTTGCCCAAGCCGCCTTTTCAGGTTTTCGACTTGCCGGGTGTACAGATTTTTTCATTTTCATCCCTTATTTTTGCCCGAACCCTTTTGGTTCGCCGGGAAGCCCTTATTTTTGCCTAGGCCAGTCAACCTAGCGGGTCTTTGATTATGCATAGTACTTTTTTGACTATGTCCACGCTCTCAGAGTGTAGGGAGTTGTCATTGTCAGTAGTGTTGTGTCGCCGTACCACCAGAAGATATTTGATCATGCAAGATTCATTGCTGGAATTCATGTCCAATGCCCCAAGTGACTCAGGCGGAGATTTGCCCCTGGCTATTTGGCCTCTTGAGAGATTCCTTGAATCTTGACTTGACTTCGCCAGATGATGGACGATGATCATGTCTGCCCCTTGGTTGGAAGTGTTTCTTCCACTTGAGGTGACCCTTTTTATTGAAAAGGTTTTTTGTTCACTAGATATTCGTCGTGTGAATTTCTCTTCTGTTTGAACAAATAGCCATATGCAAACAATGTTATTTTAAGAATGCAAAGCTTATGTCTATCTTGAAGGTTTTTTTTTGTTGAAAATGCAGTTTTCAATAAAACAAGTGAATTTTTGTAAAATGTGATGTCAACTCAGGATTTTACAGCAAGCCCTACAGGAGTCAGGATACCTTTTGTAACAGTATGCTTTCGAACTAACCCATGCTTCAGCTAGGACTTTTTAAGGGTTATAACTTGGCCTGGTTCACGGTTTAAGAAACAAAGGATAAAGGCTCAAATTTTATTTGTACCCACTCGTTCTTCGTGATATTCTTCGATCCTAAACTCAGCTAATCGTGCATTAGATCTTGTTTGAATCTTTGCTCTGATATTCCGGTGATGGTTCGGATACTGATAGTTTATTTTGAACAGGCAGTCAACTTTTTTTTGTTGAGAGTCTGTAGGATCTCTTTCTTTTTGATTTTGTTATCCCTGTTTTTTGCCTGAACTGTTTCTTTTGTGATTACAGTCAGCGGGATGCCCTAGTTTTGTAAGTATCCTTCATAGGTTTTGACTTATTGGGCTTTTTTTTTGAAAGATAACGACTACCGGTCTTGACGATTATAGGGAACCATCACTGTATTTTGTTTTGGAAGGACTCCTTTGATGCCATTCATTGTGCACCTGGATCAACTGAGAGAACTACCCTGCCCCAGGTTATGATTAAGGGTTTTAATTTTTGAAAAACTCCAACTTCTTTGGCTCAAAGGGGTTGACTAGGGATTATCTTCCTTATAACTCCACTATTTAAGATTTGAAACAATGCCTGTACCTCATCAGCGAGGTCTGTTCAAAAGTATACTGTAAAGATCGTGGTATCGTTTTCGTCATCCTCCCTCAAAAAGCTTAGAAATTTTTTAATCGAGAGTTGAACATCACAAAAAATGAAAGCAATTTGAATATAGTGAATACGAATGAATTGATTCAAAACAGACATATGCGATGCATTGATAAAGTAATAAAGTTTGACATGAACAAATGTTTGAACAATCAAAAGAAAATTACAAATTGAAAATTCCAATGAACAAAAAGTCTTCTCGTCCCAGGACTTGTCACTTCAAATGGTGAACCTTGGAGGGATGGTAGAAGAACTCGGCCTGACCATCTTGCGTGAATTCCAATGCTCCTTCATCAATCAGGTTTTGAATTTTGTACCTCAACTTCCAACAGTCGTCAGTATCATGCCCCAGACTATTAGAATGGTATGCACACCTCGCATCAGGATTGTAGTTGGGTGAAGAAGTCTTAGGATTCGGATGAGGTCCTACCAATGTCACCAGATTCAATCTCAACAGGTGTTATAAAGCCTGACACAACGACATATTGAGCTTGGTAAACGGCCTCGGAGTAACCCGTTGCTTATGGAAAGGTTGTTGTTGGACCTGTGAGGTAGTAGCAACTTGGAGAGGTCTATTCTTCATCAAACCAAACCTTTGACTTCTCGGAAGTTGATTAATGACTTGATCTCCAGCCTTGACCGTTTGCTTCATACTGTATCTGTCTTGATGAAGCTGGTTGATCATGGTTCTCAACTCTTCTTGCTCCCGAGCTAAGCCTTGGATGAGAGCCATCTGCCCCAGGATCTGGGTTCTCATTGCATATACCTCAGCTTGCAGATGTTTCAACCGTTCGTCCTTATTGTCTTCCTGACTTTTCTTGACCAAATTCCCCATGAGGAGTGTTCTCAACTCTTCCTTCCCCTTGGATAGGTTTAGGAAGATTTCCCTGAACTGAGTCTCTTGAGTATGAAGATCCTTGTTGTCTTGTTGGAGATCCATTGCTGAAATAAACAGCGAGAATATGAGAGACCTGTAAAGGGTGACCTGTTATGCAATGATATGTATGTATGCAATGTTTTCAAGGATCTCGCGGGGTAAACAAAGAAACTTGTTAGAATTTGAATCTGGTAGCTTGATTGAAGGAACTTCATGTTGTTGAGAGTCCTTCTTCAAGAGTCAAGCTCACCATATCGAGTGGGTCATAGCCCCTGACTCAAGTTATCATGTTTTGATCTCCAAACAACCTTGGCTAGAGGAAAATAAATCCCCTTTTCCCCTTGCTAGACGTTTGGTTCATCATGACCTGCATCACAAACCCTTGAGATCCTTGAAATGGGTTAGTCCTTATGCAGGATGTATACAATGTTATGATGTTATGATGTTATGGTGTTATGATAAAGGCACACCACAAGTATTCACAAAAGGAAAACATGGTAAGGCACACAAGTCACACAAAAGAGCCCTTAGATTTCTGGCTGGCATGAAGTTTAGGTACTACCCTCTTTCGGTTTCAGTTGGTTAAGACCTGTCCTAGAAAAATAGTAACCGGGTTCTAAGGAGCTCAATATCATTGGATTGTTTTCTATGTTCATTGTTTTGATTTAGCCACTTGACTGGCGACCAAAATATTCCAAGAAAACAATCCTCAATGAGTGTAGTATCGAGTATCTACCAACTTCGGACTGCACCAAAGTCGGTCATCTCACTACCCCTAAAAGAGGCCAGGATGGTCAAGTAAGGTTTTAAGTTCAGTTGATGCTTCATGACACCACGCGGCGGCCCCGTACTCTTCTTGACTTGACACAAGGGTTACCGGTACTCACCAAAGTGCCACATCAATGTAGCTACTGCTTCAACCATGTCGGTATACCCCGCACAGTTCCCTTACAGTTTGTTGCTACTTCTAAAGGGTATCCCCAGATCCGGGTTAGGATCTATAAAACTCTGATACAAGCCCACAAAATTGAAGCATACGAGTCAAGCAATTGAAAACACAAGTGATCTAGTCCTAAGGTACACCTCACTTATAATCTCCCCAGCAGAGTCGCCAGTTCTGTGATCGGTGGGAATGTAACTGACTATTTTTAATGCTGGTTCGCGAAATGTCGCGGGAAGCAAGAGTCGCCACCGTCTTTTATTTTCTCCAACAAGGAAAGGACAAAAGCACAGCAAAATTCCTTTTCGAGATGTTTCTCGTGTTCGGGAGGTAGATTATAGAAAGGGAAGGTGTTAGCACCCTTTCTATCCGTGGTTATCCACGGGCTCTTAGGTACATGCTCACTATGTTTTCAAAAGATTTTTCTTTTCTTGTGTCTGTGGGTTTTGAAAAAGTTTGTTTGAAAACTTCGATTTAACTCTTGTATCTGTCCTCAAGAGTGTATGAAGTGTTTGTTAGAAAACTTTTGTTGGAGAAGTGTAAGTGCGAAAAGTATTTTTGTTTTGAAAGAGCAAGTATCTAAGAACCTCTACCTACTCAAAAGAAATTAAGTTGTGTAAATGTCCTTTAGACAGTACTATCCCACTATTCAGAAGTAGGTAGCACCGTCGTTGGAGTTTTCGGGTCAATTCGATTATGGGACATGTGGTCACTAAAGCAATGGTAGGACGCCTTAGTGGTAACCCTAATGTCTTAGATCATTTTCATCCGAGGCAACCGTTTCGAGGCAACTTTGATCTTTAGACAGGAGGGCGACCTCTAAAACACCCTATACTTAATGACCACGTCGAGGCAACCAAGTGAGGCATACCCTAAGAGTGGCATGTGCGAGTGTGTCAGTTTTCAGTTATGTTATCTTTGTACATGTTATGGTGAGCTACGATTGATTTTAATTAAGGAAGATCTTGTCATGCATAACCTATTAGCATACATCTTGCAGTTAATGGTTGCGGAAAATAAAACTAAGCTATTACAAGGCGTCGGGTATTTACATCGCCAAAAACAAACACTCGAAAAGTAAATTGCGGGAAGTAAATAAAAGCGACAAAAAGTCCTAATTAAAGCTATTACATCCTCGGAGAAAATACAATTATATGATAAAACATAAATCAAGAAAAATCACACGCGCGCGAAAAAATTGAATCTGAGGGTTTTTAGGGTTTTGACCCTTTTTTGAGAAAGAAAGAGATTTTTTTGTTATTTTGCATTTAATTAAACGTAGACTAATTAATTAATTAAAAAGAAATATTTTTGGTTTTTTTAATGTTTTTTAAGGAAAAAAAAATAAAAGATGGAATGATTAAAAGTTGTCAAAAACCATAATTCTATATTAATTTTATTTATTGTGAAAATATTAAAATTAACCTAATTAAAAACTAAATTAATTATGTTAGTATTTATTTACAAAATAACTAATTAAATTTAATAAACAAAAATATTATATTTTTTATGTTTTCTGATTTTTTGTTATGAAAATATATATTAATTTGTTAATGTTAATAATAATTATAAATTAATAATTAAAATAAAAGAAATAAAAAGAAAAGAAAAAGAAATAAACTTGAAGGGGGGTGTTGGGCTTAATTCTGGAGTGCATCAGCAATTCTGAAGCCCATTATGCTTCCAGCCTCGTTTGACCTTTGAGGTACGCGTGTGTTGACTAGGGACTATGGTAGTCATCATCTTTGGCCACTGGATCTTGGCCTGAAGCCACATGACGCGCTGGGAATTGGAGGTGTATGATGGACCTCACTTTGAAATCTGCATGTGAACATGTAAAGAAAAAAGGAATAAATGTTTTGGGGGACCTGGGATTCGAACCCATGTCCCAATAGCCTTTCCATCCACCTGCTTGCCAACCCAACTAGCGCGATTATTCATTATGAGAAGAACGAATAAACATAATATGTAAAAATCAATTAATGTGCTGAAATTATAAAAAACGCGCTAAGATTTAAAACTGGCCAATCAGGTGACAACACGCCCTCGTCTTCAACCTTGGACTTGTATAAAATAGAATCAGATAGCGGGGGTTTTTAACCCCCACTATTCATCTGCACGAAAAATAGTGATTAGAAGCACAGCGAATATAAATGTTTCGCGAGGTATTGGTCTTATTCGTCTTGGTCACACGAGTTCAGTCATGTATCTCATGAGTCCTAATTTTTCCTTGTTTAGAAAGCCCTAATTTAAGGCTCAAGAACTCTAGAAATTTGATCATGGTATCTTTTGATTCAGGGCATTACAGTTCAATTCAATTATACCATTAGCTTCGTATGGTCCCTAGGAATGCAAAACAATCATGAAAACATGTTAAATGCGCAGGAATTAGGATATATGATTTTGAATAAGAAAGGAAAACCGTGGTTCTGTGTATGACAATTCTTCGAGCTTTGGTGCGTGAATTCAATTGCAAAACGTTCCTGACACTTCCTGCAATGTGTTTGAGTGAATAGAATGCCTTGAATTGGCCTAGGTTGCAAGAATAGGTTTTTTACTTTTCTTGAAAATTCTTGAAATTATATGGGGTGTTTCTGCAGCTTTTTCACGTCCATTAGGTCAGGGTTAGCTTGCTTATGTATATGGAAATTGAATTAGGTCAAAAATCTAGGCCAATATCCATTGCAATGATGATTGAATCCTTGATTGAAAAATCAAATATTCTTGATTTTCATGATTGAACAAACTTGCCAATTTTGGATTTTTTTGTATCTTTGACTTGTGCACGAATTTGCCAGCATGTTTAGGTCTGATTTGCTTCACAAGTTGATTTAAAAAATCAAATCTTCTATTTTCCTACAATTTAAATTAATTAAATGAATTAATATCAATTAAAAATCCAATTAATCAATAAAAATAAGAAAATAAATTAAATTAAGCTTGATTGGTCGTGCATAGGTCATGGGTGAAGTTTCAAGAAGAGATTTGAGGCCCATTAGCAAAAATGAGGTGTTTTGAGCAAAGTTGACTTTTGCAAATTCATGAAAATTTCCCAACTTCTCCAATGCACAACATGCTCAATTTTGATCATATGACCATGTTCTTGGACATTTTGGAAAGCTCTTGAAGTCCTCTAACCATTGCCTATGGTCCCATGTGATTTGGATTTACCAATCTCAAGTTATGGCCTTTGACTCAAAGTGTACTTTTGTTGACTTTTGAAATTGACCTATAATGTAAAAATTGGTAACTTTTTGTGAGAGCATTTCTTGAACTTTGAGTGTGAAGATAGATTGTAGGGGATTGCATCCTCTTCAACATGAGCTTTGGATGGAATTTTTCTGACAAACCATGAAAGAGTTATGCCCTGGTCAAGATACATTTGACTTTTCTACTGTCCAAAAATAGTAACTTTTTGCATCTTGAGGATTTTTGAGCTATTCTTGTAGAATCATGATCAAGACTTGATAAAATGATGATTGTGACCTCAAAATAAGATGTTGACCAAAAATTCTGACTTTTGACTGCAAAATGACCATTTTTCCCTTGCAGTTGACTGTAGGTCAAATGGAGCTTTTGACTGTGCAAATTGGCACTATGAGTCTTGAAACTTGGCATGTAGGTGCTTGAGAATGTATATAGGCCCATGAGACTTGATTGAACCATTGAAAACCCCAAATTCCTTGAAAGAACTAAAACCCTAATTTCAGCTGTCTTAGGAGGTGACTTGACTTGTACAATCCTTGAACAATTTTGAGCAATTTGAGGATCATTCTTGACAAATCTTGAGGAATATGGGAGGGAAAATTTTGGGGTACAACAATAGCCAACATGCGATCTCAGGTTCAAAATGATCTAAGGAAGAACCTAGCCAATGGGAGATATCAGGTCTAAGATGATCTTAGGAAGAACCTAGCCAACGGTCAGTCTAAGGTTTTAAGATGATCGATTGGAAGAACCTAGCCAACGGGCAATCTAAGGTTCTAAGATGATTGATAGGAAGGAACCTATCCAACAGGCGATCTCAGCTTCTATGATGATCGATAGGAAGAACCTAGCCAACCGGTGATCTCTGGTTCTAAGATGATCTAATCAGGAGAACCTAGCGACCAGTCGATCTCAGGTTCTAAGATGATCTAAGAAAGAACCTAGCCAACAAGAGATCTCGGGTTCTAAGATGATCTATAGGAAGAACCTAGACAACTGGCGATCTCAGGTTCTTAGATGCTCGATTGGAAGAACCTAGCCAATGGGCAATCTCAGGTTCTAAGATGATCTAATAGGGAGAACCTAGCCAACGGGCGATCTCAAATTCTAAGATGATCTATAGGAAGAACCTAGCCAACGAGTGATCTCAAGTTCTAAGATGATATAAGGAAAAACCTAGCCAACGAGCGATCTCAGGTTCTAAGATAATCTAAGGAATAACCTAGCCAACGGGCGATCTCAGGTTCCAAGATGATCTAAGGAAAGACCTAGCCAATGGGTGATCTTAGGTTAGAAGATGATCTAATAGGGAGAACCTAGCCAACGGGCAATCTCAGGTTCTAAGATAATCTAAGGAAGAATCTAGCCATCGAGCGATCTCAGATTCTAAGATGATTTATAGGAAGAACCTAGCCAATGGGCGATCTCAGGTGGTAAGATGATCTAAGGTAGAACTTAGCCAACGAGCGATATTTTGTTCTAAGATGATCGATAGGAAGAACCTAGCCAACAAGCGATCTTAGGTTCTAAGATGATAGATAGGAAGAACCTCGCCTACGGGAGATCTCACGTTCTAAGAAGATATAATAGGGATAACCTAGCCACCCGACAATCTCAGGTTCTAAGATGATCTCAGGAAGAACCTAGCCAATGGGAAATCTCAAGTTCTAAGATGATTTATAGGAAGAACCTAGCCAACGGGCGATCTCAGGTTCTACGATGATCTAAGGAATAACCTAGCCAAAGGGCCATCTCAAGTTCTAAGATGATCGATTGGAAGAACCTAACCAACGGGAGATCTCAGGTTCTAAGATGATCTAAGGAAGGACCTAGCGAATGGATGATCTCAGGTTCTAATTTGATCAAAGGAAAGACCTATCCAACGGGCGATCTCAGGTTCTAAGATGATCGATAGGTAAAACCTAGCAAACAGGCGATCTCAGGGTTAAGATGGTATAAGGAAGAACCTAGCCAATGGGCGATCTCAGGTTCTAAGTTGATCGATATGAAGAACCTAGCCAACAGGCGATCTCAAGTTCTAAGATGATCTAATAGGGAGAACCTAGCCAGCAGGCGATCTCAGGTTCTAGGATGATCTATAGGAAGAATATAGCCAACAGGCGATCTCAGTTTCTAAGATGATCGATAGGAAGAACGTAGCCAACGAGCGATCTCAGGTTCTAAGTTGATCGATAGGAAGAACCTAGTCCACAAGAGATCTTAGGTTCTACAATGACGTAATAGGGAGAACCTAGCCAACGGGTGATCTCAGGTTCTATGTTAATTTAATTGGGAGAACCTAGCCAACGGGTGATCTCAGGTTCTAAGATGATCTAAGGAAGAACCTGGCCAACATGCGATCTCTGGTTCTAAGATGATCTATAGGAAGAACCTAGCCAACGGGAGATCTCAAGTTCTAAGATAATCTAAGGAAGAACCTATCGAACTGGCGATCTCAGGTTCTAAGATGATCTATAGGAAGAATCTAGCAAACATGCAATCTCAGGTTCTATAATGATCTAAGGAAGAACCTAACCAATAGGCGATCTCAGGTTCTAGGATGATCTAAGGAAGAACCTAGCCAATGGGAGATCTTAGGTTCTAAGATGATCTTAGGAAGCACCTAGACACCGAGAGATCTCAAGTTCTAAAATGATCGATAGGAAGAACCTAGCCAACGGGCGATCTCAGGTTCTAAGATGATCGATAGGAAGAACCTAGCCAACGGGCGATCTCAGCTTCTACGATGATCTAATAAGGAGAACCTAGCCAACGCGAGAACTCGGGTTCTAAGATGATCTATAGGAAGAACCTAGCCAACAAGTGATCTCAAGTTCTAAGATGATCTAAGGAAGAACCTAGGCAACGAGCGATCTCAGGTTCTAAGATAATCTAAGGAAGAATTTAGCCAACAGGCGATCTCAGGTTCTAAGATAATCTAAGGAAGAATCTTGCCATCGAGCGATCTTAGGTTAGATCATGATCTAATAGGAAGAACCTAGCCAATGGGAGATCTCAGGTGGTAAGATGATCTAAGGTAGAACCTAGCCAACGAGCGATATTTTGTTCTAAGATGATCGATAGGAAGAACCTAGCCAACAAGAGATCTTACGTTCTAAGATGATAGATAGGAAGAACCTCGCCAACGGGCGATCCCACGTTCTAAGAAGATATAATAGGGATAACCTAGCCACCCGGCGATCTCAGGTTCTAAGATGATCTCAGGAAGAACCTAGCCAATGGGAAATCTCAAGTTCTAAGATGATCTATAGGAAGAACCTAGCCAACGGGAGATATCAGGTTCTAAGATGATCTAAGGAAGAACCTAGCCAACGGGTGATCTCAGGTTCTAAGATGATCTATAGGAAGAACCTAGCCAACAGGCGATCTCAGTTTCTAAGATGATCGATAGGAAGTACCTAGCCAACGATTGATCTCAGGTTCTATGATGATCGATAGGAAGAACCTAGTAAACGAGCGATCTTAGGTTCTACGATGATCTAATAGGGAGAACCTAGCCAACGGGTGATCTCAGGTTCTAAGTTGATTTAATTGGGAGAACCTAGCCAAAGGGTGATCTCAGGTTCTAAGATGATCTAAGAAAGAACATATCCAACAGGCGATCTCAGGTTCTAAGATGATCTAAAGGAAGAACCTAGACAACGAGAGATCTCAGGTTCTAAGATTATCTAAGGAAGAACCTATCCAATGAGCGATCTAGGGTTTTAAGAAGATCGTTAGGAAGAATCTAGCCAACAGGAAATATCAGGTTCTATAATGATATAAGGAAGAACCAAGCCAACAGGCGATCTCAGGTTCTAAGATGATCTAAGGAAGAACCTAGCCAATGGGAGATCTCAGGTTCTAAGATGATCTTAGGAAGAACCTTGGCAACGATCAGTCTCAGGTTGTAAGATGATCGATAGGAAGAACCTAGCCAGCAGGCGATCTAAGGTTCTATGATGATCGATAGGAAGAACCTAGCCAACAGGCGATCTCATCTTCTATGATGATCGATAGGAAGAACCTAGCCAATGAGTGATCTCCGGTTTTAAGATGTTATAATCGGGAGAACATAGAAATTAGTCGATCTCAGGTTCTAAGATGATCTAATAAAGAACCTAGCCAACGAGAGATCTCAAGTTCTAAGATGATCTATAGGAAGAACCTAGCAAACTGGCGATCTCAGGTTCTAAGATGATCGATTGGAAGAACCTAGCCAACGGGCAATCACAGGTTATAAGATGATCTAATATGGAGAACCCAGCCAACGGGCGATGTCAAGTTCTAAGATGATCTATAGGAAGAACCTAGCCAACGAGTGATCTCAAGTTCTAAGATGATCTAAGGAAAAACTTAGCCAATGAGGGATCTCAGGTTCTAAGATAATCTAAGGAATAACCTAGCCAACGGGCGATCTCAGGTTCTAAGATGATCTAAGGAAATACCTAGCCAACGGGTGATCTCAGGTTAGAAGATGATCTAATAGGGAGAACCTAGCCAATGGGCAATCTCAGGTTCTAAGATAATCTAAGGAAGAATCTAGCCATCGAGCGATCTCAGGTTCTAAGATGATTTATAGGAAGAACCTAACCAATGGGCGATCTCAGGTTTTAAGATAATCTAAGGTAGAACCTAGCCAACTAGCGATATTTTTTTTTAAGATGATCGATAGGAAGAATCTAGCCAACCGGCGTTCTTAGGTTCTAAGATGATCGATAGGAAGAACCAAGCCAACGGGCAATCTCAGGTTTTCAAATGATCTAATAGGGATAACGTAGCCAACAGGCGATCTCAGGTTCTAAGATGATCTAGGGAAGAACCTAGCCAATGGGCAATCTCAAGTTCTAAGATGATCTATAGGAAGAACCTAGCCAACAGGCGATCTCAGTTTCTACGATGATCTAAGGAATAACCTAGCCAACGGGCGATCTCAAGTTCTAAGATAATCCAAGGAAGAACCTAGCCAATGGGCGATCTCAGGTTCTAAGATAATCGATAAGAAGAACCAAGCCAATGGGCGATCTTAGGTTCTAAGATGATCTAATAGGGAGAATCTAGCCAACCGGTGATCTCCGGTTATAAGATGATCTAATCAGGAGAACCTAGCGACCAGTCGATCTCAGGTTCTAAGATGATCTAAAAAAGAACCTAGCAAACAAGAGATCTCAGGTTCTAAGATGATCTATAGGAAGAACCTAGCGAACTGGCGATCTCAGGTTCTTAGATGCTCGATTGGAAGAACCTAGCCAACGGGAAATCTCAGGTTCTAAGATGATCTAATAGGGAGAACCTAGCCAATGGGCGATCTCAGATTCTAAGATGATCTATAGGAAGAACCTAGCCAACGAGTGATCTCATGTTCTAAGATGATATAAGGAAAAACCTAGCCAACGAGCGATCTCAGGTTCTAAGATAATCTAAGGAATAACCTAGCCAACGGGCGATCTCAGGTTCCAAGATGATCTAAGGAAAGACCTAGCCAATGGGTGATCTTAGGTTAGAAGATGATCTAATAGGGAGAACCTAGCCAACAGGCAATCTCAGTTTCTAAGATAATCTAAGGAAGAATCTAACCATCGAGCGATCTCAGGTTCTAAGATGATTTATAGGAAGAAACAATGCCAATGGGCGATCTCAGGTGGTAAGATGATCTAAGGTAGAACCTAGCCAACGAGCGATATTTTGTTCTAAGATGATCGATAGGAAGAACCTATCCAACAAGCGATCTTAGGTTCTAAGATGATAGATAGGAAGAACTTCGCCAACGGGAGATCTCACGTTCTAAGAAGATATAATAGGGATAACCTAGCCACCCGGCAATCTCAGGTTCTAAGATGATATCATGAAGAACATAGCCAATGGGAAATCACATGTTCTAAGATGATCTATAGGAAGAACCTAGCCAACAGGCGATCTCAGGTTCTACGACGATCTATGGAATAACCTAGCCAAAGGGCGATCTCAAGTTCTAAGATGATCTATTGGAAGAACCTAGCCAACAGGAGATCTCAGGTTCTAAGATGATCTAAGGAAGGACCTAGGCAATGGACGATCTCAGGTTATAATTTGATCAAAGGAAGGACCTATCCAACGGGCGATCTCAGGTTCTAAGATGATCGATAGGAAAAACCTAGCAAACAGGTGATCTCAGGTTCTAAGATGGTATAAGGAAGAACCTAGCCAATGGGCGATTTCAGGTTCTAAGTTGATCGATATGAAGAACCTAGCCAACGGGCGATCTTAATTCTAAGATGATCTAATAGGGAAAACCTAGCCAGCGGGGGATCTCAGGTTCTAAGATGATCTATAGGAAGAATCTAGCCAACAGGCGATCTCAGTTTCTAAGATGATCGATAGGAAGAACCTAGCCAACGAGCGATCTCAAGTTCTAAGATGATCGATAGGAAGAACCTAGTCAACAAGAGATCTTAGGATCTACAATGACCTAATAGGGAGAACCTAGCCAACGGGTGATCTCAGGTTCTATGTTGATTTAATTGGGAGAACCTAGCCAACGGGTGATCTCAGGTTCTAAGATGATCTAAGGAAGAACCTGGCCAACATGCGATCTCTGGTTCTAAGATGATCTAAAGGAAGAACCTAGCGAATGGGAGATCTCAAGTTCTAAGATAATCTAAGGAAGAACCTATCGAACTGGCGATCTCAGGTTCTAAGATGATCGATAGGAAGAATCTAGAAAACAGGCAATCTCAGGTTTTATAATGATCTAAGGAAGAACCTAACCAATAGGCGATCTCAGGTTCTAAGATGATCTAAGGAAGAACCTAGCCAATGGGAGATCTTAGGTTCTAAGATGATCTTAGGAAGCACCTAGACACCGAGAGATCTCAGGTTCTAAGATGATCGATAGGAAGAACCTAGCCAACGGGTGATCTCAGGTTCTAAGATGATCGATAGGAAGAACCTAGCCAACGGGCGATCTCAGCTTTTACGATGATCTAATAAGGAGAACCTATCCAACGGGAGAACTCAGGTTCTAAGATGATCTATAGGAAGAACCTAGCCAACAAGCGATCTCAAGTTCTAAGATGATCTAAGGAAGAACCTAGCCAACGAGCGATCTCAGGTTCTAAGATAATCTAAGGAAGAACCTAGCCAACGGGCGATCTCAGGTTCTAAGATAATCTAAGGAAGAATCTAGCCATCGAGCGATATCAGGTTAGAAGATGATCTAATAGGAAGAATCTAGCCAATGGGAGATCTCAGGTGGTAAGATGATTTAAGGTAGAACCTAGCCAACGAGCGATATTTTGTTCTAAAATGATCGATAGGAAGAACCTACACAACAAGCGATCTTAGGTTCTAAGATGATAGATAGGAAGAACCTCACCAATGGGCGATCTCACGTTCTAAGAAGATATAATAGGGATAACCTAGCCAACCGGCGATCTCAGGTTCTAAGATGATCTCAGGAAGAACCTAGCCAATGGGAAATCTCAAGTTCTAAGATGATCTATAGGAAGAACCTAGCCAACGGGCGATCTCAGGTTCTAAGATGATCGATCGGAAGAACCTAGCCAACGGGAGATCTCAGGTTCTAAGATGATCTAAGGAAGGACCTAGCCAATGGACGATCTCAGGTTCTAATTTGATCAAAGGAAGGACCTATCCAACGGGAGAGAACCTAGCCAATGGGTGATCTCAGGTTCTAAGTTGATCGATATGAAGAACCTAGCCAACGGGAGATCTCAAGTTCTAAGATGATCTAATTGGGAGTACCTAGCCAACGGGAGATCTTAGGTTCTAAGATGATCTAAGAAGAACCTAGCCAGCGGGCGATCTCAGGTTCTAAGATGATCTATAGGAAGAATCTAGCCAACAGGCGATCTTAGTTTCTAAGATGATCGATAGGAAGAACCTAGCCAATGAGACATCTCAGGTTTTAAGATGATCATAGGAAGAACCTAGTCAACAAGAGATCTTAGTTCCTACAATGACCTAATAGGGAGAATCTAGCCAACGGGTGATCTCAGGTTCTATGTTGAATTAATTGGGAGAACCTAGAAAAAGGGTGATCTCAGGTTCTATGTTGAATTAATATGAAGAACCTAGCCAACACGCGATCTCTGGTTCTAAGATGATCTATAGGAAAAACCTAGCCAACGGGAGATCTCAAGTTCTAAGATAATCTAAGGAAGAGCCTATTGAACTGGCGATCTCAGGTTTTAAGATCATCGATAGGAAGAACTTAGCCAACAAGCAATCTCAGGTTCTATAATCATCTAAGAAAGACCTAACCAATAGGCGATCCCAGGTTCTAAGATGATCAAAGGAAAAACCTAGCCAATGGGAGTTCTCAGGTTCTATGATGATCTTAGGAAGCACCTAGCCACCGAGAGATCTCAGGTTCTAAGATGATCAATAGGAAGAACCTAGCCAACAGGCGATCTCAAGTTCTAAGATGATCGATAGGAAGAACCTAGCCAACGGGCGATCTCAGCTTCTACGATGATCTAATAAGGAGAACCTAGCCAACGGGCGAACTCAGGTTCTAAGATGATCTATAGGAAGAACCTAGCCAACAAGTGATCTCAAGTTCTAAGATGATCTAAGGAAGAACCTAGCCAACGAGCGATCTCAGGTTCTAAGATAATCTAAGGAAGAACCTAGCCAACAGGCGATATTAGGTTCTAAGATGATCTAAGGAAGGACCTAGCCAACGGGTGATCACAAGTTAGAAGATGATCTAATAGGGAGAACCTAGCCAACGGGAAATCTTAGGTTCTAAGATAATCTAAGGAAGAATCTAGCCATCGAACGATCTCAGGTTCTAAGATGATTTAAAGGAACAACCTAGCCAATGGGCGATCTCAAGTTTTAAGATGATCCAAGGTAGAACCTAGCCAATGAGCGATATTTTGTTCTAAGATGATCGATAGGAAGAACCTAGCCAACAGGCGATCTTAGGTTCTAAGATGATCGATAGCAAGAACCTAGCCAACGGGCGATCTCAGGTTCTAAGATGATCGAAGGAAGAACCTAGCCAATGGGAAATCTCGGGTTCTAAGGTGATTTATAGGAAGAACCTAACCAACAGGAAATCTCAGGTTCTACGATGATCTAAGGAATAACTTAGCCAACAGGCGTTTTCAAGTTCTAAGATGATCGATAGGAAGAACCTAGCCAACGGGAGATCTCAAGTTATAAGATGATCTAAGAAAGGACCTAGCCAATGGACGATCTCAGGTTCTAATTTGATCAAATGAAGGACCTAGCCAACGGGCGATCTCAGGTTCTAATATGATCGAGGAAGAACCTAGAAAACAGGAGATCTCAGGTTCTAAGATGGTATAAGGAAGAACCTAGCCAATGGGAGATCTCAGGTTCTAAGTTGATCGATATGAAGAACCTAGCCAACGGGCGATCTCAGGTTCTAAGATGATCTAATAGTGAGAACCTAGCCAACGGGAGAACTCAGGTTCTAAGATGATCTAAGGAAGAACCTAGCCAATGGGCGATCTCAGGTTCTAAGATGATCTAAGGAAGGACCTAGCCAACGGGCGATCTCAGGTTAGAAGATGATCTAATAGGAAGAACCTAGCCAACGAGCAATCTCAGGTTCTAAGATAATATTAGGAAGAATCTAGCCATCGAGCGATCTCAAGTTTTAAGATGATTTAAAGGAAGAACCTAGCCAATGGGCGATCTCAGTTTTTAAGATGATCTAAGGTAAACCCTAGACAACAAGCGATATTTTGTTCTAAGATGATCGATAGGAAGAACCTAGCCAACATGCGATCTTAGGTTCTAAGATGATCGATAGGAAGAACCTAGCCAATGGGCGATCTCAGGTTCTAAGATGATTGAAGGAATAACCTAGCCAATGGGAAATAGCAGGTTCTAAGGTGATCTATACGAATAACCTAGCCAACAGGCAATCTCAGGTTCTACGATGATCTAAGGAATAACCTAGCCAAAGGGTAATCTCAAGTTCTAAGATGATCTATAGGAAGAACCTAGCCAACGGGCGATGTCAGGTTCTACGATGATCTAAGGAATAACCTAGCCAACGGGCGATCTCAGGTTCTAAGATGATATAAGGAAGAACCTAGCCAATGGGCGATCTCAGGTTCTCAGATGATCGATAGGAAAAACCTATCCAATGGGCGATCTCAGGTTCTAAGATGATGGATAGGAAAAACCTAGCAAACAGGCGATCTCAGGTTCTAAGATGATCTAAGGAAGAACCTAGCCAATGGGCGATCTCAGGTTCTAATTTGATCGATATGAAGAACCTAGATATGATGGGTGGGAATGAGAACTGACTTTTTTGGAATGCTGGTTCGCGTTTGCGTTTGTTTTTGTAAAATGTCGCGGTAAGCAAGAGTCGCCACCGTCTTTTATTTTATCCAACAAGGAAAGGACAAAAGCACAGAAAAATTCCTTTTCGAGATGTTTCTCGGGTTCGGGAGGTAGATTATAGAAAGGGATGGTGTTAGCACGCTTTCTATCCGTGGTTATCCACGGGCTCTTAGGTACTTGCTCATTATGTTTTCAAAAGTTTGCTTTTCTTTGTTATTGTGGGGATTGAAAAGAGTTTTGTTTTTTAAGAGAGTGTAAGTGCGAAAAGTTTTGTTTTGTTTTAAAAAGAGCAAGTACTTAAGAACATCTACCTACTCAAAAATGAATTAAACTGTACAAATGTCCTTTAGACAGTGCTATCCCACTATTGAGGAGTAGGTAGCACCGTCGTCGGAGTTTTCGGGTCAATTCGATTTAAGGGACGTGTGGCCACTAAATCAATGTTAGGATGCCTTAGTGGTAACCCTAATGTCTTAGATCATTTTATCCGAGGCAACCGTTTCGAGGCAACTTATGATCTTTGGACAAAAGGACGACCTCTAAAACTTCCTATACTCAATGACCACGTTCGAGGCAACCAAGTGAGGCGTACCCTAAGAGTGGCATGTGCGAGTGTGTCAATTTTCAGTTTATATTATCTTTGTACATGTTAATGATGAGCTAAGGTTGATTTTAAATTAAAGGTTAATCTTGTCATGCATAGCCTATTATTCATACATCTAGCAGTTAATGGTTGCGGAAATTAAATTGCGGCAATTTTAAATCTAAGCTATTACAAGGCGTCGGGTATTGACATCGCCAAAGACAAACCCTTAAAATTAAATGCGAAAAAGTAAATAAAAGCGGTAATTAAAATCCTAAGTTAAAGCTATTACATCCTCGGAGCAATTACAGTTATGGATCAAAAATAATATGCGCGCGAGAAAATTGAATCGGAACGTCCTAGGGTTTTGACCCTTTTTATTTAAAGAAAGCATCTTTTTTGTTCTTTTTTGAATTAAGGATTAAGTCTAAATTAATAATGGAATTAATTAATTAAAAGAAAATATTTTTTTGATTTTTATTTTAATTAAGGAAATAAAATCAGAAATATGAAAAAAAACCTAATTCTAAGTCAATTTTAATTTATTGCAAAATATGTTGGTATTAAACCTAATTAAAAAAACTAAATTAATTGGTTAATGGTTTATTTACAAAAATAAAAGAGTGAAGTTAATAAATATTATTTTTTGTGTTTTCTAAATTTTTATGAGAAGAATTTTTATGGTTTATTTACAAAAATAAAATAGTGAAGTTAATAAATAATGAAAACAAATTAAATAAAAAAAGAAAATAGAAAAGAAGTAAACCAAAGGGGGGGGGGGGGGGGGGGTTGGGCCCTAAATCAAGAGGTTTTGGTCAGCGTTTTCTTGGCCCAAACATATTTCAGCCTGCTTTGACTTTCAGATTGCATGTGCGCTTGTTGACCAGGGTTCATGGTGAACCTCCATCCTGGACTATTGGATCTGAATCATGAACTACCTGGCCTTTGAGATCTGTAGGTATATGGTGCTCCCTGCCTGAAGCACTGCATGTGAACGCCTGAAACAAAATGATAACAAAGTTTGGGGGACCTGGGATTCGAACCCAAGTCCCAAGAGACAATTCAACCAACATGCTACCAACTGAGCCATGGTGTTAACCTGTTAGTGGAATAGAAGCTAAATATTATATAGAAAAAATTCAATTATGCCTGGCCAAAAATAAAAACGCGCAATTGATTCAAACGAACCAATCACGCTCCACCATGTAATCGTCTTCTTCACAAGACCTGGTTCGTTTACCTGCAAATTTTTATCCGCAAGAAGGTTCCTAGGATATCTCCAAAATCCTCCCTTGGCCACGTAAACGCAAGCTAAGAGTGCCAATGCACTCGTCTCTCTCCCCTGAACTCATCCATGGCCATTATTTGCATTGATTTTGCCTGCAATTAAAAACCCCAAAAACGAGATACACGAACCCTAGAACTGGGCATGGCGTTACAGGCTATGAAAATAAAATTCAATGATGCCAAAAGTCTCAGAATACAACACAGAGTATGAATATGCAATTATTTCAATGAAAGGATGCAAGATTGAAGCTTTACGATTCCATAAGTATGGAGGTTCAGAGCGATACTTACAGGGCTTTTTGGGGCAGGAGAGCACACGAGAATGATTGGTACTGCTTCAGTGAGGTCCAAGGAAGCGATTGGAACCTTTGTTTGATACTGAAAAGGTCTCTGAGTGCAATTTCAGATCCAAGGTTCTCAAGCTTTTTTCTCAAAGTTGTGTGGCCGTTTCTGTAGAGTTTTGTCTGTGTTCTTCCCGTGTGTTTGATTTGTGAGGCTTGAGGTTTATATAGACAAAGGAATTTAGGTCAACATTTGTGTATCAAATCTTGGTTCATTATGATGAAGAGATTTGATTTTATTTCTTCATAAAGACTTGCTATATTTGATTCTATCACATGCCAATCTATTTTCATGCGTTACTGCCAGCCTGTTATGAGTTGTTTGGGCCTCCAACATGATGAAAATCGAAAGCTGACTTGCCCTTTCAGATCCACTTCCCTTCGAATTTGCTCTCTTTGATAGCTTCAAAGCTCCACTTCGAATTACTCCAACTTCAATTGCATAGCCCCTTCGATTGAGCCTCCCTCTGCTTCGATTTCTTGATTCGAAAAGGATCACCCTGGTCGAATAAGCTCTTGTAGGGTTGGGAGCAAACAAGGCAAAAATCTGGCCTTTAATTCAAATAATTGAGTCCACAATCAAAATTTAATTATTTCTATATTTGCAAGGAACGCGTGTCATTGTGAACTTTGGGTGAACCTGGACATGTTAGGATATGTGTTTTTACTTAGTCATGCCAGCCTACTTCATTCCTTCGAATCTGCCTTCTTTGCCAGCTTCAAAGTCCAATTCGAATCTATTTAGAACATTCCCTATTAGACAACTTCGACCAGCCCTTGGCCTTGTGATGAGTCTAAGTTCTGATTCGAAGTGTTCATAACTTCCTTCATCAGAGCATCTTAGATTAAGAGAAACTCTGCACTGAAATGCCAATCGAAAGGTGTTGTTCATGCTAATCGAAGGACATGGTTAAAATGCTTGTCGAAGCTGCCTTGACACAATGCTAGATCGAAGGATCCCTTGGCATGCCAATTGAAAGGCTTGGCCCAGGGTGCCAAACGAAAAGGTCTTTCAGAATTCCAATCGAAGGCCTTGACACAATGCCAAACGAAGTGCTTGTCCATAATGCCAATCGAAGTGCTTGTCCATAATGCCAATCGAAGCATTTTTGTAATGTCAATCGAAGTGCTTGTCCATAATGCCAATCGAAGCATTTTTGGAATGTCAATCGAAGTGCTTGTCCATAATGCCGATCGAAGCATTTTTGGAATGTCAATCGAAGGGTCTTTCAGAATGCCAATCGAAAGGTACTTAAAGCACCACTCAAAAATTTTCTTTTTCCTTAGGCAAGGGTTTGTGATCAACCATGCAGGGGGAAGACTTTGGAAAACATGAGAGGGAAAATTTCGGGGTACAACAGTTTCCTCTGTTCAATCTTCTTAAACCTGAGGATGTAGATTGACTTGCATGCCTTTCTTGATCCGAAGATGGAAGATGATTGAACACTAGAGTGCCCAGAAATTTGCACTCGCATGGTGTAGTATCAACATTGTGATGTCAGGAATAGGCTTACAGATGCCATTTGGAGATTGTTTGTAGGAGGATGGGCTTATAGATGCCATCTGCTTGAGTGATTGTTGGACTGTATCTATAAGCCGGAACTGGATGATTGCCAGAATTGCATCTGTATCTGTAGCGTATCTGAAATGTATTTGAATGAGTGACAGAATGACATCCGAATCTGGATCGTATCTGGACTGTTATTTGAAGGTATCTGATTGCCTGTCATTAACTGGAAGAAATAAATCTAACCAGAGGAGGTCTTTAGTTGCCTGTTTTAACTGGAAGAAATAGATCTAACCAGAGAAGGTCTCTTTTGATAATGATGTGTGATGAAGGAATCTGGGACGATTGCTACTCCAAACAGATGATGAAGGAATCTTGGACGATTACTACCTCAGCAGGATGATGAAGGAATCTTGGATGACTTCTACCTCAGCAGGATGATGAAGGAATCTTGGACGATTACTACCTCAGCAGGATGATGAAGGAATCTTGGATGACTTCTACCTCAACAGGATAATGAAGGAATCTTGGACGATTACTACCTCGGCAAGATGATGAAGGAATCTTGGATGACTTCTACCTCAGCAGGATGATGAAGGAATCTTGGATGATTACTACCTCAGCAGGATGATGAACGAATCTTGGATGACTTCTACCTCAGCAGGATGATGAAGGAATCTTGGAAGATTACTACCTCAGCAGGATGATGAAGGAATCTTGGATGACTTCTACCTCAGCAGGATGATGAAGGAATCTTGGACGATTACTACCTCAGCAGGATGATGAAGGAATCTTGGATGACTTCTACCTCAGCAGAATGATGAAGGAATCTTGGATGATTACTACCTCAGCAGGATGATGAAGGAATCTTGGATGACTACTACCTCAGCAGGATGGTGAAGGAATCTTGGATGACTACTACCTCAGCAGGATGGTGAAGGAATCTTGGACGATTACTACCTCAGCAGGATGATGAAGGAATCTTGGATGACTTCTACCTCAGCAGGATGATGAAGGAATCTTGGATGATTACTACCTCAAAAGGTAATGACTTTTATCTGTTGATCGATCTTTCCTGAAAAGGTAAAGAGTTAGTTGTATGCAATGTCATGATGTATGCATTGTGTAATGATGTTCTCAAAATAAATGAGATTCATGTTATATGTATTTTGTATGCATATGCTATGAATGTTATTGAAATGTAATTTTGTCTTGGAGAATAAATTCTTGACAAGTGTTGGGGAGTTAATAAATCCTGGACTGCCGTTGAAGAGTAGGTATGTCTTCAAACTTTGCTTAGAATGTTTCCACTGAGGATCCTTGATTTGTTGAGGAGAACTCCATTGGGGAAAGTTGTGAGCTCTGTGGATAGTATTGATTCATTCTTAGGGAACAAGTTCAGGAGTCTCGGTTGTCCGTTACTCTACTGGGGAGTCAAAGTTAAACTGACATCTGGTCGGGTCCAGGTTTCACAGTAACTTGCTGGGGATTGTAGAGTAGTCTACTAGGGAAGAGGAGTTGTGGTCATTTAATTTGTAGTAGTCGGAGAGGCAAACTCAAGCTGGGGAATCCTGGTGTTGTTGGGGAAATAAAACATGTCGTCAGTCCGCTAGAGAGGTGACATCTTCGTTGGGGGAAGTCCTCGAGGATTCTTGAGGTTGATTCAGCTGGGGAAAGGTTTTCAGAGATTAAACCCTTGCTGGGAGTCATCCTATGAGAAGGATTTTGGGGAGATTTGTCATTGCCCCTAGTAGCAAGTGTTTGTGACATTGCCAGAAAATGTTTAATTGTACGTAACCCTTCACTGAGATTGATGTTCAATGCCCCAAGTGACGGAGATGGAGACTTGCCCCTGGTTACTCTGCACTTCTTCAGAGATTTCTTGAAATCCTTACTGGACTGCCCCAGGTGTGATGGATAGTGACATGTCAAGTCCCCTTGTTGATAGGAGATTTGTCAATGGAAGTGTCATCTTTTTTGAAGTGATTTTGTTCACTGAGAGGGCTTTCGTTCATCGGATATTCGTTGTGTGAATTTATCCGTTGTCAAACAAATAGCCAAATGCAAACTGTGATATTCAAATAATGCAAAGTTTATGCTTGTCTCAAAGGTTTTTTTGAAAAATGCGTTTTTTTTTAGCAGAAAACTTTTTATAAGACAAATTCAACACAAGATTTAGCGCAAAGCCTTACAGGAGTCAGGATACCTTTTGTAACAGTATGCTTTCGAACTAACCCATGCTTCAGTTAGGACTTTTGAAGGGTTGTAACGTGGCTTGGTTCACGGTTTAAGAAACAAAGGATAAAGGCTCAAAGTATATTTGTACCCACCAGCTCTTCGTGATGTTCTTCAATCCTAAACTCAGTTAATTGTGCGTCAAACTCTATTCGAATTTGGAACGACGTTTTGGTGATGGTTCACACAAGTTGGATTTTGGAAAGCAGTCATTTTTGCAACATTTTTCATGTTGTTGAAGATTTGTAGTGACCTCGTTCTTTTGATTTGTTATCCCTAACTTTTGCCTGACTGTTCCTGTTTTCGAGATTACAGTCAGCGGGATGCCCCAACTTTCTTAAGCCTCCTTTATAGGTTTTGGCTCAGTGGGCTTTTTTTCTTTTTTGAGAGATTGACTGCCTATGAGATAAGGAACCACCACTGTCTTTTGATTCCAGAGGAATGCTTTTGATGTCGTTCGTTGTATTATGAACTGAGAGTTTTGCGACTTCAATGCGCATCTTTTGAATTAACTGAGAGACTACCCTGCCCCAGGTTTAAATTAAAGGTTTCAATTTGTGTTTAAAACAGAAAACTCCTACTTCTTTGGCTCGAAGGGGTTGACTAGGGATTATCTTCCTTATAACTCCAGTGTTTAGGATTTGAAAGAAACGCCTGTACATCGTCACCAAGGTCTGTCCAAAAGCATACTGTATGAGATTATGGCATTGTTTCGTCATCCTCCCTCTAAAGACTTGTAACTTTTAGCAAGAGTTGAATGTCATAAAAAACATAGTTTAAATGTAATGAGTGGATCAAATCAAGACAAACATATGTAATGCATTAATGAAACAGAGTTTGACATTAATAGATAATTGTTCGAATAACAAAGAGATTACAACTTGAAAATTCAAATGAACAAAAGCTTTCAATGATTCGTCATAGGAGCAGTGATTATGTTTGGGGTCTCCGGAGGGTCAAACTTGATGTCCTTGGCATCAATCAAGTCTTGAATCTTGTTCTTCAGAGTCCAACAGTTGTTTGTGTCATGTCCCGGACTGTCACAGTGGTATGCACACCTTTCATTGGGATGATAGGTAAGAGCGGAAGTATTTGGGTTCCGTGGAGGAGCCTTTAATGTAATCAGCTATGCCTTCAACATGTGTTGTAGCGCTTGATTCAGTGACATGTTGATCTTGGTAAATTGCCTCCTGGGCATGTTTGGCTTACTCTGATCAAACCATTGTTCTTGGCAAGGTATTTGTTGGGCCTGTGAGGTAGTAACAACTTAGAGAGGTCTATTCTTCGTCAAACCAAACCTTTGACTTCTCGGAAGTTGATTAATGACTTGGTCCCCGGCCTTGACTGTTTGCTTCATGTTGTTGTATTTGTCTTGATGAAGCTGGTTGATCATGGTTCTCAAATCTTCTTGTTCCCGAGCTAAGCCTTGGATAAGAGCCATCGGCCCTAGCATTTGGGTTTTCATGGCACTCAACTCAGCTTGTAGTTGTTCCAGCCGTTCGTCCTTATTGTCTTTAGGACTTTTCTTGACCAAATTCCCCATGAGGAGTGTTCTCAACTCTTCCTGCCCCTTGGATAGGTTTAGGAAGATTTCCCTGAACTGAATCTCTTGAGTATGAAGATCTTGATTATCTGGTTGGAAAGCCATTGCTGAAATAAACAGCGAGAACATGAGAGACCTGTACTGGAAGACCTGTTATGCAATGATATGTATGATATATGTATGCAATGTTTTCAAGGATCTCGCGGGGTAAACAAGAAACTGTTAGAATTTGAATCTTGTAGCTTTGATTGAAGGAACTTCATGTTGCTAAGAGTCCTTCCTCAAGAGTCAAGCTCACCATATCGAGTGGGTCATAGCCACTGACTCAAGTTATCGTTCTTGGATTTCTAGACACCCTTGGTTAGAGGAAAATAAATCCCCTTTGCCCCTTGCTAGCCATTTGATTTACCATAACCTGCATCACAGACCCTTGAGATCCTTGAAATGGTTAAGGAAATGTTAAGGCATGATGTTATGATGTGTATGCTATGCATTTAAGCAAAAGCGTGAGGTGATGTAAGTAAACCCTGCAATAAGTCCAAATTATTGGATAAGGACTGTAAACAAAACCTGCAAGGAACTCATGTTGTCAGATAACAAGAATGTGCAAGTAGTTCAAGTTTGAAGGCACACAAGTCACACATATAGCCTTATGTTTAGGCTGGCGTGGAGTTTAGGCATGACACTCTTTCAGTTTAGTTGGTTTAAACCTATCCTAAAAATAGTAACCGGGTTCTAGAGGATCTCAATATCACTGACTACCCTCAATCGGTCATAATTCCAGTTTGGCAACCTTTTCTTGCGGCCGGAATCATCGCGAGAGTTTAGTCTCAATGAGTGTAGCATACTGCTACTGTTCTATGGCTAAGTTGGTCAATTTAAGGTTCTAAGGTCAGTTGGTGCTTAATGACTCCTTAGAAGACCCATATTCTCCTCATTTCAACACAAGGGATATCGATACAAACTAAGGTGCCACACCAATGTAGCTACTGCTTCATCCGTGTCGGTATACGCCGGACAGATCCCTCACAGTTTATTGCTACTTACCTAAAGGGTATCCCCAGATCCAGGTTATGATCTATAGAACTCCGATACAAGCCCACAAAATTTAAAGCATACAAAGTAATACAATTGAAAACACAAGTGATCTAATCCTAAGGTACACCTCACTTATAGATCCCCAGCAGATTCACCAGTTCTGTGATCGATGGGAACGAGAACTGACTGTTTTGGAATGCTGGTTCGCGTTTGCGTTTGTTTTTGCAAAATGTCGCGGTAAGCAAGAGTCGCCACCGTCTTTTATTTTATCCAACAAGGAAAGGACAAAAGCACAGAAAAATTCATTTTCGAGATGTTTCTCGGGTTCGGGAGGTAGATTATAGAAAGGGAAGGTGTTAGCACCCTTTCTATCCGTGGTTATCCACGGGTTCTTAGGTACTTGCTCACTATGTTTTCAAAAGTTTGCTTTTCTTTGTGTTTGTGGGTTTTGAAAAGAGTTTTGTTTTTGAAGAGAGTGTAAGTGCGAAAAGTTTTGTTTTGTTTTAAAAAGAGCAAATAGTTAAGAACATCTACCTACTCAAAAAGGAATTAAACTGTACAAATGTCCTTTAGACAGTGCTATCCCACCATTGAGGAGTAGGTAGCACCGTCGTTGAAGTTTTCGGGTCAATTCGATTTAAGGGACGTGTGGCCACTAAAGCAATGTTAGGACGCCTTAGTGGTAACCCTAATGTCTTAGATCATTTTATCCGAGGCAACCGTTTCGAGGCAACTTATGATCTTTGGACAAAAGGACGACCTCTAAAACTTCCTATACTCAATGACCACGTTCGAGGCAACCAAGTGAGGCGTACCCTAAGAGTGGCATGTGAGAGTGTGTCAATTTTCAGTTTATATTATCTTTGTACATGTTAATGATGAGCTATGGTTGATTTTAAATTAAAGGTTAATCTTGTCATGCATAGCCTATTATTCATACATCTAGCAGTTAATGGTTGCGGAAATTAAATTGCGGAAATTTTAAATCTAAGATATTACAAGGCGTCGGGTATTTACATCGCCAAAGACAAACCCTTAAAATTAAATGCGAAAAAGTAAATAAAAGCGGTAAATAAAATCCTAAGTTAAAGCTATTACATCCTCGGAGCAATTACAGTTATGGATCAAAAATAATATGCACGCGAGAAAATTGGATCGGAACGTCCTAGGGTTTTGACCCTTTTTATTTAAAGAAACCATATTTTTTGTTCTTTTTTGAATTAAGGATTAAGTCTAAATTAATAATGGAATTAATTAATTAAAAGAAAATATTTTTTTGAGTTTTATTTTAATTAAGGAAATAAAATCAGAAATATGAAAAAAAAACTAATTCTAAGTCAATTTTAATTTATTGCAAAATATGTTGGTATTAAACCTAATTAAAAAAACTAAATTAATTGGTTAGTGGTTTATTTACAAAAATAAAATAGTGAAGTTAATAAATATTATTTTTTGTGTTTTCTGATTTTATATGAGAAGAATTAAGGGTTGATTAATTAACAATAAAAATAATGAAAACAAATTAAATAAAAAAAGAAAATAGAAAAGAAGTAAACCAAAGGGGGGGTTGGGCCCCAAATCAAGAGGTTTTGGTCAGCGTTTTCTTGGCCCAAACATATTCCAGCCTGCTTTGACTTTCAGATTGCATGTGCGCTTGTTGACCAGGGTTCATGGTGAACCTCCATCCTGGACTATTGGATCTGAATCTGGAACCACCTAGCCTTTGAGATCTGGAGGTATATGGTGCTCCCTTCCTGAAGCGCTGCATGTGAATGCCTGAAACAAAATGATAACAAAGTTTGGGGGACCTGGGATTCGAACCTAGGTCCCAAGAGACAATTCAACCAACGTGCTACCAACTGAGCCATGATGTTAACCTGTTAGTGGAATATAAGCTAAATATTATATAGAAACAATTCAATTATGCCTGGCTAAAAATAAAAAACGCGCAATTGATTCAAATGAACCAATCACGCTCCACCATGTAATCGTCGTCTTCACAAGACCTGGTTCGTTTACCTGCGGATTTTTATCCGCAGGAAGGTTCCTAGGATCTCTCCAAAATCCTCCCTTGGCCACGTAAACACAAGCTAAGAGTGCCAATGCACTCGTCTCTCTCCCCTGAACTCATCCATGGCCATTATTTGCATTCAATTGCATAGCCCCTTCGATTGAGCCTCCTTCTTCTTCGATTGCTTTATTAGAAAAGGATCACCCTGGTCGAATCAGCTCTTGTAGGGTTGGGAGCAAACAAGGCAAGAATCTGGCCTTTAATTCAAATAATTGAGTCCACAATCAGCATTTAATTATTTCTATATTTGCAAGGGACGCATGCCATTGTGAACTTTAGGTGAACCTGGACAGGTTAGGATATGTGTTTTTACTTAGTCATGCCAGCCTACTTCATTCCTTCGAATCTGCCTTCTTTGCCAGCTTCAAAGTCCAATTCGAATCTATTTAGAACATTCCCTATTAGACAACTTCGACCAGCCCTTGGCCTTGTGATGAGTCTAAGTTCTGATTCGAAGTGTTCAGAACTTCCTTCATCAGAGCATCTTAGATTAAGAGAAACAATGCACTGAAATATCATTTGAAGGTCATTTCATTCTGATATTCTTATTAAGGGAAACTCTGAAGTTCCAGTCGAAGTACATTCTGAAGTTCCAGTCCAAGGACCTTTTGAAATGCCAATTGAAGGGTATTTACTGAAATATCAATCGAAGAGTCCTTTGCTACACCAATCGAAAGACCTTGTTCAGATACCAATCGAAGGGTACTAATTAAAATTCCAATCGAAAGGCTTTGTTAACAGGCCAATAGAAAGGTGCTGTTCATGCTAATCGAAGGACATGGTTAACATGCCTGTTGAAGCTGCCTTGACACAATGCTAGATCGAAGGATCCCTTGGCATGCCAATTGAAAGGCTTGGCCCAGGGTGCCAAACGAAAAGGTCTTTCAGAATTCCAATTGAAGGCCTTGACACAATGCCAATCGAAGTGCTTGTCCATAATGCCAATCGAAGTGCTTGTCCATAATGCCAATTAAGGCATTTTGGGAATGTCAATCTAAGTGCTTGTCCATAATGCCAATCGAAGCATTTTTGGAATGTCAATTGAAGTGTTTATCCATAATGCCAATCAAAGCATTTTTGGAATGTCAATCGAAGGGTCTTTCAGAATGCCAATCGAAAGGTTCTTAAAGCACCACTCAAAAAATTTCTTTTTCCTTAGGCAAGGGTTTGTGATAAACCATGCAGGGGGAAGACTTTGGAAAACATGAGAGGGCAAATTTTGGGGTACAACACTAGCCAACGGGCGATCTTAGGTTCTAAGATGATCTAATAGGGATAACCTAGCCAACAGGATATCTCAGGTTCTAAAATAATCTAAGGAAGAACCTAGCCAGCGGACGATCTTAGGTTCTAAGATGATCTATAGGAAGAATCTAGCCAACAAGCGATCTCAATTTCTAAGATGATCGATAGGAATAATCTAGCCAACAAGCGATCTCAGGTTCTAAGATGATCGATAGGAAGAACCTAGTCAACAAGCGGTCTTAGGTTCTACAATGAACTAATAGGGAGAACCTAGCCAACGGGTGATCTCAGTCTATATGTTGATTTAATTGGGAGAACCTAGCCAACGGGTGATCTCAGGTTCTAAGATGATATAAGGAAGAACCTAGCCAACAGGCGATCTCTGGTTCTAAGATTATCTATAGGAAGAACCTAGCCAACGGGAGATCTCAGGTTCTAAGATAATCTAAGGAAGAACCTATCGAACTGGCTATCTCAGGTTCTAAGATGATCGATAGGAAGAACCTAACCAACAAGCAATCCCAAGTTCTATAATGATCTAAGGAAGAACCTAGCCAACAGGCGATCTCAGGTTCTAAGATGATCTAAGGAAGAACCAAGCCAATGGAAGATCTCAGGTTCTAAGATAATCTAAGGAAGAACCAAGCCAACGGGCGATCTTAAGTTCTAAGATGATCTAAGGAAGGACCTAGACAACGGGTGATCACAAGTTAGAAGATGATCTAATAGGGAGAACCTATCTAACGGGCAATCGCAGGTTCTAATATAATCTAAGGAAGAATCTAGCCATTGAGCGATCTCAGGTTCTAAGATGATTTAAAGGAACAACCTAGCCAATGGGCGATCTCAAGTTTTAAGATGATCAAAGGTAGAACCTAGCCAACGAGCGATATTTTGTTCTAAGATGATCGATAGGAAGAACCTAGCCAACAGGCGATCTTAGGTTCTAAGATGATCGATAGGAAGAACCTAGCCAACGGGCGATCTCAGGTTCTAAGATGATCGAAGGAAGAACCTAGCCAGTGGGCAATCTCAGGTTCTAATGTGATCTATAGGAAGAACCTAACCAACAGGCGATCTCAGGTTCTACGATGATCTAAGGAATAACCTAGCCAACGGGCGATCTGAAGTTCTAAGATGATCGATAGGAAGAACCTAGCCAATGGGAGATCTCAAGTTATAAGATGATCTAAGGAAGTACCTAGCCAATGGACGATCTCAGGATCTAATTTGATCAAAGGAAGGACCTAGCCAACGAGCGATCTAAGGTTCTAAGATGATCGATAGGAAGAACCTAGGAAACAGGCGATCTCAGGTTCTAAGATGGTATAAGGAAGAACCTAGCCAATGGGAGATCACAGGTTCTAAGTTGATCGATATGAAGAACTTAGCCAACAGGCGATCTCAGGTTCTAAGATGATCTAATTGTGAGAACCTAGCAACCGGTAGATCTCACGTTCTAATAAGATCTAAGGAAGAACCTAGCCAATGGGCGATCTCAGGTTCCAAGATGATCTAAGGAAGGACCTAGCCAACGGGCGATCTCAGGTTAGAAAATGATCTAATAGGGAGAACCTAGCCAACGAGCAATCTCAGGTTCTAAGATAATCTAAGGAAGAATCTAGCCATTGAGCGATCTCAGGTTCTAAGATGATTTAAAGGAAGAACCTAGCCAATGGGCGATCTCAGTTTTTAAGATGATCTAAGGTTAAACCTAGCCAACAGGCGATCTCAGGTTCTAAGATGATCGAAGGAAGAACCTAGCCAGTGGACAATCTCAGGTTCTAAGGTGATCTATAGGAAGAACCTAACCAACAGGAAATCTCAGGTTCTACGATGATCTAAGGAATAACCTAGCCAACGGGCGATCTCAAGTTCTAAGATGATCGATAAGAAGAACCTAGCCAATGGGAGATCTCTAGTTATAAGATGATCTAAGGAAGGACCTAGCCAATGGACGATCTCAGGATCTAATTTGATCAAAGGAAGGACCTAGCCAACGAGCGATCTAAGGGTCTAAGATGATCGATAGGAAGAACCTAGGAAACAGGCGATCTCGGGTTCTAAGATGGTATAAGGAAGAACCTAGCCAATGGGAGATCTCAGGTTCTAAGTTGATCGATATGAAGAACCTAGCCAACAGGCGATCTCAAGTTCTAATATGATCTAATTGTGAGAACCTAGCCAACGGGAGATCTCAGGTTCTAATATGATCTAAGGAACAACCTAGCCAATGGGCGATCTCAGGTTCCAAGATGATCTAAGGAAGGACGTAGCCAACGGGCGATCTCAGGTTAGAAGATGATCTAATTGGGAGAACCTAGCCAACGAGCAATCTCAGGTTCTAAGATAATCTAAGAAAGAATCTAGTCATTGAGCGATCTCAGGTTCTAAAATGATTTAAAGGAAGAACCTAGCCAATGGGCGATCTCAGTCTTTAAGATGATTTAAGGTTAAACCTAGCCAACGAGCGATATTTTGTTCTAAGATGATCGATAGGAATAACCTAGCCAGAGGGCAATCTCAGGTTCTAAGGTGATCTATAGGAAGAACCTAACCAACAGGCGATCTCAGGTTCTACGATGATCTAAGGAATAATCTAGCCAACGGACGATCTCAAGTTCTAAGATGATCTATAGGAAGAACCTAGCCAACGAGTGATCTCAAGTTATAAGATGATCTAAGGAAGGACCTAGCCAATGGACGATCTCAGGATCTAATTTGATCAAAGGAAGGACCTATCCAACGAGCGATCTAAGTTTCTAAGATGATCGATAGGAAGAACCTAGGAAACAAGCGATCTCAGGTTCTAAGATGGTATAAGGAAGAACCTAGCCAATGGGAGATCTCAGGTTCTAAGTTGATCGATATGAAGAACCTAGCCAACAGGCGATCTCAGGTTCTAAGATGATCTAATTGTGAGAACCTAGCCAACTGGAGATCTCAGATTCTAATATGATCTAAGGAAGAACCTAGCCAATGGGCGATCTCAGGTTCCAAGATGATCTAAGGTAGGACCTAGCCAACGGGCGATCTCAGGTTAAAAGATGATCTAATAGGGAGAACCTAGCCAACGAGCAATCTCTGGTTCTAAGATAATCTAAGGAAGAATCTAGCCATTGAGCGATCTCAGGTTCTAAGATGATTTAAAGGAAGAACCTAGCAATGGGCGATCTCAGTTTTTAAGATGATCTAAGGTTAAACCTAGCCAACGAGCGATATTTTATTCTAAGATGATCGAAGGAAGAACCTAGCCAGTGGGCAATCTCAGGTTCTAAGGTGATCTATAGGAAGAACCTAACCAACAGGAAATCTCAGGTTCTATGATGATCTAAGGAATAACCTAGCCAACCGGCGATCTCAAGTTCTAAGATGATCGATAGGAAGAACCTAGCCAACGGGAGATCTCATGTTATAAGATAATATAAGGAAGGACCTAGCCAATGGACGATATCAGGATCTAATTTGATCAAAGGAAGGACCTAGCTAACGAGCGATCTAAGGTTCTAATCTGATCAATAGGAGGAACCTAGGAAACAGGCGATCTCAGGTTCTAAGATGGTATAAGGAAGAACCTAGTTAATGGGTGATCTCAGGTTCTAAGTTGATCGATATGAAGAACCTAGCCAACAGGCGATCTCAGGTTCTAAGATGATCTAATTGTGAGAACCTAGCCAACGGGAGATCTCAGGTTCTAATATGATCTAAGGAAGAACCTAGCCAATGGGCGATCTCAGGTTCCAAGATGATCTAAGGAAGGACCTAGCCAACGCGCGATCTCAGGTTAGAAGATGATCTAATAGGGAGAACCTACCCAACGAGCAATCTCAGGTTCTAAGATAATCTAAGGAAGAATCTAGCCATTAAGCGATCTCAGGTTCCAAGATGATTTAAAGGAAGAACCTAGCAAATGGGCGATCTCAGTTTTTAAGATGATCTATGGTTAAACCTAGCCAACGAGCCATATTTTGTTCTAAGATGATCCAAGGAAGAACCTAGCCAGTGGGCAATCTCAGGTTCTAAGGTGATCTATAGGAAGAACCTAACCAACAGGCGATCTCAGGTTCTACGATGATCTAAGGAATAACCTAGCCAACGGGCGATCTCAAGTTCTAAGATGATCGATAGGAAGAACCTAGCCAACGAGAGATCTCAAGTTATAAGATGATCTAAGGAAGGATCTAGCCAATGGATGATCTCAAGATCTAATTTGATCAAAGGAAGGACCTAGCCAACGAGCGATCTAAGGTTCTAAGATGATCGATAAGAAGAACCTAGGAAACAGGCGATCTCAGGTTCTAAGATGGTATAAGGAAGAACCTAGCCAATGGGAGATCTCAGGTTCTAAGTTGATCGATATGAAGAACCTAGCCAACAGGCGATCTCAGGTTCTAAGATGATCTAATTGTGAGAACCTAGCAACCGGCAGATCTCACGTTCTAATAAGATCTAAGAAAGAACCTAACCAATGGGCGATCTCAGGTTCCAAGATGATCTAAGGAAGGACCTAGCCAACGGGCGATCTCAGGTTAGAAAATGATCTAATAGGGAGAACCTAGCCAACGAGCAATCTCAGGTTCTAAGATAATCTAAGGAAGAATCTAGCCATTGAGCGATCTCAGGTTCTAAGATGATTTAAAGGAAGAACCTAGCCAATGGGCGATCTCAGTTTTTAAGATGATCTAAGGTTAAACCTATCCAACAGGCGATCTCAGGTTCTAAGATGATCGAAGGAAGAACCTAGCCAGTGGTCAATCTCAGGTTCTAAGGTGATCTATAGGAAGAACCTAACCAACAGGAAATCTCAGGTTCTACGATGATCTAAGGAATAACCTAGCCAACGGGCGATCTCAAGTTCTAAGATGATCGATAGGAAGAACCTAGCCAATGGGAGATCTCTAGTTATAAGATGATCTAAGGAAGGACCTAGCCAATGGACGATCTCAGGATCTAATTTGATCAAAGGAAGGACCTAGCCAACGAGCGATCTAAGGGTCTAAGATGATCGATAGGAAGAACCTAGGAAACAGGCGATCTCGGGTTCTAAGATGGTATAAGGAAGAACCTAGCCAATGGGAGATCTCAGGTTCTAAGTTGATCGATATGAAGAACCTAGCCAACAGGCGATCTCAAGTTCTAATATGATCTAATTGTGAGAACCTAGCCAACGGGAGATCTCAGGTTCTAATATGATCTAAGGAACAACCTAGCCAATGGGCGATCTCAGGTTCCAAGATGATCTAAGGAAGGACGTAGCCAACGGGCGATCTCAGGTTAGAAGATGATCTAATTGGGAGAACCTAGCCAACGAGCAATCTCAGGTTCTAAGATAATCTAAGGAAGAATCTAATCATTGAGCGATCTCAGGTTCTAAAATGATTTAAAGGAAGAACCTAGCCAATGGGCGATCTCAGTCTTTAAGATGATTTAAGGTTAAACCTAGCCAACGAGCGATATTTTGTTCTAAGATGATCGATAGGAATAACCTAGCCAGAGGGCAATCTCAGGTTCTAAGGTGATCTATAGGAAGAACCTAACCAACAGGCGATCTCAGGTTCTACGATGATCTAAGGAATAATCTAGCCAACGGACGATCTCAAGTTCTAAGATGATCTATAGGAAGAACCTAGCCAACGAGTGATCTCAAGTTATAAGATGATCTAAGGAAGGACCTAGCCAATGGACGATCTCAGGATCTAATTTGATCAAAGGAAGGACCTATCCAACGAGCGATCTAAGTTTCTAAGATGATCGATAGGAAGAACCTAGGAAACAGGCGATCTCAGGTTCTAAGATGGTATAAGGAAGAACCTAGCCAATGGGAGATCTCAGGTTCTAAGTTGATCGATATGAAGAACCTAGCCAACAGGCGATCTCAGGTTCTAAGATGATCTAATTGTGAGAACCTAGCCAACTGGAGATCTCAGATTCTAATATGATCTAAGGAAGAACCTAGCCAATGGGCGATCTCAGGTTCCAAGATGATCTAAGGTAGGACCTAGCCAACGGGCGATCTCAAGTTAGAAGATGATCTAATAGGGAGAACCTAGCCAACGAGCAATCTTTGGTTCTAAGATAATCTAAGGAAGAATCTAGCCATTGAGCGATCTCAGGTTCTAAGATGATTTAAAGGAAGAACCTAGCAATGGGCGATCTCAGTTTTTAAGATGATCTAAGGTTAAACCTAGCCAACGAGCGATATTTTATTCTAAGATGATCGAAGGAAGAACCTAGCCAGTGGGCAATCTCAGGTTCTAAGGTGATCTATAGGAAGAACCTAACCAACAGGAAATCTCAGGTTCTATGATGATCTAAGGAATAACCTAGCCAACCGGCGATCTCAAGTTCTAAGATGATCGATAGGAAGAACCTAGCCAACGGGAGATCTCGTGTTATAAGATAATATAAGGAAGGACCTAGCCAATGGACGATATCAGGATCTAATTTGATCAAAGGAAGGACCTAGCTAACGAGCGATCTAAGGTTCTAATCTGATCGATAGGAAGAACCTAGGAAACAGGCGATCTCAGGTTCTAAGATGGTATAAGGAAGAACCTAGTTAATGGGTGATCTCAGGTTCTAAGTTGATCGATATGAAGAACCTAGCCAACAGGCGATCTCAGGTTCTAAGATGATCTAATTGTGAGAACCTAGCCAACGGGAGATCTCAGGTTCTAATATGATCTAAGGAAGAACCTAGCCAATGGGCGATCTCAGGTTCCAAGATGATCTAAGGAAGGACCTAGCCAACGCGCGATCTCAGGTTAGAAGATGATCTAATAGGGAGAACCTACCCAACGAGCAATCTCAGGTTCTAAGATAATCTAAGGAAGAATCTAGCCATTAAGCGATCTCAGGTTCCAAGATGATTTAAAGGAAGAACCTAGCAAATGGGCGATCTCAGTTTTTAAGATGATCTATGGTTAAACCTAGCCAACGAGCGATATTTTGTTCTAAGATGATCCAAGGAAGAACCTAGCCAGTGGGCAATCTCAGGTTCTAAGGTGATCTATAGGAAGAACCTAACCAACAGGCGATCTCAGGTTCTACGATGATCTAAGGAATAACCTAGCCAACGGGCGATCTCAAGTTCTAAGATGATCGATAGGAAGAACCTAGCCAACGAGAGATCTCAAGTTATAAGATGATCTAAGGAAGGATCTAGCCAATGGATGATCTCAAGATCTAATTTGATCAAAGGAAGGACCTAGCCAACGAGCGATCTAAGGTTCTAAGATGATCGATAAGAAGAACCTAGGAAACAGGCGATCTCAGGTTCTAAGATGGTATAAGGAAGAACCTAGCCAATGGGAGATCTCAGGTTCTAAGTTGATCGATATGAAGAACCTAGCCAACAGGCGATCTCAGGTTCTAAGATGATCTAATTGTGAGAACCTAGCAACCGGCAGATCTCACGTTCTAATAAGATCTAAGGAAGAACCTAGCCAATGGGCGATCTCAGGTTCCAAGATGATCTAAGGAAGGACCTAGCCAACGGGCGATCTCAGGTTAGAAAATGATCTAATAGGGAGAACCTAGCCAACGAGCAATCTCAGGTTCTAAGATAATCTAAGGAAGAATCTAGCCATTGAGCGATCTCAGGTTCTAAGATGATTTAAAGGAAGAACCTAGCCAATGGGCGATCTCAGTTTTAAGATGATCTAAGGTTAAACCTAGCCAACAGGAGATCTCAGGTTCTAAGATGATCGAAGGAAGAACCTAGCCAGTGGTCAATCTCAGGTTCTAAGGTGATCTATAGGAAGAACCTAACCAACAGGAAATCTCAGGTTCTACGATGATCTAAGGAATAACCTAGCCAACGGGCGATCTCAAGTTCTAAGATGATCGATAGGAAGAACCTAGCCAATGGGAGATCTCTAGTTATAAGATGATCTAAGGAAGGACCTAGCCAATGGACGATCTCAGGATCTAATTTGATCAAAGGAAGGACCTAGCCAACGAGCGATCTAAGGGTCTAAGATGATCGACAGGAAGAACCTAGGAAACAGGCGATCTCGGGTTCTAAGATGGTATAAGGAAGAACCTAGCCAATGGGAGATCTCAGGTTCTAAGTTGATCGATATGAAGAACCTAGCCAACAGGCGATCTCAAGTTCTAATATGATCTAATTGTGAGAACCTAGCCAACGGGAGATCTCAGGTTCTAATATGATCTAAGGAACAACCTAGCCAATGGGCGATCTCAGGTTCCAAGATGATCTAAGGAAGGACGTAGCCAACGGGCGATCTCAGGTTAGAAGATGATCTAATTGGGAGAACCTAGCCAACGAGCAATCTCAGGTTCTAAGATAATCTAAGGAAGAATCTAATCATTGAGCGATCTCAGGTTCTAAAATGATTTAAAGGAAGAACCTAGCCAATGGGCGATCTCAGTCTTTAAGATGATTTAAGGTTAAACCTAGCCAACGAGCGATATTTTGTTCTAAGATGATCGATAGGAATAACCTATCCAGAGGGCAATCTCAGGTTCTAAGGTGATCTATAGGAAGAACCTAACCAACAGGCGATCTCAGGTTCTACGATGATCTAAGGAATAATCTAGCCAACGGACGATCTCAAGTTCTAAGATGATCTATAGGAAGAACCTAGCCAACGAGTGATCTCAAGTTATAAGATGATCTAAGGAAGGACCTAGCCAATGGACGATCTCAGGATCTAATTTGATCAAAGGAAGGACCTATCCAACGAGCGATCTAAGTTTCTAAGATGATCGATAGGAAGAACCTAGGAAACAGGCGATCTCAGGTTCTAAGATGGTATAAGGAAGAACCTAGCCAATGGGAGATCTCAGGTTCTAAGTTGATCGATATGAAGAACCTAGCCAACAGGCGATCTCAGGTTCTAAGATGATCTAATTGTGAGAACCTAGCCAACTGGAGATCTCAGATTCTAATATGATCTAAGGAAGAACCTAGCCAATGGGCGATCTCAGGTTCCAAGATGATCTAAGGTAGGACCTAGCCAACGGGCGATCTCAAGTTAGAAGATGATCTAATAGGGAGAACCTAGCCAACGAGCAATCTCTGGTTCTAAGATAATCTAAGGAAGAATCTAGCCATTGAGCGATCTCAGGTTCTAAGATGATTTAAAGGAAGAACCTAGCAATGGGCGATCTCAGTTTTTAAGATGATCTAAGGTTAAACCTAGCCAACGAGCGATATTTTATTCTAAGATGATCGAAGGAAGAACCTAGCCAGTGGGCAATCTCAGGTTCTAAGGTGATCTATAGGAAGAACCTAACCAACAGGAAATCTCAGGTTCTATGATGATCTAAGGAATAACCTAGCCAACCGGCGATCTCAAGTTCTAAGATGATCGATAGGAAGAACCTAGCCAACGGGAGATCTCGTGTTATAAGATAATATAAGGAAGGACCTAGCCAATGGACGATATCAGGATCTAATTTGATCAAAGGAAGGACCTAGCTAACGAGCGATCTAAGGTTCTAATCTGATCGATAGGAAGAACCTAGGAAACAGGCGATCTCAGGTTCTAAGATGGTATAAGGAAGAACCTAGTTAATGGGTGATCTCAGGTTCTAAGTTGATCGATATGAAGAACCTAGCCAACAGGCGATCTCAGGTTCTAAGATGATCTAATTGTGAGAACCTAGCCAACGGGAGATCTCAGGTTCTAATATGATCTAAGGAAGAACCTAGCCAATGGGCGATCTCAGGTTCCAAGATGATCTAAGGAAGGACCTAGCCAACGCGCGATCTCAGGTTAGAAGATGATCTAATAGGGAGAACCTACCCAACGAGCAATCTCAGGTTCTAAGATAATCTAAGGAAGAATCTAGCCATTAAGCGATCTCAGGTTCCAAGATGATTTAAAGGAAGAACCTAGCAAATGGGCGATCTCAGTTTTTAAGATGATCTATGGTTAAACCTAGCCAACGAGCGATATTTTGTTCTAAGATGATCCAAGGAAGAACCTAGCCAGTGGGCAATCTCAGGTTCTAAGGTGATCTATAGGAAGAACCTAACCAACAGGCGATCTCAGGTTCTACGATGATCTAAGGAATAACCTAGCCAACGGGCGATCTCAAGTTCTAAGATGATCGATAGGAAGAACCTAGCCAACGAGAGATCTCAAGTTATAAGATGATCTAAGGAAGGATCTAGCCAATGGATGATCTCAAGATCTAATTTGATCAAAGGAAGGACCTAGCCAACGAGCGATCTAAGGTTCTAAGATGATCGATAAGAAGAACCTAGGAAACAGGCGATCTCGGGTTCTAAGATGGTATAAGGAAGAACCTAGCCAATGGGAGATCTCAGGTTCTAAGTTGATCGATATGAAGAACCTAGCCAACAGGCGATCTCAGGTTCTAAGATGATCTAATTGTGAGAACCTACCCAACGGGAGATCTCACGTTCTAATATGATCTAAGGAAGAACCTAGCCAATGGGTGATCTCAGGTTCCAAGATGATCTAAGGAAGGACCTAGCCAACGGGCGATCTTAGGTTAGAAGATGATCTAATAGGGAGAACCTAGCCAACGAGCAATCTCTGGTTCTAAGATAATCTAAGGAAGAATCTAGCCATTGAGCAATCTCAGGTTCTAAGATGATTTAAAGGAAGAACCTAGCAATGGGCGATCTCAGTTTTTAAGATGATCTAAGGTTAAACCTAGCCAACGAGCGATATTTTATTATAAGATGATCGAAGGAAGAACCTAGCCAGTGGGCAATCTCAGGTTCTAAGGTGATCTATAGGAAGAACCTAACCAACAGTAGATCTCAGGTTCTATGATGATCTAAGGAATAACCTAGCCAACCGGCGATCTCAAGTTCTAAGATGATCGATAGGAAGAACCTAGCCAACGGGAGATCTCAAGTTATAAGATAATATAAGGAAGGACCTAGCCAATGGACGATATCAGGATCTAATTTGATCAAAGGAAGGACCTAGCTAACGAGCGATCTAAGGTTCTAAGCTGATCGATAGGAAGAACCTAGGAAACGTGCGATCTCAGGTTCTAAGATGGTATAAGGAAGAACCTAGTCAATGGGTGATCTCAGGTTCTAAGTTGATCGATATGAAGAACCTAGCCAACAGGCGATCTCAGGTTCTAAGATGATCTAATTGTGAGAACCTAGTCAACGGGTGATCTCAGGTTCTAATATGATCTAAGGAAGAACCTAGCCAATGGGCGATCTCAGGTTCCAAGATGATCTGAGGAAGGACCTAGCCAACGCGCGATCTCAGGTTAGAAGATGATCTAATAGGGAGAACCTATCCAACGAGCAATCTCAGGTTCTAAGATAATCTAAGGAAGAATCTGGCCATTAAGCGATCTCAGGTTCCAAAATGATTTAAAGGAAGAACCTAGCAAATGGGCGATCTCAGTTTTTAAGATGATCTATGGTTAAACCTAGCCAACGAGCGATGTTTTGTTCTAAGATGATCCAAGGAAGAACCTAGCCAGTGGGCAATCTCAGGTTCTAAGGTGATCTATAGGAAGAACCTAACCAACAGGCGATCTCAGGTTCTACGATGATCTAAGGAATAACCTAGCCAACGGGCGATCTCAAGTTCTAAGATGATCGATAGGAAGAACCTAGCCAACGAGAGATCTCAAGTTATAAGATGATCTAAGGAAGGATCTAGCCAATGGATGATCTCAAGATCTAATTTGATCAAAGGAAGGACCTAGCCAACGAGCGATCTAAGGTTCTAAGATGATCGATAAGAAGAACCTAGGAAACAGGCGATCTCAGGTTCTAAGATGGTATAAGGAAGAACCTAGCCAATGGGAGATCTCAGGTTCTAAGTTGATCGATATGAAGAACCTAGCCAACAGGCGATCTCAGGTTCTAAGATGATCTAATTGTGAGAACCTAGACAACGGGAGATCTCAGGTTCTAATATGATCTAAGGAAGAACCTAGCCAATGGGCGATCTCAGGTTCCAAGATGATCTAAGGAAGGACCTAGCCAACGGGCGATCTCAGGTTAGAAGATGATCTAATAGGGAGAACCTAGCCAACGAGCAATCTCTGGTTCTAAGATAATCTAAGGAAGAATCTAGCCATTGAGCGATCTCAGGTTCTAAGATGATTTAAAGGAAGAACCTAGCAATGGGCGATCTCAGTTTTTAAGATGATCTAAGGTTAAACCTAGCCAACGAGCGATATTTTATTCTAAGATGATCGAAGGAAGAACCTAGCCAGTGGGCAATCTCAGGTTCTAAGGTGATCTATAGGAAGAACCTAACCAACAGGCGATCTCAGGTTCTACGATGATCTAAGGAATAACCTATCCAACGGGCGATCTCAAGTTCTAAGATGATCGATAGGAAGAACCTAGCCAACGGGAGATCTCAAGTTATAAGATGATCTAAGGAAGGACCTAGCCAATGGACGATCTCAAGATCTAATTTGATCAAAGGAAGGACCTAGCCAACGAGCGATCTAAGGTTCTAAGATGATCGATAGGAAGAACCTAGGAAACAGGCGATCTCAGGTTCTAAGATGGTATAAGGAAGAACCTAGCCAATGGGAGATCTCGGGTTCTAAGTTGATCGATATGAAGAACCTAGCCAACACGCGATCTCAGGTTCTAAGATGATCTAATTGTGAGAACCTAGCCAACGGGAGATCTCAGGTTCTAATATGATCTAAGGAAGAACCTAGCCAATGGGCGATCTCAGGTTCCAAGATGATCTAAGGAAGGACCTAGCCAACGGGCGATCTCAGGTTAGAAGATGATCTAATAGGGAGAACCTAGCCAATGAGCAATCTCAAGTTCTAAGATAATCTAAGGAAGAATCTAGCCATTAAGCTATCTCAGGTTCCAAGATGATTTAAAGGAAGAACCTAGCCAATGGGCGATCTCAGTTTTTAAGATGATCTAAGGTAAAACCTAGCCAACGAGCGATATTTTGTTCTAAGATGATCGAAGGAAGAACCTAGCCAGTGGGCAATCTCAGGTTCTAAGGTGATCTATAGGAAGAACCTAACCAACAGGCGATCTCAGGTTCTACGATGATCTAAGGAATAACCTAGCCGACGGGCGATCTCGAGTTCTAAGATGATCGATAGGAAGAACCTAGCCAACGAGAGATCTCAAGTTATAAGATGATCTAAGGAAGGACATAGCCAATGGACGATCTCAGGATCTAATTTGATCAAAGGAAGGACCTAGCCAACGAGCGATCTAAGGTTATAAGATGATCGATAGGAAGAACCTAGGAAACAGGCGATCTCAGGTTCTAAGATGGTATAAGGAAGAACCTAGCCAATGGGAGATCTCAGGTTCTAAGTTGATCGATATGAAGAACCTAGACAACAAGCGATCTCAGGTTCTAAGATGATCTAATTGTGAGAACCTAGCCAACGGGAGATCTCAGGTTCTAATATGATCTAAGGAAGAACCTAGCCAATGGGCGATCTCAGGTTCCAAGATGATCTAAGGAAGGACCTAGCCAACGGGCGATCTCAGGTTAGAAGATGATCTAATAGGGAGAACCTAGCCAACGAGCAATCTCAGGTTCTAAGATAATCTAAGGAAGAATCTAGCCATTGAGGGATCTCAGGTTCTAAGATGATTTAAAGGAAGAACCTAGCCAATGGGCGATCTCAGTTTTTAAGATGATCTAAGGTTAAACCTAGCCAACGAGCGATATTTTGTTCTAAGATGATCGAAGGAAAAACCTACCCAGTAGGCAATCTCAGGTTCTAAGGTGATCTATAGGAAGAACCTAACCAACAGGCGATCTCAGGTTCTATGATGATCTAAGGAATAACCTAGCCAACGGGCGATCTCAAGTTCTAAGATGATCGATAGGAAGAACCTAGCCAACGGGAGATCTCAAGTTATAAGATGATCTAAGGAAGGACCTAGCCAATGGACGATATCAGGATCTAATTTGATCAAAGGAAGGACCTAGCCAACGAGCGATCTAAGATTCTAAGCTGATAGATAGGAAGAACCTAGGAAATAGGCGATATCAAGTTCTAAGATGGTATAAGGAAGAACCTAGCCAATGGGCGATCTCAGGTTCTAAGTTGATCGATATGAAGAACCTAGTCAACAGGAGATCTCAGGTTATAAGATGATCTAATTGTGAGAACCTAGCCAACGGGAGATCTCAGGTTCTAATATGATCTAAGGAACAACCTAGCCAATGGGCGATCTCAGGTTCTAAGATGATCTAAGGAAGGACCTAGCCAACGGGGGATCTCAAGTTAGAAGATGATCTAATAGGGAGAACCTACCCAACGATCAATCTCAGGTTCTAAGATAATCTAAGGAAGAATCTAGCCATTAAGCGATCTCAGGTTCCAAGATGATTTAAAGGAAGAACCTAGCCAACAGGCGATCTTAGGTTCTAAGATGATCGATAGGAAGAACCTAGCCAACAGGCGATCTCAGGTTCTAAGATGATCGAAGGAAGAACCTAGCCAGTGGGCAATCTCAGGTTCTAAGGTGATCTATAGGAAGAAACTAACCAACAGGCGATCTCAGGTTCTACGATGATCTAAGGAATAACCTATCCAACGGGCGATCTCAAGTTCTAAGATGATCGATAGGAAGAACCTAGCCAACGAGAGATCTCAAGTTATAAGATGATCTAAGGAAGGACCTAGCCAATGGACGATCTCAAGATCTAATTTGATCAAAGGAAGGACCTAGCCAACGAGCGATCTAAGGTTCTAAGATGATCGATAGGAAGAACCTAGGAAACAGGCGATCTCAGGTTCTAAGATGGTATAAGGAAGAACCTAGCCAATGGGAGATCTCAGGTTCTAAGTTGATCGATATGAAGAACCTAGCCAACACGCGATCTCAGGTTCTAAGATGATCTAATTGTGACAACCTAGCCAACGGGAGATCTCAGGTTCTAATATGATCTAAGGAAGAACCTAGCCAATGGGCGATCTCAGGTTCCAAGATGATCTAAGGAAGGACCTAGCCAACGGGCGATCTCAGGTTAGAAGATGATCTAATAGGGAGAACCTAGCCAATGAGCAATCTCAAGTTCTAAGATAATCTAAGGAAGAATCTAGCCATTAAGCGATCTCAGGTTCCAAGATGATTTAAAGGAAGAACCTAGCCAATGGGCGATCTCAGTTTTTAAGATGATCTAAGGTAAAACCTAGCCAACGAGCGATATTTTGTTCTAAGATGATCGAAGGAAGAACCTAGCCAGTGGGCAATCTCAGGTTCTAAGGTGATCTATAGAAAGAACCTAACCAACAGGCGATCTCAGGTTCTACGATGATCTAAGGAATAACCTAGCCGACGGGCGATCTCGAGTTCTAAGATGATCGATAGGAAGAACCTAGCCAAAGGGAGATCTCAAGTTATATGATGATCTAAGGAAGGACCTAGCCAATGGACGATCTCAGGATCTAATTTGATCAAAGGAAGGACCTAGCCAACGAGCGATCTAAGGTTCTAAGATGATCGATAGGAAGAACCTAGGAAACAGGCGATCTCAGGTTCTAAGATGGTATAAGGAAGAACCTAGCCAATGGGAGATCTCAGGTTCTAAGATGGTATAAGGAAGAACCTAGCCAATGGGAGATCTCAGGTTCTAAGTTGATCGATATTAAGAACCTAGCCAACAGGCGATCTTAGGTTCTAAGATGATCGATAGGAAGAACCTAGCCAACAGGCGATCTCAGGTTCTAAGATGATCGAAGGAAGAACCTAGCCAGTGGGCAATCTCAGGTTCTAAGGTGATCTATAGGAAGAAGCTAACCAACAGGCGATCTCAGGTTCTACGATGATCTAAGGAATAACCTAGCCAACGGCCGATATCAAGTTCTAAGATGATCGATAGGAAGAACCTAGCCAACAGGAGATCTCAAGTTATAAGATGATCTAAGGAAGGACCTAGCCAATGGACGATCTCAGGATCTAATTTGATCAAAGGAAGGACCTAGCCAACGAGCGATCTAAGGTTCTAAGATGATCGATAAGAAGAACCTAGGAAACAAGCGATCTCAGGTTCTAAGATGGTATAAGGAAGAACCTAGCCAATGGGAGATCTCAGGTTCTAAGTTGATCGATATGAAGAACCTAGCCAACAGGCGATCTTAGATTCTAAGATGATCGATAGGAAGAACCTAGACAACAGACGATCTCAGGTTCTAAGATGATCGAAGGAAGAACCAAGCCAGTGGGCAATCTCAGGTTCTAAGGTGATATATAGGAAGAACCTAACCAACAGGCGATCTCAGGTTCTACGATGATCTAAGGAATAACCTAGCCAACGGGCGATCTCAAGTTCTAAGATGATCGATAGGAAGAACCTAGCCAACGGGAGATCTCAAGTTATAAGATGATCTAAAGAAGGACATAGCCAATGGACGATCTCAGGATCTAATTTGATCAAAGGAAGGACCTAGCCAACGAGCGATCTAAGGTTATAAGATGATCGATAGGAAGAACCTAGGAAACAGACGATCTCAGGTTCTAAGATGGTATAAGGAAGAACCTAGCCAATGGGAGATCTCAGGTTCTAAGTTGATCGATATGAAGAACCTAGCCAACAGGTGATCTCAGGTTCTAAGATGATCTAATTGTGAGAACCTAGCCAACAGGAGATCTCAGGTTCTAATATGATCTAAGGAAGAACCTAGCCAATGGGCGATCTCAGGTTAGAAGATGATCTAATAGGGAGAACCTAGCCAACGAGCAATCTCACGTTCTAAGATAATCTAAGGAAGAATCAAGCCATTGAGCGATCTCAGGTTCTAAGATGTTTTAAAGGAAGAACCTAGCCAATGAGCGATCTCAGTTTTTAAGATGATCTAAGGTTAAACCTAGCCAACGAGCGATATTTTGTTCTAAGATGATCGATAGGAAGAACCTAGCCAACAGGAAATCTCAGGTTCTAAGGTGATCTATAGGAAGAACCTAACCAACAGGCGATCTCAGGTTCTATGATGATCTAAGGAATAACCTAGCCAATGGGAAATATCAGGTTCTAAGGTGATTTATAGGAAGAACCTAGCCAACAGGCGATCTCAGGTTCTACGATGATCTAAGGAATAACCTAGCCAATGGGAAATCTCAAGTTCTAAGATGATCTATAGGAAGAACCTAGCCAACGGGCGATCTCAGGTTCTACGCTGATCTAAGGAATCACCTAGCCAACGGGAGATCTCAGGTTCTAAGATGATCTAAGGAAGAACCTAGCCAATGGGCGATCTCAGGTTCTAAGATGATCGATAGGAAGAACTTATCCAACGGGCGATCTCAGGTTCTAAGATGATCTATAGGAAGAACCTAACCAATAGGCGATCTCAGGTTCTACGATGATCTAAGGAATAATCTAGCCAACGGACGATCTCAAGTTCTAAGATGATCTATAGGAAGAACTTAGCCAACGAGAGATCTCAAGTTATAAGATGATCTAAGGAAGGACCTAGCAAATGGACGATCTTAGGATCTAATTTGATCAAAGGAAGGACCTAGCCAACGAGCGATCTAAGGTTCTAGGATGATCGATAGGAAGAACCTAGGAAACAGGCGATCTCAGGTTCTAAGATGGTATAAGGAAGAACCTAGCCAATGGGAGATCTCAGGTTCTAAGTTGATCGATATGAAGAACCTAGCCAACAGGCGATCTCAGGTTCTAAGATGATCTAATTGTGAGAACCTAGCAACCGGCAGATCTCACGTTCTAATAAGATCTAAGGAAGAACCTAGCCAATGGGCGATCTCAGGTTCCAAGATGATCTAAGGAAGGACCTAGCCAACGGGCGATCTCAGGTTAGAAAATGATCTAATAGGGAGAACCTAGCCAACGAGCAATCTCAGGTTCTAAGATAATCTAAGGAAGAATCTAGCAATTGAGCGATCTCAGGTTCTAAGATGATTTAAAGGAAGAACCTAGCCAATGGGCGATCTCAGTTTTTAAGATGATCTAAGGTTAAACCTAGCCAACAGGCGATCTCAGGTTCTAAGACTATCGAAGGAAGAACCTAGCCAGTGGACAATCTCAGGTTCTAAGGTGATCTATAGGAAGAACCTAACCAACAGGAAATCTCAGGTTCTACGATGATCTAAGGAATAACCTAGCCAACGGGCGATCTCAAGTTCTAAGATGATCGATAGGAAGAACCTAGCCAACGGGAGATCTCAAGTTATAAGATAATATAAGGAAGGACCTAGCCAATGGACGATATCAGGATCTAATTTGATCAAAGGAAGGACCTAGCTAACGAGCGATCTAAGGTTCTAAGATGATCGATAGGAAGAACCTAGGAAACAGGCGATCTCGGGTTCTAAGATGGTATAAGGAAGAACCTAGCCAATGGGAGATCTCAGGTTCTAAGTTGATCGATATGAAGAACCTAGCCAACAGGCGATCTCAAGTTCTAATATGATCTAATTGTGAGAACCTAGCCAACGGGAGATCTCAGGTTCTAATATGATCTAAGGAACAACCTAGCCAATGGGCGATCTCAGGTTCCAAGATGATCTAAGGAAGGACCTAGCCAACGGGCGATCTCAGGTTAGAAGATGATCTAATAGGGAGAACCTAGCCAACGAGCAATCTCAGGTTCTAAGATAATCTAAGGAAGAATCTAGTCATTGAGCGATCTCAGGTTCTAAAATGATTTAAAGGAAGAACCTAGCCAATGAGCGATCTCAGTCTTTAAGATGATCTAAGGTTAAACCTAGCCAACGAGCGATATTTTATTCTAAGATGATCGATAGGAATAACCTAGCCAGAGGGCAATCTCAGGTTCTAAGGTGATCTATAGGAAGAACCTAACCAACAGGCGATCTCAGGTTCTACGATGATCTAAGGAATAATCTAGCCAACGGACGATCTCAAGTTCTAAGATGATCTATAGGAAGAACCTAGCCAACAAAAGATCTCAAGTTATAAGATGATCTAAGGAAGGACCTAGCCAACGGACGATCTCAGGATCTAATTTGATCAAAGGAAGGACCTAGCCAACGAGCGATCTAAGGTTCTAAGATGATCGATAGTAAGAACCTAGGAAACAGGCGATCTCAGGTTCTAAGATGGTATAAGGAAGAACCTAGCCAATGGGAGATCTCAGGTTCTAAGTTGATCGATATGAAGAACCTAGCCAACAGGCGATCTCAGGTTCTAAGATGATCTAATTGTGAGAACCTAGCCAACTGGAGATGTTAGGTTCTAATATGATCTAAGGAAGAACCTAGCCAATGGGCGATCTCAGGTTCCAAGATGATCTAAGGAAGGACCTAGCCAACGGGCGATCTCAGGTTAGAAGATGATCTAATAGGGAGAACCTAGCCAACGAGCAATCTCTGGTTCTAAGATAATCTAAGGAAGAATCTAGCCATTGAGCGATCTCAGGTTCTAAGATGATTATAAGGAAGAACCTAGCAATGGCCGATCTCAGTTTTTAAGATGATCTAAGGTTAAACCTAGCCAACGAGCGATATTTTATTCTAAGATGATCGAAGGAAGAACCTAGCCAGTGGGCAATCTCAGGTTCTAAGGTGATCTATAGGAAGAACCTAACCAACAGCCGATCTCAGGTTCTATGATGATCTAAGGAATAACCTAGCCAACCGGCGATCTCAAGTTCTAAGATGATCGATAGGAAGAACCTAGCCAACGGGAGATCTCAAGTTATAAGATAATATAAGGAAGGACCTAGCCAATGGACGATATCAGGATCTAATTTGATCAAAGGAAGGACCTAGCTAACGAGCGATCTAAGGTTCTAAGCTGATCGATAGGAAGAACCTAGGAAACAGGCGATCTCAGGTTCTAAGATGGTATAAGGAAGAACCTAGTCAATGGGTGATCTCAGGTTCTAAGTTGATCGATATGAAGAACCTAGCTAACAGGCGATCTCAGGTTCTAAGATGATCTAATTGTGAGAACCTAGCCAACGGGAGATCTCAGGTTCTAATATGATCTAAGGAAGAACCTAGCCAATGGGCGATCTCAGGTTCCAAGATGATCTAAGGAAGGACTTAGCCAACGCGCGATCTCAGGTTAGAAGATGATCTAATTGGGAGAACCTACCCAACGAGCAATCTCAGGTTCTAAGATAATCTAAGGAAGAATCTAGCCATTAAGCGATCTCAGGTTCCAAGATGATTTAAAGGAAGAACCTAGCAAATGGGCGATCTCAGTTTTTAAGATGATCTAAGGTTAAACCTAGCCAACGAGCGATATTTTGTTCTAAGATGATCCAAGGAAGAACCTAGCCAGTGGGCAATCTCAGGTTCTAAGGTGATCTATAGGAAGAACCTAACCAACAGGCGATCTCAGGTTCTACGGTGATCTAAGGAATAACCTAGCCAACGGGCGATCTCAAGTTTTAAGATGATCGATAGGAAGAACCTAGCCAACGAGAGATCTCAAGTTATAAGATGATCTAAGGAAGGATCTAGCCAATGGACGATCTCAAGATCTAATTTGATCAAAGGAAGGACCTAGCCAACGAGCGATCTAAGGTTCTAAGATGATCTATAGGAAGAACCTAGGAAACAGGCGATCTCAGGTTCTAAGATGGTATAAGGAAGAACCTTGCCAATGGGAGATCTCAGGTTCTAAGTTGATCGATATGAAGAACCTAGCCAACAGGCGATCTCAGGTTCTAAGATGATCTAATTGTGAGAACCTAGCCAACGGGAGATCTCAGGTTCTAATATGATCTAAGGAAGAACCTAGCCAATGGGCGATCTCAGGTTCCAAGATGATCTAAGGACGGACCTAGCCAACGGGCGATCTTAGGTTAGAAGATGATCTAATAGGGAGAACCTAGCCAACGAGCAATCTCAAGTTCTAAGATAATCTAAGGAAGAATCTAGCCATTAAGCGATCTCAGGTTCCAAGATGATTTAAAGGAAGAACCTAGCCAATGGGCGATCTCAGTTTTTAAGATGATCTAAGGTTAAACCTAGCCAACAAGCGATATTTTTTTCTATGATGATAAAAGGAAGAACCTAGCCAGTGGGCAATCTCAGGTTCTAAGGTGATCTATAGGAAGAACCTAACCAACAGGCGATCTAGGTTCTACGATGATCTAAGGAATAACCTAGCCAACGGGCGATCTCAAGTTCTAAGATGATCGATAGGAAGAACCTAGCCAACGGGAGATCTCAAGTTATAAGATGATCTAAGGAAGGACCTAGCTAATGGACGATCTCAGGATCTAATTTGATCAAGGGAAGGACCTAGCCAACGAGCCATCTAAGGTTCTAAGATGATCGATAGGAAGAACCTAGGAAACAGGCGATCTCAGGTTCTAAGATGGTATAAGGAAGAACCTAGCCAATAGGAGATCTCAGGTTCTAAGTTGATCGATATGAAGAACCTAGCCAACAGGCGATCTTAGGTTCTAAGATGATCGATAGGAAGAACCTAGCCAACAGGCGATCTCAGGTTCTAAGATGATCGAGGGAAGAACCTAGCCAGTGGGAAATCTCAGGTTCGATGGTGATCTATAGGAAGAACCTAACCAACAGGCGATCTCAGGTTCTACGATGATCTAAGGAATAACCTACCCAACGGGCGATCTCGAGTTCTAAGATGATCGATAGGAAGAACCTAGCCAACGGGAGATCTCAAGTTATAAGATGATCTAAGGAAGGACCTAGCCAATGGACGATCTCAGGATCTAATTTGATCAAAGGAAGGACCTAGCCAACGAGCGATCTAAGGTTCTAAGATGATCGATAGGAAGAACCTAGGAAACAGGCGATCTCAGGTTCTAAGATGGTATAAGGAAGAACCTAGCCAATGGGAGATCTCAGGTTCTAAGTTGATCGATATGAAGAACCTAGCCAACAGGCGATCTCAGGTTCTAAGATGATCTAATTGTGAGAACCTAGACAACGGGAGATCTCAGGTTCTAATATGATCTAAGGAACAACCTAGCCAATGGGCGATCTCAGGTTCCAAGATGATCTAAGGAAGGACCTAGCCAACAGGCGATCTCAGGTTAGAAGATGATCTAATAGGGAGAACCTAGCCAACGAGCAATCTCAGGTTCTAAGATAATCTAAGGAAGAATCTAGCCATTAAGCGATCTCAGGTTCCAAGATGATTTAAAGGAAGAACCTAGCCAATGGGCGATCTCAGTTTTTAAGATGATCTAAGGTTAAACCTAGCCAACGAGCGATATTTTATTCTAAGATGATCGAAGGAAGAACCTAGCCAGTGGGCAATCTCAGGTTCTAATGTGATCTATAGGAAGAACCTAACCAACAGGCGATCTCATGTTCTACGATGATCTAAGGAATAACCTAGCCAACGGGCGATCTCAAGTTCTAAGATGATCGATAGGAAGAACCTAGCCAATGAGAGATCTCAAGTTATAAGATGATCTAAGGAAGGATCTAGCCAATGGACGATCTCAAGATCTAATTTGATCAAAGGAAGGACCTAGCCAACGAGCGATCTAAGGTTCTAAGATGATCTATAGGAAGAACCTAGGAAACAGGCGATCTCAGGTTCTAAGATGGTATAAGGAAGAACCTAGCCAATGGGAGATCTCAGGTTCTAAGTTGATCGATATGAAGAACCTAGCCAACAGGCGATCTCAGGTTCTAAGATGATCTAATTGTGAGAACCTAGCCAACGGGAGATCTCAGGTTCTAATATGATCTAAGGAAGAACCTAGCCAATGGGCGATCTCAGGTTCCAAGATGATCTAAGGACGGACCTAGCCAACGGGCGATCTTAGGTTAGAAGATGATCTAATAGGGAGAACCTAGCCAACGAGCAATCTCAAGTTCTAAGATAATCTAAGGAAGAATCTAGCCATTAAGCGATCTCAGGTTCCAAGATGATTTAAAGGAAGAACCTAGCCAATGGGCGATCTCAGTTTTTAAGATGATCTAAGGTTAAACCTAGCCAACAAGCGATATTTTTTTCTATGATGATAAAAGGAAGAACCTAGCCAGTGGGCAATCTCAGGTTCTAAGGTGATCTATAGGAAGAACCTAACCAACAGGCGATCTAGGTTCTACGATGATCTAAGGAATAACCTAGCCAACGGGCGATCTCAAGTTCTAAGATGATCGATAGGAAGAACCTAGCCAACGGGAGATCTCAAGTTATAAGATGATCTAAGGAAGGACCTAGCTAATGGACGATCTCAGGATCTAATTTGATCAAGGGAAGGACCTAGCCAACGAGCCATCTAAGGTTCTAAGATGATCGATAGGAAGAACCTAGGAAACAGGCGATCTCAGGTTCTAAGATGGTATAAGGAAGAACCTAGCCAATAGGAGATCTCAGGTTCTAAGTTGATCGATATGAAGAACCTAGCCAACAGGCGATCTTAGGTTCTAAGATGATCGATAGGAAGAACCTAGCCAACAGGCGATCTCAGGTTCTAAGATGATCGAAGGAAGAACCTAGCCAGTGGGAAATCTCAGGTTCGATGGTGATCTATAGGAAGAACCTAACCAACAGGCGATCTCAGGTTCTACGATGATCTAAGGAATAACCTAGCCAACGGGCGATCTCGAGTTCTAAGATGATCGATAGGAAGAACCTAGCCAACGGGAGATCTCAAGTTATAAGATGATCTAAGGAAGGACCTAGCCAATGGACGATCTCAAGATCTAATTTGATCAAAGGAAGGACCTAGCCAACGAGCGATCTAAGGTTCTAAGATGATCGATAGGAAGAACCTAGGAAACAGGCGATCTCAGGTTCTAAGATGGTATAAGGAAGAACCTAGCCAATGGGAGATCTCAGGTTCTAAGTTGATCGATATGAAGAACCTAGCCAACAGGCGATCTCAGGTTCTAAGATGATCTAATTGTGAGAACCTAGACAACGGGAGATCTCAGGTTCTAATATGATCTAAGGAATAACCTAGCCAATGGGCGATCTCAGGTTCCAAGATGATCTAAGGAAGGACCTAGCCAACAGGCGATCTCAGGTTAGAAGATGATCTAATAGGGAGAACCTAGCCAACGAGCAATCTCAGGTTCTAAGATAATCTAAGGAAGAATCTAGCCATTAAGCGATCTCAGGTTCCAAGATGATTTAAAGGAAGAACCTAGCCAATGGGCGATCTCAGTTTTTAAGATGATCTAAGGTTAAACCTAGCCAACGAGCGATATTTTATTCTAAGATGATCGAAGGAAGAACCTAGCCAGTGGGCAATCTCAGGTTCTAATGTGATCTATAGGAAGAACCTAACCAACAGGCGATCTCATGTTCTACGATGATCTAAGGAATAACCTAGCCAACGGGCGATCTCAAGTTCTAAGATGATCGATAGGAAGAACCTAGCCAACGAGAGATCTCAAGTTATAAGATGATCAAAGGAAGGATCTAGCCAATGGACGATCTCAAGATCTAATTTGATCAAAGGAATGACCTAGCCAACGAGCGATCTAAGGTTCTAAGATGATCGATAGGAAGAACCTAGGAAACAGGCGATCTCAGGTTCTAAGATGGTATAAGGAAGAACCTAGCCAATGGGAGATCTCAGGTTCTAAGTTGATCGATATGAAGAACCTAGCCAACAGGCGATCTCAGGTTCTAAGATGATCTAATTGTGAGAACCTAGCCAACGGGAGATCTCAGGTTCTAATATGATCTAAGGAAGAACCTAGCCAATGGGCGATCTCAGGTTCCAAGATGATCTAAGGAAGGACCTAGCCAATGCACGATCTCAGGTTAGAAGATGATCTAATAGGGAGAACCTACCCAATGAGCAATCTCAGGTTCTAAGATAATCTAAGGAAGAATCTAGCCTTTAAGCGATCTCAGGTTCCAAGATGATTTAAAGGAAGAACCTAGCAAATGGGCGATCACAGTTTTTAAGATGATCTAAGGTTAAACCTAGCCAACGAGCGATATTTTGTTCTAAGATGATCCAAGGAAGAACCTAGCCAGTGGGCAATCTCAGGTTCTAAGGTGATCTATAGGAAGAACCTAACCAACAGGCGATCTCAGGTTCTACGATGATCTAAGAAATAACCTAGCCAACAGGCGATCTCAAGTTCTAAGATGATCGATAGGAAGAACCTAGCCAACGGGAGATCTCAAGTTATAAGATGATCTAAGGAAGGACCTAGCTAATGGACGATCTCAGGATCTAATTTGATCAAGGGAAGGACCTAGCCAACGAGCCATCTAAGGTTCTAAGATGATCGATAGGAAGAACCTAGGAAACAGGCGATCTCAGGTTCTAAGATGGTATAAGGAAGAACCTAGCCAATAGGAGATCTCAGGTTCTAAGTTGATCGATATGAAGAACCTAGCCAACAGGCGATCTTAGGTTCTAAGATGATCGATAGGAAGAACCTAGCCAACAGGCGATCTCAGGTTCTAAGATGATCGAAGGAAGAACCTAGCCAGTGGGAAATCTCAGGTTCGATGGTGATCTATAGGAAGAACCTAACCAACAGGCGATCTCAGGTTCTACGATGATCTAAGGAATAACCTAGCCAACGGGCGATCTCGAGTTCTAAGATGATCGATAGGAAGAACCTAGCCAACGGGAGATCTCAAGTTATAAGATGATCTAAGGAAGGACCTAGCCAATGGACGATCTCAAGATCTAATTTGATCAAAGGAAGGACCTAGCCAACGAGCGATCTAAGGTTCTAAGATGATCGATAGGAAGAACCTAGGAAACAGGCGATCTCAGGTTCTAAGATGGTATAAGGAAGAACCTAGCCAATGGGAGATCTCAGGTTCTAAGTTGATCGATATGAAGAACCTAGCCAACAGGCGATCTCAGGTTCTAAGATGATCTAATTGTGAGAACCTAGACAACGGGAGATCTCAGGTTCTAATATGATCTAAGGAATAACCTAGCCAATGGGCGATCTCAGGTTCCAAGATGATCTAAGGAAGGACCTAGCCAACAGGCGATCTCAGGTTAGAAGATGATCTAATAGGGAGAACCTAGCCAACGAGCAATCTCAGGTTCTAAGATAATCTAAGGAAGAATCTAGCCATTAAGCGATCTCAGGTTCCAAGATGATTTAAAGGAAGAACCTAGCCAATGGGCGATCTCAGTTTTTAAGATGATCTAAGGTTAAACCTAGCCAACGAGCGATATTTTATTCTAAGATGATCGAAGGAAGAACCTAGCCAGTGGGCAATCTCAGGTTCTAATGTGATCTATAGGAAGAACCTAACCAACAGGCGATCTCATGTTCTACGATGATCTAAGGAATAACCTAGCCAACGGGCGATCTCAAGTTCTAAGATGATCGATAGGAAGAACCTAGCCAACGAGAGATCTCAAGTTATAAGATGATCAAAGGAAGGATCTAGCCAATGGACGATCTCAAGATCTAATTTGATCAAAGGAATGACCTAGCCAACGAGCGATCTAAGGTTCTAAGATGATCGATAGGAAGAACCTAGGAAACAGGCGATCTCAGGTTCTAAGATGGTATAAGGAAGAACCTAGCCAATGGGAGATCTCAGGTTCTAAGTTGATCGATATGAAGAACCTAGCCAACAGGCGATCTCAGGTTCTAAGATGATCTAATTGTGAGAACCTAGCCAACGGGAGATATCAGGTTCTAATATGATCTAAGGAAGAACCTAGCCAATGGGCGATCTCAGGTTCCAAGATGATCTAAGGAAGGACCTAGCCAATGCACGATCTCAGGTTAGAAGATGATCTAATAGGGAGAACCTACCCAATGAGCAATCTCAGGTTCTAAGATAATCTAAGGAAGAATCTAGCCTTTAAGCGATCTCAGGTTCCAAGATGATTTAAAGGAAGAACCTAGCAAATGGGCGATCACAGTTTTTAAGATGATCTAAGGTTAAACCTAGCCAACGAGCGATATTTTGTTCTAAGATGATCCAAGGAAGAACCTAGCCAGTGGGCAATCTCAGGTTCTAAGGTGATCTATAGGAAGAACCTAACCAACAGGCGATCTCAGGTTCTACGATGATCTAAGAAATAACCTAGCCAACAGGCGATCTCAAGTTCTAAGATGATCGATAGGAAGAACCTAGCCAACGAGAGATCTCAAGTTATAAGATGATCTAAAGAAGGATCTAGCCAATGGACGATCTCAAGATCTAATTTGATCAAAGGAAGGACCTAGCCAACGAGCGATCTAAGGTTCTAAGATGATCGATAGGAAGAACCTAGGATACAGGTGATCTCAGGTTCTAAGATGGTATAAGGAAGAACCTAGCCAATGGGAGATCTCAGGTTCTAAGTTGATCGATATGAAGAACCTAGCCAACAGGCGATCTCAGGTTCTAAGATGATCTAATTGTGAGAACCTAGCCAACGGGATATCTCAGGTTCTAATATGATCTAAGGAAGAACCTAGCCAATGGGCGATCTCAGGTTCCAAGATGATCTAAGGAAGGACCTAGCCAACGCACGATCTCAGGTTAGAAGATGATCTAATAGGGAGAACCTACCCAACGAGCAATCTCAGGTTCTAAGATAATCTAAGGAAGAATCTAGCCATTAAGCGATCTCAGGTTCCAAGATGATTTAAAGGAAGAACCTAGCAAATGGGCGATCTCAGTTTTTAAGATGATCTAAGGTTAAACCTAGCCAACGAGCGATATTTTGTTCTAAGATGATCCAAGGAAGAACCTAGCCAGTGGGAAATCTCAGGTTCTAAGGTGATCTATAGGAAGAACCTAACCAACAGGCGATCTCAGGTTCTACGATGATCTAAGAAATAACCTAGCCAACAGGCGATCTCAAGTTCTAAGATGATCGATAGGAAGAACCTAGCCAACGAGAGATCTCAAGTTATAAGATGATCTAAGGAAGGATCTAGCCAATGGACGATCTCAAGATCTAATTTGATCAAAGGAAGGACCTAGCCAACGAGCGATCTAAGGTTCTAAGATGATCGATAGGAAGAACCTAGGATACAGGCGATCTCAGGTTCTAAGATGGTATAAGGAAGAACCTAGCCAATGGGAGATCTCAGGTTCTAAGTTGATCGATATGAAGAACCTAGCCAAGAGGCGATCTCAGGTTCTAAGATGATCTAATTGTGAGAAACTAGACAACAGGAGATCTCAGGTTCTAATATGATCTAAGGAAGAACCTAGCCAATGGGCGATCTCAGGTTCGAAGATGATCTAAGGAAGGACCTAGCCAACGGGCGATCTCAGGTTAGAAGATGATCTAATAGGGAGAACCTAGCCAACGAGCAATCTAAGGTTCTAAGATAATCTAAGGAAGAATCTAGCCATTAAGCGATCTACGGTTCCAGGATGATTTAAAGGAAGAACCTAGCCAATGGGCGATCTCAGTTTTTAAGATGATCTAAGGTTAAACCTAACCAACGAGCGATATTTTGTTCTAAGATGATCGAAGGAAGAACCTAGCCAGTGGGCAATCTCAGGTTCTAAGGTGATCTATAGGAAGAACCTAACCAACACGCGATCTCAGGTTCTACGATGATCTAAGGAATAACCTAGCCAACTGGCGATCTCAAGTTCTAAGATGATCGATAGGAAGAACCTAGCCAATGGGAGATCTCAAGTTATAAGATGATCTAAGGAAGGACCTAGCCAATGGACGATCTCAGGATCTAATTTGATCAAAGGAAGGACCTAGCCAACGAGCAATCTAAGGTTCTAAGATGATCGATAGGAAGAACCTAGGAAACAGGCGATCTCAGGTTCTAATATGGTATAAGGAAGAACCTAGCCAATGGGAGATCTCAGGTTCTAAGTTGATCGATATGAAGAACCTAGCCAACAGGCGATCTTAGGTTCTAAGATGATCGATAGGAAGAACCTAGCCAACAGGCGATCTCAGGTTCTAAGATGATCGAAGGAAGAAACTAGCCAGTGTGCAATCTCAGGTTCTAAGGTGATCTATAGGAAGAACCTAACCAACAGGTGATCTCAGGTTCTACGATGATCTAAGGAATAACCTACCCAACGGGCGATCTCAAGTTCTAAGATGATCGATAGGAAGAACCTAGCCAACGGGAGATCTCAAGTTATAAGATGATCTAAGGAAGGTCCTAGCCAATGGACGATCTCAGGATCTAATTTGATCAAAGGAAGGACCTAGCCAACGAGCGATCTAAGGTTCTAAGATGATGGATAAGAAGAACCTAGGAAACAGGCGATCTCAGGTTCTAAGATGGTATATGGAAGAACCTAGCCAATGGGAGATCTCAGGTTCTAAGTTTATCGATATGAAGAACCTAGCCATCAGGCGATCTCAGGTTCTAAGATGATCGAAGGAAGAACCTAGCCAGTGGGCAATCTCAGGTTCTAAGGTGATCTATAGGAAGAACCTAACCAACAGGCGATCTCAGGTTCTACGATGATCTAAGGAATAACCTTGCCAACGAGCGATCTCATGTTCTAAGATGATCGATAGGAAGAACCTAGCCAACGGGAGATATCAAGTTATAAGATGATCTAAGGAAGGACCTAGCCAATGGACGATCTCAGGATCTAATTTGATCAAAGGAAGGACCTATCCAACGAGCGATCTAAGTTTCTAAGATGATCGATAGGAAGAACCTAGGAAACAGGCGATCTCAGGTTCTAAGATGGTATAAGGAAGAACCTAGCCAATGGGAGATCTCAGGTTCTAAGTTGATCGATATGAAGAACCTAGCCAACAGGCGATCTCAGGTTCTAAGATGATCTAATTGTGAGAACCTAGCCAACGGGAGATCTCAGGTTCTAATATGATCTAAGGAACAACCTAGCCAATGGGCGATCTCAGGTTCCAAGATGATCTAAGGAAGGACCTAGCCAACGGGCGATCTCAGGTTAGAAGATGATCTAATAGGGAGAACCTAGCCAACGAGCAATCTCAGGTTCTAAGATAATCTAAGGAAGAATCTAGCCATTGAGCGATCTCAGGTTCTAAGATGATTTAAAGGAAGAACCTAGAAAATGGGCGATCTCAGTTTTTAAGATGATCTAAGGTTAAACCTAGCCAACGAGCGATATTTTGTTCTAAGATGATCGAAGGAAGAACCTAGCCAGTGGGCAATCTCAGGTTCTAAGGTGATCTATAGGAAGAACCTAACCAACAGGCGATCTCAGGTTCTACGATGATCTAAGGAATAACCTAGCCAACGAGCGATCTCATGTTCTAAGATGATCGATAGGAAGAACCTAGCCAACGGGAGATCTCAAGTTATGAGATGATCTAAGGAAGGACCATACCAATGGACGATCTCAGGATCTAATTTGATCAAAGGAAGAATCTAGACAACGAGCGATCTAAGGTTCTAAGATGAGCGATAGGAAGAACCTAGGAAAAAAGGCGATCTCAGGTTCTAAGATGGTATAAGGAAGAACCTAGCCAATGGGAGATCTCAGGTTCTAAGTTGATCGATATGAAGAACCTAGCCAACAGGCGATCTTAGGTTCTAAGATGATCTAATTGTGAGAACCTAGCCAACGGAAGATCTCAGGTTCTAATATGATCTAAGGAAGAACCTAGCCAATGGGCGATCTCAGGTTCCAAGATGATCTAAGGAAGGACCTAGCCAACGGGCGATCTCAGGTTAGAAGATGATCTAATAGGGAGAACCTAGCCAACGAACAATCTCAGGTTCTAAGATAATCTAAGGAAGAATCTAGCCATTGAGGGATCTCAGGTTCTAAGATGATTTAAAGGAAGAACCTAGCCAATGGGCGATCTCAGTTTTTAAGATGATCTAAGGTTAAACCTAGCCAACGAGTGATATTTTGTTCTAAGATGATCGAAGGAAGAACCTAGACAGTGGGCAATCTCAGGTTCTAAGGTGATCTATAGGAAGAACCTAACCAACGGGCGATCTAGGTTCTACGATGATCTAAGGAATAACCTAGCCAACGGGCGATCTCAAGTTCTAAGATGATCGATAGGAAGAACCTAGCCAACGGGAGATCTCAAGTTATAAGATGATCTAAGGAAGGACCTAGCTAATGGACGATCTTAGGATCTAATTTGATCAAAGGAAGGACCTAGCCAACGAGCGATCTAAGGTTCTAAGATGATCGATAGGAAGAACCTAGGAAACAGGCGATCTCAGGTTCTAAGATGGTATAAGGAAGAACCTAGCCAATGGGAGATCTCAGGTTCTAAGTTGATCGATATGAAGAACCTAGCCAACAGGCGATCTTAGGTTCTAAGATGATCGATAGGAAGAACCTAGCCAACAGGCGATCTCAGGTTCTAAGATGATCGAAGGAAGAAACTAGCCAGTGTGCAATCTCAGGTTCTAAGGTGATCTATAGGAAGAACCTAACCAACAGGTGATCTCAGGTTCTACGATGATCTAAGGAATAACCTAGCCAACGGGCGATCTCGAATTCTAAGATGATCGATAGGAAGAACCTAGCCAACGGGAGATCTCAAGTTATAAGATGATCTAAGGAAGGACCTAGCCAATGGACGATCTCAGGATCTAATTTGATCAAAGGAAGGACCTAGCCAACGAGCGATCTAAGGTTCTAAGATGATGGATAAGAAGAACCTAGGAAACAGGCGATCTCAGGTTCTAAGATGGTATAAGGAAGAACCTAGCCAATGGGAGATCTCAGGTTCTAAGTCGATCGATATGAAGAACCTAGCCAACAGGCGATCTTAGCTTCTAAGATGATCGATAGGAAGAACCTAGCCATCAGGCGATCTCAGGTTCTAAGATGATCGAAGGAAGAACCTAGCCAGTGGGCAATCTCAGGTTCTAAGGTGATCTATAGGAAGAACCTAACAACCAGGCGATCTCAGGTTCTACGATGATCTAAGGAATAACCTTGCCAACGAGCGATCTCATGTTCTAAGATGATCGATAGGAAGAACCTAGCCAACGGGAGATCTCAAGTTATAAGATGATCTAAGGAAGGACCTAGCCAATGGACGATCTCAGGATCTAATTTGATCAAAGGAAGGACCTATCCAACGAGCGATCTAAGTTTCTAAGATGATCGATAGGAAGAACCTAGGAAACAGGCGATCTCAGGTTCTAAGATGGTATAAGGAAGAACCTAGCCAATGGGAGATCTCAGGTTCTAAGTTGATCGATATGAAGAATCTAGCCAACAGGCGATCTCAGGTTCTAAGATGATCTAATTGTGAGAACCAAGCCAACAGGAGATCTCAGGTTCTAATATGATCTAAGGAACAACCTAGCCAATGGGCGATCTCAAGTTCCAAGATGATCTAAGGAAGGACCTAGCCAACGGGCGATATCAGGTTAGAAGATGATCTAATAGGGAGAACCTAGCCAACGAGCAATCTCAGGTTCTAAGATAATCTAAGGAAGAATCTAGCCATTGAGCGATCTCAGGTTCTAAGATGATTTAAAGGAAGAACCTAGCAAATGGGCGATCTCAGTTTTTAAGATGATCTAAGGTTAAACCTAGCCAACGAGCGATATTTTGTTCTAAGATGATCGGAGGAAGAACCTAGCCAGTGGGCAATCTCAGGTTCTAAGGTGATCTATAGGAAGAACCTAACCAACAGGCGATCTCAGGTTCTACGATGATCTAAGGAATAACCTAGCCAACGAGCGATCTCATGTTCTAAGATGATCGATAGGAAGAACCTAGCCAACGGGAGATCTCAAGTTATGAGATGATCTAAGGAAGGACCAAGCCAATGGACGATCTCAGGATCTAATTTGATCAAAGGAAGAATCTAGCAACCGAGCGATCTAAGGTTCTAAGATGAGCGATAGGAAGAACCTAGGAAACAGGCGATCTCAGGTTCTAAAATGGTATAAGGAAGAACCTAGCCAATGGGAGATCTCAGGTTCTAAGTTGATCGACATGAAGAACCTAGCCAACAGGCGATCTTAGGTTCTAAGATGATCTAATTGTGAGAACCTAGCCAACGGGAGATCTCAGGTTCTAATATGATCTAAGGAAGAACCTAGCCAATGGGCGATCTCAGGTTCCAAGATGATCTAAGCAAGGACCTAGCCAACGGGCGATCTCAGGTTAGAAGATGATCTAATAGGGAGAACCAAGCCAACGAACAATCTCATGTTCTAAGATAATCTAAGGAAGAATCTAGCCATTGAGGGATCTCAGGTTCTAAGATGATTTAAAGGAAGAACCTAGCCAATGGGCAATCTCAGTTTTTAAGATGATCTAAGGTTAAACCTAGCCAACGAGCGATATTTTGTTCTAAGATGATCGAAGGAAGAACCTAGCCAGTGGGCAATCTCAGTTTCTAAGGTGATCTATAGGAAGAACTTAACCAACAGGCGATCTAGGTTCTACGATGATCTAAGGAATAACCTAGCCAACGGGCGATCTTAAGTTCTAAGATGATCGATAGGAAGAACCTAGCCAACGGGAGATCTCAAGTTATAAGATGATCTAAGGAAGGACATAGCTAATGGACGATCTCAGGATCTAATTTGATCAAAGGAAGGACCTAGCCAACGAGCGATCTAAGGTTCTAAGATGATCGATAGGAAGAACCTAGGAAACAGGCGATCTCAGGTTCTAAGATGGTATAAGGAAGAACCTAGCCAATAGGAGATCTCAGGTTCTAAGTTGATCGATATGAAGAACCTAGCCAACAGGCGATCTTAGGTTCTAAGATGATCGATAGGAAGAACCTAGCCAACAGGCGATCTCAGGTTCTAAGATGATCGAAGGAAGAACCTAGCCAGTGGGCAATCTCAGGTTTTATGGTGATCTATAGGAAGAACCTAACCAACAGGCGATCTCAGGTTCTACGATGATCTAAGGAATAACCTAGCCAACAGGCGATCTCGAGGTCTAAGATGATCGATAGGAAGAACCTAGCCAACGGGAGATCTCAAGTTATAAGATGATCTAAGGAAGGACCTAGCCAATGGACGATCTCAGGATCTAATTTGATCAAAGGAAGGACCTAGCCAACGAGCGATCTAAGGTTCTAAGATGATCGATAGGAAGAACCTAGGAAACAGGCGATCTCAGGTTCTAAGATGGTATAAGGAAGAACCTAGCCAATGGGAGATATCAGGTTCTAAGTTGATCGATATGAAGAACCTAGCCAACAGGCGATCTCAGGTTCTAAGATGATCTAATTGTGAGAACCTAGACAACGGGAGATCTCAGGTTCTAATATGATCTAAGGAACAACCTAGCCAATGGGCGATCTCAGGTTCCAAGATGATCTAAGGAAGGACCTAGCCAACGGGCGATCTCAGGTTAGAAGATGATCTAATAGGGAGAACCAAGCCAACGAACAATCTCATGTTCTAAGATAATCTAAGGAAGAATCTAGCCATTGAGGGATCTCAGGTTCTAAGATGATTTAAAGGAAGAACCTAGCCAATGGGCAATCTCAGTTTTTAAGATGATCTAAGGTTAAACCTAGCCAACGAGCGATATTTTGTTCTAAGATGATCGAAGGAAGAACCTAGCCAGTGGGCAATCTCAGTTTCTAAGGTGATCTATAGGAAGAACCTAACCAACAGGCGATCTAGGTTCTACGATGATCTAAGGAATAACCTAGCCAACGGGCGATCTCAAGTTCTAAGATGATCGATAGGAAGAACCTAGCCAACGGGAGATCTCAAGTTATAAGATGATCTAAGGAAGGACATAGCTAATGGACGATCTCAGGATCTAATTTGATCAAAGGAAGGACCTAGCCAACGAGAGATCTAAGGTTCTAAGATGATCGATAGGAAGAACCTAGGAAACAGGCGATCTCAGGTTCTAAGATGGTATAAGGAAGAACCTAGCCAATAGGAGATCTCAGGTTCTAAGTTGATCGATATGAAGTCCTAGCCAACAGGCGATCTTAGGTTCTAAGATGATCGATAGGAAGAACCTAGCCAACAGGCGATCTCAGGTTCTAAGATGATCGAAGGAAGAACCTAGCCAGTGGGCAATCTCAGGTTCTATGGTGATCTATAGGAAGAACCTAACCAACAGGCGATCTCAGGTTCTACGATGATCTAAGGAATAACCTAGCCAACGGGCGATCTCGAGTTCTAAGATGATCGATAGGAAGAACCTAGCCAACGGGAGATCTCAAGTTATAAGATGATCTAAGGAAGGACCTAGCCAATGGACGATCTCAGGATCTAATTTGATCAAAGGAAGGACCTAGCCAACGAGCGATCTAAGGTTCTAAGATGATCGATAGGAAGAACCTAGGAAACAGGCGATCTCAGGTTCTAAGATGGTATAAGGAAGAACCTAGCCAATGGGAGATCTCAGGTTCTAAGTTGATCGATATGAAGAACCTAGCCAACAGGCGATCTCAGGTTCTAAGATGATCTAATTGTGAGAACCTAGACAACGGGAGATCTCAGGTTCTAATATGATCTAAGGAACAACCTAGCCAATGGGCGATCTCAGGTTCCAAGATGATCTAAGGAAGGACCTAGCCAACGGGCGATCTCAGGTTAGAAGATGATCTAATAGGGAGAACCTAGCCAACGAGCAATCTCAGGTTCTAAGATAATCTAAGGAAGAATATAGCCATTAAGCGATCTCAGGTTCCAAGATGATTTAAAGGAAGAACCTAGCCAATGGGCGATCTCAGTTTTTAAGATGATCTAAGGTTAAACCTAGCCAACGAGCGATATTTTGTTCTAAGATGATCGAAGGAAGAACCTAGCCAGTGGGCAATCTCAGGTTCTAAGGTGATCTATAGGAAGAACCTAACCAACAGGCGATCTCAGGTTCTACGATGATCTAAGGAATAACCTAGCCAACGGGCGATCTCAAGTTCTAAGATGATCGATAGGAAGAACCTAGCCAATGGGAGATCTCAAGTTATAAGATGATCTAAGGAAGGACCTAGCCAATGGACGATCTCAGGATCTAATTTGATTAAAGGAAGGACCTAGCCAACGAGCAATCTAAGGTTCTAAGATGATCGATATGAAGAACCTAGGAAACAGGCGATCTCAGGTTCTAAGATGGTATAAGGAAGAACCTAGCCAATGGGAGATCTCAGGTTCTAAGTTGATTGATATGAAGAACCTAGCCAACAGGCGATCTTAGGTTCTAAGATGATCTAATTGTGAGAACCTAGCCAACGGGAGATCTCAGGTTCTAATATGATCTAAGGAAGAACCTAGCCAATGGGCGATCTCAGGTTCCAAGATGATCTAAGGAAGGACCTAGCCAACGAGCGATCATAGGTTAGAAGATGATCTAATAGGGAGAACCTAGCCAATGAGCAATCTCAAGTTCTAAGATAATCTAAGGAAGAATATAGCCATTAAGAGATCTCAGGTTCCAACATGATTTAAAGGAAGAACCTAGCCAATGGGCGATCTCAGTTTTTAAGATGATCTAAGGTTAAACCTAGCCAACGAGCGATATTTTGTTCTAAGATGATCGAAGGAAGAACCTTGCCAGTGGGAAATCTCAGGTTCTAAGGTGATCTATAGGAAGAACCTAACCAACAGGCGATCTCAGGTTCTATGATGATCTAAGGAATAACCTAGCCAACGGGCGATCTCAAGTTCTAAGATGATCGATAGGAAGAACCTAGCCAACGGGAGATCTCAAGTTATAAGATGATCTAAGGAAGGACCTAGCCAATGGACGATATCAGGATCTAATTTGATCAAAGGAAGGACCTAGCCAACGAGCGATCTAAGATTCTAAGCTGATCGATAGGAATAACCTAGGAAACAGGCGATCTCTGGTTCTAAGATGGTATAAGGAAGAACCTAGCCAATGGGCGATCTCAGGTTCTAAGTTGATCGATATGAAGAACCTAGTCAACAGGCGATCTCAGGTTCTAAGATGATCTAATTGTGAGAACCTAGCCAACGGGAGATCTCAGGTTCTAATATGATCTAAGGAAGAACCTAGCCAATGGGCGATCTCAGGTTCTAAGATGATCTAAGGAAGGACCTAGCCAACGGGCGATCTCAGGTTAGAAGATGATCTAATAGGGAGAACCTACCCAACGATCAATCTCAGGTTCTAAGATAATCTAAGGAAGAATCTAGCCATTAAGCGATCTCAGGTTCCAAGATGATTTAAAGGAAGAACCTAGCAAATGGGCGATCTCAGTTTTTAAGATGATCTAAGGTTAAACCTAGCCAACGAGCGATATTTTGTTCTAAGATGATCCAAGGAAGAACCTAGCCAGTGGGCAATCTCAGGTTCTAAGGTGATCTATAGGAAGAACCTAACCAACAGGCGATCTCACGTTCTACGATGATCTAAGGAAACACCTAGCCAACGGGCGATCTCAAGTTCTAAGATGATCGATAGGAAGAACCTAGCCAACGGGAGATCTCAAGTTATAAGATGATCTAAGGAAGGACCTAGCCAATGGACGATCTCAAGATCTAATTTGATCAAAGGAAGGACCTAGCCAACGAGCGATCTAAGGTTCTAAGATGATCGATAGGAAGAACCTAGGAAACAGGCGATCTCAGGTTCTAAGATGGTATAAGGAAGAACCTATCCAATGGGAGATCTCAGGTTCTAAGTTGATCGATATGAAGAACCTAGCCAACAGGCGGTCTCAGGTTCTAAGATGATCTAATTGTGAGAACCTAGCCAACGGGAGATCTCAGGTTCTAATATGATCTAAGGAAGAACCTAGCCAATGGGCGATCTCAGGTTCCAAGATGATCTAAGGAAGGACCTAGCCAACGAGCGATCATAGGTTAGAAGATGATCTAATAGGGAGAACCTAGCCAATGAGCAATCTCAAGTTCTAAGATAATCTAAGGAAGAATATAGCCATTAAGAGATCTCAGGTTCCAACATGATTTAAAGGAAGAACCTAGCCAATGGGCGATCTCAGTTTTTAAGATGATCTAAGGTTAAACCTAGCTAACGAGCGATATTTTGTTCTAAGATGATCGAAGGAAGAACCTTGCCAGTGGGAAATCTCAGGTTCTAAGGTGATCTATAGGAAGAACCTAACCAACAGGCGATCTCAGGTTCTACGATGATCTAAGGAATAACCTAGCCAACGGGCGATCTCAAGTTCTAAGATGATCGATAGGAAGAACCTAGCCAACGGGAGATCTCAAGTTATAAGATGATCTAAGGAAGGACCTAGCCAATGGACAATCTCAGGATCTAATTTGATCAAAGGAAGGACCTAGCCAACGAGCGATCTAAGGTTCTAAGATGATCGATAGGAAGAACCTAGGAAACAGGCGATCCCAGGTTCTAAGATGGTATAAGGAAGAACCTAGCCAATAGGAGATCTCAGGTTCTAAGTTGATCGATATGAAGAACCTAGCCAACAGGCGATCTTAGGTTCTAAGATAATCGATAGGAAGAACCTAGCCAACAGGCGATCTCAGGTTCTAAGATGATCGAAGGAAGAACCTAGCCAGTGGGCAATCTCAGGTTCTAAGGTGATCTATAGGAAGAACCTAACCAACAGGCGATCTCAGGTTCTACGATGATCTAAGGAATAACCTATCCAACGGGCGATCTCAAGTTCTAAGATGATCGATAGGAAGAACCTAGCCAACGGGAGATCTCAAGTTATAAGATGATCTAAGGAAGGACGTAGCCAATGGACGATCTCAGGATCTAATTTGATCAAAGGAAGGACCTAGCCAACGAGCGATCTAAGGTTCTAAGATGATCGATAGGAAGAACCTAGGAAATAGGCGATCTCAGGTTCTAAGATGGTATAAGGAAGAACCTAGCCAATGGGAGATCTCAGGTTCTAAGTTGATCGATATGAAGAACCTAGCCAACAGGCGATCTCAGGTTCTAAGATGATCTAATTGTGAGAACCTAGCCAACGGGAGATCTCAGGTTCTAATATGATCTAAGGAAGAACCTAGCCAATGGGCGATCTCAGGTTCCAAGATGATCTAAGGAAGGACCTAGCCAACGAGCGATCTTAGGTTAGAAGATGATCTAATAGGGAGAACCTAGCCAATGAGCAATCTCAAGTTCTAAGATAATCTAAGGAAGAATATAGCCATTAAGAGATCTCAGGTTCCAAGATGATTTAAAGGAAGAACCTAGCCAATGGGCGATCTCAGTTTTTAAGATGATCTAAGGTTAAACCTAGCCAACGAGCGATATTTTGTTCTAAGATGATCGAAGGAAGAACCTAGACAGTGGGCAATCTCAGGTTCTAAGGTGATCTATAGGAAGAACCTAACCAACAGGCGATCTCAGGTTCTACGATGATCTAAGGAATAACCTATCCAACGGGCGATCTCAAGTTCTAAGATGATCGATAGGAAGAACCTAGCCAACAGGAGATCTCAAGTTATAAGATGATCTAAGGAAGGACGTAGCCAATGGACGATCTCAGGATCTAATTTGATCAAAGGAAAGACCTAGCCAACGAGCGATCTAAGGTTCTAAGATGATCGATAGGAAGAACCTAGGAAACAGGCGATCTCAGGTTCTAAGATGGTATAAGGAAGAACCTAGCCAATGGGAGATCTCAGGTTCTAAGTTGATCGATATGAAGAACCTAGCCAACAGGCGATCTCAGGTTCTAAGATGATCTAATTGTGAGAACCTAGCCAACGGGAGATCTCAGGTTCTAATATGATCTAAGGAAGAACCTAGCCAATGGGCGATCTCAGGTTCCAAGATGATCTAAGGAAGGACCTAGCCAACGAGCGATCTTAGGTTAGAAGATGATCTAATAGGGAGAACCTAGCCAATGAGCAATCTCAAGTTCTAAGATAATCTAAGGAAGAATATAGCCATTAAGAGATCTCAGGTTCCAAGATGATTTAAAGGAAGAACCTAGCCAATGGGCGATCTCAGTTTTTAAGATGATCTAAGGTTAAACCTAGCCAACGAGCGATATTTTGTTCTAAGATGATCGAAGGAAGAACCTAGACAGTGGGTAATCTCAGGTTCTAAGGTGATCTATAGGAAGAACCTAACCAACAGGCGATCTCAGAGTCTACGATGATCTAAGGAATAACCTAGCCAACAGGCGATCTCGAGTTCTAAGATGATCGATAGGAAGAACCTAGCCAACGGGAGATCTCAAGTTATATGATGATCTAAGGAAGGACCTAGCCAATGGACGATCTCAGGATCTAATTTGATCAAAGGAAGGACCTAGCCAACGAGCGATCTAAGGTTCTAAGATGATCGATAGGAAGAACCTAGGAAACAGGCGATCTCAGGTTCTAAGATGGTATAAGGAAGAACCTAGCCAATGGGAGATCTGAGGTTATAAGTTGATTGATATGAAGAACCTAGCCAACAGGCGATCTTAGGTTCTAAGATGATCGATAGGAAGAACCTAGCCAACAGGCGATCTCAGGTTCTAAGATGATCGAAGGAAGAACCTAGCCAGTAGGAAATCTCAGGTTCTAAGGTGATCTATAGGAAGAACCTAACCAACAGGCGATCTCAGGTTCTACGATGATCTAAGGAATAACCTAGCCAACGGCCGATATCAAGTTCTAAGATGATCGATAGGAAGAACCTAGCCAACAGGAGATCTCAAGTTATAAGATGATCTAAGGAAGGACCTAGCCAATGGACGATCTCAGGATCTAATTTGATCAAAGGAAGGACCTAGCCAACGAGCGATCTAAGGTTCTAAGATGATCGATAAGAAGAACCTAGGAAACAGGCGATCTCAGGTTCTAAGATGGTATAAGGAAGAACCTAGACAATGGGAGATCTCAGGTTCTAAGTTGATCGATATGAAGAACCTAGCCAACAGGCGATCTTAGATTCTAAGATGATCGATAGGAAGAACCTAGACAACAAGCGATCTCAGGTTCTAAGATGATCGAAGGAAGAACCTAGCCAGTGGGCAATCTCAGGTTCTAAGGTGATATATAGGAAGAACCTAACCAACAGGCGATCTCAGGTTCTACGATGATCTAAGGAATAACCTAGCCAACGGGCGATCTCAAGTTCTAAGATGATCGATAGGAAGAACCTAGCCAACGGGAGATCTCAAGTTATAAGATGATCTAAGGAAGGACCTAGCCAATGGACGATCTCAGGATCTAATTTGATCAAAGGAAGGACCTAGCCAACGAGCGATCTAAGGTTCTAAGATGATCGATAGGAAGAACCTAGGAAACAGGCGATCTCAGGTTCTAAGATGGTATAAGGAAGAACCTAGCCAATGGGAGATCTCAGGTTCTAAGTTGATCGATATGAAGAACCTAGCCAACAGGCGATCTCAGGTTCTAAGATGATCTAATTGTGAGAACCTAGCCAACGGGAGATCTCAGGTTCTAATATGATCTAAGGAAGAACCTAGCCAATGGGAGATCTCAGGTTCCAAGATGATCTAAGGAAGGACCTAGCCAACGGGCGATCTCAGGTTAGAAGATGATCTAATAGGGAGAACCAAGCCAACGAGCAATCTCAGGTTCTAAGATAATCTAAGGAAGAATCTAGCCATTGAGCGATCTCAGGTTCTAAGATGATTTAAAGGAAGAACCTAGCCAATGGGCGATCTCAGTTTTTAAGATGATCTAAGGTTAAACCTAGCCAACGAGCGATATTTTGTTCTAAGATGATCGAAGGAAGAACCTAGCCAGTGGGCAATCTCAGGTTCTAAGGTGATCTATAGGAAGAACCTAACCAACAGGCAATCTCAGGTTCTACGATGATCTAAGGAATAACCTAGCCAACGGGCGATCTCAAGTTCTAAGATGATCGATAGGAAGAACCTAGCCAACGGGAGATCTCAAGTTATAAGATGATTTAAGGAAAGACCGAGCCAATGGACGATCTCAGGATCTAATTTGATCAAAGGAAGGACCTAGCCAACGAGCGATCTAAGGTTCTAAGATGATCGATAGGAAGAACCTAGGAAACAGGCGATCTCAGGTTCTAAGATGGTATAAGGAAGAACCTAGCCAATGGGAGACCTCCGGTTCTAAGTTGATCGATATGAAGAACCTAGCCAACAGGTGATCTCAGGTTCTAAGATATTCTAATTGTGAGAATCTAGCAAACAAGAGATCTCAGGTTCTAATATGATCTAAGGAAGAACCTAGCCAATGGGCGATCTCAGGTTCCAAGATGATCTAAGGAAGGACCTAGCCAACGGGCAATCTCAGGTTAGAAGATGATTTAAAGGAAGAACCTAGCCAATGAGCGATCTCAGTTTTTAAGATGATCTAAGGTTAAATAAAGCCAACGAGCGATATTTTGTTCTAAGATGATCGATAGGAAGAACCTAGCCAACAGGCGATCTTAGGTTCTAAGATGATCGGTAGGAAGAACCTAGCCAATGGGCGATCTCAGGTTCTAAGATGATCGAAGGAATAACCTAGCCAATGAGAAATATCAGGTTCTAAGGTGATCTATAGGAAGAACCTAGCCAGCAGGCGATATCAGGTTCTACGATGATCTAAGGAATAACCTAGCCAATGGGCAATCTCAAGTTCTAAGATGATCTATAGGAAGAACCTAGCCAACGGGCGATCTCAGGTTCTACGATGATCTAAGGAATCACCTAGCCAACGGGAGATCTCAGGTTCTAAGATGATCTAAGGAAGAACCTAGCCAATGGGCGATCTCAGGTTCTAAGATGATCGATAGGAAGAACTTATCCAACGGGCGATCTCAGGTTCTAAGATGATTGATAGGAAAAACCTAGCAAACAGGAGATCTCATGTTCTAAGATGATCTAAGGAAGAACCTAGCCAATTGGAGATCTCAGGTTCTAAGTTGATCGATATGAAGAACCTTGCCAACGGGCGATCTCAGGTTCTAAGATGATCTAAAAGGGAAAACCTAGCCAACGGGAGATCTCAAGTTCTAATATGATCTAAGGAAGAACCTAGCCAATGGGCGATCTCAGGTTCCAAGATGATCTAAGGAAGGACCTAGCCAACGGGTGATCTCAGGTTAGAAGATGATCTAATAGGGAGAACCTAGCCAACGAGCAATCTCAGGTTCTAAGATGATCGATAGGAAGAACCTAGTCAATGAGCGGTCTTAGGTTCTACAATGACCTAATAGGGAGAACCTAGCCAACGGGTGATTTCAGTCTCTATGTTGATTTAATTGGGAGAACCTAGCCAACGGGTGATCTCAGGTTCTAAGATGATCTAAGGAAGAACCTAGCCAACAGGCGATCTCTGGTTCTAAGATTATCTATAGGAAGAACCTACCCAACGGGAGATCTCAGGTTCTAAGATAATCTAAGAAAGAACCTATCGAAATGTCTATCTCAGGTTCTAAGATGATCGATAGGAAGAACCTAGCCAACAGGAAATCTCAGGTTCTATAATGATCTAAGGAAGAACCTAGCCAATAGGCGATCTCAGGTTCTAAGATGATCTTAGGAAGAACCTAGCCAATGGGAGATCTCAGGTTCTATGATGATCTTAGGAAGCACCTAGCCACCGAGAGATCTCAGGTTCTAAAATGATCCATAGGAAGAACCTAGCCAACGGGAAATCTCAGATTCTAAGATGATCGATAGGAAGAACCTAGCCAGCGGGCGATCTCAGCTTCTACAATGATTTAATAGCGAGAAACTAGCCAACGGGCAAACTCAAGTTCTAAGATGATCTATAGGAAGAAACTAGCAAACGAGCGATCTCAAGTTCTAAGATGATCTAAGGAAGAACCTAGCCAACGAGCGATCTCAGGTTCTAAGATAATCTAAGGAAGAACCTAGCCAACAGGCGATCTCAGGTTCTAAGATGATCTAAGAAAGGACCTAGCCAACGGGTGAACACATGTTAGAAGATGATCTAATAGGGAGAACCTAGCCAACAGGAAATCTCAGGTTCTAAGATAATCTAAGGAAGAATCTAGCCATCGAGCGATCTTAGGTTCTAAGATGATTTAAAGGAAGAACCTAGCCAATGGGCGATCTCATGTTTTAAGATGATCAAAGGAAGAACCTAGACAACAGGCGGTCTTAGGTTCTAAGATGATCGATAGGAAGAAACTAGCCAACAAACGATCTCAGGTTATAAGATGATCTTAGGAAGAACCTAGCCAACAGTCAGTCTCAGGTTTTAAGATGATCGATAGGAAGAACCTAGCCAACAGGCGATCTCAGATTCTATGATGATCGATAAGAATAACCTCGTCAACGGGCGATCTCAGGTTCTAAGATGATCTAATAGAGATAACCTAGCCAACAGGCGATCTCAGGTTCTAAGATGATCTCAGGAAGAACTTAGCCAATGAGAAATCTCAAGTTCTAAGATGATCTATAGGAAGAACCTAGCCAACAACCGATCTCAAGTTCTACGATGATCTAAGGAATAACCTAGCCAACGGGCGATCACAAGTTCTAAGATGATCGATAGGAAGAACCTAGCCAACGGGAGATCTCAGGTTCTAAGATGATCTAAGGAAGGACCTAGCCAATGGACGATCTCAGTTTCTAATTTGATCAAAGGAAGAACCTATCCAACGGGCCATCTCAGGTTCTAAGATGATCGATAGGAAAAACCTAAAAAATAGGCTATCTCAGGTTCTAAGATGGTATAAGGAAGAACCTAGCCAATGGGAGATCTCAAGTTCTAAGTTGATCGATATGAAGAACCTAGCCAACGGGCGACCTCAGGTTCTAAGATGATCTAATAGGGAGAACCTAGCCAACGAAAGATCTCAGGTTCTTAGATGATCTACGGAAGAACCTAGCCAGCGGGCGATCTCAGGTTCTAAGATGATCTATAGGAAGAATCTAGCCAACAGACGATCTCAGTTTCTAAGATGATCGATAGGAAGAACCTAGCCAACGAGCGATCTCAGTTTCTAAGATGATCGATAGGAAGAACCTAGTCAACAAGCGATCATAGGTTCTTCAATGACCTAATAGGGAGAACCTAGCCAACGGGTGATCTCAGGTTCTATGTTGATTTAATTAGGAGAACCAAGCCAACGGGTGATCTCAGGTTCTAAGATGACCTAAGGAAGAACCTAGCCAACAGGGGATCTCTTGTTCTAAGATGGTCTATAAGAAGAACCTAACGAACGGGAGATCTCAGGTTCTAAGATAATCTATGTAAGAACCTATCGAACTGGCGATCTGAGGTTTTAAGATGATCGATTGGAAGAAACTAGCGAACAGAAAATCTCAAGTTCTATAATGATCTAAGGAAGAACCTAGCCAATAGGCGATCTCTGGTTCTAAGATGATCTAAGGAAGAACCTAGCCAATGGGAGATCTCAGGTTCTAAGATGATCTTAGGAAGCACCTAGCCACCGAGTGATCTCAGGTTCTAAGATGATCGATAAGAAGAACCTAGCCAACGGGCGATCTCAGATCCTAAGATGATCGATAGGAAGAACCTAGCCAACGGGCGATCTCAGCTTCTATGATAATCTAATGGGAATAACCTAGTCAACGTGCGATCTTAGGTTCTAAGATGATCAATAGGAAGAACCTAGCCAACGGGCTATCTCAGGTTCTAAGATGATCGAAGGGAGAACCTAGCCAACGAGCGATCTCAAGTTCTAAGATAATCAAACAACGAACCTAGCCAACGAGCGATATTTTGTTCTAAGATGATTTAAAGGAAGAACCTAGCCAATGGGCGATCTCAGTTTTTATGATGATCTAAGGTATAACCTAGCCAACGAGCGATATTTTGTTCTAAGATGATCGATAGGAAGAACCTAGCCAACATGCGATCTTGGGTTCTAAGATGATAAATAGGAAGAACCTAGCCAACGGGCGATCTCAGGTTCTAAGATGATCGAAGGAATAACCTAGCCAATGGGAAATCTCAGGTTCTAAGGTGATCTATAGGAAGAACCTAGCCAACAGACGATCTCAGGTTCTACGATGATCTAAGGAATAACCTAGGCAACAGGCAATCTCAAGTTCTAAGATGATCTATAGGAAGAACCTAGCCAACAGGCGATCTCAGGTTCTACGATGATCTAATAGGGAGAACCTAGCCAACGGGTGATCTCAGGTTCTAAGATAATCTTATGAAGAACCTAGCCAATGGGCGATCTCAGGTTCTAAGATGATGGATAAGAAGAACCTATCCAACGGGCGATCACAGGTTCTAAGATGATCGATAGGAAGAATCTAGCCAACAGGTGATCTCAGCTTCTATGATGATCTAATAGGGAGAACCTAGCCAACGGGAAAACTCAGGTTCTAAGATGATCTATAGGAAGAACTTAGCCAACGAGCGATCTCAGGCTCTAAGATAATCTAAGGAAGAACCTAGCCAACGGGCGATCTCAGGTTCTAAGATGATCTAATAGGGATAACCTAGCCAACAGGCGATCTCAGGTTCTAAGATGATCTCAGGAAGAACCTAGCCAATGAGAATTCTCAAGTTCTAAGATGATCTATAGGAAGAACCTAGCCAACAACCGATCTCAAGTTCTACGATGATCTAAGGAATAACCTAGCCAACGGTCGATCACAAGTTCTAAGATGATCGATAGGAAGAACCTAGCCAACGGGAGATCTCAGGTTCTAAGATGATCTAAGGAAGGACCTAGCCAATGGACGATCTCAGGTTCTAATTTGATCAAAGGAAGAACCTATCCAACGAGCCATCTCAGGTTAGAAGATGATTTAAAGGAAGAACCTAGCCAATGAGCGATCTCAGTTTTTAAGATGATCTAAGGTTAAATCTAGCCAACGAGCGATATTTTGTTCTAAGATGATCGATAGGAAGAACCTAGCCAACAGGCGATCTTAGGTTCTAAGATGATCGGTAGGAAGAACCTAGCCAATGGGCGATCTCAGGTTCTAAGATGATCGAAGGAATAACCTAGCCAATGGGAAATATCAGGTTCTAAGGTGATCTATAGGAAGAACCTAGCCAGCAGGCGATATCAGGTTCTACGATGATCTAAGGAATAACCTAGCCAATGGGCAATCTCAAGTTCTAAGATGATCTATAGGAAGAACCTAGCCAACGGGCGATCTCAGGTTCTACGATGATCTAAGGAATCACCTAGCCAACGGGAGATCTCAGGTTCTAAGATGATCTAAGGAAGAACCTAGCCAATGGGCGATCTCAGGTTCTAAGATGATCGATAGGAAGAACTTATCCAACGGGCGATCTCAGGTTCTAAGATGATTGATAGGAAAAACCTAGCAAACAGGAGATCTCATGTTCTAAGATGATCTAAGGAAGAACCTAGCCAATTGGAGATCTCAGGTTCTAAGTTGATCGATATGAAGAACCTAGCCAACGGGCGATCTCAGGTTCTAAGATGATCTAAAAGGGAAAACCTAGCCAACGGGAGATCTCAAGTTCTAATATGATCTAAGGAAGAACCTAGCCAATGGGCGATCTCAGGTTCCAAGATGATCTAAGGAAGGACCTAGCCAACGGGTGATCTCAGGTTAGAAGATGATCTAATAGGGAGAACCTAGCCAACGAGTAATCTCAGGTTCTAAGATGATCGATAGGAAGAACCTAGTCAATGAGCGGTCTTAGGTTCTACAATGACCTAATAGGGAGAAACTAGCCAACGGGTGATTTCAGTCTCTATGTTGATTTAATTGGGTGAACCTAGCCAACGGGTGATCTCAGGTTCTAAGATGATCTAAGGAAGAACCTAGCCAACAGGCGATCTTTGGTTCTAAGATTATCTATAGGAAGAACCTACCCAACGGGAGATCTCAGGTTCTAAGATAATCTAAGAAAGAACCTATCGAAATGTCTATCTCAGGTTCTAAGATGATCGATAGGAAGAACCTAGCCAACAGGCAATCTCAGGTTCTATAATGATCTAAGGAAGAACCTAGCCAATAGGCGATCTCAGGTTCTAAGATGATCTTAGGAAGAACCTAGCCAATGGGAGATCTCAGGTTCTATGATGATCTTAGGAAGCACCTAGCCACCGAGAGATCTCGGGTTCTAAAATGATCCATAGGAAGAACCTAGCCAACGGGAAATATCAGGTTCTAAGATGATCGATAGGAAGAACCTAGCCATCGGGCGATCTCAGCTTCTACAATGATTTAATAGGGAGAAACTAGCCAACGGGCAAACTCAGGTTCTAAGATGATCTATAGGAAGAAACTAGCAAACGAGCGATCTCAAGTTCTAAGATGATCTAAGGAAGAACCTAGCCAACGAGCGATCTCAGGTTCTAAGATAATCTAAGGAAGAACCTAGCCAACGGGCGATCTCAGGTTCTAAGATGATCTAAGAAAGGACCTAGCCAACGGGTGAACACATGTTAGAAGATGATCTAATAGGGAGAACCTAGCCAACAGGAAATCTCAGGTTCTAAGATAATCTAAGGAAGAATCTAGCCATCGAGCGATCTTAGGTTCTAAGATGATTTAAAGGAAGAACCTAGCCAATGGGCGATCTCATGTTTTAAGATGATCAAAGGAAGAACCTAGCCAACAGGCGGTCTTAGGTTCTAAGATGATCGATAGGAAGAAACTAGCCAACAAACGATCTCAGGTTATAAGATGATCTTAGGAAGAACCTAGCCAACAGTCAGTCTCAGGTTTTAAGATGATCGATAGGAAGAACCTAGCCAACAGGCGATCTCAGATTCTATGATGATCGATAAGAATAACCTCGTCAACGGGCGATCTCAGGTTCTAAGATGATCTAATAGAGATAACCTAGCCAACAGGCGATCTCAGGTTCTAAGATGATCTCAGGAAGAACTTAGCCAATGAGAAATCTCAAGTTCTAAGATGATCTATAGGAAGAACCTAGCCAACAACCGATCTCAAGTTCTACGATGATCTAAGGAAGAACCTAGCCAATGGGATATCTCAAGTTCTAAGTTGATCGATATGAAGAACCTAGCCAACGGGCGACCTCAGGTTCTAAGATGATCTAATAGGGAGAACCTAGCCAACGGAAGATCTCAGGTTCTAAGATGATCTACGGAAGAACCTAGCCAGCGGGCGATCTCAGGTTCTAAGATGATCTATAGGAAGAATCTAGCCAACAGACGATCTCAGTTTCTAAGATGATCGATAGGAAGAACCTAGCTAACGAGCGATCTCAGTTTCTAAGATGATCGATAGGAAGAACCTAGTCAACAAGCGATCATAGGTTCTTCAATGACCTAATAGGGAGAACCTAGCCAACGGGTGATCTCAGGTTCTATGTTGATTTAATTAGGAGAACCAAGCCAACGGGTGATCTCAGGTTCTAAGATGACCTAAGGAAGAACCTAGCCAACAGGGGATCTCTTGTTCTAAGATGGTCTATAAGAAGAACCTAACGAACGGGAGATCTCAGGTTCTAAGATAATCTATGTAAGAACCTATCGAACTGGCGATCTCAGGTTTTAAGATGATCGATTGGAAGAAACTAGCGAACAGAAAATCTCAAGTTCTATAATGATCTAAGGAAGAACCTAGCCAATAGGCGATCTCTGGTTCTAAGATGATCTAAGGAAGAACCTAGCCAATGGGAGATCTCAGGTTCTAAGATGATCTTAGGAAGCACCTAGCCACCGAGTGATCTCAGGTTCTAAGATGATCGATAAGAAGAACCTAGCCAACGGGCAATCTCAGATCCTAAGATGATCGATAGGAAGAACCTAGCCAACGGGCGATCTCAGCTTCTATGATAATCTAATGGGAATAACCTAGTCAACGTGCGATCTTAGGTTCTAAGATGATCAATAGGAAGAACCTAGCCAACGGGCTATCTCAGGTTCTAAGATGATCGAAGGGAGAACCTAGCCAACGAGCGATCTCAAGTTCTAAGATAATCAAACAACGAACCTAGCCAACGAGCGATATTTTGTTCTAAGATGATTTAAAGGAAGAACCTAGCCAATGGGCGATCTCAGTTTTTATGATGATCTAAGGTATAACCTAGCCAACGAGCGATATTTTGTTCTAAGATGATCGATAGGAAGAACCTAGCCAACAGGCGATCTTGGGTTCTAAGATGATAAATAGGAAGAACCTAGCCAACGGGCGATCTCAGGTTCTAAGATGATCGAAGGAATAACCTAGCCAATGGGAAATCTCAGGTTCTAAGGTGATCTATAGGAAGAACCTAGCCAACAGACGATCTCAGGTTCTACGATGATCTAAGGAATAACCTAGGCAACAGGCAATCTCAAGTTCTAAGATGATCTATAGGAAGAACCTAGCCAACAGGCGATCTCAGGTTCTACGATGATCTAATAGGGAGAACCTAGCCAACGGGTGATCTCAGGTTCTAAGATAATCTTATGAAGAACCTAGCCAATGGGCGATCTCAGGTTCTAAGATGATGGATAAGAAGAACCTATCCAACGGGCGATCACAGGTTCTAAGATGATCGATAGGAAGAATCTAGCCAACAGGTGATCTCAGCTTCTATGATGATCTAATAGGGAGAACCTAGCCAACGGGCAAACTCAGGTTCTAAGATGATCTATAGGAAGAACTTAGCCAACGAGCGATCTCAGGCTCTAAGATAATCTAAGGAAGAACCTAGCCAACGGGCGATCTCAGGTTCTAAGATGATCTAATAGGGATAACCTAGCCAACAGGCGATCTCAGGTTCTAAGATGATCTCAGGAAGAACCTAGCCAATGAGAATTCTCAAGTTCAAAGATGATCTATAGGAAGAACCTAGCCAACAACCGATCTCAAGTTCTACGATGATCTAAGGAATAACCTAGCCAACGGTCGATCACAAGTTCTAAGATGATCGATAGGAAGAACCTAGCCAACGGGAGATCTCAGGTTCTAAGATGATCTAAGGAAGGACCTAGCCAATGGACGATCTCAGGTTCTAATTTGATCAAAGGAAGAACCTATCCAACGAGCCATCTCAGGTTCTAAGATGATCGATAGGAAAAACCTAACAAACAGGCGATCTCAGGTTCTAAGATGGTATAAAGAAGAACCTAGCCAATGGGAGATCTCAGGTTCTAAGTTGATCGATATGAAGAACCTAGCCAACGGGCGATCTCAGGTTCTAAGATGATCTAATAGGGATAACCTAGCCAACGGAGGATCTCAGGTTCTAAGATGATCTAAGGAAGAACCTAGCCAGCGGACGATCTCAGGTTCTAAGATGATCTATAGGAAGAATCTAGCCAACAGACGATCTTGGTTTCTAAGATGATCGATAGGAAGAACCTAGCCAACGAGCGATCTCAGGTTCTAAGATGATCGATAGGAAGAACATAGTCAACAAGCAATCTTAGGTTCTTCAATGACCTAATAGGGAGAACCTAGCCAACGGGTGATCTAAGGTTCTATGTTTATTTAATTAGGAGAACCAAGCCAACGGGTGATCTCAGGTTCTAAGATGACCTAACGAAAAACCTAGCCAACAGGCGATCTATGGTTCTAAGATGGTCCATAGGAAGAACCTAGCGAACGGGAGATCTCAGGTTCTAAGATAATCTATGGAAGAACCTATCGAACTGGCGATCTCAAGTTCTAAGATGATCGATTGGAAGAAACTAGCAAACAGAAAATCTCAAGTTCTATAATGATCTAAGGAAGAACCTAGCCAATAGGCGATCTCTGGTTCTAAGATGATCTAAGGAAGAACCTAGCCAATCGGAGATCTCAGGTTCTAAGATGATCTTAGGAAGCACCTAGCCACCGAGTGATCTCAGGTTCTAAGATGATCGATAAGAAGAACCTAGCCAACGGGCGATCTCAGGTCCTAAGATGATCGTTAGGAAGAACCTAGCCAACGGGCGATCTCAGCTTCTACGATAATCTAATGGGAATAACCTAGTCAATAGGCGATCTTAGGTTCTAAGATGATCAATAGGAAGAACCTAGCCAACGGGCGATCTCAGGTTCTAAGATGATCGAATGGAGAACCTAGCCAATGAGCGATCTCAAATTCTAAGATAATCTAACGAAGAACCTAGCCAACGAGTGATATTTTGTTCTAAGATGATTTAAAGGAAGAACCTAGCCAATGGGTGATCTCAGTTTTTATGATGATCTAAGGTATAACCTAGCCAACAAGCGATATTTTGTTCTAAGATGATCGATAGGAAGAACCTAGCCAACAGGCGATCTTAGGTTCTAAGATGATCAATAGGAAGAACCTAGCCAACGGGCGATCTCAGGTTCTAAGATGATCGAAGGAATAACCTAGCCAATGGGAAATCTCAGGTTCTAAGGTGATCTATAGGAAGAACCTAGCCAACAGACGATCTCAGGTTCTACAAAGATCTAAGGAATAACCTAGGCAACAGGCAATCTCAAGTTCTAAGATGATCTATAGGAAGAACCTAGCCAACGGGCGATCTCAGGTTCTAAGATGATGGATAAGAAGAACCTATCCAACGGGCGATCACAGGTTCTAAGATGATTGATAGGAAGAATCTAGCCAACAGGTGATCTCAGCTTCTATGATGATCTAATAGGGAGAACCTAGCCAACGGGCAAACTCAGGTTCTAAGATGATCTATAGGAAGAACTTAGCCAACGAGCGATCTCAAGTTCTAAGATGATCTAAGGAAGAACCTAGCCAACGAGCGATCTTAGGTTCTAAGATAATCTAAGGAAGAACCTAGCCAACGGGCGATCTCAGGTTCTAAGATGATCTAAGAAATGACCTAGCCAACGGGTGATCATAGGTTAGAAGATGATCTAATAGGGAGAACCTAGCCAACAGGCAATCTCTGGTTCTAAGATAATCTAAGGAAGAATCTAGCCATCGAGCGATCTCAGGTTCTAAGATGATTTAAAGGAAGAACCTAGCCAATGGGTGATCTCAGGTTTTAAGATGATCAAAGGAAGAACCTAGCCAACAGGCGATCTTAGGTTCTACAATGACCTAAAAGGGAGAACCTAACCAATGGGTGATCTCAATCTCTATGTTGATTTAATTGGGAGAACCTAGCCAACAGTCGATCTTTGGTTCTAAGATTATCTATAGGAAGAACCAAGCCAATGGGAGATCCCAGGTTCTAAGATAATTTAAGGAAGAACCTAAAGAACTGGCTATCTCAGGTTCTAAGATGATCGATGGGAAGAACCTAGCCAACATGCAATCTCAGGTTCTACAATGATCTAAGGAAGAACCTAGCCAATAGGCGATCTCAGGTTCTAAGATGATCTAAGGAAGAAACTAGCCAATGGGAGATCTCAGGTTCTAAGATGATCTTAGGATGCACCTAGCCACCGAGAGATCTCAGGTTCTAAGATGATCGATAGGAAGAACCTAACCAACGGGCGATCTCAGGTTCTAAGATGATCGATAGGAAGAATGTAGCCAACGGGCGATCTCAGCTTCTACGATGATCTAATAAGGAGAACCTAGCCAACGGGAAAACTCAGGTTCTAAGATGATCTATAGGAAGAACCTAGCCAACGAGCGATCTCAGGTTCTAAGATAATCTAAGGAAGAACCTAGGAAATGGGCGATCTTAGGTTCTAAGATGATCTAAGAAAGGACCTAGCCAACGTGTGATCACAGGTTAGAAGATGATCTAATAGGGAAACCCTAGCCAACAGGAAATCTCAGGTTCTAAGATAATCTAAGGAAGAATCTAGCCATCGAGCGATCTCAGGTTCTAAGATGATTTAAAGGAAGAACCTAGCCAATGGGCGATCACAGGTTTTAAGATGATCAAAGGAAGAACCTAGCCAACAGGCAATCTTAGGTTCTAAGATGATCGATAGGAAGAACCTAGCCAACGAGAGATCTCAGGTTCTAAGATGATCTTAGGAAGAACCTAGCCAATGGTCAGTCTCAGGTTTAAAGATGATCGATAGGAAGAACCTAACCAACGGACGATCTAAGGTTCTAAGATGATCGATAGGAAGAACCTAGGAAACAGGCGATCTCAGGTTCTAAGATGGTATAAGGAAGAACCTAGCCAATGGGAGATCTCAGGTTCTAAGTTGATCGATATGAAGAACCTAGCCAACGGGCGACTTCAGGTTCTAAGATGATCTAATAGGGAGAACCTAGCCAATGGGAGATCTCAGGTTCTAAGATGATCTAAGGAAGAACCTAGCCAGCGGGCGATCTCAGGTTCTAAGATGATCTATAGGAAGAATCTAGCCAACAGGCGATCTTAGTTTCTAAAATGATCGATAGGAAGAACCTAGCCAATGAGCGATCTCAGGTTCTAAGATGATCGATAAGAAGAACCTAGTTAATGAGCGATCTCAGGTTCTATGTTGATTTAATAAGGAGAACCAAGCCAATGGGTGATCTTAGGTTCTAAGATGATCTAAGGAAGAACCTAGCCAGCGGGCGATCTCAGGTTCTAAGATGATCTATAGGAAGAATCTAGCCAACAGGCGATCTTAGTTTCTAAGATGATCGATAGGAAGAACCTAGCCAACGAGCGATCTCAGGTTCTAAGATAATCGATAAGAAAAACCTAGTCAATGAGCGATCTCAGGTTCTATGTTGATTTAATAAGGAGAACCAAGCCAACGAGTGATCTTAGGTTCTAAGATGATCTAAGGAAGAACCTAACCAACAGGCGATCTCTGGTTCTAAGATGGTCTATAGGAAGAACCTAGCCAACGAGAGATCTCAGGTTCTAAGATAATCTAAGGAAGAACCTATCAAACTGGCGATCTCAGGTTCTAAGATGATCGATAGGAAGAAACTAGCGAACAAGAAATCTCAAGTTCTATAATGATCTAAGGAAGAACATAACCAATAGGCGATCTCAGGTTCTAAGATGATATAAGGAAGAAACTAGCCAATGGGAGATCTCAGGTTCTAAGATGATCTTAGGAAGCACCTAGCCACCGAGAGATCTCAGGTTCTAAGATGATCGATAGGAAGAACCTAGCCAATAGGGGATCTCAGGTTCTAAGATGATCGATAGGAAGAACATAGCCAACGGGCGATCTCAGCTTCTACGATGATCTAATAGGGAGAACCTAGCCAATGGGCAAACTCAGGTTCTAAGATGATCTATAGGAAGAACCTAGCCAACGATTGATCTCAGGTTCTAAGATAATCTAAGGAAGAACCTAGGCAACGGGCGATCTCAGGTTTTAAGATGATCTAAGAAAAGACCTAGCCAACGTGCGATCAAAGGTTAGAAGATGATCTAATAGGGAAAACCTAGCCAACAGGAAATCTCAGGTTCTAAGATAATCTAAGGAAGAATCTCGCCATCGAGCGATCTCAGGTTCTAAGATGATTTAAAGGAAGAACCTAGCCAATGAGCGATCTCAGGTTTTAAGATGATCAAAGGAAGAACCTAGCCAACAGGCAATCTTAGGTTCTAATATGATCGATAGGAAGAACCTAGCCAATGGGAGATCTCAGGTTCTAAGATGATCTTAGGAAGAACCTAGCCAACGGTCAGTCTCAGGTTTTAAGATGATCGATAGGAAGAACCTAGCCAACGGGCGATCTAAGGTTCTAAGATGATCGATAGGAAGAACCTAGGAAACAGCCGATCTCAGGTTCTTAGATGGTATAAGGAAGAACCTAGCCAATGAGAGATCTCAGGTTCTAAGTTGATCGATATGAAGAACCTAGCCAATGGGCGATCTCGGGTTCTAAGATGATCTAATAGGGAGAACCTAGCCAATGGGAGATCTCAGGTTCTAAGATGATCTAAGGAAGAACCTAGCCAGCGGGCGATCTCAGGTTCTAAGATGATCTATAGGAAGAATCTAGCCAACAGGCGATCTCAGTTTCTAAGATGATCGATAGGAAGAACCTAACCAACGAGCGATCTCAGGTTATAAGATGATCGATAGGAAGAACCTAGTCATCGAGCGATCTCAGTTTCTATGTTGATTTAATTAGGAGAACCAAGCCAACGGGTGATCTCAGGTTCTAAGATAATCTAAGGAAGAACCTATCGAACTGGCGATCTCAGGTTCTAAGATGATCGATAGGAAGAAACTAGCGAACAAGAAATCTCAAGTTCTATAATGATTTAAGGAAGAACATAGCCAATAGTCGATCTCAGGTTCCAAGATGATCTAAGAAAGAACCTAGCCAATGGGAGATCTCAGGTTCTAAGATGATCTTAGGAAGCACCTAGCCACGGAATGATCTCAGGTTCTAAGATGATCGATAGGAAGAACCTAGCCAACGGGCGATCTCAGGTTCAAAGATGATCGATAGGAAGAACCTAGCCAACAGGCGATCTCAACTTCTACGATGATCTGATAGGGAGAACTTAGCCAACGGGCGAACTCAGGTTCTAAGATGATCTATAGGAAGAACCTAGCCAACGAGTGATGTCAAGTTCTAAGATGATCTAAGGAAGAACCTAGCCAACAAGCGATCTCAGGTTCTAAGATGATCTAACGAAGAACCTAGCCAACGGGCGATCTCAGTTTCTAAGATGATCTAAGGAAGGACCTAGCCAACGTGTGATCACATTTTAGAAGATGATCTAATAGGGAGAACCTAGCCAACGGGAAATCTCAGGTTCTAAGATAATCTAAGGAAGAATCTAGCCATCGAGCGATCTCAGGTTCTAAGATGATTTAAAGGAAGAACCTAGCCAATGGGCGATCTCAGGTTTTAAGATGATCAATGGTAGAACCTTGCCAACGAGCGATATTTTGTTCTAAGATGATCGATTGGAAGAACCTAGCCAACAGGCGATCTTAGGTTCTAAGATGATCGATAGGAAGAACCTAGCCAACGGGCGATCTCAGGTTCTAAGATGATTGAAGGGAGAACCTAGCCAACGAGCAATCTCAGGTTCTAAGATAATCTAAGGAAGAATCTAGCCATCGAGCAATATCAGGTTCTAAGATGATTTAAGGGAAGAACCTAGCCAATGTGCGATCTAAGGTTTTAAGATGATCAAAGGTAGACCCTAGCCAACGAGCGATATTTTATTCTAAGATGATTGATTGGAAGAACCTACCAAACAGGAGATCTTAGGTTCTAAGATGATCGATAGTAAGAACCTAGTCAACGGGCGATCTCAGGTTCTAAGATAATCGAAGGGAGAACCTAGCCAACAAGGAATCTTAGGTTCTAAGATAATCTAAGGAAGAATCTAGCCATCGAGCGATCTCAGGTTCTAAGATGATTTAAAGGAAGAACCTAGCCAATGGGCGATCTCAGTTTCTAAGATGATCGATAGGAAGAACCTAGCCAACAGGCGATCTCAGCTTCTACGATGATCTGATAGGGAGAACTTAGCCAACGGGCGAACTCAGGTTCTAAGATGATCTATAGGAAGAACCTAGCCAACGAGTGATGTCAAGTTCTAAGATGATCTAAGGAAGAACCTAGCCAACAAGCGATCTCAGGTTCTAAGATGATCTAACGAAGAACCTAGCCAACGAGCGATCTCAGTTTCTAAGATGATCTAAGGAAGGACCTAGCCAACGTGTGATCACATTTTAGAAGATGATCTAATAGGGAGAACCTAGCCAACTGGCAATCTTAGGTTCTAAGATAAACTAAGTAAGAATCTAGCCATCGAGAGATCTCAGGTTCTAAGATGATTTAAAGGAAGAACCTAGCCAATGGGTGATCTCAGGTTTTAAGATGATCAATGGTAGAACCCAGCCAACGAGCGATATTTTGTTCTAAGATGATTGATTGGAAGAACCTAGCCAACAGGCGATCTTAGGTTCTAAGATGATCGATAGGAAGAACCTAGCCAACGGGCGATCTCAGGTTCTAAGATGATCGAAGGGAGAACCTAGCCAACGAGCAATCTCAGGTTCTAAGATAATCTAAGGAAGAATCTAGCCATCGAGCGATATCAGGATCTAAGATGATTTAAAGGAAGAACCTAGCCAATGTGCGATCTAAGGTCTTAAGATGATCAAAGGTAGAACCTAGCCAACAAGAGATATTTTGTTCTAAGATGCTCGATTGGAAGAACCTACCCAACAGGCGATCTTAGGTTCTAAGATGATATATAGGAAGAACCTAGTCAATGGGCGATCTCAGGTTCTAAGATGATTGAAGGGAGAACCTAGCCAATGATAAATCTTAGGTTCTAAGATAATCTAAGGAAGAATCTAGCCATCAAGCGATATCAGGTTCTAAGATGATTTAAAGGAAGAACCTAGCCAATGGGCGATCTCAGTTTTTAATATGATCTAAGGTAAAACCTAGCAAACGAGCGATATTTTGTTCTAAGATGATCGATAGGAAGAACCTAGCCAACAGGCGATCTTAGGTTCTAAGATGATCGATAGGAAGAACCTAGCCAACAGGAGATCTCAGGTTTTACGATGATCTAAGGAATAACCTAGCCAACGGGCAATCTCAAGTTTTAAGATGATCTATAGGAAGAACCTACCCAATGGGAGATCTCAGGTTCTACGATGATCTAAGGAATAACCTAGCCAACGGGCGATCTCAGGTTCTAAGATGATCTAAGGAAGTACCTAGCCAATGGGCGATCTCGGGTTCTAAGATGATCGATAGGAAGAACCTATCCAACAGGCGATCTCGGGTTCTAAGATGATCGATAGGAAAAACCTAGCAAACAGGCAATCTCAGGTTCTAAGATGATCTAAGGAAGAACCTAGCCAATGGGAGATCTCAGGTTCTAAGTTGATCGATATGAAGAACCTAGCCAACGGGTGATCTTAGGTTCTAAGATGATCTAATAGGGAGAACCTAGCCAACGGTAGATCTCAGGTTCTAAGATGATCTAAGGAAGAACCTAGCCAGCCAGCGATCTCAGGTTCTAAGATGATCTATAGGAAGAATCTAGCCAATAGGCGATCTCAGTTTCTAAGATGATCGATAGGAAGAACCTAGCCAACAAGCGATCTCAGGTTCTAAGATGATCGATAGGAAGAACCTAGTCAACGAGCGATCTTAGGTTCTACAATGACCTAATAGGGAGAACCTAGCCAACGGGTGATCTTAGTCTCTATGTTGATTTAATTGGGAGAACCTAGCCAACGGGTGATCTCGGGTTCTAAGATGATCTTAGGAAGCACCTAGCTAGCGAGAGATCTCAGGTTCTAAGATGATCGATAGGAAGAACCTAGCCAACGGGCGATCTCAGGTTCTAAGATGATCGATAGGAAGAACCTATCCAACAGGCAATCTCAGCATCTACGATGATCTAATAAGGAGACCTAGCCAACGAACAAACTCAGGTTCTAAGATAATCTATATGAAGAACCTAGCCAACGAGTGATCTCAAGTTCTAAGATGATCTAAGGAAGAACCTAGCCAACGAGCCATCTCAGGTTCTAAGATAATCTAAGGAAGAACCTAACCAACGGTAGATCTCAGATTCTAAGATGATTTAAGAAAGGACCTAGCCAACAAGTTATCACAGGTTAGAAGATGATCTAATAGGGAGAACCTAGCCAACGGGCAATCTCAGGTTCTAAGATAATCTAAGGAAGAATCTAGCCATCGAGCGATCTCAGGTTCTAAGATGATTTAACGGAAGAACCTAGCCAATGGTCGATCTCAGGTTTTAAGATGATCAAAGGTAAAACCTAGCCAACGAGCGATATTTTTTTCTAAGATGATGGATAGGAAGAACCTATCCAACAGGCGATCTTAGGTTCTAAGATGATCGATAGGAAGAACCTAGCCAACGGATGATCTCAGGTTCTAAGGTGATCTTAGGAAGAACCTAGCCAACGGTCAGTCTCAGGTTTTAAGATGATCGATAAGAAGAATCTAGCCAACGAGCGATCTAAGGTTCTAAGATGATCGATAGGAAGAACCTAGCCAACAGGCGATCTCAGCTTCTATGATGATCGATAGGAAGAACCTAGCCAACGGGAGATCTCAGGTTATAAGATTATCTAAGGAAGGACCTAGCCAATGGACGACCTCAGGTTCTAATTTGATCAAAGGAAGGATCTAGCCAACGGGCGATCTCTAGTTCTAATATGATCGATAGGAAGAACCTAGCAAAAAGGCGATCTCAGGTTCTAAGATGGTATAAGGAAGAACCTAGCCAATGGGCGATCTCAGGTTCTAAGTTGATCGATATGAAGAACCTAGCCAACGGGCGATCTCAGGTTCTAATATGATCTAAGGAAGAACCTAGCCAGCGGGAGATCTCAGGTTCTAACATGATCTATAGGAAGAATCTAGCCAACACGCGATCTCAATTTCTAAGATGATCGATAGGAAGAATCTAGCCAACGAGCGATCTCAGGTTCTAAGATGATCGATAGGAAGAACCTAGTCAACGAGTGATCTTAGTTTCTACAATGACCTAATAGGGAGAACCTAGCCAACAGGTGATCTCAGTCTCTATGTTGATTTAATTGGGAGAACCTAGCCAACGGGTGATCTCAGGTCTAAGATGATCTAAGGAAGAACCTAGCCAACAGACGATCTCTGGTTCTAAGATTATCTATAGGAAGAACCTAGCCAACGGGAGATCTCAAGTTCTAAGATAATCTAAAGAAGAACCTATCGAACTGGCTATCTCAGGTTCTAAGATGATCGATAGGAAGAACCTAGCCAACAGGAAACCTCAGGTTCTATAATGATCTAAGGAAGAACCTAGCCAATCGGCGATCTCAGGTTCTAAGATTATCTGAGGAAGAACCTAGCTGTGATCGGTGGATCTGGAACTGACTATTTAACGCTGGTTCACGAAATGTCGCGGAAGCAAGAGTCGCCACCGTCTTTTATTTTATCCAAAGGGAAAGGACAAAAGCACAGAAAAATTCCTTATAGAGATTGCTCTCGGTTCGGGAGGTAGGTTATAGAAAGGGAAGGTGTTAGCACCCTTTCTATCCATGGTTATCCATGGGCTCTTAGATACTTGCTCATTGTGTTTTCAAAAATGGTTTGTTTGCTTTTCAATTGTGGGTTTTAAAAAAGGTTTCTTTGAAAATTCTAGTTCGACTCTTGTATCAGTCCTCAAGAGTGTTTGAAAAGTTGCTTTCCAAAACTTTTGAAAAGTGTAGGTGTGAAAAGTATTTTTGATTTGTTTTGAAATGAGAGCAAGTATCTAGAGTCGTCTACCTACCCTAAGGAATTCGTCTGTGTAAATGTCCTTTAAAGTCGTGCCATCCCACCATTGAGAGGTAGGTAGCACCACCGTTGGAGGTGTTCGGGTCAATTCGAAGGTTCGGGACATGGTGATCACCGGAGCAATGGGGAGACACCTTAGAAGCTACCCTCATGCCAGGTTCCCGGATCATGAGGACTTACTAAGACATCCTCTACTCGACGATCACCTTTCGAGGCAAGGCAACAGTGAGGCGTACCCTAGGGGTGGTGTGTGATTTGTGTGTCAGGTTCGTTTATTTTTGTCTTGTTCATGTCAAAGTGATCTATGCGTTTGTTTTTTATTTTATCATTCATTCTTGCATGCATTTATTTAACAGTTAAAAAGATGCGGAAATTAAAAGTTCTAAACTATTACAAAGGCGCGGGTCCACATCGCCAAATTAAAATCCAGGACCCGATTTGACAGAAAATAAAGAAATAAAGTAAAGTGCGAAAGATAAATGTTACATGGCTTCGGGAGAGTTACATAAATAATTAAAAGAAAAAAAATAAATGCGCGAATTGGAATTAAAATTGGAAGCGAGGGCGTTGGACCCTTTTTAATGAATTTAAATTAAATTGTTAAATTAATTAAATTAAAAAAAAAAATTTATTTTTTGGATTTATGAATTTTTATGATAATTAAATGAAATTAAAATATTAATTAACCCTAATTCTAGTCCTTTTTTATTTATTAAGAAAACATGTTAAAATTTAAACCTAAAATTAATCTAATTATTTACATGCAATTTGATTTATAAAAAATAATAGTAAATATTTAATTATTAGAGATGATAAAAATAAAAAAGGTAATTAAACTATTTAAACCTAATTCTACAAGTTTTTAAGTTATGAAGAAAAGATTTTAAGATTAACCCTAGAATAAAACTAATTAATTGGTGAAATTTTATTTACAAAACATATTTTTAATTAAATAAAAATACTTATTTTTTTTGTCTTTTTCTGATTTTTATATTGTTTTTATGTTTTTATGAAAATAATTAAATTAAAGAAATTAATTTAAAAAAATAATTGAATCAAAAATAAAAAAAAATGAAAAAAATATAAAAGAAAATGCAAACCTAGGGGGGTCTGTCCCCAAATTGGGAGGTTTTATTCAGTAATTCAGGCCCATTAAGTTCATGGCCTTATTGACTTTTGTGGCTAGCGTGCATCTGCATTGACTCTTGCCCATCATGTTCTTCCAATTATGGCCCTTTGATTCATCTCAGTAGGCACGTGGATGGCTTGATGTTGTGGATGTATGGTGTTCCCTAGTACTGAAACTGTGCAGAAGCGTTAATAGAAAAATAATATGGAAAGGGGTGGGGACCTGGGGTTCGAACCCAGGTCCCAGGGATTACCAGTAATGCGCTTTGCCAACTGCTCCACACGCGCGTTTTGTATATTATATGACAAATAACTATTATAAAATAAAACAAATCGTTAGTGACTTTTTCGCACGAAATTTCAAATCAACCAATTATTGTTGGACACTTCATCATCTTCTTCTCCGTTTTGTTTTTTCCCTGAAACATGAAAAGGTTAGCGGGGGTTTTAAACCCCTCCAAAATATGCAGTATCCAATAATAGCGAATAGGCCATCTTGGAATATAAATTAGGCGCGAGGGTTCTGTTCAGATTGTCCAAGCATGCTGAATTCAACCATGGTATTATGGTGTTCCAATTTTACAGCATTTAGAAACGCCCATTTTGAAAGCTTGGTAACCCTAACCTGTATCAATGGTGAAATCGCGTATGGGTGTGGAAAACTTAATTGGACCACACAGTTAGTTTCAGAATGATGAGAGCAACACAAAACAAGTATTAGAATTCAAAATCATGCCATGAATGATAAAATACGATTTATGCAAAAAAGTGAAAAAGCTTGAGTTCTATTCACCAATTCTAGGCGTGTAAGGGTTGGAAAACTATTCAGTTAGCTTCAGTAATGCACGAGGAAGCTTTTGCAATTGGTCTCTTGCTCTGAATCGTGCTAGAATATTGTTTTCAGTTTCCAATTTTTTGGCAAAAAACTCAAACTTCTCTATGCTTTTCTGGCGCAACTTTGTTGTCGTTTGCATTAGGTTTTCATTATGTATATATGTGTGAAGGTTTTAGGTCAAAGAAACCAAATCAAAACCTTTGCATTCATGATTTTCAAGATTTGATTCTTAAGGATCTTTTTCAATATTCCTTAGTGAATCATGAGTGATTGTCTTGCACAAAAAGATTTGAAAACCTAGTTTTGGTATTTTTCATATATTTTAATTAATTAAATGAATTATTAGCAATTAAAATTCAAATAAATAAAATAAAAATGATGAAAAACTTCCCTTTGGGCCAAATGCTCGTTCACATGTTTTGGATGATGAATCTTGGAAGAAAAAGAGGCCCATTAGCATTTTTAAGACATTTGAAGCAATGTTGACTTTTCAAAATATCCAAAAATTTCCCAACTTCCACAAGGCATAACTTGCTCAATTTTTAAGCTTTGCTCATGTTCTTGGACATTTTGGAAAGGTCTTTGAGTCCTCTAACCAATGTGTTTTGTCCCATTTCATTTTGATTTACCAATCTCAAGTTATGGCCTTTGACATAAAGTCCCTTTTTGTTGACTTTTGAAAATGACCTATAATGTTGAAATTGATAACTTTTTGTGAGAGCATTTCTTGGACTTGAAGTATGAAGAGGAGTTGTAGGAAATGTCTTTATCTGCAAAATGAGCTTTGGATGGGATTTTTATGATAATCCATGTGGAAGTTATGCCTAGGTTAAGTTACATTTGACTTTTTCAACTGTCCAAATATGGAAACTTTTGCATCTTGAGACTTTTTGAGCCAAGCTTTGAGAATCATGATCAAGAATTGATCAAATGATGTTTGTGGCTTCAAAATGAGATGTTGACCAAAAATTTGGACTTTTGACTGTCAAATGACCATTTTGCCCCTACAGTTGACTGTAGTGCAATTAGGGTTTTTGACTGTGCAATTTTGTGCTGTAAGTCTTGAAACTTGGTATGAGGATGCTTGACCATGTTTGTAGGCATGTGGGACTTGATTGGACCCTTGGAAACTTCATTTTCTTTGTCAGAACCAAAACCCTAATTTTGACTGTTAGGAGGCCCTTGAACTGTGCAACCCTTGGGGAATTTCTGAAGCTTTGACTTGGCAAATTTTGAAGAATATGGGAGGGCGAATTTTGGGGTACAACAGTTGCCCCTGTTCAATCTTCTTAGACCTGAGGATGCAGATTGGCTGACGTGCCTTTCGTAATCCGATGGTGGAAGATGATTGAACACTAGAGTGCCCAGAAATTTGCGCTCACATAGTAGTGTGATGATGGGAATGGGCTTATAGATGCCATTTGGAGATTGATGAATAGGATGATGGGCTTATAGATGCCATGCTAAGAGACGATGGAAGGTGGATGGGCTTATAGATGCCATCTGGATGTTGATCGCGTAAGAGATTCCTTAGCGAGAACTTGAGTACCTGCAGAAGAGAAAAATGATTACCTGGCCTGTTACAGGAGCTGGTCTTCAAATTCTTTGTGTAGATGTGTCCTGACTGGTTACAGGAGCTGGATCTGGAGCTTCAAACGGTGATGAATGAACTAGGGATGGTTACTACCTCAACAGGAAGGGTGAGAGAACCTTTGATGATTACAACCTCAACAGTAACGCTGAGAGAATCTGGGGACGATTTCAACCTCAACAGTAATCATTGAGAGAATCTTGGGCGACTTCAACCTCAACAGTAATCATTGAGAGAATCTTGGGCGACTTCTACCTCAACAGTAATCATTGAGAGAATCTTGGGAGACTTCAACCTCAACAGTAATCATTGAGAGAATCTTGGATAACTTCTACTTCAACAGTAACGCTGAGAGAAACTTGGGATGATTACTACCTCCGCAGTATCGGGGAGAGAACCACAGGCGACTACAACCTCAACAGCAATCATTGAGAGAATCTTGGATAACTTCTACTTCAACAGTAACGCTGAGAGAAACTTGGGATGATTACTACCTCTGCAGTATCGTGGAGAGAACCACAGGCGACTACAACCTCAACAGTGATCATTGAGAGAATCTTGGATAACTTCTACTGAGCCTTTATCAGAAAAACCTGTTTGGGGCCGATTTAGCTGGACTAGAGAAGGCCTTTAACTGGATAAGAAACAGAAAATCTTAGGGTCGATTAACTGAACCGGTCTAGGTCTTGAAATGTCTTCAACTGGATAAGAAACAGGGAGATCTTAGGGTCGATCTGACTGAACCAGAGAAGGCCTTGGACTGGATAAGAAACAGCAAAATCTTAGGGTCGATTTAACTGAACCGGTCTAGGTCTTAAATATAGTTGAGAACTTAACTGGATCTTTCCTGAAAGGTAAAGGTCAGTCATATGCAATGCATGATATGGATCAAGCAATGATGTTCTCAACATAAATGAGATTTGTAAGATATGATGCGTATATGCATGCTATAATGTATGAAAATGCGATGTTTATGAACATATGCTTTTGTCTTAGGAAAGAAGATCCTTGACGGGTGCCGGGAAGTCACTCCTGGGCTGATAGTGAAGAATAGGTCTTTGCTTCCGCTGGATATGATAGTTGCAAGAATACCGGTAGGAGAAGATAACTCTGTTGGGGCATAAACTTGGCGAATGGATTACTCTGCAGGGAGAAAAGTACTCTAGCGATCTTGCTGGGAAGCAGTACTCTGTGGGGAGAGAGGTACTTTGCTGAAATGTTGATAATAACTTGTTGGGGATACCCTTGTTGTGTTGGAAGTGTTAATGAACTTCACTTGGGATAAGAAGACTTTTGCCGAGGATGATCTTTCCGTGGCTTTTGGCTGAGGATAACCCAGTTATATCCTGTTAAGGAAATAACTCTTTGAATAAAGCCGGGAGACGCATTCATGCTCTGCGAGGATAAGCTTCCAGAATCTACTGGGGATAAGCTTACTGCTTGGGGAGATGAATTCCAACTTTCCTGGGGAAATCTGGATTGGACTCTCCTGGGGAATTTTTTGAGATGTATCGGGGGATTGATTCCTTTGAATGTCTGATATACCGCCGGGGAACAATCTTTAGGCCAAGACTGTCGGGGATGCTTGTTAAGAATGCATATATTCTGCTGGGGAATGTTGAGATCTGCGGGAGAATACCCAACTTCCTTAGGTTTAATGAAACTTCGCTTGAGGAGAGTGTACTGACTTGCTGGCTCACTCTCTGGGGAATTGGGATGTACTGGTTATGTTCTTCAGCTGAACCTACCTTGGTACCTTGGAGGACAGAACAATTAGATTGCTTAAACAACTCTTTATTGCCCCTGTTTCTAATGTTACTTGTAATTAATCCTTTGTTTTGTATGCAAATATTCATGAGTTAGCAAATTATTGTTAATGCATATATCACAAATTGAACCTTGGACGTTCTTCGCGAAACAAAACAGAAAAGGAAAAAAAACAATTGGCAATTTTAACTGAAAAGTATATTTGTATTGATTTTTGAATTGCCTGTAAAATAGGCGTTTTATGTACAAGAGGCTGACGTCCTAGTAAGAGAACGCCGCCGAACAAAAGAGTTTATACAAATTTTGGACAAAGGAAAATAAAACAGCTGTATGAAATGAATGATCCCACTGGGTTTTAACTCTGCTATTGCCTTTATAACTCCGAGCGTCTCATCACTTGATGACCTTAGTTGAAAGTGAAGCTGACTGATCGATGCCGTCTGAACTTGATGTAGATACCAGATTCTGGATGCAAAGTGATCAATGTGACATAGTATTACGCTTTATCCCTAATTTTTGCCTGGACCGCCCTCTCGGGTTTTCAGTCCACCGGGATACCCATTTTTGCCCAAGCCGTCTTTTCAGGTTTTCGACTTGCCGGGTGTACAGATTTGTTTTCATTTCATCCCTTCATTTTGCCCGAACCCTTTTGGTTCGCCGGGAAGCCCTAATTTTTGCCTAGGCATGTCAGCCTAGCGGGTCTTTATTTATGCGTAGTATCTTTTTACTATGTCTGCATTGGCGGGGTGAGGAAGGTCGTCACCATCCATGTTGGTTAGAATCATGGCTCCTCCAGAGAACACATGCTTAACCACAAATGGCCCTTCGTACGTAGGGGTCCATTTTCCCCTTGGATCACTCTGAGGAAGGATGATTCGCTTGATTACCAGATCCCCAACTTGATACTCCTGTGGTCTGACCTTTTTGTTAAATGCCCTGATCATCCGTTTCTGATACGTTTGACCGTGGCAGATAGCAGCAAGTCTCTTCTCGTCAATAAGGTTTAACTGATCAAGTCGAGTCTTGATCCAGTCATCTTCGTTCAGATTTGCATCCTTCATTATCCGGAGAGAGGGTATTTGCACTTCGATCGGTAAGACTGCCTCCATACCATAAACCAAGGAAAAAGGAGTTGCCCCGGTTGACGTCCTGGCTGAGGTACGGTACCCATGTAGAGCAAACGGTAACATCTCGTGCCTATCTTTATAAGTCATTGTCATCTTCTGCACGATCTTCTTGATATTTTTATTTGCTGCTTCTACAGCCCCATTCATCTTCGGTCTGTAAGGAGAAGAGTTATGGTGATGTATCTTAAACTGCTCGCAGAGCTCAGTGATCATCTTGTTGTTGAGATTGGTACCGTTGTCTGTAATGATCCTTTCTGGGACGCCGTATCGACAGATCAAGTTATGCCGAATGAACCGTGCCACAACAGTCTTGGTTACCGTAGCGTAGGAAGCTGCTTCGACCCACTTCGTGAAATAATCGATCGCTACCAGGATGAAGCGATGCCCATTAGATGTCGTAGGTTTAATCTCACCGATCATGTCTATGCCCCACATTGCAAACGGCCAAGGCGCAGTCAGAACATTCAGAGGCACTGGAGGAACGTGCACCTTGTCTGCATATATCTGGCATTTGTGGCATGTCCGAGAATGTTGGTAGCAGTCAGCCTCCATGGTGGACCAGAAATACCCTGCCCGTAGGATTTTCTTTGCCATAGTGTGTCCACTGGAGTGTGTACCAAAGGTCCCTTAATGTAGCTCTTCCATGATCCTTTCTGCTTCTGTCTTATCCACACAACGCAGTAAGGTCGAATCATGGTTTCGCTTGTACAAGATACCGTTGCTAAGGAAGAACTTCGCTGCGAATCTTCTCAGAAACTTTTTATCATTGACAGATGCACCTTCAGGGTATTCCTGAGCTTCCAAGTATCTCTTCACCTCATGGTACCAAGGCTTCTCAGTCACTAATTCAGTCTTGAGATCACAACAGTATGCCGGTTCGTCCAGTTTCCAGATGATGATCCGGGGAGCCTCATTGTCCCATTTGACCTTGAACATAGAAGACATTGTAGCCAACGCGTCCGCTAACTGATTCTCCTCTCTCGGGAAATGCTCAAAGGTTATCTTCGTGAAATGGGGAATCAAGGTCAACACACATTCTCTGTAAGGAATAAGATTCAGATGTTTCGTATCCCACTCTCTTTTGATCTGATTGATCACAAGAGCGGAATCTCCGAAGACACTCAGAAACTTGATCCTTAAGTCGATCGCAGCTTGAAGACCCATGATGCACGCCTCATACTCCGCCATGTTGTTGGTACAGTTGAAACATAGCCGGGCAGTGAGTGGAGTATGAGTGCCTTGAGGGGATATGATTATGGCGCCGATTTCGTTACCCAAAGCATTGGAGGCTCCGTCAAAGTGCATAGACCATCGGGATCCTTCCTCAGGTCCTTCATCCGGTCCAGGTACTTCACAATCAGTCACTATCATGATGCTCTCGTCCGGAAACTCAAAGTTCATTGACTGATAATCGTCTACTACCTGATGTGCCAAGTGGTCTGCCAATACACTTCCCTTGATGGCTTTCTGGGTCGTATACTAAATGTCGTATTCCGTCAAGATCATTTGCCATCTTGCTATTCTCCCAGACAGAGCATGCTTTTCAAATATGTACTTTATAGGATCCATCTTTGAGATCAACAAGGTAGTGTGAGTCAGCATATACTGTCTCAGCCGGCGAGCAGCCCATACCAAAGCGCAGCAAGTTTTCTCAAGCAGTGAGTATCGGGTCTCACAGTCGGTAAACTTTTTGCTAAGGTAATAAATGGCATGCTCTTTTCGGCCAGACTCGTCATGCTGCCCCAGCACACACCCCATTGAGTTGTCAAGTACTGTCAGGTATAGTATCAGAGGTCTCCCTTCAACCGGTGGCATAAGGATGGGTGGTTCTTGGAGATACTCCTTGATTTTGTCAAAAGCAACCTGACATTCATCATTCCAACGTACTACCTGATCTTTCTTCAGCAGCTTGAAGATTGGCTCACAGGTAGCAGTCAGGTGTGAGATGAATCGAGCAATGTAATTCAGGCGTCCTAGAAAACCTCTGACTTCTTTCACTGTCTTAGGAACTGGCATCTCTTGAATAGCCTTAACCTTGGCAGGGTCCACTTGAATACCCTTATCACTTACAACGAAGCCTAGCAACTTTCCAGATCTTACCCCGAAGGTGCACTTGTTCGGGTTCAACCTCAGCTTGTACAATTTCAGACGGTCAAACAATTTCTGCAGATGATCTAGGTGCTCTTCCTCAGTCTGGGACCTTGCGATCATGTCGTCAACATACACTTCTATCTCATGATGGATCATATCATGAAATAAAGCAACCATGGCACGTTGGTAGGTTGCCCCAGCGTTCTTCAGTCCAAAAGGCATGACCTTGTAGCAGAAGGTGCCCCACTGAGTAACAAATGTAGTATTTTCCATGTCTTCAGGTGCCATCTTGATCTGATTGTAACCTAAGAAACCATCCAATAATGAGAACACCTTATGCTGAGTTGTATTGTCAACAAGGACATCAATGTGAGGTAGGGGGAAGTCATCCTTGGGGCTGGCCCTGTTCAGATCCCTGTAATCGACACACATTCTGACCTTACCATCTTTCTTTGGTACCGGCACCACATTAGCAACCCACTGAGGGTAAGAAGTCACTGCAAGTAACCCAGCATCAAACTGTTTCATTACCTCGGCTTTAATCTTTTCAGACATCTCTAGACGCATACGGCGGACCTTTTGCTTAACCGGAGGGCAGTCTTCCTTAGTAGGCAAATGATGGACCACAATATCGGTATCCAACCCGGGCATGTCTTCGTAGGACCAGGTAAAGATCTCCATATAATCATGTAGCATCTTAGTCAACCGTTGCTTCACGCTGAGCTCTAGGTTGGCACCAATCTTTACCTCTTTCCTGTCTGCCTCAGTACCCAGATTTATTGTTTCCACTGGCTCTTCATGTGGTTGAATTGCCCTCTCTTCCTGAAGCAACAGTCTTGCAAGCTCGCCAGGAACTTCGCAATCATCTTCACCTTCGTCTTCGGCTAAGTTAATCGGATTTTCGAAGTCATAATTGGCAGTAGCAGAGTCGTTACCAGTGAGATCCAGAGTGGATTGAAACCTGTATGAGTGAGTGTGTGTAAATACAGCTGTTTTGAAATATATAAAGGAAGGAAAGACAGAAAAGGAGCATAAGATTTGTAATGCGAGAAAACGTCCAAGATTTTTATTCATGATATATGAAATGACAATTTATATGCCCTCACAAATGAAGCCACGGTGCCCCGGGTAAGACACCGGGCCATAGAGTTCAATTTATTGTTTATTACAAATAACGAAACAAAGAATTTTATTACTGCGTAACAAAAGTAACGGGAGTATGGTCTTTGGCAATCCAATTGGTCAATCCGCCATCAGTTGTCGGGTAGATCCATCTATTGAACTCAGCTTCATCCACTTCATTATCCTCCCCAACAGCATTCACTCCTGGATTGGTAATGAGCACAGGAGGTCTTCTGATCTTGGCCTTCTGCATAGCTTTCTGACCCTCTGCAGTAAAACCCAGTCCGAACTTGTCAGTTTTCTGTTTAAAATCAGGGAGCCTGCCCCAGTTAGTACATTCACCTTTCTGAACCACAGCCCGAGCATCCTTTAGGGAAGCCATCTTCAAAGGAACATCCTCTTCGACCGTTGTTTCTGCTGCTGCTGAAATTGGAAGTACCTCTTCGAAATGCTGAAAGGGGGTTTCAATAAACTCCCCGTCCATCTCAATATATCTGAAGGAATTAAGATGGTTCACCATATACTCCTCCTCTCCCTGCACAGTGACAATCTTCCCTCTGACGGGGTATTTCAGCTTCTGGTGCAAGGTAGAGGTCACTGCCCCAGCTTTATGGATCCAGGGTCGACCCAGTAGACAAGAATACGATGGACGGATATCCATCACATAAAAGGTAGAGTCAAACACCTGAGAGCCCACACGAATAGGAATGTCAACCTCTCCATGAACCATCCTCTTGGAACCGTCAAAGGCTCTGACGATGATATTGCTAGGTTTTAATTCCAGGCCTTCACAATCCAAACGGTCTAAGGCTTTCTTGGGTAGCACATTTAGGGAAGAACCAGTGTCCACCAACACGTGCGCCAGAGTAGTGCCCCTGCATTCGATAGAGACATGCAGAGCATCATTGTGGTCTCTTCCCTTGGCAGTAAGGTCAACATCTGAGAAACCCAAACCATTGTCCGCTGTCTGATTTACTACGCAATCAGTAAACTGAACTGCAGATGTCTCCTGTGGCACATGGGCCGTCTTGAGGAATGAGATCAAGGCCTTAGCATGGGCCTCTGAACACAGTAGTAAGGAGAGCATGGAGATTTTGGAGGGCGTGTGCCCCAGCTGTTCCACAACATTAAAATCACTCTTCTTTATTATTTTCAGGATTTCCTCCATCTCTTGTTGGGAGGCCTCAGCATTTATAGGTATTGGTGCCTCCATCCGGGCAGGCTCATCTTCAATCCCTTTGCCCCGAGCATTGGATGACTCGGCAGCAGGGGAAACAACTTGGTCTGAAACAGGAACAGGTATACTTGTAGGTGTTATAAGGAGGGGTCTTTGAATAGCGGGTGGTGCAATGTCAGGCGAGAAGAGCCTGCCACTGCGGGTAACCTTGGCTGGACCAGTGATATCGCAGATACTGGCGCCAGCGTTGAACTCTTGTTTGATTCCATTTACATACACATCTGCCCCATAGTGCCAGGGGACAGCTTTATCAGATACGTAGGGGAGAGGCCCCAGAACAGTAATAACAACAGGTGCGACAGTCATGATTTGAACAGGCTTTCTCGGGAGAGCCTTAATTGGATTATTGAAGATTGTAACAACAACAACTTCTTCTACCGGAACCAACTGAACAGCGGACTTCTTAAACATAATCTCTTTGCTGTCCATTAGGCTTTGGATGCCCAACTTCAGCAAAGGACAACCAGAGAGAGAAACAGCACAGAACAGGCAACCCTCACTGCAACCCGGAAATAAACCGGCCAGCAGTAGGTTCCTCTTGACAGTCATTAAGGGCGTGGCTAGATCATTCACAGAAACAGCATAAACATCTTCATCAACCGCATTTACTCCATGCTGGGGCATAGGAGCAGTTACCACATTTGGCCTTTCAGGCACTTCAAACTGTATCTCTTTTGCGTCAATAAGGTCTTGCACCTTATTCCTTAATGCCCAACAGTCATCAGTGGAATGCCCCGGGCTATCGGAGTGATAAGCACAGCGGGCATTTGGATTGTTCTTGGGAGAAGCCGTATTCACAACCTTCGGGGCCTCTCTAACAGTCACTAAATTGGTGGATAGCAACTGTGGCAAGATCTGCGACAAAGACATACTCAAACGGGTGAATTCTCTTCTAGGTATTTCATCCCTCTGAGGATTGGTTTGCCGAGGAGCAGCAGCAGGCTTAGCAATCATTACCGCACTGACAGATTGGCGGCGCTCAGATTTCTCTTGTCTTCTAGAGCCAAATACAGCACTAGCCTCCTTCTTGAAGGGTTTCTTCTCAGAACTTGTAGATGCACCCTTCGGAATCTTACCAGACTTCAATCCAGCCTCAATTCTCTCTCCAGTCAGAATAAGATTAGTAAACCCTGCAGACGAGTTACCGATAAGATGGTTGAAAAATGGCCCAGATAGGGTCCCCAAGAACATGTCTACCAACTTCCGATCAGTCAACGGAGGCTGCACCCTGCCAGCCAGATCCCTCCACTTCTGAGCGTACTCTTTAAAACCTTCACTTGACCCTAGCGACATACCCTGGAGTTGGGTACGCGTAGGGGCAAGGTCGGCATTATATTGATACTGCTTATAGAAAGCAGTAGCCAACTCCTCCCAGTTACGAACTTTTGTCCCATCCAGCTGATAGAACCATTCGAGATGAGTCCCTGAAAGACTCTCCTGGAAGAAGTGGATCCACAAGTTCTTATCCACTGAGTACGGTTGAGTCTTCCGCACATAAGACCTGAGGTGTAGCTTGGGACAAGATGCCCCATCATATTTAGTAAAAGATGGTGCTTTGAATTTACGAGGAATGATCACACCAGTAGACAAACCCAAATCTCCGAAATCCAGCCCAGGCACTTGTTGGATCTCCATAGCATTCAGCCTGTCCTCCAGCTGCTTGTATCTGTCTTCTGCCGGAGGATATTGTTCCTCATCAAAATCAGTCTCGTTGTCGGAGACTACCGGACTAGGACCTTTTTCCCCTTGAGGGGTACCCTTGCCTATAGAAGAACCAGCCTCTTCATTTTGCAGAGTGTTGCCAAACCTTCGGCCCGAGTTGAACAGAACGGTTCTCCTCTTCTTCTTCTTCTCCTTCTTCAGGAGCAGAGCCTTCAGCTCTTCTTGGCCCTGAGCCAAACCCATGATTAGTTCTTGAAATTGCGCATTCTGTGCCTGAAGAGCCTTGATGGACATCTCAGTTGATGATGAGTCAGGATTCATGATGCTGAAATAAACAGCGAGGAACGGTAAGCAACCTGAAAAGAAGAAAAACCTGCTATGCACATGATAAATGATATGTGTTTATGCAATGCATTCAGGGGTTCGAAAGTTCAAATTCGTTGTAGACAAAAAAGAACACACGTTATCATTAAGGAAATAATTGTTCAGTACATCAAAGCCTCATGGGCACAAATTACAAAGCAAATCAATCCCAAAAGACACTACGCATCCTCTTTGGAGCTATGTAGGTGTTGAGATTCCTCTCCTCATGCAACAGGCGAGCGAGCTCCAGGACCTTCTTTTCACTAGCATGTAGACTGGTCTCAAGAGAATTCCGTTCTTCCTTAAGCTGGATCCAGCTCTTCTGCATCTCTTCCCAGGATGTGGGCATGTCAGGATGCTGAATGATGTAGGACACCTCTCCTTCCAAGACTGGCTCTTTGATTACTGGGAGCATATGAGGATAAGGCATTACTAACTTCTGGGAGCGGGCGCGTACCCACTTGAGATAAGGTTCCAACGGGATGGAGTTCCTATGCCCCAGTGTCTTACTGTCTATCCTACTGGGCATCCTCCAAGCTCTGATAAATCTCTGGCGAAGTCCTTGTGCATCATTGTCGAAGTCAAAAACTATGTCAGGAATTAACATGTTATGAGGACCATCCCTCCGAGCGTAACCAAACTGTCTCCAAGCCAGGCATGGGTTGTAAGTAATACCTCCTCTGATTCCAGGTAAAGGAACATTAGGGTACTCCCCGCAACGATCAATGATAGTAACATCCTCTCTGGACCGAGGGCACCAATGTATGTATGCATGTGTAAGAGTCATCAACCGTTGTGACCATCTCAAACCCCGCTCGTTCTTCAAAACTAATTGTGGAAGGTGCGAAATAAACCACCTTCCAGGAGAGGAGTGCAACACATAAGGACACCTCTTTTTCTCATGGTTCGAGTGTAACATGAGTGAAGGATGTCCCCCAGCAACGTAGGTATAGGATTCCTGGACATGAAGATCTGGACAGCACTGATATCTATAAGCTGACCTGGGTTAGGGAACAACACCAAACCATAGACAAGGAGGGCCACAACCTCTTCAAAAGCTTGTAAGTCAAGGGAGTTCCAACATTCATGGGCATTTTCAAACAGAAACCTGGCTAAGAACCCTTTGATGCCACTTCTAACCTCCCAATGTCCCTGGAGGTCAGATGATTGTAGGTGTAAGGCTTTAGCAATCTCTTCAAGCTTGGGTTCCTTTTCCGTACCGTTGTAGGGTAGTTGATCAAGGATAGGGATCTTCAGGAGTCGGGAGAACTCCTCCAAGGTAGGTACCGGCTGATAATCCAAGAAGGTGAAACAGTGATGCAGAGGGTCAAAGAATTGGAACAGGACCTTTATCATATCTTCCTCAATGTTGGTGTTGACCAAGCTGATGAGTCTTCCATGCCTTTCACTGAATGAAGAGCTCTCGGGGATCCTGGATATAAGTTCCTTAAGCTGAGGAGGGATCCTTACAAGACTGATTTGAATTGTCTTTCTGCGAACAGTTTCCATATCCTACAAAACAAGAACAAAGATGAAGATTCGAACCCCTGAAATGGTTAGTCAATGCATATGATGTTGGATGATGTCATGATGCTATGATTAAACACACCACAGATATTTACAAAGACAAACATGTAAGGCACACAAGTCACACAAGACAAGCCCCTAGAGTTTAGGCCAGCATGGGGTCTGGGTATTACCCTCTTGAAGTTGGTGGGTTCAACCTGTCCTATTAGAAGTAACCGGGTTCTAAGGGTCCCAATATCACTGGATTGCTTTCATTGTTCATCGTTTCGATTTAGCCACTGAACTGGCGACCGAAATATTCCAGGAAAGCAACCCTCAATTGAGTGTAGTATCGAGTATCAACCAACCTCGGACTGCACCAAAGTCAGTTATCTCACTACCCTAAAGAGGCCAAGATAGTTCAATTAAGGTTCCTAAGGTCTGTTGATGCTTCACGACACCACGCGGAGGCCCCGTACTTTCCTTGACTGAACTCAAGGGTTACCGGTACACACCAAAGTGCCACATCAACATAGCAGACTGTTTCAACCATGTCGGTATACCCCGCACAGTTCCCTCACAGCCTTGTTGCTACTTTCTAAGAAGGTATCCCCAGATCCGGATTAGGATCTATAGAACTCCCAAGACAGTCCCACAATTTAAAGCAAGCAAATCAATACAATTGAAAGCACAGTTATGAACTAATCCTAAGGTACACCTCACTTTAAAAGTAGTCCCCAGCAGAGTCGCCAGTTCTGTGATCGGTGGATCTGGAACTGACTGTTTAACGCTGGTTCACGAAATGTCGCGGAAGCAAGAGTCGCCACCGTCTTTTATTTTCTCCAAAGGGAAAGGACAAAAGGACAGAAAAATTCCTTATAGAGATTGCTCTCGGTTCGGGAGGTAGATTATAGAAAGGGAAGGTGTTAGCACCCTTTCTATCCATGGTTATCCATGGGCTCTTAGATACTTGCTCATTGTGTTTTCAAAAATGGTTTGTTTGCTTTTCAATTGTGGGTTTTAAAAAAGGAATTCGTCTGTGCAAATGTCCTTTAAAGTAGTGCCATCCCACCATTGAGAGGTAGGTAGCACCACCGTTGGAGGTGTTCGGGTCAATTCGAAGGTTCGGGACATGGTGATCACCGGAGCAATGGGGAGACACCTTAGAAGCTACCCTCATGCCAGGTTCCCGGATCATGAGGACTTACTAAGACATCCTCTACTCGACGATCACCTTTCGAGGCAAGGCAACAGTGAGTCGTACCCTAGGAGTGGTGTGTGATTTGTGTGTCAGGTTCGTTTATTTTTGTCTTGTTCATGTCAAAGTGATCTATGTGTTTGTTTTTTATTTTATCATTCATTCTTGCATGCATTTATTTAACAGTTAAAAAGATGCGGAAATTAAAAGTTCTAAACTATTACTAAGGCGCGGGTCCACATCGCCAAATTAAAATCCAGGACCCGATTTGACAGAAAATAAAGAAATAAAGTAAAGTGCGAAAGATAAATGTTACATGGCTTCGGGAGAGTTACATAAATAATTAAAAGAAAAGAAATAAATGCGCGAATTGGAATTAAAATTGGAAGCGAGGGCATTGGACCCTTTTTAATGAATTTAAATTAAATTGTTAAATTAATTAAATTAAAATAAAAAAAAGAAATTATTTTTTGGATTTATGAATTTTTATGATAATTAAATGAAATTAAAATATTAATTAACCCTAATTCTAGTCCTTTTTTATTTATTAAGAAAACATGTTAAAATTTAAACCTAAAATTAATCTAATTATTTACATGCAATTTGATTTATAAAAAATAATAGTAAATATTTAATTATTAGAGATGATAAAAATAAAAAAGGTAATTAAACTATTTAAACCTAATTCTACAAGTTTTTAAGTTATGAAGAAAAGATTTTAAGATTAACCCTAGAATAAAACTAATTAATTGGTGAAATTTTATTTACAAAACATATTTTTAATTAAATAAAAATACTTATTTTTTTTGTCTTTTTCTGATTTTTATATTGTTTTTATGTTTTTATGAAAATAATTAAATTAAAGAAATTAATTAAAAATAATAATTGAATCAAAAATTAAAAAAATGAAAAAAATATAAAAGAAATTGCAAACCTAGGGGGGTCTGTCCCCAAATTGGGAGGTTTTATTCAGTAATTCAGGCCCATTAAGTTCATGGCCTTATTGACTTTTATGGCTAGCGTGCATCTGCATTGACTCCTGCCCATCATGTTCTTCCAATTATGGCCCTTTGATTCATCTCAGTAGGCACGTGGATGGCTTGATGTTGTGGATGTATGGTGTTCCCTAGTACTGAAACTGCGCAGAAGCGTTAATAGAAAAATAATATGGAAAGGGGTGGGGACCTGGGGTTCGAACCCAGGTCCCAGGGATTACCAGTAATGCGCTTTGCCAACTGCTCCACACGCGCGTTTTGTATATTATATGACAAACAATTATTATAAAATAAAACAAATCGTTAGTGACTTTTTCGCGCGAAATTTCAAATCAACCAATTATTGCTGGACACTTCATCATCTTCTTCTTCGTTTTGTTTTTTCCCTGAAACATGAAAAGGTTAGCGGGGGTTTTAAACCCCCCCCCCCCCAAAATATGCAATATCCAATAATAGCGAATAGGCCATCTTGGAATATAAATTAGGCGCGAGGGTTCTGTTCAGATCGTCCAAGCATGCTGAATTCAACCATGGTATTATGGTGTTCCAATTTTACAGCATTTAGAAACGCCCAATTTGAAAGCTTGGTAACCCTAACCTGTATCAATGGTGAAATCGCGTATGGGTGTGGAAAACTTAATTGGACCACACAGTTAGTTTCAGAATGATGAGAGCAACACAAAACAAGTATTAGAATTCAAAATCATGCCATGAATGATAAAATACGATTTATGCAAAAAAGTGAAAAAGCTTGAGTTTTATTCACCAATTCTGGGCGTGTAAGGGTTGGAAAACTATTCAGTTAGCTTCAGTAATGCACGAGGAAGCTTTTGCAATTGGTCTCTTGCTCTGAATCGTGCTAGAATATTGTTTTCAGTTTCCAATTTTTTGGCAAAAAACTCAAACTTCTCTATGCTTTTCTGGCGCAGCTTTGTTGTCGTTTGCATTAGGTTTTCATTATGTATATATGTGTGAAGGTTTTAGGTCAAAGAAACCAAATCAAAACCTTTGCATTCATGATTTTCAAGATTTGATTCTTAAGGATCTTTTTCAATATTTATTCATGAAGAATCATGTCAATTTGCTCCAATTCTTTCCTTTTTTGGTATGCACGAAATCCTTAGTGAATCATGAGTGATTGTCTTGCACAAAAAGATTTGAAAACCTAGTTTTGGTATTTTTCATATATTTTAATTAATTAAATGAATTATTAGCAATTAAAATTCAAATAAATAAAATAAAAATGATGAAAAACTTCCCTTTGGGCCAAATGCTCGTGCACATGTTTTGGATGATGAATCTTGGAAGAAAAAGAGGCCCATTAGCATTTTTAAGACATTTGAAGCAATGTTGACTTTTCAAAATATCCAAAAATTTCCCAACTTCCACAAGGCATAACTTGCTCAATTTTTAAGCTTTGCTCATGTTCTTGGACATTTTGGAAAGGTATTTGAGTCCTCTAACCAATGTCTTTGGTCCCATGTCATTTTGATTTACCAATCTCAAGTTATGGCCTTTGACTTAAAGTCCCTTTTTGTTGATATTTGAAAATGACCTATAATGTTGAAATTGATAACTTTTTGTGAGAGCATTTCTTGGACTTGAAGTATGAAGAGGAGTTGTAGGAAAGGTCTTTATCTTCAAAATGAGCTTTGGATGGGATTTTTCTGATAATCCATGTGGAAGTTATGCCTTGGTTAAGTTACAGTTGACTTTTTCACCTGTCCAAATATCGAAACTTTTGCATCTAGAGACTTTTTGAGCCAAGCTTTGAGAATCATGATCAAGCATTGATCAAATGATGTTTGTGGCTTCAAAATGAGATGTTGACCAAAAATTTGGACTTTTGACTGTCAAATGACCATTTTGCCCCTACAGTTGACTGTAGTACAATTAGGGTTTTTGACTGTGCAATTTTGTGCTGTAAGTCTTGAAACTTGGTATGAGGATGCTTGACCATGTTTGTAGGCATGTGGGACTTTATTGGACCCTTGGAAACTTCATTTTCTTTGTCAGAACAAAAACCCTAATTTTGACTGTTAGGAGGCCCTTGAACTGTGCAACCCTTGGGGAATTTCTGAAGCTTTGACTTGGCAAATTTTGAAGAATATGGGAGGGCAAATTTTGGGGTACAACACTAGCCAATGGGAGATCTCAGGTTCTAAGATGATCTTAGGAAGCACCTAGCCACCGAGAGATCTCAGGTTCTAAGATGATCGATAGGAAGAACCTAGCCAATGGCCGATCTTAGGTTCTAAGATGATCGATAGGAAGAACCTAGCCAACAGGCGATCTCAGCTTCTACGATGATCTAATAGGGAGAACCTAGACAACGGGGCAACTTAGGTTCTAAGATGATCTATAGGAAGAAGCTAGCCAACGAGCGATCTCAAGTTCTAAGATGATCTAAGGAAGAACCTAGCTAACGAGCGATCTCAGGTTCTAATATAATCTAAGGAAAAACCTAGCCGTCAGGCGATCTGAGGTTCTAAGATGATCTAAGAAAGGACATAGCCAACGGGAGATCATAAGTTAGAAGATGATCTAATAGGGAGAACCTAGCCAACGGGAAATCTCAGGTTCCAAGATAATCTAAGGAAGAATCTATCCATCGATCGATCTCAGGTTCTAAGATGATTTAAAGTAAGAACCTAGCCAATGGGGGATCTCAGGTTTTAAGATGAATAAAGGTAGAACCTAGCCAATGAGCGATATTTTGTTCTAAGATGATCGATGGGAAGAACCTAGCCAACAGGCGATCTTAGGTTCTAAGATGATTGATAGGAAGAACCTAGCCAACGGACGATCTCAGGTTCTAAGATGATCTTAGGAAGAACCTAGCCAACTGTCAGTCTCAGGTTTTAAGATGATCGATAGGAAGAACCTAGCCAACGGAAGATCTAAGGTTCTAAGATGATCGATAGGAAGAACATAGCCAACAGGCGATCTCAACTTCTATGATGATCGATAGGAAGAACCTAGCCAATGGGAGATCTCAGGTTATAAGATGATCTAAGGAAGGACCTAGCCAATGGACGATCTCAGGTTCTAATTTGATCAAAGGAAGGACCTAGCCAACGGGCGATCTCAGGTTCTAAGATGATCGATAGGAAGAACCTAATCAACGAGCGATCTTAGTTTCTACAATGACCTAATAGGGAGAACCTAGCCAACGGGTGATCTCAGTCTCTATGTTGATTTAATTTGGAGAACCTAGCCAACGGGTGATCTCAGGTTCTAAGATGATCTAAGGAAGAACCTAGCCAACAGGCGATCTCTGGTTCTAAGATTATTTATAGGAAGAACCTAGCCAACAGGAGATGTCAGGTTCTAAGATAATCTAAAGAAGAACCTATCGAACTGGCTATCTCAAGTTCTAAGATGATCGATAGGAAGAACCTAGCCAACAGGAAATCTCAGGTTCTATAATGATCTAAGGAAGAATCTAGCCAATAGGCGATCTCAGGTTCTAAGATTATCTAAGGAAGAACCTAGCCAATGGGAGATCTTAGGTTCTAAGATAATCTTAGGAAGCACCTAGCCACCGAGAGATCTCAGGTTCTAAGATGATCGATAGGAATAACCTAGCCAACGGGCGATCTCAGGTTCTAAGATGATCGATAGGAAGAACCTAACCAACACGCGATCTCAGCTTCTACGATGATCTAATAGGGTGAACCTAGACAATGGGGCAACTTAGGTTCTAAGATTATCTATAGGAAGAAGCTAGCCAATGAGCGATCTCAAGTTCTAAGATGATCTAAGGAAGAACCTAGCCAATGAGCGATCTCAGGTTCTAAGATAATCTAAGGAAAAACCTAGCCGACGGGCGATCTGAGGTTCTAAGATGATCTAAGAAAGGACATAGCCAACGGGTGATCGTAAGTTAGAAGATGATCTAATAGGGAGAACCTAGCCAACGGGAAATCTCAGGTGCTAAGATAATCTAAGGACGAATCTATCCATCGAGCGATCTCAGGTTCTAAGATGATTTAAAGGAAGAACCTAGCCAATGGGCGATCTCAGGTTTTAAGATGAATAAAGGTAGAACCTAGCCAATGAGCGATATTTTGTTCTAAGATGATCGATGGGAAGAACCTAACCAACAGGCGATCTCAGCTTCTATGATGATCGATAGGAAGGACCTAGCCAACGGGAGATCTCAGGTTATAAGATGATCTAAGGAAGGACCTAGCCAATGGACGATCTCAGGTTCTAATTTGATCAAAGGAAGGACCTAGCCAACGGGCGATCTCTGGTTCTAATATGATCGATAAGAAGAACCTAGAAAAAAGGTGATCTCAGGTTCTAAGATGGTATAAGGAAGAACCTAGCCAATGGGCGATCTCAGGTTCTAAGTTGATCGATATGAAGAACCTAGCCAACGGGCGATCTCAGGTTCTAATATGATCTAATAGGGAGAACCTAGCTAACGGGAGATCTCAGGTTCTAACATGATCTAAGGAAGAACCTAGCCAGTGCGAGATCTCAAGTTCTAACATGATCTATAGGAAGAATCTAGCCAACACGCGATCTCAGTTTCTAAGATGATCGATAGGAAGAATCTAGCCAACGAGCGATCTCAGGTTCTAAGATGATCGATAGGCAGAACCTAGTCAACGAGCGATCTTAGTTTCTACAATGACCTAATAGGGAGAACCTAGCCAACGGGTGATCTCAATCTCTATGTTGATTTAATTGGGAGAACCTAGCCAATAGGTGATCTCGGGTTCTAAGATGATCTAAGGAAGAACCTAGCCAACAGGCGATCTCTGGTTCTAAGATTATCTATAGCAAGAACCTAGCCAACGGGATATCTCAGGTTCTAAGATAATCTAAAGAAGATCCTATAAAACTGGCTATCTCAGGTTCTAAGATGATCGATAGGAAGAACCTAGCCAACAGGAAATCTCAGGTTCTATAATGATCTAAGGAAGAACCTAGCCAATAGGCGACCTCAGGTTCTAAGATTATCTAAGGAAGAACCTAGCCAATGGGATATCTCAGGTTCTAAGATGATCTTAGGAAGCACCTAGCCACCGAGAGATCTCAGGTTCTAAGATGATCGATAGGAAGAACCTAGCCAACGGGCGATCTCAGGTTCTAAGATGATCGATAGAAAGAACCTAGCCAACAGGAGATCTCAGCTTCTACGATGATCTAATAGGGAGAACCTAGACAACGGGGAAACTTAGGTTCTAAGATGATCTATAGGAAGAAGCTAGCCAACGAGCGATCTCAAGTTCTAAGATGATCTAAGGAAGAACCTAGCCAACGAGCGATCTCAGGTTCTAAGATAATCTAAGGAAAAACCTAGCCGACGGACGATCTGAGGTTCTAAGATGATCTAAGAAAGGACATAGCCAACGGGTGATCATAAGTTAGAAGATGATCTAATAGGGAGAACCTAGCCAACGGGAAATCTCAGGTTCTAAGATAATCTAAGGAAGAATCTATCCATCGAGCAATCTCAGGTTCTAAGATGATTTAAAGGAAGAACCTAGCCAATGGGCGATATCAGGTTTTAAGATGAATAAAGGTAGAACCTAGCCAATGAGCGATATTTAGTTCTAAGATGATCGATGGGAAGAACCTAGCCAACAGGCGATCTTAGGTTCTAAGATGATCGATAGGAAGAACCTATCCAACAGACGATCTCAGGTTCTAAGATGATCTTAGGAAGAACCTAGCCAACCGTAAGTCTCAGGTTTTAAGATGATCGATAGGAAGAACCTAGCCAACGGAAGATCTAAGGTTCTAAGATGATCGATAGGAAGAACCTAGCCAACAGACGATCTCAGCTTCTATGATGATCGATAGGAAGAACCTAGCCAATGGGAGATCTCAGGTTATAAGATGATCTAATGAAGGACCTAGCCAATGGACGATCTCAGGTTCTAATTTGATCAAAGGAAGGGCCTAGCCAACGGGCGATCTCCGGTTCTAATATGATCGATATGAAGAACCTAGCAAAAAGGCAATCTCAAGTTCTAAGATGGTATAAGGAAGAACCTAGCCAATGGGCGATCTCAGGTTCTAAGTTGATCAATATGAAGAACCTAGCCAATGGGCGATCTCAGGTTCTAAGATGATCTAATAGGGAGAACCTAGCTAACAGGGGATCTCAGGTTCTAAGATGATCTAAGGAAGAACCTAGCCAGCGGGAGATCTCAGGTTCTAACATGATCTATAGGAAGAATCTAGCCAACACGCGATCTCAGTTTCTAAGATGATCGATAGGAAGAATCTAGCCAACGAGCGATCTCAGTTTCTAAGATGATCGATAGGAAGAACCTAGTCAACGAGCGATCTTAGTTTCTACAATGACCTAATAGGGAGAACCTAGCCAACGGGTGATCTCAGTCTCTATGTTGATTTAATTGGGAGAACCTAGCCAACGGGTGATCTCAGGTTCTAAGATGATCTAAGGAAGAACCTAGCCAACAGACGATCTCTGGTTCTAAGATTATCTATAGGAAGAACCTAGCCAACGGGAGATCTCAGGTTCTAAGATAATCTAAAGAAGAACCTATCGAACTGGCTATCTCAGGTTCTAAGATGATCGATAGGAAGAACCTAGCAAACAGGAAATCTCAGGTTCTATAATGATCTAAGGAAGAACCTAGCCAATAGGCGATCTTAGGTTCTAAGATGATCTAAGGAAGAACCTAGCCAATGGGAGATCTCAGGTTCTAAGATGATCTTAGGAAGCACCTAGCCACCGAGAGATCTCAGGTTCTAAGATGATCGATAGGAAGAACCTAGCCAACGGGCGATCTCAGGTTCTAAGATGATCGATAGGAAGAACCTAGCCAACAGGCGATCTCAGCTTCTACGATGATCTAATAGGGAGAACCTAGCCAACGGGGCAACTCAGGTTCTAAGATGATCTGTAGGAAGAACCTAGCCAACGAGCGATCTCAAGTTTTAAGATGATCTAAGGAAGAACTTTGCCAACGAGCGATCTCATGTTCTAAGATAATCTAAGGAAAAACCTAGCCAACGGGCGATCTGAGGTTCTAAGATGATCTTAGAAAGGACATAGCCAACGGGTGATCACAAGTTAGAAGATGATCTAATAGGGAGAACCTAGCCAACAAGAAATCTCAGGTTCTAAGATAATCTAAGGAAGAATCTATCCATCGATCGATCTCAGGTTCTAAGATGATTTAAAGGAAGAAACTAGCCAATGGGCGATCTCAGGTTTTAAGATGAATAAAGGTAGAACCTAGCCAACGAGCGATATTTTGTTCTAAAATGATCGATAGGAAGAACCTAACAAACAAGCGATCTTAGGTTCTAAGATGATCGATAGGAAGAACCTAGCCAACGGACGATCTTAGGTTCTAAGATGATCTTAGGAAGAACCTAGTCAACCGTCAGTCTCAGGTTTTAAGATGATTGATAGGAAGAACCTAGCCAACGGGCGATCTAAGCTTCTAAGATGATCGATAGGAAGAACCTAGCCAATAGGTGATCTCAGCTTCTATGATGATCGATACGAAGAACCTAGCCAACGGGAGATCTCTGGTTATAAGATGATCTAAGGAAGGACCTAGCCAATGGACGATCTCAGGTTCTAATTTGATCAAAGGAAGGACCTAACCAACGGGCGATCTCAGGTTCTAATATGATCGATAGGATGAATCTAGCAAACAGGCGATCTCAGGTCCTAAGATGGTATAAGGAAGAACCTAGATAATGGGCGATCTAAGGTTCTACGATGATCGATATGAAGAACCTAGCCAACGGGCGATCTCAGGTTCTAAGATGATCTAATAGGGAGAGCCTAGCCAACGGGAGATCTCAGGTTCTAAGATGATCTGAGGAAGAACCTAGCCAACGGGCGATCTCAGGTTCTAAGATGATCTAAGGAAGGACGTAGACAACGAGCAATCTCAGGTTAGAAGATGATCTAATAGGGAGAACCTAGCCAACAGGCAATCTCAGGTTCTAAGATAATCTAAGGAAGAATCTAGACATCGAGAGATCTCAGGTTCTAAGATGATTTATAGGAAGAACCTAGCCAATGGGCGATCTCATGTTTTAAGATGATCAAAGGTAGAACCTAGCCAACGAGCGATATTTTTTTCTAAGATGATCGATAGGAAGAACCTAGTCAACAGGCGATCTTAGGTTATAAGATGATCGATAGGAAGAACCTAGCCAACGGGCGATCTCAGGTTCTAAGATGATCTAATAGGGATAACCTAGCCAACAGGAAATCTCAGGTTCTAAGATGATCTCAGGTAGAACCTAGCCAATGGGAAATCTCAAGTTCTAAGATGATCTATAGGAAGAACCTACCCAACGGCCGAGCTCAGGTTCTACGATGAACTAAGGAATAACCTATCCAACGGGCGATCTCAAGTTCTAAGATGATCGATAGGAAGAACCTAGCCAACGAGAGATCTCAGGTTCTAAGATGATCTAAGGATGGACCTAGCCAATGGACGATCTCAGGTTCTAATTTGATCAAAGGAAAGACCTATCCAACGGGCCATCTCAGGTTCTAAGATGATCGATAGGAAAAACGTAGCAAACATGCGATCTCAGGTTCTAAGATGGTATAAGGAAGAACCTAGCCAATGGTAGATCTCAGGTTCTAAGTTGATCGATATGAAGAACATAGCCAACGGGTGATCTTAGGTTCTAAGATGATATAATAGGGAGAACCTAGCCAACGGGATATCTCAGGTTCTAAAATGATCTAAGGAAGAACCTAGCCAGCATGCGATCTCAGGTTCTAAGATGATCTATAGGAAGAATCTAGCCAACAGGCGATCTTAGTTTCTAAGATGATCGATAGGAAGAACCTAGCCAACGAGAGATCTCAGGTTCGAAGATGATCGATAGGAAGAACCTAGTCAACGAGCGATCTTAAGTTCTACAATGACCTAATATGGAGAACCTAGCCAACGGGTGATCTCAGGCTATATGTTAATTTAATTAGGAGAACCAAGGCAACGGGTGATCTCAGGCTCTATGTTGATTTAATTAGGAGAACCAAGCCAACGGGTGATCTCAGGTTCTAAGATGATCTAAGGAAGAACCTAGCCAACAGGCGATCTCTGGTTCTAAGATAATCTAAAGAAGAACCTATCGAACTGGCGATCTCAGGTTCTAAGATGATCGATGGGAAGAACCTAGGGAACAAGAAATATCAGGTTTTATAATGGTCTAAGGAAGAACCCAGTCAATAGGCGATCTCAGGTTCTAGGATGATCTAAGGAAGAACCTAGCCAATGGGAGATCTCAGGTTCTAAGATGATCTTAGGAAGCACCTATCCACCGAGAGATCTTAGGTTCTAAGATGATCGATAGGAAGAACCTAGACAACGGGCGATCTCAGGTTCTAAGATGATCGATAGGAAGAACCTAGCCAACGGGCGATCTCAGCTTCTACGATGATATAATAGGGATAACCTAGCCAACGGGCGAACTCAGGTTCTAAGATGATCTATAAGAAGACCCTAGACAACGAGTGATGTCAAGTTCTAAGATGATCGATAGGAAGAACCTAGCCAACGAGAGATCTCAGGTTCTAAGATGATCTAAGGAAGGACCTAGCCAATGGATGATCTCAGGTTCTAATTTGATCAAAGGAAAGACCTATCCAATGGGCCATCTCAGGTTCTACGATGATCGATAGGAAAAACCTAGCAAACAGGCGATCTCAGGTTCTAAGATGGTATAAGGAAGAACCTAGCCAATGGTAGATCTCAGGTTCTAAGTTGATCGATATGAAGAACCTAGCCAACGGGCGATCTTAGGTTCTAAGATGATCTAATAGGGAGAACCTAGCGAACGGGAGATCTCAGGTTCTAAGATGATCTAAGGAAGAACCTAGCCAGCAGGCGATCTCAGGTTCTAAGATGATCTATAGGAAGAATCTACCCAACAGGCGATCTTAGTTTCTAAGATGATCGATAAGAAGAACCTAGCCAATGAGAGATCTCATGTTCTAAGACGGTCGATAGGAAGAACCTAGTCAACGAGCAATCTTAGGTTCTACAATGACCTAATATGGAGAACCTAGCCAACGGGTGATCTCAGGCTCTATGTTGATTTAATTAGGAGAACCTAGCCAATGGGTGATCTCAGGTTCTAAGATGATCTAAGGAAGAACCTAGCCAACAGGCGATCTCTGGTTCTAAGATAATCTAAAGAAGAACGTATCGAACTGGCGATCTCAGGTTCTAAGATGATCGATGGGAAGAACCTAGGGAACAAGAAATCTCAGGTTTTATAATGGTCTAATGAAGAACCTAGTCAATAGGCGATCTCAGGTTCTAAGATGATCTAAGGAAGAACCTAGCCAATGGGAGATCTCAGGTTCTAAGATGATCTTAGGAAGCACCTATCCACTGAGAGATCTCAGGTTCTAAGATGATCGATAGGAAGAACCTAGACAACGGGCGATCTCAGGTTCTAAGATGATCGATAGGAAGAACCTAGCCAACGGGCGATCTCAGCTTCTACGATGATATAATAGGGATAACCTAGCCAACGGGCGAACTCAGGTTCTAAGATGATCTATAAGAAGACCCTAGCCAACGGGCGATCTCAAGTTTTAAGATAATCGATAGGAAGAACTTAGCCAACGGGAGATCTCAGGTTCTAAGATGATCTAAGGAAGGACCTAGCCAATGGACGATCTTAGGTTCTAATTTGATCAAAAGAAAGACCTATCCAACGGGCCATCTCAAGTTCTAAGATGATCGATAGGAAAAACCTAGCAAACAGGCGATCTCAAGTTCTAAGATGGTATAAGGAAGAACCTAGCCAATGGTAGATCTCAGGTTCTAAGTTGATCGATATGAAGAACCTAGCCAACGAGCGATCTTAGGTTCTAAGATGATCTAATAGGGAGAACCTAGCCATTGGTAGATCTCAGGTTCTAAGATGATCTAAGGAAGAACCTAGCCAGCAGGCGATCTCAGGTTCTAAGATGATCTATAGGAAGAATCTAGCCAACAGGCGATCTCAGTTTCTAAGATGATCGATAGGAAGAACCTAGCCAACGAGAGATCTCAGGTTCTAAGATGATCGATAGGAAGAACCTAGTCAACGAGCGATCTTAGGTTATACAATGACCTAATATGGAGAACCTAGCCAACGGGTGATCTCAGGCTCTATGTTTATTTAATTAGGAGAACCAAGCCAAAGGGTGATCTCAGGTTCTAAGATGATCTAAGGAAGAACCTAGCCAACAGGCGATCTCTGGTTCTAAGATGGTCTATAGGAAGAACCAAGCCAACGGGAGATCTCGGGTTCTAAGATAATCTAAAGAAGAACCTATCGAACTGGCGATCTCAGGTTCTAAGATGATCGATGGGAAGAACCTAGGGAACATGAAATCTCAGGTTTTATAATGGTCTAAGGAAGAACCTTGCCAATAGGAGATCTCAGGTTCTAAGATGATCTAAGGAAGAACCTAGTCAATGGGAGATCTCAGGTTCTAAGATGATCTTAGGAAGCACCTATCCACCGAGAGATCTCAGGTTTTAAGATGATCGAGATTAAGAACCTAGCCAACGAGCGATCTTAGGATCTAAGATGATCTTAGGAAGAACCTAGCCAATGGGAAATCTCAAGTTCTAAGATAATCTATAGGAAGAACCTACCCAACGGCCGATCTCAGGTTCTACGATGATCTAAGGAATAACCTATCCAACGGGCGATCTCAAGTTCTAAGATGATCGATAGGAAGAACCTAGCCAACGAGAGATCTCAGGTTCTAAGATGATCTAAGGAAGAACCTAGCCAACGGTCGATCTTAGGTTCTAAGATGATCAATAGGAAGAACCTAGCCAATGGGAGATCTCAGGTTCTAAGATGATCGAAGGGAGAACCTAGCCAACAAGCAATCTCAGGTTCTAAGATAATCAAAGGAAGAATCTAGCCATCGAGCGATCTCAGGTTCTAAGATGATTTAAAGGAAGAAGCTAGCCAATGGGAGATCTCAGGTTCTAAGGTGATCTATAGCAAGAACCTAGCCAACAGGCGATCTCAGGTTCTACGATGATCTAAGGAATAACCTAGCCAATAGGCAATCTCAAGTTCTAAGATGATCTATAGGAAGAACCTAGCCAACGGACGATCTCAGGTTCTACGATGATCTAATAGGGAGAACCTAGCCAACTGGTGATCTCAGGTTCTAAGATGATCTAAGTAAGAACCTAGCCAATGGGCGATCTCAGGTTCTAAGATGATCGATAAGAAGAACCTATCCAAAGGGCGATCACAGGTTCTAAGATGATCGATAGGAAGAATCTAGCCAACAAGTGATCTTAGCTTCTATGATGATCTAATAGGGAGGACCTAGCCAACGGGCAAACTCAGGTTCTAAGATGATCTATAGGAAGAACTTAGCCAACGAGTGATCTCAAGTTCTAAGATGATCTAAGGAAGAACCTAGCCAACGAGAGATTTCAGGTTCTAAGATAATCTAAGGAAGAACCTAGCCAACGGGCGATCTCAGGTTCTAAGATGATCTAAGAAAGGACCTAGCCAACGGGTGATCATAGGTTAGAAGATGATCTAATAGGGAGAACCTAGCCAACATGCAATCTCTGGTTTTATGATAATCTAAGGAAGAATCTAGCCATCGAGCGATCTCAGGTTCTAAGATGATTTAAAGGAAGAACCTAGCCAATGGGCGATCTCAGGTTTTAAGATGATCAAAGGAAGAACCTAGCCAACAGGCAATCTTAGGTTCTACAATGACCTAGTAGGGTGAACCTTGCCAATGGTTGATCTCAATCTCTATGTTGATTTAATTGGGAGAACCTAGCCAACGGGTGATCTAAATTTTTAAGATGATCTAAGGAAGAACGTAGCCAACGGGAGATCTCAGGTTCTAAGATGATCTAAGGAAGAAACTAGCCAATGGGAGATCTTAGGTTCTAAGATGATCTTAGGAAGCACCTAGCCACTGAGATATCTCAGGTTCTAAGATGATCGATAGGAAGAACCTAGCCAACAGGCGATCTCAGGTTCTAAGATGATCGATAGGAAGAACGTAGCCAACGGGCGATCTCAGCTTCTACGATGATCTAATAAGGAGAACCTAGCCAACAAGCAAACTCAGGTTCTACGATGATCTATAGAAAGAACCTAGCTAACGAGCGATCTCAGGTTCTAAGATAATATAAGGAAGAACCTGGGCAACAGGCGATCTCAGGTTCTTAGATGATCTAAGAAAGGACCTAGCCAACGTGCGATCACAGGTTAGAAGATGATCTAATAGGGAAAACCTAGCCAATAGGAAATCTCAGGTTCTAAGATAATCTAAGTAAGAATCTAACCATCGAGCAATCTCAGGTTCTAAGATGATTTAAAGGAATAAACTAGCCAATGGGCGATCTCAAGTTTTAAGATGATCAAAGGAAGAACCTAGTCAACAGGCGATCTTAGGTTCTAAGATGATCGATAGGAAGAACCTAGCCAACGAGAGATCTCAGGTTCTAAGATGATCTTAGCAAGAACCTAGCCAATGGTCAGTCTCAGGTTTTAAGATGATCGATAGGAAGAACCTAACCAACGGGCGATCTAAGGTTCTAAGATGATCGACAGGAAGAACCTAGGAAACAGGCGATCTCAGGTTCTAAGATGGTATAAGGAAGAACCTAGCCAATGGGAGATCTCAGGTTCTAAGTTGATCGATATGAAGAACCTAGCCAACAGGCGATCTCAGGTTCTAAGATGATCTAATAGGGAGAACCTATCCAATAGGAGATCTCAGGTTCTAAGATGATCTAAGGAAGAACCTACCGAGTGGGCGATCTCAGGTTCTAAGATGATTTATAGGAAGAATCTAGCCAACAGGCGATCTTAGTTTCTAAGATGATCGATAGGAAGAACCTAGCCAACGAGCGATCTCAGGTTCTAAGATGATCGATAGGAAGAACCTAGTCAATGAGCGATCTCAGGTTCTATGTTGATTTAATAAGGAGAACCAAGCCAACGGGTGATCTTAGGTTCTAAGATGATCTAAGGAAGAACCTAGCCAACAGGCGATCTCTGGTTCTAAGATGGTCTATAGAAAGAACCTAGCCAACAGGAGATATCAGGTTCTAAGATAATCTAAGGAAGAACCTATCGAACTGACGATCTCAGGTTCTAAGATGATCGATAGGAAGAAACTAGCGAACAAGAAATCTCAAGTTCTATAATGATCTAAGGAAGAACATAGCCAATAACCGATCTCAGGTTCTAAGATGATCTAAGGAAGAAACTAGCCAATGGGAGATCTCAGGTTCTAAGATGATCTTAGGAAGCACCTAGCCACCGAGAGATCTCAGGTTCTAAGATGATCGATAAGAAGAACCTAGGCAACGGGCGATCTCAGGTTCTAAGATGATCGATAGGAAGAACATAACCAACGGGCGATCTCAGCTTCTACAAAGATCTAATAGGGAGAACCTAGCCAACAGGCAAACTCAGGTTCTAAGATGATCTAGAGGAAGAACCTAGCCAACGAGCGATCTCAGGTTCTAAGATAATCTAAGGAAAAACCTAGGCAACGGGCGATCTTAGGTTCTAAGATGATCTAAGAAAGGACCTAGCCAACGTGCGATCACAGGTTAGAAGATGATCTAATAGGGAAAACCTAGCCAACAGGAAATCTCAGGTTCTAAGATAATCTAAGGAAGAATCTAGCCATCGAGCGATCTCAGGTTTTAAGATGATCAAAGGAAGAACCTAGCCAACAGGCAATCTTAGGTTCTAAGATGATTGATAGGAAGAACCTAGCCAACATGAGATCTCAGGTTCTAAGATGATCTTAGGAAGAACCTAGCCATTGGTCAGTCTCAGGTTTTAAGATGATCGATAGTAAGAACCTAGCCAACGGGCGATCTAAGGTTCTAAGATGATCGATAGGAAGAACCTAGGAAACATGCGATATCAGGTTCTAATATGGTATAAGGAAGAACCTAGCCAATGGGAGATCTCAGGTTCTAAGTTGATCGATATGAAGAACCTAGCCAACGGGCGATCTCAGGTTCTAAGATGATCTAATAGGGAGAACCTAGCCAATGGGAGATCTCAGGTTCTAAGATGATCTAAGGAAGAACCTAGCCAGCGGGCAATCTCAGGTTCTAAGATGATCTATAGGAAGAATCTAGCCAAGAGGCAATCTCAGTTTCTAAGATGATCGATAGGAAGAACCTAGCCAACGGGCGATATCAGGTTCTAAGATGATCGATAGGAAGAACCTAGCCAACAGGCGATCTCAGCTTCTACGATGATCTGATAGGGAGAACTTAGCCAACGGGTGAACTCAGGTTCTAAGATGATCTATAGGAAGAACCTAGCTAACGAGCGATGTCAAGTTCTAAGATGATCTAAGGAAGAACCTAGCCAACAAGCGATCTCATGTTCTAAGATGATCTAACGAAGAACCTAGCCAACGGGCGATCTCAGTTTCTAAGATGATTTAAGGAAGGACCTAGCCAACGTGTGATCACATGTTAGAAGATGATCTAATAGGGAGAACCTAACCAACGGGCAATCTCAGGTTCTAAGATAATCTAAGGAAGAATCTAGCCATCGAGCGATCTCAGGTTTTAAGATGATCAATGGTAGAACCTAGACAACGAGCGATATTTTGTTCTAAGATGATCGATTGGAAGAACCTAGCCAACAGGTGATCTTAGGTTCTAAGATGATTGATATGAAGAACCTAGCCAACGGGCGATCTCAGGTTCTAAGATGATCGAAGGGAGAACCTAGCCAACGAGCAATCTCAGGTTCTAAGATAATCTAAGGAAGAATCTAGCCATCGAGCGATATCAGGTTCTAAGATGATTTAAAGGAAGAACCTAGCCAATGTGCGATCTAAGGTTTTAAGATGATCAAAGGTAGAACCTAGGCAACGAGCGATATTTTGTTCTAAGATGATCGATTGGAAGAACCTACCCAACAGGCGATCTTAGGTTCTAAGATGATCGATAGGAAGAACCTAGTCAACGGGCGATCTCAGGTTCTAAGATGATCGAAGGGAGAACCTAGCCAACGAGGAATCTTAGGTTCTAAGATAATCTAAGGAAGAATCTAGCCATCGAGCGATCTCAGATTCTAAGATGATTTAAAGGAAGAACCTAGTCAATGGGTGATCTCAGTTTTTAATATGATCTAAGGAATAACCTAGCCAACGGGCGATCTCAGGTTCTAAGATGATGTAAGGAAGTACCTAGCAAATGGGCAATCTCAGGTTCTAAGATGATCTAAGGAATAACCTAGCCAACGGGCGATCTTAGGTTCTAAGATGATGTAAGGAAGTACCTAGCAAATGGGCAATCTTAGGTTCTAAGATGATCGATAGGAAAAACCTAGCAAACAGGAAATCTCAGGTTCTAAGATAATCTAAGGAAGAACCTAGCCAATGGGAGATCTCAGGTTCTAAGTTTATCGATATGAAGAACCTAGCCAATGGGTGATCTTAGGTTCTAAGATGATCAAATAGGGAGAACCTAGCCAACGCTAGATCTCAGGTTCTAAGATGATCTAAGGAAGAACTCAGGTTCTAAGATGATCTATAGGAAGAATCTAGCCAATTGGCGATCTCAGTTTCTAAGATGATCGATTGGAAGAACCTAGCCAACAAGCGATCTCGGGTTCTAAGATGATCGATAGGAAGAACCTAGTCAACGAGCGATCTTGGGTTCTACAATGACCTAATAGGGAGAACCTAGCCAACGGGTGATCTCAGTCTCTATATTGATTTAATTGGGAGAACCTAGCCAACGGGTGATCTCAGGTTCTAAGATGATCTAAGGAAGAACCTAGCCAGCGGGCGATCTCAGGTTCTATGATGATCTATAGAAAGAATTTTAGCCAACAGGAAATCTCAGTTTCTAAGATGATCGATAGGAACAATCTTGCCAATATGCGATCTTAGGTTCTAAGATGATCGATAGGAACGACCTAGTCAACGACCGATCTTAGGTTCTACAATGACCTAATAGGGAGAACCTAGCCAACGGGTGATCTCAGTCTCTATGTTGATTTAATTGGGAGAACATAGCCAACGGGTGATCTCAGGTTCAAAGATGATCTAAGGAAGAACCTAGCCAACAGGCGATCTCTGGTTCTAAGATTATCTATAGGAAGAACCTATCCAACGAGAGATCTCAGGTTCTAAGATAATCTAAGGAAGAACCTATCGAACTGGCTATCTCAGGTTCTAAAATGATAGATAGGAAGAACCTAGCTAACTGGCAATCTCAGGTTCTATAATGATCTAAGGAAGAACCTAGCCAATAGGCGATCTCAGGTTCTAAGATGATCTAAGGAAGAACCTAGCCAATGGGATATCTCAGGTTCTAAGATGATCTTAGGAAGCACCTAGCCACCGAGAGATCTCAGGTTCTAAGATGATCGATAGGAAGAACCTAGCCAACGGGCGATCTCCGGTTCTAAGATGATTGATAGGAAGAACCTAGCCAACAGGCGATCTCAACATCTACGATGATCTAATAGGGAGACCTAGCCAACGGGCGAACTCAGGTTCTAAGATGATCTATAGGAAGAACCTAGCCAACGAGCGATCTCAAGTTCAAAGATGTTCTAAGGAAGAACCTAGACAACGAGCCATCTCAGGTTCTAAGATAATCTAAGGAAGAACCTAGCCAACAGGAGATCACAGGTTCTAAGATGATTTAAGAAAGGACCTAGCCAATGGGTTATCACAGGTTAGAAGATGATCTAAAAGGGAGAACCTAGCCAACGGGAAATCTCAGGTTCTAAGACAATCTAAGGAAGAATCTAGCCATGGAGCGATCTCAGGTTCTAAGATGATTTAAAGGAAGAACCTAGCCAATGGTCGATCTCAGGTTTTAAGATGATCAAAGGTAAAACCTAGCCAACGAGCGATATTTTTTTCTAAGATGATGGATTAGAAGAACCTAGCCAACAAGCGATCTTAGGTTCTAAGATGATCGATAGGAAGAACCTAGCCAACGGACGATCTCAGGTTCTAAGATGCTTGGAGGAATAACCTAGCCAATGGGAAATCTCAGGTTCTAAGGTGATCTATAGGAAGAACCTAGCCAACAGGCGATCTCAGGTTCTACGATGATCTAAGGAATAACCTAGCCAACGGGCAATCTCAAGTTCTAAGATGATCTATAGGAAGAACCTACCCAACGATAGATCTCAGGTTCTAAGATGATCTAAGGAAGAACCTAGCCAACATGCGATCTCTGGTTCTAAGATGGTCTATAGGAAGAACCTAGCCAACGGGAGATCTCATGTTCTAAGATAATCTAAGGAAGAACCTATCGAACTGGCGATCTCAGGTTCTAAGATGATCGATAGGAAGAAACTAGCGAACAAGAAATCTCAAGTTCTATAATGATCTAAGGAAGAACATAGCCAATAGTCGATCTTAGGTTCCAAGATGATCTAAGAAAGAACCTAGCCAATGGGAGATCTCAGGTTCTAAGATGATCTTAGGAAGCACCTAGACAACAGGCGATCTCTGGTTCTAAGATGGTCTATAGGAAGAACCTAGCCAACGGGCGATCTCAGTTTCTAAGATGATCGATAGGAAGAACCTAGCCAACAGGCGATCTCAGCTTCTACGATGATCTGATAGGGAGAACTTAGCCAACGGGCGAACTTAGGTTCTAAGATGATCTATAGGAATAACCTAGCCAACGAGCGATGTCAAGTTCTAAGATGATCTAAGGAAGAACCTAGCCAACAAGCAATCTCAGGTTCTAAGATGATCTAACGAAGAACCTAGCCAACAGGCGATCTCAGTTTCTAAGATGATTTAAGGAAGGACCTAGCCAACGTGTGATCACATGTTAGAAGATGATCTAATAGGGAGAACCTAGCCAACAGGCAATCTCAGGTTCTAAGATAATCTAAGGAAAAATGTAGCCATCGAGCGATCTCAGGTTCTAAGATGATTTAAAGGAAGAACCTAGTCAATGGGCGATCTCAGGTTTTAAGATGATCAATGGTAGAACCTAGACAACGAGCGATATTTTATTCTAAGATGATCGATTGGAAGAACCTAGCCAACAGGCGATCTTAAGTTCTAAGTTGATTGATATGAAGAACCTAGCCAACGGGCGATCTCAGGTTCTAAGATGATCGAAGGGAGAACCTAGCCAACGAGCAATCTCAGGTTCTAAGATAATCTAAGGAAGAATCTAGCCATCGAGCGATATCAGGTTCTAAGATGATTTAAAGGAAGAACCTAGCCAATGTGCGATCTAAGGTTTTAAGATGATCAAAGGTAGAACCTAGGCAACGAGCAATATTTTGTTCTAAGATGATCTATTGGAAGAACCTACCCAACAGGCGATCTTAGGTTCTAAGATGATCGATAGGAAGAACCTAGTCAACGGGCGATCTCAGGTTCTAAGATGATCGAAGGGAGAACCTAGCCAACGAGGAATCTTAGGTTCTAAGATAATCTAAGGAAGAATCTAGCCATCGAGCGATCTCAGGTTCTAAGATGATTTAAAGGAAGAACCTAGTCAATGGGCGATCTCAGTTTTTAATATGATCTAAGGTAAAACCTAGCCAACGAGCGATATTTTGTTCTAAGATGATCGATAGGAAGAACCCAGCCAACAGGCGATCTTAGGTTCTAAGATGATCGATAGGAAGAACCTAGCCAACGGGCGATCTCAGGTTCTAAGATGCTTGAAGGAATAACCTAGCCAATGGGAAATCTCAGGTTCTAAGGTGATCTATAGGAAGAACCTAGCCAACAGGCGATCTCAGGTTCTACGATGATCTAAGGAATAACCTAGCCAACAGGCAATCTCAAGTTCTAAGATGATATATAGGAAGAACCTACCCAACGGGAGATCTCAGGTTCTAAGATGATCTAAGGAATAACCTAGCCAACGGGCGATCTCAGGTTCTAAGATGATGTAAGGAAGTACCTAGCCAATGGGCAATCTCAGGTTCTAAGATGATCGATAGGAAGAACCTATCCAACGGGCGATCTCAGGTTCTAAGATGATCGATAGGAAAAACCTTGCAAACAGGCAATCTCAGGTTCTAAGATGATCTAAGGAAGAACCTAGCCAATGGGAGATATCAGGTTCTAAGTTTATCGATATGAAGAACCTAGCCAATGGGTGATCTTAGGTTCTAAGATGATCAAATAGGGAGAACCTAGCCAACGCTAGATTTCAGGTTCTAAGATTATCTAAGGAAGAACCTAGCCAGCGTGTGATCTCAGGTTCTAAGATGATCTATAGGAAGAATCTAGCCAATAGGCGATCTCAGTTTCTAAGATGATCGATAGGAAGAACCTAGCCAACAAGCGATCTCAGGTTCTAAGATGATCGATAAGAAGAACCTAGTCAACGAGCGATCTTAGGTTCTACAATGACCTAATAGGGAGAACCTAGCCAACGGGTGATCTCAGTCTCTATATTGATTTAATCGGGAGAACCTAGCCAACGGGTGATCTCAGGTTCTAAGATGATCTAAGGAAGAACCTAGCCAGCGGGTGATCTCAGGTTCTAAGATGATCTATAGGAAGAATCTAGCCAACAGGCAATCTCAGTTTCTAAGATGATCGATAGGAAGAACCTAGCCAATGAGCGATCTTAGGTTCTAAGATGATCGATAGGAACAACCTAGTCAACGAGCGATCTTAGGTTCTACAATGACCTAATAGGGAGAACCTAGCCAACGGGTGATCTCAGTCTCTATGTTGATTTAATTGGGAGAACATAGCCAACGGGTGATCCCAGGTTCTAAGATGATCTAAGGAAGAACCTAGCCAACAGGCGATCTATGGTTCTAAGATTATCTATAGGAAGAACCTAGCCAACGGGAGATCTCAGGTTCTAAGATAATCTAAGGAAGAACCTATTGAACTAGCTATCTCAGGTTCTAAAATGATAGATAGGAAGAACCTAGCTAACTGGCAATCTCAGGTTCTATAATGATCTAAGGAAGAACCTAGCCAATAGGCGATCTCAGGTTCTAAGATGATCTAAGGAAGAACCTAGCCAATGGGAGATCTCAGGTTCTAAGATGATCTTAGGAAGCACCTAGCCACCGAGAGATCTCAGGTTCTAAGATGATCGATAGGAAGAACCTAGCCAACGGGCGATCTCAGGTTCTAAGATGATCGATATGAAGAACCTAGCCAACAGGCGATCTCAGCATCTACGATGATCTAATAGGGAGACCTAGCCAACGGGCGAACTCAGGTTCTAAGATGATCTATAGGAAGAACCTAGCCAACGAGCGATCTCAAGTTCAAAGATGATCTAAGGAAGAACCTAGACAACGAGCCATCTCAGGTTCTAAGATAATCTAAGGAAGAACCTAGCCAACAGGAGATCACAGGTTCTAAGATGATTTAAGAAAGGACCTAGCCAATGGGTTATCACAGGTTAGAAGATGATCTAAAAGGGAGAACCTAGCCAACGGGAAATCTCAGGTTCTAAGACAATCTAAGGAAGAATCTAGCCATGGAGCGATCTCAGGTTCTAAGATGATTTAAAGGAAGAACCTAGCCAATGGTCGATCTCAGGTTTTAAGATGATCAAAGGTAAAACCTAGCCAACGAGCGATATTTTTTTCTAAGATGATGGATTAGAAGAACCTAGCCAACAAGCGATCTTAGGTTCTAAGATGATCGATAGGAAGAACCTAGCCAACGGACGATCTCAGGTTCTAAGATGCTTGGAGGAATAACCTAGCCAATGGGAAATCTCAGGTTCTAAGGTGATCTATAGGAAGAACCTAGCCAACAGGCGATCTCAGGTTCTACGATGATCTAAGGAATAACCTAGCCAACGGGCAATCTCAAGTTCTAAGATGATCTATAGGAAGAACCTACCCAACGATAGATCTCAGGTTCTAAGATGATCTAAGGAAGAACCTAGCCAACATGCGATCTCTGGTTCTAAGATGGTCTATAGGAAGAACCTAGCCAACGGGAGATCTCATGTTCTAAGATAATCTAAGGAAGAACCTATCGAACTGGCGATCTCAGGTTCTAAGATGATCGATAGGAAGAAACTAGCGAACAAGAAATCTCAAGTTCTATAATGATCTAAGGAAGAACATAGCCAATAGTCGATCTTAGGTTCCAAGATGATCTAAGAAAGAACCTAGCCAATGGGAGATCTCAGGTTCTAAGATGATCTTAGGAAGCACCTAGACAACAGGCGATCTCTGGTTCTAAGATGGTCTATAGGAAGAACCTAGCCAACGGGCGATCTCAGTTTCTAAGATGATCGATAGGAAGAACCTAGCCAACAGGCGATCTCAGCTTCTACGATGATCTGATAGGGAGAACTTAGCCAACGGGCGAACTTAGGTTCTAAGATGATCTATAGGAATAACCTAGCCAACGAGCGATGTCAAGTTCTAAGATGATCTAAGGAAGAACCTAGCCAACAAGCGATCTCAGGTTCTAAGATGATCTAACGAAGAACCTAGCCAACAGGCGATCTCAGTTTCTAAGATGATTTAAGGAAGGACCTAGCCAACGTGTGATCACATGTTAGAAGATGATCTAATAGGGAGAACCTAGCCAACAGGCAATCTCAGGTTCTAAGATAATCTAAGGAAAAATGTAGCCATCGAGCGATCTCAGGTTCTAAGATGATTTAAAGGAAGAACCTAGTCAATGGGCGATCTCAGGTTTTAAGATGATCAATGGTAGAACCTAGACAACGAGCGATATTTTATTCTAAGATGATCGATTGGAAGAACCTAGCCAACAGGCGATCTTAGGTTCTAAGTTGATTGATATGAAGAACCTAGCCAACGGGCGATCTCAGGTTCTAAGATGATCGAAGGGAGAACCTAGCCAACGAGCAATCTCAGGTTCTAAGATAATCTAAGGAAGAATCTAGCCATCGAGCGATATCAGGTTCTAAGATGATTTAAAGGAAGAACCTAGCCAATGTGCGATCTAAGGTTTTAAGATGATCAAAGGTAGAACCTAGGCAACGAGCAATATTTTGTTCTAAGATGATCTATTGGAAGAACCTACCCAACAGGCGATCTTAGGTTCTAAGATGATCGATAGGAAGAACCTAGTCAACGGGCGATCTCAGGTTCTAAGATGATCGAAGGGAGAACCTAGCCAACGAGGAATCTTAGGTTCTAAGATAATCTAAGGAAGAATCTAGCCATCGAGCAATCTCAGGTTCTAAGATGATTTAAAGGAAGAACCTAGTCAATGGGCGATCTCAGTTTTTAATATGATCTAAGGTAAAACCTAGCCAACGAGCAATATTTTGTTCTAAGATGATCGATAGGAAGAACCCAGCCAACAGGCGATCTTAGGTTCTAAGATGATCGATAGGAAGAACCTAGCCAACGGGCGATCTCAGGTTCTAAGATGCTTGAAGGAATAACCTAGCCAATGGGAAATCTCAGGTTCTAAGGTGATCTATAGGAAGAACCTAGCCAACAGGCGATCTTAGGTTCTACGATGATCTAAGGAATAACCTAGCCAACAGGCAATCTCAAGTTCTAAGATGATATATAGGAAGAACCTACCCAACGGGAGATCTCAGGTTCTAAGATGATCTAAGGAATAACCTAGCCAACGGGCGATCTCAGGTTCTAAGATGATGTAAGGAAGTACCTAGCCAATGGGCAATCTCAGGTTCTAAGATGATCGATAGGAAGAACCTATCCAACGGGCGATCTCAGGTTCTAAGATGATCGATAGGAAAAACCTTGCAAACAGGCAATCTCAGGTTCTAAGATGATCTAAGGAAGAACCTAGCCAATGGGAGATATCAGGTTCTAAGTTTATCGATATGAAGAACCTAGCCAATGGGTGATCTTAGGTTCTAAGATGATCAAATAGGGAGAACCTAGCCAACGCTAGATTTCAGGTTCTAAGATTATCTAAGGAAGAACCTAGCCAGCGTGTGATCTCAGGTTCTAAGATGATCTATAGGAAGAATCTAGCCAATAGGCGATCTCAGTTTCTAAGATGATCGATAGGAAGAACCTAGCCAACAAGCGATCTCAGGTTCTAAGATGATCGATAAGAAGAACCTAGTCAACGAGCGATCTTAGGTTCTACAATGACCTAATAGGGAGAACCTAGCCAACGGGTGATCTCAGTCTCTATATTGATTTAATCGGGAGAACCTAGCCAACGGGTGATCTCAGGTTCTAAGATGATCTAAGGAAGAACCTAGCCAGCGGGTGATCTCAGGTTCTAAGATGATCTATAGGAAGAATCTAGCCAACAGGCAATCTCAGTTTCTAAGATGATCGATAGGAAGAACCTAGCCAATGAGCGATCTTAGGTTCTAAGATGATCGATAGGAACAACCTAGTCAACGAGCGATCTTAGGTTCTACAATGACCTAATAGGGAGAACCTAGCCAACGGGTGATCTCAGTCTCTATGTTGATTTAATTGGGAGAACATAGCCAACGGGTGATCTCAGGTTCTAAGATGATCTAAGGAAGAACCTAGCCAACAGGCGATCTATGGTTCTAAGATTATCTATAGGAAGAACCTAGCCAACGGGAGATCTCAGGTTCTAAGATAATCTAAGGAAGAACCTATTGAACTAGCTATCTCAGGTTCTAAAATGATAGATAGGAAGAACCTAGCTAACTGGAAATCTCAGGTTCTATAATGATCTAAGGAAGAACCTAGCCAATAGGCGATCTCAGGTTCTAAGATGATCTAAGGAAGAACCTAGCCAATGGGAGATCTCAGGTTCTAAGATGATCTTAGGAAGCACCTAGCCACCGAGAGATCTCAGGTTCTAAGATGATCGATAGGAAGAACCTAGCCAACGGGCGATCTCAGGTTCTAAGATGATCGATATGAAGAACCTAGCCAACAGGCGATCTCAGCATCTACGATGATCTAATAGGGAGACCTAGCCAACGGGCGAACTCAGGTTCTAAGATGATCTATAGGAAGAACCTAGCCAACGAGCGATCTCAAGTTCAAAGATGATCTAAGGAAGAACCTAGACAACGAGCCATCTCAGGTTCTAAGATAATCTAAGGAAGAACCTAGCCAACAGGAGATCACAGGTTCTAAGATGATTTAAGAAAGGACCTAGCCAATGGGTTATCACAGGTTAGAAGATGATCTAAAAGGGAGAACCTAGCCAACGGGAAATCTCAGGTTCTAAGACAATCTAAGGAAGAATCTAGCCATGGAGCGATCTCAGGTTCTAAGATGATTTAAAGGAAGAACCTAGCCAATGGTCGATCTCAGGTTTTAAGATGATCAAAGGTAAAACCTAGCCAACGAGCGATATTTTTTTCTAAGATGATGGATTAGAAGAACCTAGCCAACAAGCGATCTTAGGTTCTAAGATGATCGATAGGAAGAACCTAGCCAACGGACGATCTCAGGTTCTAAGATGCTTGGAGGAATAACCTAGCCAATGGGAAATCTCAGGTTCTAAGGTGATCTATAGGAAGAACCTAGCCAACAGGCGATCTCAGGTTCTACGATGATCTAAGGAATAACCTAGCCAACGGGCAATCTCAAGTTCTAAGATGATCTATAGGAAGAACCTACCCAACGATAGATCTCAGGTTCTAAGATGATCTAAGGAAGAACCTAGCCAACATGCGATCTCTGGTTCTAAGATGGTCTATAGGAAGAACCTAGCCAACGGGAGATCTCATGTTCTAAGATAATCTAAGGAAGAACCTATCGAACTGGCGATCTCAGGTTCTAAGATGATCGATAGGAAGAAACTAGCGAACAAGAAATCTCAAGTTCTATAATGATCTAAGGAAGAACATAGCCAATAGTCGATCTTAGGTTCCAAGATGATCTAAGAAAGAACCTAGCCAATGGGAGATCTCAGGTTCTAAGATGATCTTAGGAAGCACCTAGACAACAGGCGATCTCTGGTTCTAAGATGGTCTATAGGAAGAACCTAGCCAACGGGCGATCTCAGTTTCTAAGATGATCGATAGGAAGAACCTAGCCAACAGGCGATCTCAGCTTCTACGATGATCTGATAGGGAGAACTTAGCCAACGGGCGAACTTAGGTTCTAAGATGATCTATAGGAATAACCTAGCCAACGAGCGATGTCAAGTTCTAAGATGATCTAAGGAAGAACCTAGCCAACAAGCGATCTCAGGTTCTAAGATGATCTAACGAAGAACCTAGCCAACAGGCGATCTCAGTTTCTAAGATGATTTAAGGAAGGACCTAGCCAACGTGTGATCACATGTTAGAAGATGATCTAATAGGGAGAACCTAGCCAACAGGCAATCTCAGGTTCTAAGATAATCTAAGGAAAAATGTAGCCATCGAGCGATCTCAGGTTCTAAGATGATTTAAAGGAAGAACCTAGTCAATGGGCGATCTCAGGTTTTAAGATGATCAATGGTAGAACCTAGACAACGAGCGATATTTTATTCTAAGATGATCGATTGGAAGAACCTAGCCAACAGGCGATCTTAGGTTCTAAGTTGATTGATATGAAGAACCTAGCCAACGGGCGATCTCAGGTTCTAAGATGATCGAAGGGAGAACCTAGCCAACGAGCAATCTCAGGTTCTAAGATAATCTAAGGAAGAATCTAGCCATCGAGCGATATCAGGTTCTAAGATGATTTAAAGGAAGAACCTAGCCAATGTGCGATCTAAGGTTTTAAGATGATCAAAGGTAGAACCTAGGCAACGAGCAATATTTTGTTCTAAGATGATCTATTGGAAGAACCTACCCAACAGGCGATCTTAGGTTCTAAGATGATCGATAGGAAGAACCTAGTCAACGGGCGATCTCAGGTTCTAAGATGATCGAAGGGAGAACCTAGCCAACGAGGAATCTTAGGTTCTAAGATAATCTAAGGAAGAATCTAGCCATCGAGCAATCTCAGGTTCTAAGATGATTTAAAGGAAGAACCTAGTCAATGGGCGATCTCAGTTTTTAATATGATCTAAGGTAAAACCTAGCCAACGAGCGATATTTTGTTCTAAGATGATCGATAGGAAGAACCCAGCCAACAGGCGATCTTAGGTTCTAAGATGATCGATAGGAAGAACCTAGCCAACGGGCGATCTCAGGTTCTAAGATGCTTGAAGGAATAACCTAGCCAATGGGAAATCTCAGGTTCTAAGGTGATCTATAGGAAGAACCTAGCCAACAGGCGATCTCAGGTTCTACGATGATCTAAGGAATAACCTAGCCAACAGGCAATCTCAAGTTCTAAGATGATATATAGGAAGAACCTACCCAACGGGAGATCTCAGGTTCTAAGATGATCTAAGGAATAACCTAGCCAACGGGCGATCTCAGGTTCTAAGATGATGTAAGGAAGTACCTAGCCAATGGGCAATCTCAGGTTCTAAGATGATCGATAGGAAGAACCTATCCAACGGGCGATCTCAGGTTCTAAGATGATCGATAGGAAAAACCTTGCAAACAGGCAATCTCAGGTTCTAAGATGATCTAAGGAAGAACCTAGCCAATGGGAGATATCAGGTTCTAAGTTTATCGATATGAAGAACCTAGCCAATGGGTGATCTTAGGTTCTAAGATGATCAAATAGGGAGAACCTAGCCAACGCTAGATTTCAGGTTCTAAGATTATCTAAGGAAGAACCTAGCCAGCGTGTGATCTCAGGTTCTAAGATGATCTATAGGAAGAATCTAGCCAATAGGCGATCTCAGTTTCTAAGATGATCGATAGGAAGAACCTAGCCAACAAGCGATCTCAGGTTCTAAGATGATCGATAAGAAGAACCTAGTCAACGAGCGATCTTAGGTTCTACAATGACCTAATAGGGAGAACCTAGCCAACGGGTGATCTCAGTCTCTATATTGATTTAATCGGGAGAACCTAGCCAACGGGTGATCTCAGGTTCTAAGATGATCTAAGGAAGAACCTAGCCAGCGGGTGATCTCAGGTTCTAAGATGATCTATAGGAAGAATCTAGCCAACAGGCAATCTCAGTTTCTAAGATGATCGATAGGAAGAACCTAGCCAATGAGCGATCTCAGGTTCTAAGATGATCGATAGGAAAAACCTTGCAAACAGGCAATCTCAGGTTCTAAGATGATCTAAGGAAGAACCTAGCCAATGGGAGATATCAGGTTCTAAGTTTATCGATATGAAGAACCTAGCCAATGGGTGATCTTAGGTTCTAAGATGATCAAATAGGGAGAACCTAGCCAACGCTAGATTTCAGGTTCTAAGATTATCTAAGGAAGAACCTAGCCAGCGTGTGATCTCAGGTTCTAAGATGATCTATAGGAAGAATCTAGCCAATAGGCGATCTCAGTTTCTAAGATGATCGATAGGAAGAACCTAGCCAACAAGCGATCTCAGGTTCTAAGATGATCGATAAGAAGAACCTAGTCAACGAGCGATCTTAGGTTCTACAATGACCTAATAGGGAGAACCTAGCCAACGGGTGATCTCAGTCTCTATGTTGATTTAATTGGGAGAACATAGCCAACGGGTGATCTCAGGTTCTAAGATGATCTAAGGAAGAACCTAGCCAACAGGCGATCTATGGTTCTAAGATTATCTATAGGAAGAACCTAGCCAACGGGAGATCTCAGGTTCTAAGATAATCTAAGGAAGAACCTATTGAACTAGCTATCTCAGGTTCTAAAATGATAGATAGGAAGAACCTAGCTAACTGGCAATCTCAGGTTCTATAATGATCTAAGGAAGAACCTAGCCAATAGGCGATCTCAGGTTCTAAGATGATCTAAGGAAGAACCTAGCCAATGGGAGATCTCAGGTTCTAAGATGATCTTAGGAAGCACCTAGCCACCGAGAGATCTCAGGTTCTAAGATGATCGATAGGAAGAACCTAGCCAACGGGCGATCTCAGGTTCTAAGATGATCGATATGAAGAACCTAGCCAACAGGCGATCTCAGCATCTACGATGATCTAATAGGGAGACCTAGCCAACGGGCGAACTCAGGTTCTAAGATGATCTATAGGAAGAACCTAGCCAACGAGCGATCTCAAGTGCTAAGATGATCTAAGGAAGAACGTAGCCAACGAGCCATCTCAGGTTCTAAGATAATCTAAGGAAGAACCTAGCCAACAGGAGATCACAGGTTCTAAGATGATTTAAGAAAGGACCTAGACAACAGGTTATCACAAGTTAGAAGATGATCTAATAGGGAGAACCTAGCCAACAGGAAATCTCAGGTTCTAGGATAATCTAAGGAAGAATCTAGCCATCGAGCGATCTCAGGTTCTAAGATGATTTAAAGGAAGAACCTAGCCAATGGTCGATCTCAGGTTTTAAGATGATCAAAGGTAAAACCTAGCCAATGAGCGATATTTTTTTCTAAGATGATGGATAGGAAGAACCTAGCCAACAGGCGATCTTAGGTTCTAAGATGATCGATAGGAAGAACCTAGCAAACGGACGATCTCAGGTTCTAAGGTGATCTTAGGAAGAACCTAGCCAACAGTCAGTATCAGGTTTTAAGATGATCGATAAGAAGAATCTAGCCAACGAGCGATCTAAGGTTCTAAGATGATCGATAGGAAGAACCTAGCCAACAGGCGATCTCAGCTTCTATGATGATCGATAGGAAGAACCTGGCCAACAGGAGATCTCAGGTTATAAGATGATCTAAGGAAGGACCTAGCCAATGGACGATCTCAGGTTCTAATTTGATCAAAGGAAGGACCTAGCCAACGGGCGATCTCTGGTTCTAATATGATCGATAGGAAGAACCTAGCAAAAAGGCGATCTCAGGTTCTAAGATGGTATAAGGAAGAACCTAGCCAATGGGCGATCTCAGGTTCTAAGTTGATCCATATGAAGAACCTAGCCAACGGGCGATCTCAGGTTCTAAGATGATCTAATAGGGAGAACCTAGCTAACGGGAGATCTCAGGTTCTAACATGATCTAAGGAAGAACCTAGCCAGCGGGAGATCTCAGGTTCTGACATGATATATAGGAAGAATCTAGCCAACATGCGATCTCAGTTTCTAAGATGATCGATAGGAAGAATCTAGCCAACGAGCGATCTCAGGTTCTAAGATGATCGATAGGAAGAACCTAGTCAACAAGCGATCTTAGTTTCTACAATGACCTAATAGGGAGAACCTAGCCAACCGGTGATCTCAGTCTCTATGTTGATTTAATTGGGAGAACCTAGCCAACGGGTGATCTCAAGTTCTAAGATGATCTAAGGAAGAACCTAGCCAACAGGCGATCTCTGGTTCTAAGATTATCTATAGGAAGAACCTAGCCAACGAGAGATCTCAGGTTCTTAGATAATCTAAAGAAGAACCTATCGAACTGGCTATCTCAGGTTCTAAGATAATCGATAGGAAGAACCTATCCAACAGGAAATCTCAGGTTCTATAATGATCTAAGGAAGAACCTAGCCAATAGGCGATCTCAGGTTCTAAGATTATCTAAGGAACAACCTAGCCAATGGGAGATCTCAGGTTCTAAGATGATCTTAGGAAGCACCTAGCCACCGAGAGATCTCAGGTTCTAAGATGATTGATAGGAAGAACCTAGCCAACGGGCGATCTCAGGTTCTAAGCTAATTGATAGGAACAACCTAGCCAACAGGCGATCTCAGCTTCTACGAATATCTAATAGGGAGAACCTAGACAATGGGGCAACTTAGGTTCTAAGATGATCTATAGGAAGAAGCTAGCCAACGTGAGATGTCAAGTTCTAAGATAATCTAAGGAAAAACCTAGCCGACGGGCGATCTGAGGTTCTAAGATGATCTAAGAAAGGACATAGCCAACGGGTGATCATAAGTTAGAAGATGATCTAATAGGGAGAACCTAGCCAACGAGAAATCTCAGGTTCTAAGATAATCTAAGGAAGAATCTATCCATCGAGCGATCTCAGGTTCTAAGATGATTTAAAGGAAGAACCTAGCCAATGGGCGATCTCAGGTTTTAAGATGAATAAAGGTAGAACCTAGCCAACGAGCGATATTTTGTTCTAAGATGATCGATGGGAAGAACCTAGCCAACAGGCGATCTTAGGTTCTAAGATGATCGATAGGAAGAACCTAGCTAACAGACGATCTCAGGTTCTAAGATGATCTTAGGAAGAACCTAGCCAACCATCAGTCTCAGGTTTTAAGATGATCGATAGGAAGAACCTAGCCAACGGGAGATCTAAGGTTCTAAGATGATCGATAAGAAGAACCTAGCCAACAGGCGATCTCAGCTTCTATGATGATCGATAGGAAGAACCTATCCAACGGGAGATCTCAGGTTATAAGATGATCTAAGGAAGGACCTAGCCAATGGACGATCTCAGGTTCTAATTTGATCAAAGGAAGGACCTAGCCAACGGGCGATCTCCGGTTCTAATATGATCGATAGGAAGAACCTAGAAAAAAGGCGATCTCAGGTTCTAAGATGGTATAAGGAAGAACCTAGCCAATGGGCGATCTCAGGTTCTAGGTTGATCGATATGAAGAACCTAGCCAATGGGCGATCTCAGGTTCTAAGATGATCTAATAGGAAGAACCTAGCTAACGGGAGATCTCAGGTTCTAAGATGATCTAAGGAAGAACATAGCCAACGGGAGATCTCAGGTTCTAACATGATCTATAGGAAGAATCTAGCCTACACGCGATCTCAGTTTCTAAGATGATCGATAGGAAGAATCTAGCCAACGAGCGATCTCAGTTTCTAAGATGATCGATAGGAAGAACCTAGTCAACGAGCGATCTTAGTTCCTACAATGACCTAATAGGGAGAACCTAGCCAACGGGTGATCTCAGCCTCTATGTTGATTTAATTGGGAGAACCTAGCCAACGGGTGATCTCAGGTTCTAAGATGATCTAAGGAAGAATCTAGCCAACAGGCGATCTCTGGTTCTAAGATTATCTATAGGAAGAACCTAGCCAACGGGAGATCTCAGGTTCTAAGATAATCTAAAGAAGAACCTATTGATCTGACTATCTCAGGTTCTAAGATGATCGATAGGAAGAACCTATCCAACAGGAAATCTCAGGTTTATAATGATCTATGGAAGAACCTAGCCAATAGGCGATCTCAGGTTCTAAGATTATCTAAGGAAGAACCTAGCCAATGGGAGATCTCAGGTTCTAAGATGATCTTAGGAAGCACCTAGCCACCGAGAGATCTCCAGTTCTAAGATGATTGATAGGAAGAACCTAGCCAACGGGCGATCTCAGGTTCTAAGATGATCGATAGGAACAACCTAGCCAACAGGCGATCTCAGCTTCTACGATGATTTAATAGGGAGAACCTAGACAACGGGGCAACTTAGGTTCTAAGATGATCTATAGGAAGAAGCTAGCCAACGAGCGATGTCAAGTTCTAAGATAATCTAAGGAAGAACCTAGCCAACGAGCGATTTCAGGTTCTAAGATAATCTAAGGAAAAACCTAGCCGACGGGCGATCTGAGGTTCTAAGATGATCTAAGAAAGGACATAGCCAACGGGTGATCATAAGCTAGAAGATGATCTAATAGGGAGAACCTAGCCAACGGGAAATCTCAGGTTCTAAGATAATCTAAGGAAGAATCTATTCATCGTGCGATCTCAGGTTCTAAGATGATTTAAAGGAAGAACCTAGCCAATGGGTGATCTCAGGTTTTAAGATGAATAAAGGTAGAACCTAGCCAACTAGCGATATTTTGTTCTAAGATAATCGATGAAAAGAACCTAGCCAACAGGCGATCTTAGGTTCTAAGAAGTTTGATAGGAAGAACCTAGCTAACAGACGATCTCAGGTTCTAAGATGATCTTAGGAAGAATCTAGCCAACCGTCAGTCTCAGGTTTTAAGATGATCGATAGGAAGAACCTAGCCAACGGGAGATCTAAGGTTCTAAGATGATCGATAGGAAGAACCTAGCCAACAGGCGATCTCAGCTTCTATGATGATCGATAGGAAGAACCTAGACAACGGGAGATCTCAGGTTATAAGATGATCTAAGGAAGGACCTAGCCAATGGACGATCTCAGGTTCTAATTTGATCAAAGGAAGGACCTAGCCAACGGGCGATCTCAGGTTCTAAGTTGATCGATATGAAGAACCTAGCCAACGGGCGATCTCAGGTTCTAAGATGATCTAATAGGAAGAACCTAGCTAACAGGAGATCTCAGGTTCTAAGATGATCTAAGGAAGAACCTAGCCAGCGGGAGATCTCAGGTTCTAACATGATCTATAGGAAGAATCTAGCCAACACGTGATCTCAGTTTCTAAGATGATCGATAGGAAGAATCTAGCCAACGAGCGATCTCAGTTTCTAAGATGATCGATAGGAAGAACCTAGTCAACGAGCGATCTTAGTTTCTACAATGACCTAATAGGGAGAACCTAGCCAACGGGTGATCTCAGTCTCTATGTTGATTTAATTGGGAGAACCTAGCCAACAGGTGATCTCAGGTTCTAAGATGATCTAAGGAAGAACCTAGCCAACAGGAGATCTCTGGTTTTAAGCTTATCTATAGGAAGAACCTAGCCAACGGTAGATCTCAGGTTCTAAGATAATCTAAAGAAGAACCTATCGAACTGACTATCTCAGGTTCTAAGATGATCGATAGGAAGAACCTATCCAACCGGCGATCTCAGGTTCTAAGATGATCGATAGGAAAAACCTAGCAAACAGGCAATCTAAGGTTCTAAGATGATCTAAGGAAGAACCTAGCCAATGGGAGATCTCAGGTTCTAAGTTTATCGATATGAAGAACCTAGCCAATGGGTGATCTTAGGTTCTAAGATGATCAAATAGGGAGAACCTAGCCAACGCTAGATCTCAAGTTCTAAGATGATCTAAGGAAGAACCTAGCCAGCGGGCGATCTCAGGTTCTAAGATGATCTATAGGAAGAATCTAGCCAATAGGCGATCTCAGTTTCTAAGATGATCGATAGGAAGAACCTAGCCAACAAGCGATCTCAGGTTCTAAGATGATCGATAGGAAGAACCTAGTCAACGAGCGATCTTAGGTTCTATAATGACCTAATAGGGAGAACCTAGCCAACGGGTGATCTCAGTCTCTATATTGATTTAATCGGGAGAACCTAGCCAACGTGTGATCTCAGGTTCTAAGATGATCTAAGGAAGAACCTAGCCAGCGGGCGATCTCTGTTCTAAGATGATCTATAGGAAGAATCTAGCCAACAGGCAATCTCAGTTTCTAAGATGATCGATAGGAAGAACCTAGCCAATAAGCAATCTCAGGTTCTAAGATGATCTAAGGAAGAACCTAGCCAATAAGCAATCTCAGGTTCTAAGATGATCTAAGGAAGAACCTAGCCAACGGGAGATCTCAGGTTCTAAGATGATCTTAGGTAGCACCTAGCCACCGAGAGATCTCAGGTTCTAAGATGATCGATAGGAAAAACCTAGCCAACGGGCGATCTTAGGTTATAAGATGATCGATAGGAAGAACCTAGCCAACAGGCGATCTCAGCATCTACGATGATCTAATAGGGAGACCTAGCCAACGGGCGAACTCAGGTTCTAAGATGATCTATAGGAAGAACCTAGCCAACGAGCGATCTCAAGTTCAAAGATGATCTAAGGAAGAACCTAGCCAACGAGCCATCTCAGGTTATAAGATAATCTAAGGAAGAACCTAGCCAATAGGAGATCACAGGTTCTAAGATGATTTAAGAAAGGACCTAGCCAATGGGTTATCACAGGTTAGAAGATGATCTAATAGGGAGAACCTAGCCAACGGGCAATCTCAGGTTCTAAGATAATCTAAGGAAGAATCTATCCATCGAGCGATCTCAGGTTCTAAGATGATTTAAAGGAAGAACCTAGCCAATGGTCGATCTCAGGTTTTAAGATGATCAAAGGTAAAACCTAGCCAACGAGCGATATTTTTTTCTAAGATGATGGATAGGAAGAACCTAGCCAACAAGTGATCTTAGGTTCTAAGATGATCGATATGAAGAACCTAGCCAACGGATGATCTCAGGTTCTAAGATGCTTGAAGGAATAACCTAGCCAATGGGAAATCTCAGGTTCTAAGGTGATCTATAGGAAGAACCTAGCCAACAGGCGATCTCAGGTTCTACGATGATCTAAGGAATAACCTAGCCAACGGGCAATCTCAAGTTCTAAGATGATCTATAAGAAGAACCTACCTAACGGGAGATCTCAGGTTCTAAGATGATCTAAGGAATAACCTAGCCAACGGGTGATCTCAGGTTCTAAGATGATCTAAGGAAGTACCTAGCCAATGGGCGATCTTAGGTTCTAAGATGATCGATAGGAAGAACCTATCCAACGGGCGATCTCAGGTTCTAAGATGATCGATAAGAAAAACCTAGCAAACAGGCAATCTCAGGTTCTAAGATGATCTAAGGAAGAACCTAGCCAATGGGAGATCTCAGGTTCTAAGTTTATCGATATGAAGAACCTAGCCAATGGGTGATCTTAGGTTCTAAGATGATCAAATAGGGAGAACCTAGCCAACGCTAGATCTCAGGTTCTAAGATGATCTAAGGAAGAACCTAGCCAGCGGCCGATCTCGGGTTCTAAGATGATCTATAGTAAGAATATAGCCAATAGGCGATCTCAGTTTCTAAGATGATCGATAGGAAGAACCTAGCCAACAAGCGATCTCAGGTTCTAAGATGATCGATAGGAAGAACTTAGTCAACGAGCGATCTTAGGTTCTACAATGACCTAATAGGGAGAACCTAGCCAACGGGTGATCTCAGTCTCTATGTTGATTTAATTGGGAGAACCTAGCCAATGGGTGATCTCAGGTTCTAAGATGATCTAAGGAAGAACCTAGCCAACAGGCGATCTCTGGTTCTAAGATTATCTATAGGAAGAACCTATCCAACGGGAGATCTCAGGTTCTAAGATAATCTAAGGAAGAACCTATCAAACTGGCTATCTCAGGTTCTAAAATGATAGATAGGAAGAACCTAGCCAACTGGAAATCTCAGGTTCTATAATGATCTAAGGAAGAACCTAGCCAATAGGCGATCTCAGGTTCTAAGATTATCTAAGGAAGAACCTAGCCAATGGGAGATCTCAGGTTCTAAGATGATCTTAGGAAGCACCTAGCCACCAAGAGATCTCAGGTTCTAAGATGATAGATAGAAAGAACCTAGCCAACAGGCAATCTCATGTTCTAAGATGATCGATAGGAAGAACCTAGCCAACAGGCGATCTCAGCATCTTTGATGATCTAATAGGGAGACCTAGCCAACGGGCGAACTCAGGTTCTAAGATGATCTATAGGAAGAACCTAGCCAACGAGCGATCTCAAGTTCTAAGATGATCTAAGGAAGAACCTAGCTGTTGTACCCCAAAATTTTCCCTCCCATATTCTTCAAGATTTGCAAAGAACATGGTTCAAGATCTCCTCAAGGGTTGCACAGTTCAAAGGCCTCCTTACAGTCAAAAACTAGGGTTTTGGTTCTGACAAAGAAGATGAAGTTTCCAAGGGTCTAATCAAGTCCCATTTGCATACAAACATGGTCAAGCATCTTCATGCCAAGTTTCAAGACTTACAGCATAAAATTGCATAGTAAAAAACCCTAATTGCCCTACAGTCAACTGCAGGGGCAAAATGGTCATTTGACAGTCAAAAGTTCAAATTTTTGGTCAACATCTCATTTTGAAGCCATAAACATCATTTGATCAATTCTTGATCATGATTTTCAAGGCATGGCTCTAAAAGTCTCAAGATGCAAAAGTTTCCATATTTGGACAGTTGAAAAAGGCAACTGTAACTTGACCAAGGCATAACTTCCACATGGTTTATCAGAAAAATTCCATCCAAAGCTCATTTTGAAGATAATCACATTTCCTACAACTCCTCTGCACACTTCAAGTCCAAGAAATGCTCTCACAAAAAGTTATCAATTTCAACATTATAGGTCATTTTCAAAAGTCAATAAAAAAGGACTTTAAGTCAAAGGCCATAACTTGAGATTGGTAAATCAAATTGACATGGGACCAAAGGCATTGGTTAGAGGACTTCAATACCTTTCCAAAATTTCAAAGAACATGATCAAAGCTTAAAAATTGAGCAAGATATGCCTTGTGGAAGTTGGGAAATATTTGGGCATTTTGAAAAGTCAACTTTGCTTCAAATGCTTTAAAATTGCTAATGGGCCACATTTTCTTCCAAGATTCATCATCCAAAGACTATGCACGACCATTTGGCCCAAAGGGGATTTATTTCATCATTTTTATTTATTTATTTGAATTTTTAATTACAATTAATTCATTTAAATTAAATAAAATATGGAAAAATACTAAACCAATGCATTTGAATCTTTTTATGCTGTGTAATCATTCATTGGATACTCAAGATTTCGTGCATACCAAAATTGGAAAGATTGGCCATGATTGGAACCAAAATCACATGAAAAGATTTGAAAAAAATATGCATGAAAATCAAATATTCGATACATCAATGCAAAGGTTTTTGGATCCAAATCTTTACCCTAATCCATCCCTCATATAAGTCTGATGCAAACCCTAAAGCTCACACCCCTGGAAGCTGCGCTCAAGCCAAAAACAAACTTTGAATTTTTGAAGAAATTTTTCAAAACTGTTTTCCTATTTCCAGTAGGTTTCAAGGCAAAACAACAATCCCATTGCACTCCTGACGCCTCCAGGAATCTTCCTGAATCAAAATCATAACTTCTAACATCAAGAAACGGTAGAACCATGTCACACTTTTCATGAAAATATGCATAATCGTGTTTAAGTTTCTGGGAATCTTTCATACATTTTAATTGTTTTTTATACTAATATGATCCTTCTAAAGCTAACCATACTGTTTAATTGAGTTTTTATTACCTATATGCCAAATTCCCATTGTAGCTTTCTAGGGTTTCAGAGTTGCAAAATTAGGGGTTTCCTTGTCCAGAAAAATTAGACCACGAGACCAAGGCTATTGGATTCAGAAGCTTCACGTGAATCGTTTCCATACCTCGCGATCAATTTATGATCAACAGGTTTCTAATCGCTATTTTTGTGTGCAACGTTTAGTGGGGGTTTAAAACCCCCGCAATCTTGTTTTCTTTTTTCAGGCGAATGCAGAACAGAGGAAGAAGATGCTTAGGTGTCATAACATGAATGGGCAATTCAAAGTTAGCGCGCGTTTTATTTATTCAGGCCACTAACTCCCTTTTTTCCTTATAATAATTGCCTCTCACTAATATTACAAAGCAAACGCCTGGCACAGATGGTTGATGTGTTGTCTCATAGGCACTAGGACCTGGGTTCGATTCCCAGGTCCCCTTACTTTCTTCATATATTTTGTTTCAGTATAATCTCATGCAGTTTCAAGCCTAAGAGTTCACCATACACTCAGTATCCAAGCTTGCCACGTGGCCAATAACCTCAATCCAAGGGTCCTGATCTGATGAACACCATGGGCACCAGTCAATGCACACTCACGTGGTCAGAAAAGTCAACTGAAGGCCTTAAACATTGGGCCAAAAATGTTGGATGATACCTCCAAATTGGGGTCAACACCCCCTAGAGTTTGTGTTTCTTTTCTTTTTCCATCTTTTTTATTATTTGTTTAATTTAATTATTTCCTCTTAGATCTTTAAATTAATATTTTCTTAACATAAAAAATACTAAAAATCAGAAAAGACAAAAATAAATATATTTTATTAAATGTTATTTTATAAATAAATATTATCAATTAATTTAGTTTTTAAATTCTAGGATTAATTTTAACATTTTCTTGATAAACTTAAAAAAAATTTAGAATTAGGGTTTTAAACACTTTTATATTTTTTATCTTTTTATCTTTTTCACCATATTAATTATTAATTATTTATTTTTGTAAATCAAATTGTATTAAATAATTAGGTTAATTCTAGGTAACTTTAACATGTTTTTTTTAATAAATTAAAAATAGTTAGAATTAGGTTTTAATTCCATTAATTCTCATAAAAGTCCATAAATGCAAAAAACTCCAAAAAAATCTTTTCCTTTTATTTTAATTTAGTTAATTTATTAATTTTAATTTAACTTCCTAAAAAAGGGTCCAACGCCCTCGCATTCCCGATTTTAATTCCCTTCGCACTTTATTTCTTTTTTATGAATATTCATGTAATTCTCCCAAAGCCATGTAATAGAATAATTAGGATATTTATTTTTCGCACCTTATTTTATTTCAAATCGGGTCCTAGATTAAATTTGGCGATATGGACCCGCGCCTTTGTAATAGCGTAGGACCTTTATATTTCTCGCAACATTTAAAATGTTAATTAAATTGCATGAAAGAATGAATGTCAAAAATAAAAGCAACGCGTAGATCACTAATATATGACAAGACAAAATATCTGAAAATGACACACGAATCACACACCACCCCTAGGGTACGCCTCTCTGTTGCCTTGCCCCTCGAAAGGTGGTCGTCGAGTAGAGGATGTTTTAGTAAGTCCTCATGATCCAGGAACCTGGCATGAGGGTAGCTTCTAAGGTGTTTTCCTATTGCTCCAGTGATCACCATGTCCCGAACCTTCAAATTGACCCGAATACCTCCAACGGTGGTGCTACCTACCTCTCAATGGTTGGATGGCACTACTTTAACGACATTTACGCAGACGAATTCCTTAGGGTAGGTAGATGACTCTAGGTACTTGCTCTAATTTCAAAAACAAATCCAAAATACTTTTCACACTGACACCTTTTCAAAAAGCTTTCGAAAGCAACTTTTCAAACACTCTTGAGGACTGATACAAGAGTCGAACTGAAATTTTCAAAGAAACTTTTTTTTAAAAACCCACAGTTGTAAAGCAAACAAACAATTTTGAAAACACAATGAGCAACTATCTAAGAGCCCATGGATAACCATGGATAGAAAGGGTGCTAATACCTTCCCTTTCTATAATCTACCTCCCGAACCGAGAGCAATCTCTATAAGGAATTTTTCTGTGCTTTTGTCCTTTCCATTTGGAGAAAATAAAAGACGGTGGCGACTCTTTCTTTCGCGACATTTCGCGAACCAGCGTTAAACAGTCAGTTCCAGATCCACCGATCACAGAACTGGCGACTCTGCTGGGGACTTAAACTTAAGTGAGGTGTACCTTAGGACTAAGATCACTGTGTTTTCAATTGCTTTGACTTGTTTGCTTTAAATTGTGGGACTGTCTTGGGAGTTCTATAGATCCTAACCCGGATATGGGGATACCTTCTTAGAAAGTAGCAACAAGGCTGTGAGGGAACTGTGCAGGGTATACCGACATGGTTGAAATAGTCTGCTACGTTGATGTGGCACTTTGGTGTGTACCGGTAACCCTTGAGTTCAGTCAAGGAGAGTACGGGGCCTCCGCGTGGTGTCGTGAAGCATCAACAGACCTTAGGAACCTTAATTGAACTATCTTGGCCTCTTTAGGGTAGTGAGATAACTGACTTTGGTGCAGTCCGAGGTTGGTTGATACTCGATACTACACGCAATTGAGGGTTGCTTTCCTGGAATATTTCGGTCGCCAGTTCAGTGGCTAAATCGAAACGATGAACAATGAAAGCAATCCGGTGATATTGGGACCCTTAGAACCCGGTTACTTCTAATAGGACAGGTTGAGCCCACCAACTTCAAGAGGGTAATACCCAGACCCCATGCTGGCCAAAACTCTAAGGGCTTGTCTTGTGTGACTTGTGTGCCTTACATGTTTGCCTTTGTAAATATCTGTGGTGTGTTTAATCATAACATCATGACATCATCCAGTATCATATGCATTGACTAACCATTTCAGGGGTTCGAATTTTCATCTTTGCTCTTGTTTTGTAGGACATGGAAACTGGTCGCAGAAAGACAATTCAAATCAGCCTTGTAAAGATCCCTCCTCAGCTTAAGGAGCTTATATCCAGGATTCCCGAGAGCTCTTCATTTAGTGAAAGACATGGAAGACTCATCAGCTTGGTCAATACCAACATTGAGGAAGATATGATAAAGGTCCTATTCCAGTTCTTTGACCCTCTGTATCACTGTTTCACCTTCTTGGATTATCAGCTGGTACCTACATTGGAGGAGTTCTCCCGGCTCCTGCAGATCCCTATCCTTGATCAACTGCCCTACAACGGTACGGAAAAGAAACCCAAGCTTGAAGAGATTGCTAAAGCCTTACACCTACAATCATCTGACCTCAAGGGACATTGGGAAGTTAGAAGTGGTATCAAAGGGTTCTTAGCCAGGTTTCTGTTTGAAAAGGCCCATGAATGTTAGAACTCCCTTGACTTACAAGCTTTTGAAGAAGTTGTGGCCCTCCTCGTCTATGGCTTGGTGTTGTTCCCTAACCTAGATCAACTTATAGATATCAGTGCTGTCCAGATCTTCATGTCCAGGAATCCTATACCTACGTTGCTGGGGGACATCCTTCATTCATGTTACACTCGAACCATGAGAAAGAGAGGTGTCCTTATGTGTTGCACTCCTCTCCTGGGAAGGTGGTTTATTTCGCACCTTCCACAATCAGTTCTGAAGAACGAGCGGGGTTTGAGATGGTCACAACGGCTGATGACTCTTACACATGCAGATATACATTGGTGCCCTCGGTCCAGAGAGGATGTCACCATCATTGATCGTTGTGGGGAGTACCCTAATGTTCCTTTACTTGGAACCAGAGGAGGTATTACTTATAACCCCTGCCTGGTTTGGAGACAGTTTTGTTATGCTCGGAAGGATGGCCCTCATGACATGTTAATTCCTGACATAGTTTTTGACTTCGACAACGATGCACAAGGACTTCGCCAGAGATTTATCAGAGCCTGGAGGATGCCAAGTAGGATATACAATAAGACACTGGGGCACAGGAACTCCATCCCGTTGGAACCTTATCTCAAGTGGGTACGCGCCCGCTCCCAGAAGTTAGTAATGCCTTATCCTCATGTGCTCCCTGTAATCAAAGAGCCAGTCTTGGAAGGAGAAGTGTCCTACACCATTCAGCATCCTGACATGCCCACGTCCTGGGAAGAGATGCAGAAGAGCTGGATCCAGCTTAAGGAAGAACGAAATTATCTTGAGACCAGTCTACATGCTAGTGAAAAGAAGGTCTTGGAGCTCACCCGCCTATTGCATGAAGAGAGGAATCTCAACACCTACATAGCTCCAAAGAGGATGCGTAGTGTCTTTTGGGATTGATTTGCTTTGTAATTTGTGCCCATGAGGCTTTGATGTACTGAACAATTATTTCCTTAATGATAACGTGTGTTCCTTTTTGTCTACAACAAATTTGAACTTTCGAACCCTTGAATGCATTGCATAAACACATATCATTCATCATGTGCATAGCAGGTTTTCTTCTTTTCAGGTTGCTTACTGTTCCTCGCTGTTTATTTCAGCATCATGAATCCTGACTCATCATCAACCGAGATGTCCATAAAGGCTCTTCAGGCGCAGAATACGCAATTTCAGGAACTAATCATGCGTTTGGCTCAGGGCCAAGAAGAGCTGAAGGCTCTGCTCTTGAAGAAGGAGAAGAAGAAGAAGAAGAGAACTGTTCTTTTCAACTCGGGCCGAAGGTTTGGAAACACTCTGGAGAATGAAGAGGCTGGTTCTTCTATAGGAAAGAGCAGTCCCCAAGGGGAAAAAGGTCCTAGTCCGGTAGTCTCTGACAATGAAACTGATTTTGATGAGGAACAGTATCCTCCTGCTGAAGACCGGTATAAGCAGTTGGAAGACAGACTGAATGCTATGGAGATCCAACAAGTGCCTAGGCTGGATTTCGGAGACTTGGGTTTGTCTACTGGTGTGATCATTCCTCATAAGTTTAAGGCACCATCTTTTACCAAATATGACGGGGCGTCTTGTCCCAAGCTACACCTCAAGTCTTATGTGCGGAAGATTCAGCCGTACTCAGCGGACAAGAATTTGTGGATCCACTTCTTCCAGGAGAGTCTTTCAGGGACTCATCTCGAATGGTTCTATTAGCTGGATGGGACCAAGGTTTGTAACTGGGAGGAGTTGGCTACTGCTTTCTATAAGCAGTATCAATATAATGCCGACCTTGCCCCTACACGTACCCAACTCCAGGGTATGTCGCTAGGGTCAAGTGAAGGTTTCAAAGAGTACGCACAGAAGTGGAGGGATCTGGCTGGCAGGGTGCAGCCTCCGTTAACTGACCGGGAGCTGGTAGACATGTTCTTGGGGACCCTATATGGGCCATTTTTCAATCATCTTATCGGTAACTCATCTGCAGGGTTTACTGATCTTATTCTAACTGGAGAGAGAATAGAGGCTGGAATGAAATCTGGTAAAATTCAGAAAGGGGCATCTTCAAGTTCTGAGAAGAAACCCTTTAAAAAGGAGGCCAGTGCTGTATATGGGTCTAGAAAACAAGAGAAACCTGAGCGCCGCCAATCTGTCAACGCGGTGATGATTGCCAAGCCTGCTGCCGCTCCTCGGCAAACCAATCCTCAAAGGGCTGAAAGACCCAGGAGAGAGTTTACCCGTTTGAGTATGACTCTATCACAAATCTTGCCGCAGTTGCTGTCCACCAACTTAGTGACTGTCAGGGAGGCCCCGAAAGTGGTGAATACTGCCTCTCCAAAATACAATCCAAATGCCTGTTGTGCTTATCACTCCGATAGCCCGGGGCATTCCACTGATGACTGTTGGGCCTTAAGGAATAAGGTGCAAGACCTTATCCACGCAAAAGAGATACAGTTTGAAGCGCCTGAGAGGCCAAATGTGGTGACTGCTCCTATGCCCCAGCATGGAGTAAATGTCGTTGATGAAGAGGTATACGCCGTTTCTATGGATGATGTAGCTACTCCTCTGATGACCGTCAAGAGGAACCTACTGCTGGCCGGTTTATTTCCGGGTTGTAGTGAAGGTTGCCTTTTCTGTGCTGTTTCCCTTTCTGGTTGTCCTTTGCTGAAGTTGGGCATCCAAAGCCTAATGGACAGCAAAGAGATTCTGTTCAAGAAGTCTGCTGTTCAGTTTGTTCCGGTCGAAGAGGTTTTTGTTGTTACAATTTTCCATAATCCAATCAAGGCTCTCCCAAGAAAGCCAGTTCAAATCATGACTATCGCACCTGTTGTTATTACTGTTCTGGGGCCTCTCCCATATGAATCTGATAAGGCTGTCCCCTAGCACTATGGGGAAGACGTGTATGTGCATGGAATCAAGCAAGAGTTCAACACTGGCACCAGTATCAGCAATATCACTGGTCCAACAAAAGTTACCCGCAGTGGCAGGCTCTTCTGGCCTGACATTGCACCACCAGCTATTCGAAGACCCCTCACTATAACACCTGCCAGTGCACCTGTTCCCAGTTTTGATCAAGTTGTTTCCCCTGCTGCCGAGTCATCCAATGCTCGGGGCAAAGGGATTGAAGATGAGCCTGCCCGGATGGAGGCACCAAAATCTGTGACCGCTGAGGCCTCCCAACAAGAGATGGAGGAAATTCTAAAGATAATCAAGAAGAGTGACTTTAATGTTGTCGAGCAGCTGGGGCATACACCCTCCAAGATCTCCATGCTCTCCTTGCTACTGTGCTCAGAGGCCCATGCTAAGGCCCTGATTTCATTCCTCAAGACGACCCATGTGCCACAGGAGACATCTGTCGTCCAGTTCACTGATTGCGTAGCAAATCTGACAGCGGACAACGGTTTGGGTTTCTCGGATGCTGACCTTACGGCTAAGGGAAAGGACCACAATGACGCCCTGCATGTCTCTATTGAATGCAGGGGCACTACTCTGGCGCACGTATTGGTGGATACTGGTTCTTCCCTAAATGTGCTACCCAAGAAGGCCTTAGACCGTTTGGATTGTGAAGGCCTGGAGCTGAAACCTAGCAATATCATCGTCAGAGCCTTTGACGGTTCTAAGAGGATGGTCCATGGAGAGGTAGACATTCCTATTCCTGTGGGTTCTCAGGTATTCGATTCTACTTTCTATGTGATGGATATCCATCCATCGTATTCTTGTCTACTGGGTCGACCTTGGATCCATAAAGCTGGGGCAGTAACCTCTACCTTGCACCAGAAACTCAAGTATCCCGTCAGAGGAAAGATTGTCACTGTGCAGGGAGAGGAGGAGTATATGGTGAGCCATTTGAATTCCTTCAGGTATATTGAGATGGACGGGGAGTTTATTGAAACCCCCTTTCAGCATTTCGAAGAGGTACCTCCAACATTGGCAGCAGCAGAAACAGTGGTCGAAGAGGATGTTCCCTTGAAGATGGCTTCCTTAAAGGATGTCCGGGCTGTGATCAAGAAATGTGAATGTGCTAACTGGGGCAGGCTCCCTGATTTTACACCTAAAACTGACAAGTTTGGACTGGGTTTTACTGCAGAGGGCCAGAAGGCTATGCGCAAGGCAAAGACCAGAAGACCTTCTGTGCTCATTACCAACCCAGGAGTGAATGCTGTTGGGGACGAAGATGAAGTGGAAGAGTCAGAGTTCGAAAGCTGGATCTACCCGACGACTGATGGTGGATTGACCAATTGGACTGCTAAGGATCATACTCCTGTGACTTTTGTTACGCAGTAATAAACTCCTTTGTTTTGTTATTTGTAATAAACAATTAAAACTCTATGGCCCGGTGTCTTACCCGGGGCACCGTGGCTTCATTTGTGAGGGCATATAAATTGTCATTTCATATATCATGAATAAAGACCTTGGACGTTTTCTCGCATTTCAAATCTTATGCTCCTTTTCTTTCTTTCCTTTCTTTATATATCGCAAAACAGCTGTATTTACACACACTCACTCATACAGGTTCCAATCCACTCTGGATCTCACTGGTAACGACTCTGCTACTGCTAGTTATGACTTCAAAAATCCGATCAACTTAGCCGAAGACGAAGGTGAAGATGATTGCGAAGTGCCTGGCGAGCTTGCAAGACTGTTACTCCAGGAAGAGAGGGCAATTCAACCACATGAAGAGCTAGTGGAAACAATAAATCTGGGTACTGAGATGGACAGGAAGGAGGTAAAGATTGGTGCCAACCTAGAGCTCAGCGTGAAGCAACGGTTGACTCAAATGTTACATGATTATATGGAGATCTTTGCCTGGTCCTACGAGGACATGCCCGGGCTGGATACCGACATTGTGGTACATCATTTGCCTACCAAGGAAGACTGCCCTCCGGTTAAGCCAAAGGTCCGCCGTATGCGTCCAGAGATGTCTGAGAAGATCAAAGCCGAAGTTATGAAACAGTTTGATGCCGGTTTTCTTGCAGTAACTTCTTACCCTCAATGGGTTGCTAATGTGGTGCCAGTACCTAAGAAACATGGAAAGGTCAGAATGTGTGTCGACTACAGGGATCTGAACAGGGCCAGCCCCAAAGATGACTTCCCTCTACCTCACATTGATGTCCTTGTTGACAATACGGCTCAGCATAAGGTGTTCTCTTTCATGAATGGTTTCTTAGGGTATAATCAAATCAAGATGGCTCCTTAAGACATGGAAAAGACTACCTTTGTTACTCAGTGGGGCACCTTCTGCTACAAGGTCATGCCTTTTGGACTGAAAAATGCTGGGGCAACCTACCAACGTGCCATGGTGCTTTATTTCATGACATGATCCATCATGAGATAGAAGTGTATGTTGACGACATGATTGCAAGGTCCCAAACTGAGGAAGAACACCTTGATCATCTGCAGAAATTTTTTGACCGTCTGAAGTTGTACAAGCTGAGGTTGAACCCGAACAAGTGCACCTTCGGGGTAAGATCTTGAAAGTTGCTAGGCTTCGTTGTAAGTGACAAGGGTATTCAAGTGGACCCTGCCAAGGTCAAAGCCATTCAAGAGATGCCAGTTCCTAAAACAGAGAAAGAGGTCAGAGGCTTTTTAGGACGCCTGAATTACATTGCTCGATTCATCTCACACCTGACTTCCACCTGTGAACCAATCTTCAAGCTGTTGAAGAAAGATCAGGTAGTACGTTGGAATGATGAATGTCAGGCTGCTTTTTACAAGATCAAAGAGTATCTCTAAGAACCACCCATCCTTATGCCACCGGTTGAGGGGAGACCTCTGATACTATACCTGACAGTGCTTGACAATTCAATGGGGTGTGTGCTGGGGCAGCATGACGAGTCTGGCCGAAAAGAGCATGCCATTTATTACCTTAGCAAAAAGTTTACCGACTGTGAGACCCGATACTTACTGCTTGAGAAAACTTGCTGCGCTTTGGTATGGGCTGCTCGCCGGCTGAGACAGTATATGCTGACTCACACTACCTTGTTGATCTCAAAGATGGATCCTATAAAGTACATATTTGAAAAGCCCGCTCTGTCTGGGAGAATAGCAAGATGGCAAATGATCTTGACAGAATACGACATTCAGTACACGACCCAGAAAGCCATCAAGGGAAGTGTATTGGCAGACCACTTGGCACATCAGGCAGTAGATGACTATCAGTCAATGAACTTCGAGTTTCCTGACGAGAGCATCATGATTGTGACTGATTGTGAAGTACCTGGACCGGATGAAGGACCTGAGGAAGGATCCCGATGGTCTATGCACTTTGACGGAGCCTCCAACGCTTTGGGTAACGGTATTGGCGCTGTAATCATATCCCCTCAAGGCACTCATACTCCACTCACTGCCCGACTATGTTTCAACTGCACCAACAGCATGGCGGAGTATGAGGCATGCATCATGGGTCTTCAAGCTGCGATCGACCTAAGGATCAAGTATCTGAGTTTCTTCAGAGATTCCGCTCTCGTGATCAATCAGATCAAAGGAGAGTGGGATACGAAACATCCGAATCTTATTCCTTACAGAGAATGTGTGTTGACCTTGATTCCCCACTTCACGAAGATAACCTTTGAACACTTTCCAAGAGAGGAGAATCAGTTAGCGGACGCGTTAGCTACGATGTCTTCTATGTTCAAGGTCAAGTGGGACAATGAGGCTCCCCGGATCATTATCTGGAAACTGGACGAACCGGCATACTGTTGTGATCTCGAGACTGAGTTGGTGACTGAGAAGCCTTGGTACCATGAGGTGAAGAGATATTTGGAAGCTCAGGAATACCCTGAAGGTGCGTCTGTCAATGATAAGAAGTTTCTGAGAAGGTTCACAGCGAAGTTCTTCCTTAGCAATGGCATCCTGTACAAACGAAACCATGATTCGACCTTACTGCGTTGTGTGGATAAGACAGAAGCAGAAAGGATCATGGAAGAGCTACATGAGGGGACCTTCGGAACACATTCCAGTGGACACACTATGGCGAAGAAAATCCTTCGGGCAGGGTATTTCTGGTCCACAATGGAAGCTGACTGTTACCAACACTCTCGGACATGCCATAAATGCCAGATATATGCAGACAAGGTGCATGTTCCTCTAGTTCCTCTAAATGTTCTGACTGCGCCTTGGCCGTTTGCAATGTGGGGCATAGATATGATCGGTGAGATTAAACCTACGGCATCCAATGGGCATCGCTTCATCCTAGTGGCAATTGATTACTTCACAAAGTGGGTTGAAGCAGCTTCCTACGCTACGGTAACCAAGACTGTTGTAGCAAGGTTCATTCGGCATAATCTGATCTGTCGATACGGTGTTCCAGAAAGGATCATTACAGACAACGGTACCAATCTTAATAACAAGATGATCACTGAGCTCTGCGAGCAGTTTAAGATACAGCACCACAATTCTTCTCCTTACAGACCGAAGATGAATGGGGTTGTAGAAGCAGCAAATAAGAACATTAAGAAAATCGTGCAGAAGATGACAGTGACTTATAAAGATTGGCACGAGATGTTACCGTTCGCTCTACATGGGTACCGTACCTCAGCCAGGACGTCAACCGGTGCAAATCCTTTCTCCTTGGTCTATGGTATGGAGGCAGTCTTACCGATCGAAGTGCAAATACCCTCTCACCGGATAATGAAGGATGCAGATCTGAACGAAGATGATTGGATCCAGACACGACTTGATCAGCTAAACCTTATTGATGAAAAAAGACTTGCTGCTATCTATCATGGTCAGACGTATCAGAAACGGATGATCAGGGCATTTAATAAGAAGGTTAGACCACAGGAATATCGAGTTGGGGATCTGGTAATCAAGCGAATCATCCTTCCTCAGAGTGATCCAAGGGGCAAATGGACCCCTACGTATGAAGGGCCATTTGTGGTTAAACATGTGTTCTCAGGAGGAGCCATGATTCTAACCAACATGGATGGTGACGACCTTCCTCACCCCGCAAATGCAGACATAGTAAAAAGATACTACGCATGAAAAAGACCCGCTAGGCTGACATGCCTAGGCAAAAATTAGGGCTTCCCGGCGAACCAAAAGGGTTCGGGAAAAATGAAGGGATGAAATGAAAAAATATGTACACCCGGCAAGTCGAAAACCTGAAAAGGCGGCTTGGGCAAAAATGGGTATCCCGATGGACTGAAAACCCGAAAGGGCGGTCCAGGCAAAAGTTAGGGATAAAGCGTAATACTATGTCTCATTGGATCACTTTGCATCCAGAATCCGGTATCTACATCAAGATCAGACGGTATCGATCAGTCAGCTTCATCTTCAACTAAGGTCATCAAGTGATGAGACACTCGGAGATATAAGGGCGATAGCAGAGTTGAAACCCAGTGGGATCATTCATCTCACACAGCTGTTTTATTTTCCTTTGTACAAACTTGTATAAATTCTTTTGTTCGGCGACGTTCTCTTACTAGGACGTCAGCCTATTGTACATAAAACGCCTATTTACAGGAAAATTCAAAAATCAATACAAATATACTTTTCAGCTCAAATTGCCATTTGTTTTTCCTTTTCTGTTTTGTTTTACGAAGAACGTCCAAAGTTCAATTTGTGATATATGCATTGACAATAAATTGCTAACTCATAAATGTTTGCATACGAAACAAAGGATTAATTACAGGTAACATTAGAAACAGGGGCAATAAAGAGTTGTCTAAGCAATCTAATTGTTTTGTCCTCCAAGGTATTAAGGTAGGTTCGGCTGAAGAACACAACCAGCATATCTTAAATCCCCAGGGAGTAAGCCAGCAAGTCAGTGCGCTCTCCCCAAGCAAAGCTATTATCAAACTTAAGGAAGTTGGGTATCCTCCCGCAGATCTCAACATTCCCCAGCAGTATATATGCATTCTAAACAAGCATCCCCGACAATCTTGGTCTAAAGATTGTTCCCCGGCGGTATATCAAACATTCAGTGGAGTCACTTCCCCGATATAGTTCAAAACTTCCCCAAGAGAGTCCAATCCAGTTTCCCCAGGAAAAGTTGGAATCATCTCCCCAGTAATAAGCTTATCCCCAGTAGATTCTGGAAGCTTATCCCTCGCAGAGCACGAACGCGTCTCCCGGCTTTATTCAAAGAGCTATTTCCCTACCAGGATATAAATGGGTTATCCTCAGCCAAAAGCCACGGAAAGAGCGTCCTCGACAAAGTCTTCCTATCCCCAGCGGAGTTCATCAAATCCCCCAACATAACCTATCAATGGTACCCCCAGCGAAGTTACCATGAATATTCCAGCAAAGTACATCTCTCCCCACAGAGTATTGCTCCCCAGCAAGATCGCTAGAGTACTTTTCTCCCGCAGAGTAATCCATTTGCCAAGTTTATTCCCCAACAGAGTTATCTTCTCCTACCGGTATTCTTGCAACTATCATCCCCAGCGGAAGCAAAGCACTATTCTCCAACATCAGCCCAGGATGTGACTTCCCAGCACCCGTCAAGGATTTATTTTCCTAAGACGAAAACATACATTTATAAACATCACATTTTCATACGTCATGGCATGCATATACGCATCATATCTTACAAATCTCATTTAGGTTGAGAACATCATCGCGTGATTCATATCATGACTTGCATATGACTGACCTTTACCTTTCAGGAAAGATCCAGTTAGGTTCTCAGCTATATTTCAAGACTTTAGTCTAGTTCAGTTAAATCGACCCTAAGATTTTTCTATTTCTTATCCAGTCAAAGGCCTTCTCTGGTTCAGTCAGATCGACCCTAAGATCTCCCTGATTCTTATCCAGTTGAAGACATTCCAAGACCTTGACCGGTTCAGTTAAATCGACCCTAAGATTTTTCTGTTTCTTATCCAGTCAAAGGCCTTCTCTGGTTCAGTCAGATCGACCCTAAGATCTCCCTGATTCTTACCCAGTTGAAGACATTCCAAGACCTTGACCGGTTCAGTTAAATCGACCCTAAGATTTTCCTGTTTCTTATCCAGTCAAAGGCCTTCTCTGGTTCAGTCAGATCGACCCTAAGATCTCCCTGTTTCTTATCCAGTTGAAGATTTCAAGACCTAGACAGGTTCAGTTAAATCGACCCTAAGATTTTCCTGTTTCTTATCCAGTCAAAGGCCTTCTCTAGTCCAGTTAAATCGATCCCTAACAGATTTTCCTGATAAAGACTCAGTAGAAGACATCCAAGATTCTCTCAGCGTTACTGTTGAGGTAGAAGTCGCCCAAGATTCTCTCAGCGTTACTGTTGAGGTTGAAGTCGCCCAAGGTTCTCCCAGCGTTCCTGTTGAGGTAGTAATCGTCCAAGGTTCTCTCAACGTTCCTGTTCAGGTAGTAACCATCGCTGGTTCATTCATCACCTTTTTGAAGCTCCAGACCCAATTCCTGTAACCAGTCAGGACACATCTATACAAAGAGTTTGAAGACCAGCTCCTGTATCAGGCCAGGTAATCATCTTCTTTTGCAGGTACGCAAATTCTCGCTAAGGAATCTCCTACGCGATTGACACACAGATGGCATCTATAAGCCCATCCATCTATCCATCACCTCTCAGCATGGCATCTATAAGCTCATCATCCTATCTCCAAATGGCATCTATAAGCCCATTCCCACCATCACACTACTATGTGAGCGCAAATTTCTGGGCACCCTAGTGTTCAATCATCTTCCACCTTCGGATTACGAAAGGCGCGTCAGCTAATCTGCATCCTCAGGTCTAAGAAGATTGAACAGGGGCAACTGTTGTACCCCAAAATTTGCCCTCCCATATTCTTCAAGATTTGCAAAGAACATGCTTCAAGATCTCCTCAAGGGTTGCACAGTTCAAAGGCCTCCTAACAGTCAAAAACTAGGGTTTTGGTTCTGACAAAGAAGATGAAGTTTCCAAGGGTCTAATCAAGTCCCATTTGCATACAAACATGGTCAAGCATCTTCATGCCAAGTTTCAAGACTTACAGCACAAAATTGCATAGTCAAAAACCCTAATTGCCCTACAGTCAACTGCAGGGGCAAAATGGTCATTTGACAGTCAAAAGTTCAAATTTTTGGTCAACATATCATTTTGAAGCCATAAACATCATTTGATCAATTCTTGATCATGATTTTCAAGGCATGGCTCAAAAAGTCTCAAGATGCAAAAGTTTCCATATTTGGACAGTTGAAAAAGTCAACTGTAACTTGACCAAGGCATAACTTCCACATGGTTTATCAGAAAAAATCCATCCAAAGCTCATTTTGAAGAGAATCACATTTACTACAACTCCTCTTCACACTTCAAGTCCATGAAATGCTCTCACAAAAAGTTATCAATTTCAACATTATAGGTCATTTTCAAAAGTCAATAAAAAAGGACTTTAAGTCAAAGGCCATAACTTGAGATTGGTAACTCAAATTGACATGGGACCAAAGGCATTGGTTAGAGGACTTCAGGACCTTTCCAAAATGTCCAAGAACATGATCAAAGCTTAAAAATTGAGCAAGATATGCCTTGTGGAAGTTGGGAAATTTTTGGGCATTTTGAAAAGTCAACTTTGCTTCAAATGCTTTAAAATTGCTAATGGGCCACATTTTCTTCCAAGATTCATCATCCAAAGACTATGCACGACCATTTGGCCCAAAGGGGATTTATTTCATCATTTTTATTTATTTATTTGAATTTTTAATTACAATTAATTCATTTAAATTAAATAAAATATGGAAAAATACTAAACCAATGCATTTGAATATTTTTATGCAGTTTAATCATTCATTGGATACTCAAGATTTCGTGCATACCAAAATTGGAAAGATTGGCCATGATTGGAACCAAAATCACATGAAAAGATTTGAAAAAAATATGCATGAAAATCAAATATTCCATACATCAATGCAAAGGGTTTTGGATCCAAATCTTTACCCTAATCCATCCCTCATATAAGTCTGATGCAAACCCTAAAGCTCACACCCCTGGAAGCTGCGCTCAAGCCAAAAACAAACTTTGAATTTTTGAAGAAAATTTTCAAAACTGTTTTCCTATTTCCAGTAGGTTTCAAGGCAAAACAACAATCCCATTGCACTCCTGACGCCTCCAGGAATCTTCCTGAATCAAAATCATAACTTCTAACATCATGAAACGGTAGAACCATGTCACACTTTTCATTAAAATATGCATAATCGTGTTTAAGTTTCTGGGAATCTTTCATACATTTTAATTGTTGTTTTATACTAATATGATCCTTCTAAAGCTAACCATACTGTTTAATTGAGTTTTTATTGCCTATATGCCAAATTACCATTGTAGCTTTCTAGGGTTTCAGAGTTGCAAAATTAGGGGTTTCCTTGTCCAGAAAAATTAGACCACGAGACCAAGGCTATTGGATTCAGAAGCTTCACGTGAATCGTTTCCATACCTCGCGATAAATTAATGATCAACAGGTTTCTAATCGCTATTTTTGTGTGCAACGTTTAGTGGGGGTTTAAAACCCCCGCAATCTTGTTTTCTTTTTTCAGGCGAATGCAGAACAGAGGAAGAAGACGCTTAGGTGTCATAACATGAATGGGCAATTCAAAGTTAGCGCGCGTTTTATTTATTCAGGCCACTAACTCCCTTTTTTCCTTATAATAATTTCCTCCCACTAATATTACAAAGCAAACGCCTGGCACAGATGGTTGATGTGTTGTCTCATAGGCACTAGGACCTGGGTTCGATTCCCAGGTCCCCTTACTTTCTTCATATATTTTGTTTCAGTATAATCTCATGCAGTTTCAAGCCTAAGAGTTCACCATACACTCATTATCCAAGCTTGCCACATGGCCAATAACCTCAATCCAAGGGTCCTGATCTGATGAACACCATGGGCACCAGTCAATGCACACTCATGTGGTCAGAAAAGTCAACTGAAGGCCTTAAACATTGGGCCAAAAATGCTGGATGATACCTCCAAATTGGGGTCAACACCCCCTAGAGTTTGTGTTTCTTTTCTTTTTCCATCTTTTTTATTATTTGTTTAATTTAATTATTTCCTCTTAGATCTTTAAATTAATATTTTCTTAACATAAAAAATACTAAAAATCAGAAAAGACAAAAATAAATATATTTTATTTAAATGTTATTTTATAAATAAATATTATCAATTAATTTAGTTTTTAAATTCTAGGATTAATTTTAACATTTTCTTGATAAACTTAAATTTTTTTTAGAATTAGGGTTTTAAACACTTTTATATTTTTTATCTTTTTTTCTTTTTCACCATATTAATTATTAATTATTTATTTTTGTAAATCAAATTGTATTAAATAATTAGGTTAATTCTAGGTAACTTTATCATGTTTTTTTTAATAAATTAAAAATAGTTAGAATTAGGTTTTAATTCCATTAATTCTCATAAAAGTCCATAAATGTAAAAAACTCCAAAAAAATCTTTTCCTTTTATTTTAATTTAATTAATTTATTAATTTTAATTTAACTTCCTAAAAAAGTGTCCAACGCCCTCGCATTCCCGATTTTAATTCCCTTCACACTTTATTTCTTTTTTGTGAATATTCATGTAATTCTCCCAAAGCCATGTAATAGAATAATTAGGATATTTATTTTTCGCACCTTATTTTATTTCAAATCGGGTCCTGGATTAAATTTGGCGATGTGGACCCGCGCCTTTGTAATAGCGTAGGACCTTTATATTTCTCGCAACTTTTAAACTGTTAATTAAATTGCATGAAAGAATGAATGTCAAAAATAAAAGCAACGCGTAGATCACTAATATATGACATAACAAAACATCTGAAAATGACACACGAATCACACACCACCCCTAGGGTACGCCTCCCTGTTGCCTTGCCCCTCGAAAGGTGGTCGTCGAGTAGAGGATGTTTTAGTAAGTCCTCATGATCCAGGAACCTGGCATGAGGGTAGCTTCTAAGGTGTCTTCCTATTGCTCTGGTGATCACCATGTCCCGAACCTTCGAATTGACCCGAATACCTCCAACGGTGGTGCTACCTACCTCTCAATGGTGGGATGGCACTACTTTAAGGACATTTACACAGACGAATTCCTTAGGGTAGGTAGATGACTCTAGGTACTTGCTCTAATTTCAAAAACAAATCCAAAATACTTTTCACACCGACACCTTTTCAAAAATCTTTCGAAAGCAACTTTTTAAACACTCTTGAGGACTGATACAAGAGTCGAACTGAAATTTTCAAAGAAACTTTTTTTAAAAAACCCACAGTTGAAAAGCAAACAAACAATTTTGAAAACACAATGAGCAAGTATCTAAGAGCCCATGGATAACCATGGATAGAAAGGGTGCTAATACCTTCCCTTTCTATAATCTACCTCCCGAACCGAGAGCAATCTCTATAAGGAATTTTTCTGTGCTTTTGTGCTTTCCATTTGGAGAAAATAAAAGACGGTGGCGACTCTTGCTTCCGCGACATTTCGCGAACCAGCGTTAAACAGTCAGTTCCAGATCCACCGATCACACTAGCCAACGAGCCATATCAGGTTCTAAGATAATCTAAGGAAGAACCTAGCCAACAGGAGATCACAGGTTCTAAGATTATTTAAGAAAGGACCTAGCCAACGGGTTATCATAGGTTAGAAGATGATCTAATAGGGAGAACCTAGCCAACGAGCAATCTCAGGTTCTAAGATAATCTAAGGAAGAATCTAGCCATCGAGCGATCTCAGGTTCTAAGATGATTTAAAGGAAGAACCTAGTCAATGGTCGATCTCAGGTTTTAAGATGATCAAAGGTAAAACCTAGCTAACGAGCGATATTTTTTTCTAAGATGATGGATAGGAAGAACCTAGCCAACAGGCGATCTTAGGTTCTAAGATGATCGATAGGAAGAACCTAGCCAACGGATGATCTCAAGTTCTAAGATGCTTGAAGGAATAACCTAGCCAATGGGAAATCTCAGGTTCTAAGGTGATCTATAGGAAGAACCTAGCCAACAGGCGATCTCAGGTTCTACGATGATCTAAGGAATAACCTAGCCAACGGGAAATCTCAAGTTCTAAGATGATCTATAGGAAGAACCTACCCAACGGGAGATCTCAGGTTCTAAGATGATATAAGGAATTACTAGCCAACGGGTGATCTCAGGTTCTAAGATGATCTAAGGAAGTACCTAGCTAATGGGCGATCTCAGGTTCTAAGATGATCGATAGGAAGAACCTATCCAACGGGCGTTCTCAGGTTCTAAGATGATCGATAGGAAAAACCTAGCAAACAGGCAATCTCAGGTTCTAAGATGATCTAAGGAAGAACCTAGCCAATGGGAGATCTCAGGTTCTAAGTTTATCGATATGAAGAACCTAGCCAATGCGTGATCTTAGGTTCTAAGATGATCAAATAGGGAGAACCTAGCCAACGCTAGATCTCAGGTTCTAAGATGATCTAAGGAAGAACCTAGATAGCGGCCGATCTCAGGTTCTAAGATGATCTATAGGAAGAATCTAGCCAATAGGCGATCTCAGTTTCTAAGATGATCGATAGGAAGAACCTAGCCAACAAGCGATCTCAGGTTCTAAGATGATCGATAGGAAGAACTTAGTCAACGAGCGATCGTAGGTTCTACAATGACCTAATAGGGAGAACCTAGCCAACAGGTGATCTCAGTCTCTATGTTGATTTAATTGGGAGAACCTAGCCAACGGGTGATCTCAGGTTCTATGATGATCTAATGAAGAACCTAGCCAGCGGGCGATCTCAGGTTCTAAGATGATCTATAGGAAGAATCTAGCCAACAGGCAATCTCAGTTTCTAAGATGATCGATAGGAAGAACCTAGCCAATGAGCGATCTTAGGTTCTAAGATGATCGATAGGAACAACCTAGTCAACGAGCGATCTTAGGTTCTACAATGACCTAATAGGAAGAACCTAGCCAACAGGCGATCTTAGGTTCTAAGATGATCGATAGGAAGAACCTAGCCAATGGACGATCTCAGGTTCTAAGGTGATCTTAGGAGGAACCTAGCCAACGGTCAGTATCAGGTTTTAAGATGATCGATAAGAAGAATCTAGCCAACGAGCGATCTAAGGTTCTAAGATGATCGATAGGAAGAACCTAGCCAACAAGCGATCTCAACTTCTATGATGATCGATAGGAAGAACCTGGCCAACAGGAGATCTCAGGTTATAAGATGATCTAAGGAAGGACCTAGCCAATGGACGATCTCAGGTTCTAATTTGATCAAAGGACTGACCTAGCCAACGGGCGATCTCTGGTTCTAATATGATCGATAGGAAGAACCCAGCAAAAAGGTGATCTCAGGTTCTAAGATGGTATAAGGAAGAACCTAGCCAATGGGCGATCTTAGGTTCTAAGTTGATCCATATGAAGAACCTAGCCAACGGGCGATCTCAGGTTCTAAGATGATCTAATAGGGAGAACCTTGCTAACGGGAGATCTCAGGTTCTAACATGATCTAAGGAAGAACCTAGCCAGCGGGAGATCTCAGGTTCTGACATGATATATAGGAAGAATCTAGCCAACACGCGATCTCAGTTTCTAAGATGATCGATAGGAAGAATCTAGCCAACGAGCGATCTCAGGTTCTAAGATGATCGATAGGAAGAACCTAGTCAACGAGCGATCTTAGTTTCTACAATGACCTAATAGGGAGAACCTAGCCAACCGGTGATCTCAGTCTCTATGTTGATTTAATTGGGAGAACCTAGCCAACGGGTGATCTCAGGTTCTAAGATGATCTAAGGAAGAACCTAGCCAACAGGTGATCTCTGGTTCTAAGATTATCTATAGGAAAAACCTAGCCAACGAGAGATCTCAGGTTCTAAGATAATCTAAAGAAGAACCTATCGAACTGGCTATCTAAGGTTCTAAGATGATCGATAGGAAGAACCTATCCAACAGGAAATCTCAGGTTCTATAATGATCTAAGGAAGAACCTAGCCAATAGGCGATCTCAGGTTCTAAGATAATCTAAAGAAGAACCTATCGAACTGGCTATCTAAGGTTCTAAGATGATCGATAGGAAGAACCTATCCAACAGGAAATCTCAGGTTCTATAATGATCTAAGGAAGAACCTAGCCAATAGGCGATCTCAGGTTCTAAGATTATCTAAGGAACAACCTAGCCAATGGGAGATCTCAGGTTCTAAGATGATCTTAGGAAGCACCTAGCCACCGAGAGATCTCAGGTTCTAAGATGATTGATAGGAAGAACCTAGCCAACGGGCGATCTCAGGTTCTAAGATGATCGATAGGAACAACCTAGCCAACAGGCTATCTCAGCTTCTACGATGATCTAATAGGGTGAACCTAGACAACGGGGCAACTTAGGTTCTAAGATAATCTATAGGAAGAAGCTAGCCAACGAGCGATGTCAAGTTCTAAGATAATCTAAGGAAAAACCTAGCCGACGGGCGATCTGAGGTTATAAGAAGATCTAAGAAAGGACATAGCCAACGGGTGATCATAAGTTAGAAGATGATCTAATAGGGAGAACCTAGCCAACGAGAAATCTCAGGTTCTAAGATAATCTAAGGAAGAATCTATCCATCGAGCGATCTCAGGTTCTAAGATGATTTAAAGGAAGAACCTAGCCAATGGGCGATCTCAGGTTTTAAGATGAATAAAAGTAGAACCTAGCCAACGAGCGATATTTTGTTCTAAGATGATCGATGGGAAGAACCTAGCCAAGAGACGATCTAAGGTTCTAAGATGATCGATAGGAAGAACCTAGCCAATAGGCGATCTCAGCTTCTATGATGATCAATAGGAAGAACCTAGCCAACGGGAGATCTCAGGTTATAAGATGATCTAAGGAAGGACCTAGCCAATGGACGATCTCAGGTTCTAATTTGATCAAAGGAAGGACCTAGCCAACGGGCGATCTCCGGTTCTAATATGATCGATAGGAAGAACCTAGCAAAAAGGCGATCTCAGGTTCTAAGATGGTATAAGGAAGAACCTAGCCAATGGGAGATCTCAGGTTCTAGGTTGATCGATATGAAGAACCTAGCCAATGGGCGATCTCAAGTTCTAAGATGATCTAATAGGAATAACCTAGCTAACGGGAGATCTCAGGTTCTAAGATGATCTAAGGAAGAACCTAGCCAGCGGGAGATCTCAGGTTCTAACATGATCTATAGGAAGAATCTAGCCAACACGCGATCTCAGTTTCTAAGATGATCGATAGGAAGAATCTAGCCAACGAGCGATCTCAGTTTCTAAGATGATCGATAGGAAGAACCTAGTCAACGAGCGATCTTAGTTTCTACAATGACCTAATAGGGAGAACCTAGCCAACGGGTGATCTCAGTCTCTATGTTGATTTAATTGGGAGAACCTAGCCAACGGGTGATCTCAGGTTCTAAGATGATCTAAGGAAGAACCTAGCCAACAGGCGATCTCTGGTTCTAAGATTATCTATAGGAAGAACCTAGCCAACGGGAGATCTCAGGTTCTAAGATAATCTAAAGAAGAACCTATCGAACTGACTATCTCAGGTTCTAAGATGATCGATAGGAAGAACCTATCCAACAGGAAATCTCAGGTTCTATAATGATCTAAGGAAGAACCTAGCCAATAGGCGATCTCAGGTTCTAAGATTATCTAAGGAAGAACCTAGCCAATGGGAGATCTCAGGTTCTAAGATGATCTTAGGAAGCACCTAGCCACCGAGAAATCTCAGGTTCTAAGATGATTGATAGGAAGAACCTAGTTAACAGGCGATCTCAGGTTCTAAGATGATCGATAGGAACAACCTAGGCAACAGGCGATCTCAACTTCTACGATGATCTAATAGGGAGAACCTAGACAACGGGGCAACTTAGGTTCTAAGATGATCTATAGGAAGAAGCTAGCCAATGAGCGATGTCAAGTTCTAAGATGATCTAAGGAAGAACCTAGCCAACGAGCTATTTCAGGTTCTAAGATAATCTAAGGAAAAACCTAGCCGACGGGTGATCTGAGGTTCTAAGATGATCTATGAAAGGACATAACCAACGGGTGATCATAAGTTAGAAGATGATCTAATAGGGAGAACCTAGCCAACGAGAAATCTCAGGTTCTAAGATAATCTAAGGAAGAATCTATCCATCGAGCGATCTCAGGTTCTAATATGATTTAAAGGAAGAACCTAGCCAATGGGCGATCTCAGGTTTTAAGATGAATAAAGGTAGAACCTAGACAACGAGCGATATTTTGTTCTAAGATGATCGATCAAAAGAACCTAGCCAACAGGTGATTTTAGGTTCTAAGAAGATCGATAGGAAGAACCTAGCTAGCAGACGATCTCAGGTTCTAAGATGATCTTAGGAAGAACCTAGCCAACCGTCAGTCTTAGGTTTTAAGATGATCGATAGGAAGAACCTAGCCAACGGGAGATCTAAGGTTCTAAGATGATCGATAGGAAGAACCTAGCCAACAGGCGATCTTAGCTTCTATGATGATCGATAGGAAGAACCTAGCCAACGGGAGATCTCAGGTTATAAAATGATCTAAGGAAGGACCTAGCCAATGGACGATCTCAGGTTCTAATTTGATCAAAGGAAGGACCTAGCCAACAGGCGATCTCCGGTTCTAAAATGATCAATAGGAAGAACCTAGCAAAAAGGCGATCTCAGGTTCTAAGATGGTATAAGTAAGAACCTAGCCAATGGGCGATCTCAGGTTCTAAGTTGATCGATATGAAGAACCTAGCCAACGGGCGATCTCAGGTTCTAAGATGATCTAATAGGAAGAACCTAGCTAACAGGAGATCTCAGGTTCTAAGATGATCTAAGGAAGAACCTAGCCAGCGGGAGATCTCAGGTTCTAACATGATCTATAGGAAGAATCTAGCCAACACGCGATCTCAGTTTCTAAGATGATCGATATGAAGAATCTAGCCAACGAGCGATCTCAGTTTCTAAGATGATCGATAGGAAGAACCTAGTCAACGAGCGATCTTAGTTTCTACAATGACCTAATAGGGAGAACCTAGCCAACGGGTGATCTCAGTATTCTAAGATTATCTAAGGAAGAACCTAGCCAACAGGCGATCTCTGGTTCTAAAATTATCTATAGGAAGAACCTAGCCAACGGTAGATCTCAGGTTCTAAGATAATCTAAAGAAGAACCTATCGAACTGACTATCTCAGGTTCTAAGATAATCGATAGGAAGAACCTAGCCAACAGGAAATCTCAGGTTCTATAATGATCTAAGGAAGAACCTAGCCAATAGGCGATCTCAGGTTCTAAGATTATCTAAGGAAGAACCTAGCCAATGGGAGATCTCAGGTTCTAAGATGATCTTAGGAAGCACCTAGCCACCGAGAGATCTCAGGTTCCAAGATGATCGATAGGAAGAACCTAGCCAACGGGCGATCTTAGGTTCTAAGCTGATCGATAGGAAGAACCTAGCCAACAGGCGATCTCAGCTTCTACGATGATCTAATAGGGAGAACCTAGACAACGAGGCAACTCAGGTTCTAAGATGATCTATAGGAAGAACCTAGCCAACGAGCGATCTCAAGTTCTAAGATGATCTAAGGAAGAACCTAGCCAACGAGCGGTCTCAGGTTCTAAGATAATCTAAGGAAAAACCTAGCCGACAGGCGATCTGAGGTTCTAAGATGATCTAAGAAAGGACATAGCCAACGAGTGATCATAAGTTAGAAGATGATCTAATATGGAGAACCTAGCCAACGGGAAATCTCATGTTCTAAGATAATCTAAGGAAGAATCTATCCATCGAGCGATCTCAGGTTCTAAGATGATTTAAAGGAAGAACCTAGCCAATGGGAAATCTCAGGTTTTAAGATGAATAAAGGTAGAACCTAGCCAACGAGCGATATTTTGTTCTAAGATGATCGATGGGAAGAACCTAGCCAACAAGCGATCTTATGTTCTAAGATGATCGATAGGAAGAACCCAGCCAACGGACAATCTCTGGTTCTAAGATGATCTTAGGAAGAACCTAGCCAACCGTCAGTCTCAGGTTTTAAGATGATCGATAGGAAGAACCTAGCCAACGGGCGATCTAAGGTTCTAAGATGATCGATAGGAAGAACCTAGCAAACAGGCGATCTCAACTTCTATGATGATCGATAGGAAGAACCTAGCCAACAGGAGATCTCAGGTTATAAGATGATCTAAGGAAGGACCTAGCTAATGGACGATCTCAGGTTCTAATTTGATCAAAGGAAGGACCTAGCCAACGGGCGATCTCCGGTTCTAATATGGTCGATAGGAAGAACCTAGCAAAAAGGCGATCTCAGGTTCTAAGATGGTATAAGGAAGAACCTAGCCAATGGGCGATCTCAGGTTCTAAGTTGATCGATATGAAGAACCTAGCCAACGGGCGATCTTAGGTTCTAAGATGATCTATTAGGGAGAACCTAGCTAACGGGAGATCTCAGGTTCTAAGATGATCTAAGGAAGAACCTAGCCAGCGGGAGATATCAGGTTCTAACATGATATATAGGAAGAATCTAGCCAACACGGGATCTCAGTTTCTAAGATGATCGATAGGAAGAATCTAGCCAACGAGCGATCTCAGGTTCTAAGATGATCGATAGGAAGAACCTAGTCAATGAGCGATCTTAGTTTCTATAATGACCTAATAGGGAGAACCTAGCCAACGAGTGATCTCAGTCTCTATGTTGATTTAATTAGGAGAACCTAGCCAAAGAGTGATCTCAGGTTCTAAGATGATCTAATGAAGAACCTAGCCAACAGGCGATCTCTGGTTCTAAGATTATCTATAGGAAGAACCTAGCCAATGGGAGATCTCAGGTTCTAAGATAATCTAAAGAAGAACCTATCGAACGTGCTATCTAAGGTTCTAAGATGATCGATAGGAAGAACCTTGCCAACAGGAAATCTCAGGTTCTATAATGATCTAAGGAAGACCTAGCCAATAGGCGATCTCAGGTTCTAAGATGATCTAATGAAGAACCTAGCCAATGGGTGATCTCAGGTTCTAAGATGATCTTAGGAAGCACCTAGCCACCAAGAGATCTACGGTTCTAAGATGATCGATAGGAAGAACCTAGCCAACGGGCGATATCAGGTTCTAAGATGATCGATAGGAAGAACCTAGCCAACGAGAGATCTCTGGTTATAAGATGATCTAAGGAAGGACCTAGCTAATGGACGATCTCAGGTTCTAATTTGATCAAAGGAAGGACCTAGCCAACGGGTGATCTCAGGTTCTAATATGATCGATAGGATGAACCTAGCAAACAGGCGATCTCAGGTTCTAAGATGGTATAAGGAAGAACCTAGCCAATAGGCGACCTAAGGTTCTACGTTGATCGATATGAAGAACCTAGCCAACGGGCGATCTCAGGTTCTAAGATGATCTAATAGGGAGAGCCTAGACAACGGGAGATCTCAGGTTCTAAGATGATCTAAGGAAGAACCTTGCCAACGGGCGATCTCAAGTTCTAAGATGATCTAAGGAAGGACCTAGACAACGAGCGATCTCAGGTTAGAAGATGATCTAATTGGGAGAACCTAGCCAATGGGCGATCTCAGGTTTTAAGATGATCAAAGGTAGAACCTAGCCAACAAGCGATATTTTTTTCTAAGATGATCGATAGGAAGAACCTAGCCAACAGGCGATCTTAGGTTATAAGATGATCGATTGGAAGAACCTACCCAACAGGCGATCTCAGGTTCTAAGATGATCTAATAGGGATAACCTAGCCAACCGTCAATCTCAGGTTCTAAGATGATCTCAGGAAGAACCTAGCCAATGGGCAATCTCAAGTTCTAAGATGATCTATAGGAAGAACCTACCCAACGGCCGATCTCAGGTTCTACGATGATCTAAGGAATAACCTATCTAACGCGCGATCTCAAGTTCTAAGATGATCGATAGGAAGAACCTAGCCAACGAGAGATCTCAGGTTCTAAGATGATTTAAGGAAGGACCTAGCCAATGGACGATCTAAGGTTCTAATTTGTTCAAAGGAAAGACCTATCCAACGGGCCATCTCAGGTTCTAAGATGATCGATAGGAAAAACCTAGCAAACAGGCGATCTCAGGTTCTAAGATGGTATAAGGAAGAACCTAGCCAATTGTAGATCTCAGGTTCTAAGTTGATCGATATGAAGAACCTAGCCAACAGGCGATCTTAGGTTCTAAGATGATCTAATAGGGAGAACCTAGCCAACAGGATATCTCAGGTTCTAAGATGATCTAAGGAAGAACCTATCCAGCAGGCGATCTCAGGTTCTAAGATGATCTATAGGAAGAATCTAGCCAACAGGCGATCTTAGTTTCTAAGATGATCGATAGGAAGAACCTAGCCTAAGAGAGATCTCAGGTTCTAAGATGATCGATAGGAAGAACCTAGTCAACGAGCGATCTTAAGTTCTACAATGACCTAATATGGAGAACCTAGCCAACGGGTGATCTCAGGCTCTATGTTGATTTAATTAGGAGAACCAAGCCAACGGGTGATCTCAGGTTCTAAGATGATCTAAGGAAGAACCTAGCCAACAGGCGATCTTTGGTTCTAAGATGGTCTATATGAAGAACCTAGCCAACGGGAGATCTCAGGTTCTAAGATAATCTAAAGAAGAACCTATCGAACTGGCGATCTCAGGTTCTAAGATGATCGATAAGAAGAACCTAAGGAACATGAAATCTCAGGGTTTATAATGATCTAAGGAAGAACCTAGTCAATAGGCGATCTCGGGTACTAAGATGATCTAAGGAAGAACCTAGCCAATGGGGGATCTCAGGTTCTAAGATGATCTTAGGAAGCATCTATCCACCGAGAGATCTTAGGTTCTACGATGATCGATAGGAAGAACCTAGACAATGGGCGATCTCAGGTTCTAAGATGATCGATAGGAAGAACCTAGCCAACGGGCGATCTCAGCTTCTACGATGATATAATAGGGAGAACCTAGCCAACGGGCGAACTCAGGTTCTAAGATGATCTATAAGAATACCCTAGACAACGAGTGATGTCAAGTTCTAAGATGATCTAAGGAAGAACCTAGCCAACGTGCGATCTCAGGTACTAAGATGATCTAACGAAGAACCTAGCCAACGGGCGATCTCAGGTTCTAAGATGATCTATGGAAGGACCTAGCCAACGTGTGATCACAGGTTAGAAGATGATCTAATAGGGAGAACCAAGCCAACGGGCAATCTCAGGTTCTAAAATAATCTAAGGAATAATTTAGCCATCGAGCGAACTCCGGTTCTAAGATGATTTAAAGGAAGAACCTAGCCAATGGGTGATCTCAGGTTTTAATATGATCAAAGGTAGAACCCAGCCAACGAGAAATATTTTGTTCTAAGATGATCGATTGGAAGAACCTAGCCAACGGGCGATCTAAGGTTCTAAGATGATCGATAGGAAGAACCTAGACAATGGGCGATCTCAGGTTCTACGATGATCGAAGGAAGAACCTACCCAATGGTCAATCACAGGATCTAAGGTTATCTATAGGAAGAACCTAGCCAACAGGCGATCTCAGGTTCTACGATGATCTAAGGAATAACCTAACCAACAGGCGATCTCAAGTTCTAAGATGATAGATAGGAAGAACCTAGCCAATGGAAGATCTCAGGTTATAAGATGATCTAACGAAGAACCTAGCCAATGGACGATCTCAGGTTCTAATTTGATCAAATGAAGGACCTAGCAAATGGGCGATCTCAGGTTCTAATATGATCGATAGTAAGAACCTATCAAAAAGGCGATCTCAGGTTCTAAAATGGTATAAGGAAGAACCTAGCCAATGGGTGACCTCGGGTTCTAAGTTGATCGATATGAAGAACCTAGCCAACGGGCAATCTCAGGTTCTAAGATGATCTAATAGGGAGAACCTAGCCAACAGGAGATCTCAATTTCTAAGATGATCTAAGGAAGAACCTAGCCAACGGGCGATCTCAGGTTCTAAGATGATCGATAGGAAGAACCTAGCCAACAGGCAATCTCAGCTTCTACGATGATCTAATAGGGAGAACCTAGACAACAGGGGAACTCAGGTTCTAAGATGATCTATAGGAAGAACCTAGCCAACGAGCGATCTCAAGTTCTAAGATGATCTAAGGAAGAACCTAACTAACGAGCGATCTTAGGTTCTAAGATAATCTAAGGAAAAACCTAGCCAACGGGAGATCTGAGGTTCTAAGATGATCTAAAAAAGGACATAGCCAACGGGTGATCAGAAGTTAATAAATGATCTAATAGGGAGAACCTAGCCAACAGGAAATCTCAGGTTCTAAGATAATCTAAGGAAGAATCTATCCATCGAGCGATCTCAGGTTCTAAGATGATTTAAAGGAAGAACCTAGCCAATGGGCGATCTCAGGTTTTAAGGTGAATAAAGGTAGAACCTAGCCAAGGAGCGATATTTTGTTCTAAGATGATCAATAGGAAAAACCTAGCCAACATGCGATCTTAGGTTCTAAGATGATCGATAGGAAGAACCTAGCCAACGAACGATCTCAGGTACTAAGATGATCTTAGGAAGAACCTAGCCAACGGTCACTCTCAGGTTTTAAGATGATCGATAGGAAGAACCTAGCCAACGGGAGATTTAAGGTTCTAAGATGATCGATAGGAAGAACCTAGGCAACAGGCGATCTCAGCTTCTATGATGATCGATAGGAAGAACCTAGCCAACGGGAGATCTCTGGTTATAAGATGATCTAAGGAAGGACCTAGCCAATGAATGATCTCAGGTTCTAATTTGATCAAAGGAAGGACCTAGCCAACGGGCGATCTTAGGTTCTAATATGATCGATAGGATGAACCTAGCAAACAGGCGATCTCAGGTTCTAAGATGGTATAAGGAAGAACCTAGCCAATGGGGAACCTAAGGTTCTACGTTGATCGATATGAAGAACCTAGCCAACGAGCGATCTCAGGTTCTAAGATGATCTAAGGAAGAACCTAGCCAACGGGCGATCTCAGGTTTTATAATGATCTAAGGAAGAACCTAGCCAATAGGCTATCTCAGGTTCTAAGATGATCTTAGGAAGCACCTATCCACCGAGAGATCTCAGGTTCTAAGATGATCGAAAGGAAGAACCTAGACAACGTGCGATCTCAGGTTCTAAGATGATCGATAGGAAGAACCTAGCCACGGGCTATCTCAGCTTCTACGATGATATAATAGGGAGAACCTAGCCAATGGGCGAACTCAGGTTCTAAGATGATCTATAAGAATACCCTAGACAACGAGTGATGTCATGTTTTAAGATGATTTAAGGAAGAACCTAGCCAACGTGCGATCTCAGGTTCTAAGATGATCTAACGTAGAACCTAGCCAACGGGCGATCTCAGGTTCTAAGATGATCTATGGAAGGACCTAGCCAACGTGTGATCACAGGTTAGAAGATGATCTAATAGGGAGAACCTAGCCAACGGGTAATCTCAGGTTCTAAAATAATCAAAGGAATAATCTAGCCATCGAGGGAACTCCGGTTCTAAGATGATTTAAAGGAAGAACCTAGCCAATGGGTGATCTCAGGTTTTAAGACGATCAAAGGTAGAACCTAGCCAACGAGCAATATTTTGTTCTAAGATGATCGATTGGAAGAACCTACCCAACGGGAGATCTTAGGTTCTAAGATGATCGATAGGAAGAACCTAGCCAATGGGCGATCTCAGGTTCTAAGATGATCGAAGGAAGAACCTAGCCAATGGTCAATCACAAGATCTAAGGTTATCTTTAGGAAGAACCTAGCCAACAGGCGATCTCAGGTTCTACGATGATCTAATGAATAACCTAACCAACGGGCGATCTCAAGTTTTAAGATGATCGATAGGAAGAACCTAGCCAACGGAAGATCTCAGGTTATAAAATGATCTAAGGAAGAACCTAGCCAATGGACGATATCAGGTTCTAATTTGATCAAAGGAAGGACCTTGCCAACGGGCGATCTCAGGTTCTAATATGATCGATAGTAAGAACCTAGCAAACAGGCGATCTCAGGTTCTAAAATGGTATAAGGAAGAACCTAGCCAATGGGCGAACTCAGGTTCTAAGTTGATCGATATGAAGAACCTAGCCAACGGGCGATCTCAGGTTCTAAGATGATCTAATAGGGAGAACCTAGCCAATAGGAGATCTCAGTTTCTAAGATGATCTAAGGAGAACTTAGCCAACGGGCGATCTCAGGTTCTAAGATGATCGATAGGAAGAACCTAGCCAACAAGCGATCTCAGCTTCTACGATGATCTAATAGGGAGAACCTAGCCAACGGGAAATCTCAGGTTCTAAGATAATCTATGGAAGAATCTATCCATCGAGCGATCTCAGGTTCTAAGATGATTTAAAGGAAGAACCTAGCAAATGGGCGATCTCAGGTTTTAAGATGAATAAAGGTAGAACCTAGCCAAGGAGCGATATTTTGTTCTAAGATGATCAATAGGAAGAACCTAGCCAACAAGCGATCTTAGGTTCTAAGATGATCGATAGGAAGAACCTAGCCAACAGACGATCTCAGGTACTAAGATGATCTTAGGAAGAACCTAGCCAACGGTCACTCTCAGGTTTTAAGACGATCGATAGGAAGAACCTAGCCAACAGGAGATTTAAGGTTCTAAGATGATCGATAGGAAGAACCTAGCCAACAGGCGATCTCAGCTTCTATGATGATCGATAGGAAGAACCTAGCCAACGGGAGATCTCTAGTTATAAGAAGATCTAACGAAGGACCTAGCCAATGGAAGATCTCAGGTTCTAATTTGATCAAAGGAAGGACCTAGCCAATGGGCGATCTCAGGTTCTAATATGATCGATAGGATGAACCTAGCAAACTGGCGATCTAAGGTTCTAAGATGGTATAAGGAAGAACCTAGCCAATGGGCAACCTAAGGTTCTACGTTGATCGATATGAAGAACCAAGCCAACGGGAGATCTCAGGTTCTAAGATGATCTAATAGGGAGAGCCTAGCCAACTGGAGATCTCAGGTTCTAAGATGATCTAAGGAAGAACCTAGCCAACGGGCGATCTCAGGTTCTAAGATGATCTAAGGAAGGACCTAGCCAAAGAGCCATCTCAGGTTAGAACATGATCTAATAGGGAGAACCTAGCCAACGGGCAATCTCAGGTTCTAAGATAATCTAAGGAAGAATCTAGACATCGAGCGATCTCAAGTTCTAAGATGATTTATAGGAAGAACCTAGCCAATGGGAGATCTCAGGTTTTAAGATGGTCAAAGGTAGAACCTAGCCAATGAGCGATATTTTTTCTAAGATGATCGATAGGAAGAACCTAGCCAACAGGCGATCTCAGGTTCTAATTTGATCAAAGGAAAGACCTATCCAACGGGCCAGTTGAGGTTCTAAGATGATCGATAGGAAAAACCTAGCAAACAGGCGATCTCAGGTTCTAAGATGGTATAAGGAAGAACCTAGCCAATGGTAGATCTCAGGTTCTAAGTTGATCGATATGAAGTACCTAGCCAATGGGCGATCTTTGGTTCTAAGATGATCTAATAGAGAGAACCTAGCCATTGGGAGATCTCAGGTTCTAAGATGATCTAAGGAAGAACTTAGCCAGCAGGCGATCTCAGGTTCTAAGATGATCTATAGGAAGAATCTAGCCAACAGGCGATCTCAGTTTCTAAGATGATCGATAGGAAGAACCTAGCCAACGAGAGATCTCAGGTTCTAAGATGATCGACAGGAATAACCTAGTCAACGAGCGATCTTAGGTTCTACAATGACCTAATATGGAGAACCTAGCCAACGGGTGATCTCAGGCTCTATGTTTATTTAATTAGGACAACCAAGCCAACGGGTGATCTCAGGTTCTAAGATGATCTAAGGAATAACCTAGCCAACAGGAGATCTCTGGTTCTAAGATGGTGTATAGGAAGAACCTAGCCAACGGGAGATCTCGGGTTCTAAGATAATCTAAAAAAGAACCTATCGATTTGGCGATCTCATGTTCTAAGATGATCGATGGGAAGAACCTAGGGAACATGAAATCTTAGGTTTTATAATGATCTAAGGAAGAACCTAGCCAATAGGAGATCTCAGGTTCTAAGATGAACTAAGGAAGAACCTAGTCAATGGGAGATCTCAGGTTCTAAGATGATCTTAGGAAGCATCTATCCACCGAGAGATCTCAGGTTTTAAGATGATCGATATTAAGAACCTAGCCAACGAGCGATCTCAGGTTCTAAGATGATCTCAGGAAGAACCTAGCCAATGGGCAATCTCAAGTTCTAAGATGATCTATAGGAAGAACCTACCCAACGACCGATTTCAGGTTCTACAATGATCTAAGGAATAACCTATCCAACGGGCGATCTCAAGTTCTAAGATGATCGATAGGAAGAACCTAGCCAACGAGAGATCTCAGGTTCTAAGATGATCTAAGGAAGGACCTAGCCAATGGATGATCTCAGGTTTTAATTTGATCAAAGGAAAGACCTATCCAACGGGCCATCTAAGGTTCTAAGATGATCGATAGGAAAAACTTAGCAAACAAGCGATCTCAGGTTCTAAGATGGTATAAGGAAGAACCTAGCCAATGGTAGATCTCAGGTTCTATGTTGATCGATATGAAGAACCTAGCCAACGGACGATCTTAGGTTCTAAGAAGATCTAATAGGGAGAACCTAGCCAACGGGAGATCTCAGGTTCTAAGATGATCTAAGGAAGAACCTAGCCAGCAGGCGATCTTAGGTTCTAAGATGATCTATAAGAAGAATCTAGCCAACAGGCGATCTTAGTTTCTAAGATGATCGATAGGAAGAACCTAGCCAATGAGAGATCTCAGGTTCTAAGATGGTCGATATGAAGAACCTAGTCAACAAGCGATCTTAGGTTCTACAATGACCTAATATGGAGAACCTAACCAACGGGTGATCTCAGGCTCTATGTTGATTTAATTAGGAGAACCAAGCCAACGGGTGATCTCAAGTTCTAAGATGATCTAAGGAAGAACATAGCCAACAGGCAATCTCTGGTTCTAAGATGGTCTATATGAAGAACCTAGCCAACGGGATATCTCAGGTTCTAAGATAATCTAAAGAAGAACCTATCGAACTGGCGCTCTCAGGTTCTAAGATGATCGATAAGAAGAACCTAGGGAACAAGAAATCTCAGGTTTTAAAATGATCTAAGGAAGAACCTAGCCAATAGGCGATCTCAGTTTCTAAGATGATCTAAGGAAGAACCTAGCCAATGCGAGATCTCAGGTTCTAAGATGATCTTAGGAAGCACCTATCCACCGAGAGATCTCAGGTTCTAAGATGATCGATAGGAAGAACCTAGACAATGGGCGATCTCAGGTTCTAAGATGATCGATAGGAAGAACCTAGCCAACGGGCGATCTCAGCTTCTACGATGATATAATATGGAGAACCTAGCCAACGGGCGAACTCAGGTTTTAAGATGATCTATAAGAAGAACCTAGACAACGAGTGATGTCAAGTTCTAAGATGATCTAATGAAGAACCTAGCCAACATGCGATCTCAGGTTCTAAGATGATCTAACGAAGAACCTAGCCAACAGGCGATCTCAGGTTCTAATATGATCTATGGAAGGACCTAACCAACGTGTGTTCACAGGTTAGAAGATGATCTAATAGGGAGAACCTAGCCAACAGGAAATCTCAGGTTCTAAAATAATCTAAGGAATAATCTAGCCATCGAGCGAACTCCCGTTCTAAGATGATTTAAAGGAAGACCCTAGCCAATGGGTGATCTCTGGTTTTAAGATGATCAAAGGTAGAACCTAGCCAACGAGCAATATTTTGTTCTAAGATGATCGATTGGAAGAACCTAGACAATGGGAGATCTTAGGTTCTAAGATGATCGATAGGAAGAACCTAGCCAATGGGCGATCTCAGGTTCTAAGATGATCGAAGGAAGAACCTAGCTAATGGTCAATCACAGGATCTAAGGTTATCTATAGGAAGAACCTAGCCAACAGGCGATCTCAAGTTCTACGATGATCTAAGGAATAACCTAACCAACGGGCGATCTCAAGTTCTAAGATGATCGATAGGAAGAACCTAGCCAACGGAAGATCTCAGGTTATAAGATGATCTAAGGAAGAACCTAGCCAATGGAAGATCTCAGGTTCTAATTTGATCAAAGGAAGGACCTAGCCAATGGGCGACCTTAGGTTCTAATATGATCGATAGGAAGAACCTAGAAAACAGACGATCTCAGGTTCTAAAATGGTATAAGGAAGAACCTAGTCAATGGGAGACCTCAGGTTCTAAGTTGATTGATATGAAGAACCTAGCCAACGGGCGATCTCAGGTTCTAAGATGATCTAATAGGGAGAACCTAGCCAACCGGAGATCTCAGTTTCTAAGATGATCTAAGGAAGAACCTAGCCAACGGGCGATCTCAGGTTCTAAGATGATCGATAGGAAGAACCTAGCCAACATGCGATCTCAGCTTCTACGATGATCTAATAGGGAGAACCTAGCCAACGGGGGAACTCAGGTTCTAAGATGATCTATAGGAAGAACATAGCCAACGAGCGATCTCAATTTCTAATGATCTAAGGAAGAACCTAGCAAATGAGCAATCTCAAGTTCTAAGATAATCTAAGGAAAAACCTAGCCAACGGGCCATCTGAGGTTCTAAGATGATCTAAGAAAGGACATAGCCAACGGGTGATCACAAGTTAGAAGATGATCTAATAGGGAGAACCTAGCCAACGGGAAATCCCAGGTTCTAAGATAATCTAAGAAAGAATCTATCCGTCGAGCGATCTCAGGTTCTAAGATGATTTAAAGGAAGAACCTAGCCAATGGGCGATCTCAGGTTTTAAGATGAATAAAGGTAGAACCTAGCCAAGGAGCGATATTTTGTTCTAAGATGATCGATAGGAAGAACCTAGCCAACAGGCGATCTTAGGTTCTAAGATGATCGATAGGAAGAACCTAGCCAACAGACAATCTCAGGTACTAAGATGATCTTAGGAAGAACCTAGCCAACGGTCACTCTTAGGTTTTAAGATGATCGATAGGAAGAACCTAGCCAACGGGCGATTTAAGGTTCTAAGATGATCGATAGGAAGAACCTAGCCAACAGGCGATCTCAGCTTCTATGATGATCGATAGGAAGAACCTAGCCAATGGGAGATCTCTGGTTATAAGATGATCTAAGGAAGGACCTAGCCAATGGACGATCTCAGGTTCTAATTTGATCAAAGGAAGGACCTAGCCAACGGGTGATCTCAAGTTCTAATATGATCGATAGGATGAACCTAGCAAACAGGCGATCTCAGGTTCTAAGATGGTATAAGGAAGAACCTAGCCAATGGGCGACCTAAGGTTCTACGTTGATCGATATGAAGAACCTAGCCAACGGGCGATCTCAGGTTCTAAGATGATCTAATAGGGAGAGCCTAGCCAATGGGAGATGTCAGGTTCTAAGATGATCTAAGGAAGAACCTAGCCAACATGCGATCTCAGGTTCTAAGATGATCTAAGGAAGGACCTAGCTAACGAGTGATCTCAGGTTAGAAGATGATCTAATAGGGAGAACCTAGCCAACGGACAATCTCAGGTTCTAAGATAATCTAAGGAAGAATCTAGACATCGAGCGATCTTAGGTTCTAAGATGATTTATAGGAAGAACCTAGCCAATGGGCGATCTCAGGTTTTAAGATGATCAAAGGTAGAACCTAGCCAACGAGCGATATTTTTTTCTAAGATGATCGATAGGAAGAACCTAGCCAACAGGCAATCTTAGGTTCTAAGATGATCGATAGGAAGAACCTAGCCAACGGGCGATCTCAGGTTCTAAGATGATCTAATAGGGATAACCTAGCCAACAGGCGATCTCAGGTTCTAAGATGATCTCAGGAAGAAACTAAGCAATGGGAAATCTCAAGTTCTAAGATGATCTATAGGAAGAACCTACCCAACGGCCGAACTCAGGTTCTAAGATGATCTAAGGAATAACCTAGCCAACGGGCGATCTCAAGTTCTAAGATGATCGATACGAAGAACCTAGCCAACGGTAGATCTTAGGTTCTACGATGATCTAAGGAAGGACCTAGCCAATGGACGAGCTCAGGTTCTAATTTGATAAAAGGAAAGACCTGTCTAACGGGTCATCTCAGGTTCTAAGGTGATAGATAGGAAAAACCTAGCAAACAGGCAATCTCAGGTTCTAAGATGGTATAAGGAAGAACCTAGCCAATGGTAGATCTCAGGTTCTAAGTTGATTGATATGAAGAACCTAGCCAACGGGTGATCTTAGGTTCTAAGATAATCTAATAGGGAGAACCTAGCCATTGGGAGATCTCAGGTTCTAAGATGATCTAAGGAAGAACCTAGCCAGCAGGCGATCTCAGATTCTAAGATGATCTATAGGAAGAATCTAGCCAACAGGCGACCTCAGTTTCTAAGATGATCGATAGGAAGAACCTAGCCAACGAGAGATCTCAGGTTCTAAGATGATCGATAGGAAGAACCTAGTCAACGAGCGATCTTAGGTTCTACAATGACCTAATATGGAGTACCTAGCCAACGGGTGATCTCAGGCTCTATGTTTATTTAATTAGGAGAACCAAGCCAACGGGTGATCTCAAGTTCTAAGATGATCTAAGGAAGAACCTAGCCAACAGGCGATCTCTGGTTCTAAGATGGTCTATATGAAGAACCTAGCCAACGGGAGATCTCAGGTTCTAAGATAATCTAAAGAAGAACCTATCTAACTAGCGATCTCAGGTTCTAAGATGATCGATGGGAAGAACCTAGGGAACAGGAAATCTCAAGTTTTATAATGATCTAAGAAAGAACCTAGCCAATAGGGGATCTCAGGTTCTAAGATGATCTAAGGAAGAACATAGCCAATGGGAGATCTCAGGTTCTAAGATGATCTTAGGAAGCACCTATCAACCGAGAGATCTCAGGTTTTAAGATGATCGATAGGAAGAACCTAGCCAACGGGCGATCTCAGGTTCTAAGATGATCGATAGGAAGAACCTATCCAACTGGCGATCTCAGCTTCTACGATGATATAATAGGGAGAACCTAGCCAACGGGCGAACTCAGGTTCTAAGATGATCTATAGGAAGACCCTAGACAACGAGTGATGTCAAGTTCTAAGATGATATAAAGAAGAACCTAGCCAACGCGCGATCTCAGGTTCTAAGATGATCTAATGAAGAACCTAGCCAACGGGCGATCTCAGGTTCTAAGATGACCTAAGGAAGGACCTAGCCAACGTGTGATCACATGTTAGAAGATGATCTAATAGGGAGAAACTAGCCAACGGGAAATCTCAGGTTCTAAAATAATCTAAGGAATAATCTAGCCATCGAGCGAACTCCGGTTCTAAGATGATTTAAAGGAAGAACCTAGCCAATGGGCGATCTCAGGTTTTAAGATGATCAAAGGTAGAACCTAGCCAACGAGCGATATTTTGTTCTAAGATGATCGATTGGAAGAACTTAGCCAACAGGAGATCTTAGGTTCTAAGATGATCGATAGGAAGAACCTAGCCAACAGGCGATCTCAGGTTCTACGATGATCTAAAGAATAACCTAACCAACTGGTGATCTCAAGTTCTAAGATGATCGATAGGAAGAACCTAACCAATGAGAGATCTCAGGTTATAAGATGATCTAAGGAAGGACCCAGCCAATGGAAGATCTCAGGTTCTAATTTGATCAAAGGAAGGACCTAGCCAACAGGCGATCTCAGGTTCTAATATGATCGATAGGAAGAACATAGCAAACAGGAGATCTCAGGTTCTAAAATGGTATAAGGAAGAACCTAACCAATGGGCGATCTCAAGTTTTAAGTTGATCGATATGAAGAACCTAGCCAACATGCGATCTCAGGTTCTAAGATGATCTAATAGGGAGAACATAGCCAACGGGAGATCTTAGTTTCTAAGATGATCTAAGGAAGAACCTAGCCAACAGGTGATCTCAGGTTCTAAGATGATCTAATGAAGGAACTAGCAAACAGGCGATCTCAGGTTAGAAGATGATCTAATAGGGAGAACCTAGCCAACGAGCAATCTCAGGTTCTAAGATAATCTAAGGAAGAATCTAGCCATCGAGTGATCTGAGGTTCTAAGATCATTTAAAGGAAGAACCTAGACAACGGGTGATCTCAGGTTTTAAGATGATCTAAGGTAAAACCTAGCCAACGAGTGATATTTTGTTCTAAGATGGTCGATAGGAAGAACCTAGCCAACAGGCGATCTTAGATTCTAAGATGATCGATAGGAAGAACCTAGCCAACGGGCGAACTCTGGTTCTAAGATGATCGAAGGAATAACCTAGCCAATGGGAAATCTCAGGTTTTAAGGTGATCTATAGGAAGAACCTTGCCAACAAGAAATCTCAGGTTCTACGATGATCTAAGGAATAACCTAGCCAATGGGAAATCTCAATTTCTAAAATGATCTATAGGAAGAACCTAGACAATGGATGATCTCAGGTTCTAAGTTGATTGATAGGAAGAACCTAGTCAATGGGCAATATAAGGTTCTAAGAATATCGAATAGGGAGAACCTAGCCAACAGGCGATCTTAGGTTCTAAGATGATCTAAGGAAGAACCTAGTCAATGGGTGATCTCAGGTTCTAAGATGATCTATAGGAAGAACCTAGCCAATAGGCGATCTTAGTTTCTAAGATGATCGATAGGAAGAACCTAGCCAAAGATTGATCTCAAGTTCTATGATGATCGATAGGAAGAACCTAGTAAACGAACCATCTTAGGTTCTACGATGATCTAATAGGGAGAACCTAGTCAACGGGAGATCTCAGGTTCTAAGTTGATTTAAATGGGAGAACATAGCCAACGTGTGATCTCAGGTTCTAAGATTATCTAAGGAAGAACGTAGCCAACAGGCGATCTCATGTTTTAAGATGATCTAAAGGAAGAACCTACCCAACGAGAGATCTTAGGTTCTAAAATAATCTAAAGAAGAACCTATCCAATGAGCGATCTCAGGTTTTAAGATGATCGTTAGGAAGAACCTAGCCGATAAGAAATCTCATGTTCTATAATGATCTATGGAAGATCCTAGCCAACAGGCGATCTCAGGTTCTAAGATGATCTAAGGAAGAACCTAGCCAATGGGAGATATCAGGTTCTAAGATGATCTTAGGAAGAACCTAGCCAACAGTCAGTCTCGGGTTCTAAGATGATTGATAGGAAGAACCTAGCCAACGGGCGATCTCAGATTCTATGATGATAGATAGGAAGAACCTAGCCAACGGGTGATCTCCGGTTCTAAGATGATCTAATCGGGAGAACCTAGCAACCAGTCGATCTCAAGTTCTAAGATGATCTAAGAAAGAACCTAGCCAACGAGAGATCTCAGGTTCTAAGATGATCTATAGGAAGAACCTAGCCAATGGGAGACCTCAGGTTCTAAGTTGATTGATATGAAGAACCTAGCCAACGGGCGATCTCAGGTTCTAAGATGATCTAATAGGGAGAACCTAGCCAACCGGAGATCTCAGTTTCTAAGATGATCTAAGGAAGAACCTAGCCAACGGGCGATCTCAGGTTCTAAGATGATCGATAGGAAGAACCTAGCCAACATGCGATCTTAGCTTCTACGATGATCTAATAGGGAGAACCTAGCCAACGGGGGAACTCAGGTTCTAAGATGATCTATAGGAAGAACATAGCCAACGAGCGATCTCAATTTCTAATGATCTAAGGAAGAACCTAGCAAATGAGCAATCTCAAGTTCTAATATAATCTAAGGAAAAACCTAGCCAACGGGCCATCTGAGGTTCTAAGATGATCTAAGAAAGGACATAGCCAACGGGTGATCACAAGTTAGAAGATGATCTAATAGGGAGAACCTAGCCAACGGGAAATCCCAGGTTCTAAGATAATCTAAGAAAGAATCTATCCGTCGAGCGATCTCAGGTTCTAAGATGATTTAAAGGAAGAACCTAGCCAATGGGCGATCTCAGGTTTTAAGATGAATAAAGGTAGAACCTGGCCAAGGAGCGATATTTTGTTCTAAGATGATCGATAGGAAGAACCTAGCCAACAGGCGATCTTAGGTTCTAAGATGATCGATAGGAAGAACCTAGCCAACAGACGATCTCAGGTACTAAGATGATCTTAGGAAGAACCTAGCCAACGGTCACTCTTAGGTTTTAAGATGATCGATAGGAAGAACCTAGCCAACGGGCGATTTAAGGTTCTAAGATGATCGATAGGAAGAACCTAGCCAACAGGCGATCTCAGCTTCTATGATGATCGATAGGAAGAACCTAGCCAATGGGAGATCTCTGGTTATAAGATGATCTAAGGAAGGACCTAGCCAATGGACGATCTCAGGTTCTAATTTGATCAAAGGAAGGACCTAGCCAACGGGTGATCTCAAGTTCTAATATGATCGATAGGATGAACCTAGCAAACAGGCGATCTCAGGTTCTAAGATGGTATAAGGAAGAACCTAGCCAATGGGCGACCTAAGGTTCTACGTTGATCGATATGAAGAACCTAGCCAACGGGCGATCTCAGGTTCTAAGATGATCTAATAGGGAGAGCCTAGCCAATGGGAGATGTCAGGTTCTAAGATGATCTAAGGAAGAACCTAGCCAACATGCGATCTCAGGTTCTAAGATGATCTAAGGAAGGACCTAGCTAACGAGTGATCTCAGGTTAGAAGATGATCTAATAGGGAGAACCTAGCCAACGGACAATCTCAGGTTCTAAGATAATCTAAGGAAGAATCTAGACATCGAGCGATCTTAGGTTCTAAGATGATTTATAGGAAGAACCTAGCCAATGGGCGATCTCAGGTTTTAAGATGATCAAAGGTAGAACCTAGCCAACGAGCGATATTTTTTTCTAAGATGATCGATAGGAAGAACCTAGCCAACAGGCAATCTTAGGTTCTAAGATGATCGATAGGAAGAACCTAGCCAACGGGCGATCTCAGGTTCTAAGATGATCTAATAGGGATAACCTAGCCAACAGGCGATCTCAGGTTCTAAGATGATCTCAGGAAGAAACTAAGCAATGGGAAATCTCAAGTTCTAAGATGATCTATAGGAAGAACCTACCCAACGGCCGAACTCAGGTTCTAAGATGATCTAAGGAATAACCTAGCCAACGGGCGATCTCAAGTTCTATGATGATCGATACGAAGAACCTAGCCAACGGTAGATCTTAGGTTCTACGATGATCTAAGGAAGGACCTAGCCAATGGACGAGCTCAGGTTCTAATTTGATAAAAGGAAATACCTATCTAACGGGTCATCTCAGGTTCTAAGGTGATAGATAGGAAAAACCTAGCAAACAGGCAATCTCAGGTTCTAAGATGGTATAAGGAAGAACCTAGCCAATGGTAGATCTCAGGTTCTAAGTTGATTGATATGAAGAACCTAGCCAACGGGTGATCTTAGGTTCTAAGATAATCTAATAGGGAGAACCTAGCCATTGGGAGATCTCAGGTTCTAAGATGATCTAAGGAAGAACCTAGCCAGCAGGCGATCTCAGATTCTAAGATGATCTATAGGAAGAATCTAGCCAACAGGCGACCTCAGTTTCTAAGATGATCGATAGGAAGAACCTAGCCAACGAGAGATCTCAGGTTCTAAGATGATCGATAGGAAGAACCTAGTCAACGAGCGATCTTAGGTTCTACAATGACCTAATATGGAGTACCTAGCCAACGGGTGATCTCAGGCTCTATGTTTATTTAATTAGGAGAACCAAGCCAACGGGTGATCTCAAGTTCTAAGATGATCTAAGGAAGAACCTAGCCAACAGGCGATCTCTGGTTCTAAGATGGTCTATATGAAGAACCTAGCCAACGGGAGATCTCAGGTTCTAAGATAATCTAAAGAAGAACCTATCTAACTAGCGATCTCAGGTTCTAAGATGATCGATGGGAAGAACCTAGGGAACAGGAAATCTCAAGTTTTATAATGATCTAAGAAAGAACCTAGCCAATAGGGGATCTCAGGTTCTAAGATGATCTAAGGAAGAACATAGCCAATGGGAGATCTCAGGTTCTAAGATGATCTTAGGAAGCACCTATCAACCGAGAGATCTCAGGTTTTAAGATGATCGATAGGAAGAACCTAGCCAACGGGCGATCTCAGGTTCTAAGATGATCGATAGGAAGAACCTATCCAACTGGCGATCTCAGCTTCTACGATGATATAATAGGGAGAACCTAGCCAACGGGCGAACTCAGGTTCTAAGATGATCTATAGGAAGACCCTAGACAACAAGTGATGTCAAGTTCTAAGATGATATAAAGAAGAACCTAGCCAACGCGCGATCTCAGGTTCTAAGATGATCTAATGAAGAACCTAGCCAACGGGCGATCTCAGGTTCTAAGATGACCTAAGGAAGGACCTAGCCAACGTGTGATCACATGTTAGAAGATGATCTAATAGGGAGAAACTAGCCAACGGGAAATCTCAGGTTCTAAAATAATCTAAGGAATAATCTAGCCATCGAGCGAACTCCGGTTCTAAGATGATTTAAAGGAAGAACCTAGCCAATGGGCGATCTCAGGTTTTAAGATGATCAAAGGTAGAACCTAGCCAACGAGCGATATTTTGTTCTAAGATGATCGATTGGAAGAACTTAGCCAACAGGAGATCTTAGGTTCTAAGATGATCGATAGGAAGAACCTAGCCAACAGGCGATCTCAGGTTCTACGATGATCTAAAGAATAACCTAACCAACTGGTGATCTCAAGTTCTAAGATGATCGATAGGAAGAACCTAACCAATGAGAGATCTCAGGTTATAAGATGATCTAAGGAAGGACCTAGCCAATGGAAGATCTCAGGTTCTAATTTGATCAAAGGAAGGACCTAGCCAACAGGCGATCTCAGGTTCTAATATGATCGATAGGAAGAACCTAGCAAACAGGAGATCTCAGGTTCTAAAATGGTATAAGGAAGAACCTAACCAATGGGCGATCTCAAGTTTTAAGTTGATCGATATGAAGAACCTAGCCAACATGCGATCTCAGGTTCTAAGATGATCTAATAGGGAGAACATAGCCAACGGGAGATCTTAGTTTCTAAGATGATCTAAGGAAGAACCTAGCCAACAGGTGATCTCAGGTTCTAAGATGATCTAATGAAGGAACTAGCAAACAGGCGATCTCAGGTTAGAAGATGATCTAATAGGGAGAACCTAGCCAACGAGCAATCTCAGGTTCTAAGATAATCTAAGGAAGAATCTAGCCATCGAGTGATCTGAGGTTCTAAGATCATTTAAAGGAAGAACCTAGACAACGGGTGATCTCAGGTTTTAAGATGATCTAAGGTAAAACCTAGCCAACGAGTGATATTTTGTTCTAAGATGGTCGATAGGAAGAACCTAGCCAACAGGCGATCTTAGATTCTAAGATGATCGATAGGAAGAACCTAGCCAACGGGCGAACTCTGGTTCTAAGATGATCGAAGGAATAACCTAGCCAATGGGAAATCTCAGGTTTTAAGGTGATCTATAGGAAGAACCTTGCCAACAAGAAATCTCAGGTTCTACGATGATCTAAGGAATAACCTAGCCAACGGGAAATCTCAATTTCTAAAATGATCTATAGGAAGAACCTAGACAATGGATGATCTCAGGTTCTAAGTTGATTGATAGGAAGAACCTAGTCAATGGGCAATATAAGGTTCTAAGAATATCGAATAGGGAGAACCTAGCCAACAGGCGATCTTAGGTTCTAAGATGATCTAAGGAAGAACCTAGTCAATGGGTGATCTCAGGTTCTAAGATGATCTATAGGAAGAACCTAGCCAATAGGCGATCTTAGTTTCTAAGATGATCGATAGGAAGAACCTAGCCAAAGATTGATCTCAAGTTCTATGATGATCGATAGGAAGAACCTAGTAAACGAACCATCTTAGGTTCTACGATGATCTAATAGGGAGAACCTAGTCAACGGGAGATCTCAGGTTCTAAGTTGATTTAAATGGGAGAACATAGCCAACGTGTGATCTCAGGTTCTAAGATTATCTAAGGAAGAACGTAGCCAACAGGCGATCTCATGTTTTAAGATGATCTAAAGGAAGAACCTACCCAACGAGAGATCTTAGGTTCTAAAATAATCTAAAGAAGAACCTATCCAATGAGCGATCTCAGGTTTTAAGATGATCGTTAGGAAGAACCTAGCCGATAAGAAATCTCATGTTCTATAATGATCTATGGAAGATCCTAGCCAACAGGCGATCTCAGGTTCTAAGATGATCTAAGGAAGAACCTAGCCAATGGGAGATATCAGGTTCTAAGATGATCTTAGGAAGAACCTAGCCAACAGTCAGTCTCGGGTTCTAAGATGATTGATAGGAAGAACCTAGCCAACGGGCGATCTCAGCTTCTATGATGATAGATAGGAAGAACCTAGCCAACGGGTGATCTCCGGTTCTAAGATGATCTAATCGGGAGAACCTAGCAACCAGTCGATCTCAAGTTCTAAGATGATCTAAGAAAGAACCTAGCCAACGAGAGATCTCAGGTTCTAAGATGATCTATAGGAAGAACCTAGCCAACTATCAATCTCAGGTTCTAAGATGATCGATTGGAAGAACCTAGCCAACAGGCCATCTCAGGTTCTAAGATGATCTAATAGGGAGAACCTAGCCAACGGGCGATCTCAGGTTCTAAGATGATCTATAGGAAGAACCTAGCCAACGAGTGATCTCAGGTTCTAAGATGATCTAAGGAAGAATTTGGCCAATGGGAGATATCAGGCTCTAAGATAATCTTCGGAAGAACCTAGCCAACGGTCAGTCTCAGGTTCTAAGATGATCGAAAGGAAGAACCTAGCCAACATGCAATCTAAGGTTCTAAGATGATTGATAGGAAGAACCTAGACAAAGGGTGATCTCAGCTTCTATGATGATCGATAGGAAGAATCTAGCCAACGGGTGATCTCCGGTTCTAAGATGATCTAATCGGGAGAACCTAGCCAACAGGAGATCTCAGGTTCTAAGATGATCTATAGGAAGAACCTAGCCAACGAGTGATCTCAAGTTCTAAGATGATCTAAGAAAAAACCTAGCCAATGAGCGATCTCAGGTTCTAAGATAATCTAAGGAATAACCAAGCCAACGGGCGATCTCAGGTTGTAAGATGATCTAAGAAAAGACCTAGCCAATGGGTGATCTCAAGTTAGAAGATGATCTAATATGGAGAACCTAGCCAACGAGAAATCTCAGGTTCTAAGATAATCTAAGGAAGAATCTAGCCATCGAGCGATCTTAGTTTGTAAGATGATTTATAGGAAGAACCTAGCCAACGGGTGATCTCAGGTTAGAAGATGATCTAATAGGGAGAACCTAGCCAAGTGGAAATCTCAGGTTCTAAGATAATATAAGGAAGAATCTAGCCGTCGAGCAATCTCAGGTTCTAAGATAATTTATAGGAAGAACCTAGCCAATATGCGATCTCATGTTTTAAGATGATCTAAGGTACAACCTAGCCAACAAGCGATATTTTGTTTTAAGATGATCGATAGGAAGAACCTACCCAACAGGCGATCTTAGATTGTAAGATGATCGATAGGAAGAACCTAGCCAGCGGGCTATCTCAGGTTCTTAGATGATTTAATAGGGATAACCTAGCCAACAGGCGATCTCAGGTTCTAAGATGATCTCAGGAAGAACCTAGCCAATGGGCAATCTCAAGTTCTAAGATGATCTATAGGAAGAACCTAGCCAACGGGTGATCTTAGGTTCTATTATAATCTAAGGAATAACCTAGCCAAAGGGCGATCTCAAGTTCTAAGATGATCGATAGGAAGAACCTAGCCAACGAGAAATATCAGGTTCTAAGATGATCTAAGGAAGGACCTAGCCAATGGACGATCTCAGGTTCTAATTTGATCAAAGGGAGGACCTATCCAACAGGGCGATCTCAGGTTCTAAGATGATCGATAGGTAAAAACCTAGCAAACAGGCGATCTTAGGTTCTAAGATGGTATTAGGATGAACCTAGCCAATGGGTGATCTCAAGTTCTAATTTGATCGATATGAAGAACTTAGCCAACGGGCGATCTCAGGTTTTAAGATGATCTAATAGGGAGAACCTAGCCAACAAGAGATCTCAGGTTCTAAGATGATCTAAGGAAGAAACTAGCCAGCGGGCGATCACAAGTTCTAAGATGATCTATAGGAAGAATCTAGCCAACATGCGATCTCATTTTCTAAGATGATTGATAGGAAGAACCTAGCTAGCGAACGATCTCAGGTTCTAAGATGATCGATAGGAAGAACCTAGTCAATGAGCGATCTTAGGTTCTACAATGAACTAATAGGGAGAACCTAGCCAACGGTTGATATCAGGTTCTATGTTGATTTAATTGGGAGAACCTAGCCAACGGGTGATCTCAAGTTCTAAGATGATCTATAGGAAGAACCTAGCCAACGGGAGATCTCAGGTTCTAAGATAATCTAAGGAAGAACCTATCGAACTGGCGATCTCAGATTCTAAGATGATCGATAGGAAGAACCTAGCCAACAGGCAATCTCAGGTTCTATAATGATCTAAGGAAGAACCTAGCCAGTAGGCGATCTCAGGTTCTAAGATGATCTAATGAAGAACCTAGCCATTGGGACATCTCAGGTTCTAAGATGATCTTAGGAAGCACCTAGCCACCGAGAGATCTCAGGTTCTAAGATGATCGATAGGAAGAACCTAGCCAACGGGAGATCTCAGGTTCTAACATGATAGATAGGAAGAACCTAGCCAATGGGCGATCTCAGCTTCTACGATGATCTAATAGGGAGAACCTAGCCAATGGGCGAACTCAGGTTCTAAGATGATCTACAGGAAGAACCTAGCCAACGAGCGATCTCAAGTTCTAAGATAATCTAAGGATGAACCTAGCCAACGAGCGATATCAGGTTCTAAGATAATCTAAGGAAGAACCTAGCCAACGGGCGATCTCAGGTTCTAAGATGATCTAAGGAAGGACCTAGCCAACGGGTGATCTCAGGTTAGAAGATGATCTAATAGGGAGAACCTAGCCAACGGGCAATCTCAGGTTCTAAGATAATCTAAGGAAGAATCTAGCCATCGAGCGATCTCAGGTTCTAAGATGATTTAAAGGAATAACCTAGCCAATGGGCGATCTCAGGTTTTAAGGTGATCTAAGGTAGAACCTAGCCAACGAGCGATATTTTGTTCTAAGATGATCGATAGGAAGAACCTAGCCAACAAATGATCTTAAGTTCTAAGATGATCGATAGGAAGAACCTAGCCAATGGACAATCTCAGGTTCTAAGGTGATCTATAGGAAGAACCTAGTCAACAGGCGATATTAAGTTCTACGATGATCTAAGGAATAACCTAACCAACGGGCGATATCAAGTTCTAAGATGATCGATAGGAAGAACCTAACCAACGAGAGATCTCAGGTTCTAAGATGATCTAAGGAAGGACCGAGCCAATGGACGATCTCAGGTTCTAATTTGATCAAAGGAAGGACCTAGCCAACGGGCGATCTCAGGTTCTAGTATGATCGATAGGAAGGACCTCGCAAATAGGCGATCTCAGGTTCTAAGATGGTATAAGGAAGAACCTAGCCAATGGGCGATCTCAGGTTCTAAGTTGATCGATATGAAGAACCTAGCCAACAGGCGATCTCATGTTCTAAGATGATCTAAGGAAGAACTTAGCCAACAGGCGATCTCAGGTTCTAAGATGATCTAAAGGAAGAACCTAGCCAACGAGAGATCTTAGGTTCTAAGACAATCTAAGGAAGAACCTATCCAATGAGCGATCTCAGGTTTTAAGATGATCGTTAGGAAGAATCTAGCAAATAGGAAATATCAGGTTCTATAATGATCTAAGGAAGAACCTAGCCAACAGGCGATCTCAGGTTCTAAGATGATCTAAGGAAGAACCTAGCCAATGGGAGATCTCAGGTTCTAATATGATCTTAGGAAGAACCTAGCCAACGGTCAGTCTCAGGTTCTAAGATGATCGATAGGAAGAACCTAGCCAACGAGCGATCTAAGGTTCTAAGATGATTGATAGGAAGAACCTAGCCAACAAGCGATTTCAGCTTCTATGATGATCGATAGGAAGAACCTAGCCAACGGGTGATCTCAGGTTCTAAGATGATCTAATCGGGAGAACCTAGCAACCAGTCGATCTCAGGTTCTAAGATGATCTAAGAAAGAACCTAGCTAACGAGAGATCTCAAGTTCTAAGATGATCTATAGGAAGAACCTAGCCAACTGGCGATTTAGGTTCTAAGATGATCGATTGGAAGAACCTAGCCAACGGGCCATCTCAGGTTCTAAGATGATCTATAGGAAGAACCTAGCCAACGAGTGATCTCAAGTTCTAAGATGATCTAATGAAAAACCTACCCAACGAGCGATCTCAGGTTCTAAGATAATCTAAGGAATAACCTAGCCAACGGGGGATCTCAGGTTCTAAGATGATCTAAGAAAAGACCTAGCCAACGGGTGATCTCAGGTTAGAAGATGATCTAATAGGGAGAACCTAGCCAACGAGAAATCTCAGGTTCTAAGATAATCTAAGGAAGAATCTAGCCATCGAGCAATCTCAGGTTCTAAGATAATTTATAGGAAGAACCTAGCCAATAGGCGATCTCAGGTTTTAAGATGATCTAAGGTACAACCTAGCCAACAAGCGATATTTTGTTCGAAGATGATCGATAGGAAGAACCTAGCCAACAGGCGATCTTAGGTTGTAAGATGATCGATAGGAAGAACCTAGCCAACGAGCTATCTCAGGTTCTTAGATGATCTAATAGGGATAACCTAGTTAACATGCGATCTCAGGTTCTAAGATGATCTCAGGTAGAACCTAGCCAATGGGCAATCTCAAGTTCTAAGATGATATATAGGAAGAACCTAGCCAACGGGCGATCTTAGGTTCTACTATGATCTAAGGAATAACCTAGCCAACAGGCGATCTCAAGTTCTAAGATGATCGATAGGAAGAACCTAACCAATGGGAAATCACAGGTTCTAAGATGATCTAAGGAAGGACCTAGCTAATGGACGATCTCAGGTTCTAATTTGATCAAAGGAAGGACCTATCCAACGGGTGATCTCAGGTTCTAAGATGATCGATAGGAAAAACCTATCAAACAGGCGATCTTAGGTTCTAAGATGGTATTAGGATGAACCTAGCCAATGGGAGATCTCAAGTTCTAATTTGATCGATATGAAGAACCTAGACAACGGGCGATCTCAGGTTCTCAGATGATCTAATAGGGAGAACCTAGCCAATGGGAAATCTCAGGTTCTAAGATGATCTAAGGAAGAACCTAGCCAGCGGGCGATCACAGGTTCTAAGATGATCTATAGGAAGAATCTAGCCAACATGCGATCTCAGTTTCTAAGATGATTGATAGGAAGAACCTAGCTAGCGACCGATCTCAGGTTCTAAGATGATGGATAGGAAGAACCTAGTTAATGAGCGATCTTAGGTTCTACAATGAACTAATAGGGAGAACCTAGCCAACGGGTGATATCAGGTTCTATGTTGATTTAATTGGGAGAACCTAGCCAATGGGTGATCTCAAGTTCTAAGATGATCTAAGGAAGAACCTAGCCAACAGGCGATCTCTGGTTCTAAGATGATATATAGGAAGAACCTAGCCAACGGGAGATCTCAGGTTCTAAGATAATCTAAGGAAGAACCTATCGAACTGGCGATCTCAGGTTCTAAGATGATCGATAGGAAGAACCTAGCCAACAGGCAATCTCAGGTTCTATAATGATCTAAGGAAGAACCTAGCCAGTAGGCGATCTCAGGTTCTAAGATGATCTAAGGAAGAACCTAGCCAATGGGAGATCTCAGGTTCTAAGATGATCTTAGGAAGCACCTAGCCACCGAGAGATCTCAGGTTCTAAGATGATCGATAGGAAGAACCTAGCCAACAGGCGATCGCAGGTTCTAACATGATCGATAGGAAGAACCTAGCCAATGGGCGATCTCAGCTTCTACGATGATCGTTAGGAAGAACCTAGCCAATGAGCGAACTCAGGTTCTTAGATGATCTACAGGAAGAACCTAGCTAACGAGCGATCTCAAGTTCTAAGATAATCTAAGGATGAACCTAGCCAACGAGCGATCTCAGGTTCTAAGATAATCTAAGGAAGAACCTAGCTAACGGGTGATCTCAGGTTCTAAGATGATCCAAGGAAGGACCTAGACAACAGGTGATCTCAAGTTAGAAGATGATCTAATAGGGAGAACCTAGCCAACGGGTAATCTCAGGTTCTAAGATAATCTAAGGAAGAATCTAGCCATCGAGCGATCTCAGGTTCTAAGATGATTTAAAGGAATAACCTAGCCAATGGGCGATCTCAGGTTTTAAGATGATCTAAGGTAGAACCTAGCCAACGAGCGATATTTTGTTCTAAGATGATCGATAGGAAGAACCTATTCAACAAACGATCTTAAGTTCTAAGATGATCGATAGGAAGAACCTAGCCAATGGAAAATCTCAGATTCTAAGGTGATCTATAGGAAGAACCTAGTCAACAGGAGATATCAAGTTCTACGATGATCTAAGGAATAACCTAACCAACGGGCGATCTCAAGTTCTAAGATGATCGATAGGAAGAACCTAACCAACGAGAGATCTCAGGTTCTAAGATGATCTAAGGAAGGACCGAGCCAATGGACGATCTCAGGTTCTAATTTGATCAAAGGAAGGACCTAGCCAACGGGCGATATCTGGTTCTAATATGATCGATAGGAAGGACCTAGCAAACAGGCGATCTCAGGTTCTAAGATGGTATAAGGAAGAACCTAGCCAATGGGCGATCTCAGGTTCTAAGTTGATCGATATGAAGAACCTAGCCAACGGGCGATCTTATGTTCTAAGATATCTAAGGAAGAACTTAGCCAACAGGCGATCTCAGGTTCTAAGATGATTTAAAGGAAGAACCTAGCCAACGAAAGATCTTAGGTTCTAAGACAATCTAAGGAAGAACCTATCCAATGAGCGATCTCAGGTTTTAAGATGATCGTTAGGAAGAACCTAGCCAATAGGAAATATCAGGTTCTAGAATGATCTAAGGAAGAACCTAGACAACAAGCGATCTCAGGTTCTAAGATGATCTAAGGAAGAACCTAGCCAATGGGAGATCTCAGGTTCTAATATGATCTTAGGAAGAACCTAGCCAACGGTCAGTCTCAGGTTCTAAGATTATCGATAGGAAGAACCTAGCCAACGAGCGATCTAAGGTTCTAAGATGATCGATAGGAAGAACCTAGCCAACGAGCGATCTTAGCTTCTATGATGATCGATAGGAAGAACCTAGCCAACGGGTGATCTCAGGTTCTAAGATGATCTAATCGGGAGAACCTAGCAACCAGTCGATCTCAGGTTCTAAGATGATCTAAGAAAGAACCTAGCTAACGAGAGATCTCAAGTTCTAAGATGATCTATAGGAAGAACGTAGCCAACTGGCGATTTAGGTTCTAAGATGATCGATTGGAAGAACCTAGCCAACAGGCGATCTCAGGTTCTTAGATGATCTAATAGGGATAACCTAGCCAACAAGCAATCTCAGGTTCTAAGATGATCTCAGGAAGAACCTAGCCAATGGGAGATCTCAAGTTCTAAGATGATCGATAAGAAGAACCTAGCCAACAAGCGATCTTAGGTTCTAAGATGATCGATAGGAAGAACCTAGCCAACGAACGATCTCAGGTACTAAGATGATCTTAGGAAGAACCTAGCCAACGGTCACTCTCAGGTTTTAAGATGATCGATAGGAACAACCTAGCCAACAGGAGATTTAAGGTTCTAAGATGATCAATAGGAAGACCCTAGCCAACAGGCGATCTCAGCTTCTATGATGATCGATAGGAAGAACCTATCCAATGGGAGATCTCTGGTTATAAGATGATCTAAGGAAGGACCTAGCCAATGGACGATCTCAGGTTCTAATTTGATCAAAGGAAGGACCTAGCCAACGGGCAATCTCAGGTTCTAATATGATCGATAGGATGAACCTAGCAAACAGGCGATCTCAGGTTCTAAGATGTTATAAGGAAGAACCTAGCCAATGGGCGACCTAAGGTTCTACGTTGATCGATATGAAGAACCTAGCCAACGGGCGATCTCAGGTTCTAAGATGATCTAATAGGGAGAGCCTAGCCAATGGGAGATCTCAGGTTCTAAGATGATCTAAGGAAGAACCTATCCAACGGGCGATCTCAGGTTCTAAGATGATCTAAGGAAGGACCTAGCCAACGAGTGATCTCAGGTTAGAAGATAATCTAATAGGGAGAACCTAGACAACGGGCAATCTCAAGTTCTAAGATAATCTAAGGAAGAATCTAGACATCAAGCGATCTCAGGTTCAAAGATGATTTATAGGAAGAACCTAGCCAATGGGCGACCTCAGGTTTTAAGATGATCAAAGGTAGAACCTAGCCAACGAGCGATATTTTTTTCTAAGATGATCGATAGGAAGAACCTAGCCAACAGCCAATCTTAGGTTTTAATATGATCGATAGGAAGAACCTAGCCAACGGGCGATCTCAGGTTCTAAGATGATCTAATAGGGATAACCTAGCCAACAGGAAATCTCAGGTTCTAAGATGATATCAGGAAGAACCTAGCCAATGGGCAATCTCAAGTTCTAAGATGATCTATAGGAAGAACCTACCCAACGGCCGATCTCAGGTTCTACGATGATCTAAGGAATAACCTAGCCAACGGGGGATCTCAATTTCTAAGATGATCGATAGGAAGAACCTAGCCAACGGGAGATCTTAGGTTCTAAGATGATCTAAGGAAGGCCCTAGCCGATGGACGATCCCAGGTTCTAATTTGATCAAAGGTAAGACCTATCTAACGGGCCATCTCAGGTTCTAAGATGATCGATAGGAAAAACCTAGCAAACAGGCGATCTAAGGTTCTAAGATGGTATAAGGAAGAACCTAGCCAATGGTAGATCTCAGGTTCTAAGTTGATTGATATGAAGAATCTAGCCAACGGGTGATCTCAGGCTCTATGTTTATTTAATTAGGAGAACCAAGCCAACGGGTGATCTCAGGTTCTAAGATGATCTAAGGAAGAACCTAGCCAACAGGCGATCACTGGTTCTTAGATGGTCTATAGGAAAAACCTAGCCAACAGGAGATCTCAGGTTCTAAGATAATCTAAAGAAGAACCTATCGAACTGGCGATCTCAGGTTCTAAGATGATCGATGGGAAGAACCTAAGGAACAGGAAATCTCAGGTTTTATAATGATCTAATAAAGAACCTAGCCAATAGGGGATCTCAGGTTCTAAGATGATCTAAGGAAGAACCTAGCCAATAGAGGATCTCAGGTTCTAAGATGATCGATAGGAAGAACCTAGCCAACAGGAAATCTCAGGTTCTAAAATGTTCTAAGGAAGAACCTAGCCAATAGGCGATCTCAGGTTCTAAGATGATCTAAGAAAGAAACTTGCCAATGGGAGATCTCAGGTTCTAAGATGATCTTAGGAAGCACCTAGCCACCGAGAGATCTCAGTTTCTAAGATGATCGATAGGAAGAACCTAGCCAACGGGTGATCTCAGGTTCTAACATGATCGATAGGAAGAACCTAGCCAACGGGCGATCTCAGCTTCTACGATGATCTAATAGGGAGAACCTAGACAACGGGCGAACTCAGGTTCTAAGATAATCTACAGGAAGTACCTAGCCAACGAGCGATCTCAAGTTCTAAGATGATCTAAGGATGAACGTAGCCAACGAGCGATCTCAAGTTCTAAGATAATCTAAGGAAGAACCTAGCCAACGGGCGATCTCAGGTTCTAAGATGATCTAAGGAAGGACCTAGCCAACGGGTGATCTCAGGTTAGAAGATGATCTAATAGGGAGAACCTAGCCAACGGGAAATCTCAGGTTCTAAGATAATCTAAGGAAGAATCTTGCCATCGAGCGATCTCAGGTTCTAAGATGATTTAAAGGAATAACCTAGCCAATGGGCGATCTCAGGTTTTAAGATGATCTAAGGTAGAACCTAGCCAACGAGCGATATTTTGTTCTAAGATGATCGATAGGAAGAACCTAGCCAACGGGCGATCTCAGGTTCTAAGATGATCGAAGGAAGAACCTAGCCAATGGATAATCTCAGGTTCTAAGGTGATCTATAGGAAGAACCTAGTCAATAGGCGATATCAAGTTCTACGATGATCTAAGGAATAACCTAACCAACGGGCGATCTCAAGTTCTAAGATGATCTATAGGAAGAACCTAACCAACGAGAGATCTCAGGTTCTAAGATGATCTAAGGAAGGACCGAGCCAATGGACGATCTCAGGTTCTAATTTGATCAAAGGAAGGACCTAGCCAACGGGCGATCTCAGGTTCTAATATGATCGATAGGAAGAACCTAGCAAACAAGCAATCTCAGGTTCTAATATGGTATAAGGAAGAACCTAGCCAATGGGCGATCTCAGGTTCTAAGTTGATCGATATGAAGAACCTAGCCAACGAGCAATCTCAGGTTCTAAGATGATCTAATAGGGAGAACCTAGCCAACGGGAGATCTCAGGTTCTAAGATGATCTAAGGAAGAACCTAGCCAGCGGGCGATCACAGGTTCTAAGATGATCTATAGGAAGAATCTAGCCAACATGCGATCTCAGTTTCTAAGATGATTGATAGGAAGTACCTAGCTAGCGACCGATCTCAGGTTCAAAGATGATCGATAGGATGAACCTAGTCAATGAGCGATCTTAGGTTCTACAATGATCTAATAGGGAGAACCTAGCCAACGGGTGATATCAGGTTCTATGTTGATTTAATTGGGAGAACCTAGCCAACGGGTGATCTCAGGTTCTAAGATGATCTAAGGAAGAACCTAGCCAACAAGCGATCTCTAGTTCTAAGATGATCTATAGGAAGATCCTAGCCAACAGGAGATCTCAGGTTCTAAGATAATCTAAGGAAGAACCTATCGAACTGGCGATCTCAGGTTCTAAGATGATCGATAGGAAGAACCTAGCCAACAGGCAATCTCAGGTTCTATAATGATCTAAGGAAAAACCTAGCCAATAGGCGATCTCAGGTTCTAAGGTGATCTTAGGAAGCACATAGCCACCGAGAGATCTCAGGTTCTAATATGATCGATAGGAAGAACCTATCCAACGGGAGATCTCAGGTTCTAACATGATCGATAGGAAGAACCTAGCCAACGGGCGATCCCAGCTTCTACGATGATCTAATAGGGAGAACCTAGCAAATGGGCGAACTCAGGTTCTAAGATGATCTACAGGAAGAACCTAGCCAACGAGCGATCTCAAGTTCTAAGATAATCTAAGGATGAACCTAGCCAACGGGCGATCTCAGGTTCTAAGATGATCTAGGGAAGGACCTAGCCAACGGGTGATCTCAAGTTAAAAGATGATCTAATAGGGAGAACCTAGCCAACGGGCAATCTCAGGTTCTAAGATAATCTAAGGAAGAATCTAGCCATCGAGCGATCTCAGGTTCTAAGATGATTTAAAGGAATAACCTAGCCAATGGGCGATCTCAGGTTTTAAGATGATCTAAGGTAGAACCTAGCCAGCGGGCGATCACAGGTTCTAAGATGATCTATAGGAAGAATCTAGCCAACATGCGATCTCAGTTTCTAAGATGATTGATAGGAAGAACCTAGCTAGCGACCGATCTCAGGTTCTAAGATGATCGATATTTTGTTCTAAGATGATCGATAGGAACAAACTAGCCAACAGACGATCTTAAGTTCTAAGATGATCGATAGGAAGAACCTAGCCAATGGATAATCTCAGGTTTTAAGGTGATCTATAGGAAGAACCTAGTCAACAGGCGATATCAAGTTCTACGATGATCTAAGGAATAACCTAACCAACGGGCGATCTCAAGTTCTAAGATGATCTATAGGAAGAACCTAACCAACGAGAGATCTCAGGTTCTAAGATGATCTAAGGAAGGACCGAGCCAATGGACGATCTCAGGTTCTAATTTGATCAAAGGAAGGACCTAGCCAACGGGCGATCTCAGGTTCTAATATGATCGATAGGAAGAACCTAGCAAACAAGCAATCTCAGGTTCTAATATGGTATAAGGAAGAACCTAGCCAATGGGCGATCTCAGGTTCTAAGTTGATCGATATGAAGAACCTAGCCAACGAGCAATCTCAGGTTCTAAGATGATCTAATAGGGAGAACCTAGCCAACGGGAGATCTCAGGTTCTAAGATGATCTAAGGAAGAACCTAGCCAGCGGGCGATCACGGGTTCTAAGATGATATATAGGAAGAATCTAGCCAACATGCGATCTCAGTTTCTAAGATGATTGATAGGAAGAACCTAGCTAGCGACCGATCTCAGGTTCTAAGATGATCGATAGGATGAACCTAGTCAATGAGCGATCTTAGGTTCTACAATGATCTAATAGGGAGAACCTAGCCAACGGGTGATATCAGGTTCTATGTTGATTTAATTGGGAGAACCTAGCCAATGGGTGATCTCAGGTTCTAAGATGATCTAAGGAAGAACCTAGCCAATAGGCGATCTCTGGTTCTAAGATGATCTATAGGAAGAACCTAGCCAACGGGAGATCTCAGGTTCTAAGATAATCTAAGGGAGAACCTATCGAACTGGCGATCTCAGGTTCTAAGATGATCGATAGGAAGAACCTAGCCAACATGAAATCTCAGGTTCTATAATGATCTAAGGAAATACCTAGCCAATAGCCGATCTCAGGTTCTAATATGATCTAAGGAAGTACCTAGCCAATGGGAGATCTCAGGTTCTAAGATGATCTTAGGAACCACCTAGCCACCGAGAGATCTCAGGTTCTAAGATGACCGATAGGAAGAACCTAGCCAACGAGCGATCTCAGGTTCTAACATGATCGATAGGAAGAACCTAACCAACGGGCGATCTCAGCTTCTACGATGATCTAATAGGGAGAACCTAGCCCACGGGCGAACTCAGGTTCTAAGATGATCTACAGGAAGAACCTAGCCAACGAGCGATCTCAAGTTCTAAGATAATCTAAGGATGAACCTAGCCAACGATCGATCTCAGGTTCTAAGATAATCTAAGGAAGAACCTAGCCAATGGGCGATCTCAGGTTCTAAGATAATCTAAGGAAGGACCTAGCCAACGGGTGATCTCATGTTAGAATATGATCTAATAGGGAGAACCTAGCCAACGGGCAATCTCAGGTTCTAAGATAATCTAAGGAAGAATCTAGCCATCGAGCGATCTCAAGTTCTAAGATGATTTAAAGGAATAACCTAGCCAATGGGCGATCTCAGGTTTTAAGATGATCTAAGGTAGAACCTAGCCAACGAGCGATATTTTGTTCTAAGATGATCGATAGGAAGAACCTAGCCAACAGACGATCTTAAGTTCTAAGATGATCGATAGGAAGAACCTAGCCAATGGATAATCTCAGGTTTTAAGGTGATCTATAGGAAGAACCTAGTCAACAGGCAATATCAAGTTCTACGATGATATAAGGAATAACCTAACCAACGGGCGATCTCATGTTCTAAAATGATCGATAGGAAGAACCTAACCAATGAGAGATCTCAGGTTCTAAGATGATCTAAGGAAGGACCGACCCAATGGACGATCTCAGGTTCTAATTTGATCAAAGGAAGGACCTAGCCAACAGGCGATCTCAGGTTCTAATATGATCGATAGGAAGAACCTAGCAAACAGGCGATCTCAGGTTCTAAGATGGTATAAGGAAGAACCTAGCCAATGGGCGATCTCAGGTTCTAAGTTGATCGATATGAAGAACCTAGCCAACGGGCGATCTTAGGTTCTAAGATGATCTAATAGGGAGAACCTAGCCAACGGGAGATCTCAGGTTCTAAGATGATCTAAAGTAGAACCTAGCCAACGGGCGATCTCAGGTTCTAAGATGATCTAAGGAAGGACCTAGCCAACGGGCGATCTCAGGTTAGACGATGATCTAATAGGGAGAACCTAGCCAACGAGCAATCTCAGGTTCTAAGATAATCTAAGGAAGAATCTAGCCATCGAGCGATCTCAGGTTCTAAGATGATTTAAAGGAAAAACCAAGCCAATGGGTGATCTCAGGTTTTAAGATGATCTAAGGTAAAACCTAGCCAACAAGCGATATTTTGTTCTAAGATGATCGATAGGAAGAACCTAGCCAACCGACGATCTTAGGATCTACAATGATCGATAGGAAGAACCTAGCCAACAAGCGATCTCCAGTTCTAAGATTATCTAATATGGAGAACCTAGCAACTAGTCGATCTCAGGTTCTAAGATAATCTTAGGAAGAACCTAGCCAACGGGAGAACTCAGGTTCTAAGATGATCTATAGGAAGAACATAGCCGACAGGAGATCTCAGGTTCTAAGATGATCGATAGGAAGAACCTAGCCAACGGGCCATCTCAGGTTCTAAGATGATCTAATAGGGTGAACCTAGCTAACGGGAGATCTCAAGTTCTAGGATGAACTATAGGAAGAACCTAGCCAACGATCGATCTCAAGCTCTAAGATGACCTAAGGAAGAACCTAGCCAACAAGCGATCACAGGTTCTAAGATAGTCTAAGGAAGAACCTACCCAACGGGTGAACTCGGGTTCTAAGATGATCTAAGGAAGGACCTAGCCAATGGGTGATCTCAGGTTAGAGGATGATCTAATAGGGAGAACCTAGCCAACAGGAAATATCAGGTTCTAAGATGATCTAAGGAAGAATCTAGCCATCGAGCGGTCTCAGGTTCTAAGATGATTTAAAGGAAGAACCTAGCCAATGGGCGATCTCAGGTTTTAAGATGAAACCTTGCCAACGAGCGATATTTTGTTCTACTATAATCGATAGGAAGAACCTAGCCAACAAGCGATCTTAGGTTCTAAGATGATCGATAGGAAAAACCTAGCCAATAGGCGATCGCAGGTTCTAAGATGATCTAATAGGGAGGACCTATTCAACAGGCGATCTCAGGTTCTAAGATGATCTAAGGAAGAAACTAGCCAATGGGAAATCCCATGTTCTAAGATGATCGATAGGAAGAACCTAGCCAACGAGAGATCTCAGGTTCTAAGATGATCTAAGGAAGGACCTAGCCAATGGACGATCTCAGGTTCTAATTTGATCTAAGGAAGGACCTAACCAACGGGCGATCTCAGGTTTTAAGATGTTCGATGGGAAGAACCTAACAAAGAGGCGATCTCAGGTACTAAGATTGTATAAGGAAGAACCTAGCCAATGGGGGATCTCGGATTCTAAGTTGATCGATATGAAGAACCTAGCCAATGGGCGATCTCAGGTTCTAAGATGATCTAATAGAGAGAACCTAGCTAACCGGCGATCTCAGGTTCTAAGATAATCCAAGGAAGAACCTAGCCAATGGGCGATCCCAAGTTCTAAGATGATCGATAGGAAGAACCTAGCCAACGAGAGATCTCAGGTTCTAAGATGATTGATAGGAAGAACCTAGCTAGCGACCGATCTTAGGTTCTAAGATGACCGATAGAAGGAACCTAGTCAATGAGTGATCTTAGGTTCTACAATGACTTAATAGGGAGAACCTAACCAACGGGTGATATCAGGTTCTATGTTGATTTAATTGGGAGAACCTAGCCAACGGGTGATCTCAGGTTCTTAGTCGATCTAAGGAAGAACCTAGCCAACAGGCGATCTCTGGTTCTAAGATGATCTATAGGAAGAACCTAGCCAACGAGAGATCTCAGGTTCTAAGATAATCTAAGGAAGAACCTATCGAACTGGCGATCTCAGGTTCTAAGATGATCGGTAGGAAGAACCTAGCCAACAGGCAATCTCAGGTTCTATAATGATCTAAGGAAGAACCTAGCCAATAGGCGATCTCAGGTTCTAAGATGATCTAAGGAAGAACCTAGCCAATGGGAGATCTCAGGTTCTAATATGATCTTAGGAAGCACCTAGCCACCGAGAGATCTCAGGTTCTAAGATGATCGATAGGAAGAACCTAGTCAATGGGCGATCTCAGGTTCTAACATGATCGATAGGAAGAACCTAGCCAACGGGCGATCTCAGCTTCTACGATTATCTAATAGGGAGAACCTAGACAACGGGCGAACTCAGGTTCTAAGATGATCTACAGGAAGAACCTAGCTAACGAGCGATCTCAAGTTCTAAGATGATCTAAGGATGAACCTAGCCAACGAGCGATCTCAGGTTCTAAGATAGTCTAAGGAAGAAGCTAGCCAACGGGCGATCTCAGGTTCTAAGATGATCTAAGGGAGGACCTAGCCAATGGGTGATATCAGGTTAGAAGATGATCTAATAGGGAGAACCTAGCCAACAGGAAATCTCAGGTTCTAAGATAATCTAAGGAAGAATCTAGCCATCGAGCGATCTCAGGTTCTAAGATGATTTAAAGGAATAACCTAGCCAATGGGCGATCTCAGGTTTTAAGATTATCTAAGTTAGAACCTAGCCAACAAGCGATATTTTGTTCTAAGATGATCGATAGGAAGAACCTAGCCAACAGACGATCTTAAGTTCTAAGATGATCGATAGGAAGAACCCAGCCAACGGGCGATCTCAGGTTCTAAGATGATCGAAGGAAGAACCTAGCCAATGGATAATCTCAGGTTCTAAGGTGATCTATAGGAAGAACCTAGTCAACAAGCGATATCAGGTTCTACGATGATCTAAGGAATAACCTAACCAACGGGCGATCTCAAGTTCTAAGATGATCGATAGGAAGTACCTAACCAACGGGCGATCTCAGGTTCTAATATGATCGATAGGAAGAACCTAGCAAACAGGCGATCTCAAGTTCTAAGATGGTATAAGGAAGAACCTAACCAATGGGCGATCTCAGGTTCTAAGTTGATCGATATGAAGAACCTAGCCAACGAGAGATCTCAGGTTCTAAGATGATCTAATAAGGAGAACCTAGCCAACGGGAGATCTCAGGTTCTAAGATGATCTAAAGAAGAACCTAGCCAACGGGCGATCTCAGGTTCTAAGATGATCTAAGGAAGGACCTAGCCAACGGGCGATCTCAGGTTAAACAATCATCTAATAGGGAGAACCTAGCAAACGAGCAATCTCAGGTTCTAAGAAGATTTAAAGGAAGAACCAAGCCAATGTGTGATCTCAGGTTTTAAGATGATCTAAGCTTAAACCTAGTCAACAAGCAATATTTTGTTCTAAGATTATCGATAGGAAGAACCTAGCCAACAGGCGATCTTAGGTTCTAAGATGATCGATAAGAAGAACCTAGCCAACGCGCGATCTCATATTCTAAGATGATCGAAGGAATAACCTAGCCAATGGGCAATCTCAGGTTCTAAGGTGATCTATAGTAAGAACCTATCCCACAGGCGATCTCAGGTTCTACGATGATCTAAGGAATAACCTAGCCAACAGGCGATCTCAAGTTCTAAGATGATCGATAGGAAGAACCTAGCCAATGGGAGATCTCAGGTTCTAAGATGATATAAAGAAGGACCTAGCCAATGGACGACCTCAGGTTCTAATTTGATCAAAGGAATGACCTAGCCAACGGGCGATCTCAGGTTCTAAGATGATCGATAGGAAGAAACTAGCAAACAGTCGATCTCAGGTTCTAAGATGGTATAAGGAAGAACCTAGCCAATGAGAAATCTCAGGTTCTAAGTTGATCGATATGAAGAACCTAGCCAACGGGCGATCTCAGGTTCTAAGATGATCTAATAGGGAGAACCTAGAAAACGGGAGATCTCAGGTTCTAAGATGATCTAACGTAGAACCTAGCCAACGAGCGATCTCAGGTTATAAGATGATCTATAAGAAAAATCTAGCCAACAAACGATCTCAGTTTCTAAGATGATCGATAGGAAGAACCTAGCCAACGAGAGATCTCAGGTTTTAAGATGATATATAGGAAGAACCTAGTCAACGAGCGATCGTAGGTTCTAGAATGATTTAATAGGAAAAACCTAGCCAACGGGTGATATCAGTTTCTATGTTGATTTTATTGGGAGAACCTAACCAACGGGTGATCTCAGGTTCTAAGATGATCTAAGGAAGAACCTAGCCAACATGCGCTCTCTCGATCTAAGATGATCTATAGAAAGAACCTAGCCAATGGGAGATCTCAGGTTCTAAGATAATCTAAGGAAGAACCTATCGAACGGGAGATCTCAGGTTCTAAGATGATCGATAGGAAGAACCTAGCCAACAGGCAATCTCAGGTTCTATAATGATCTAAGGAAGAACCTAGCCAACAGGCGATCTCAGGTTCTAAGATGATATATGGAAGAACCTAGCCAATGAGTGATCTCAGGTTCTAAGATGATCTTAGGAAAAACCTAGCCAGCAGACAATCTCAGGTTCTAAGATGATCGATAGGAAAAACCTAGCCAACGGATGATCTTAGGTTCTAAGATGATCAATAGGTAGAACCTAGCCAGCGGGCGATCTCAACTTCTACGATGATCAATGGGAAGAATCTAGCCAACGGGCGATCTCCTGTTCTAGATCATCTAATAGGGAGAACCTAACAACCAGTCGATCTCAGGTTCTAAGATGATCTAAGAAAGAATCTAGCCAATGGGAATCATCAGGTTCTAAGATGATTTATAGAAAGAACCTAGCCAACGGGCGATCTCAGGTTCTACGATGATCTAAGGAATAACCTAGCCAACGGTCGATCTCAAGATCTCAGATGATCGATAGGAAGAACCTAGCCAACGGGAGATCTCAGGTTCTAAGATGATCTAAGGAAGGACCTAGCCAATGGATGATCTAAGGTTCTAATTTGATCAAAGGACGGACCTAGCCAACGGGCGATCTAAGGTTCTAAGATGATAGATAGGAAGAACCTAGTAAATAGGCAATCTCAGGTTCTAAGATGTTATAGGAAGAGCCTAGCTAATGGGCGATCTCAGGTTCTAAGTTGATCGATATGAAGAACCTAGCCAACGGGCGATCTCAGGTTCTAAGATGATCTAATAAGGAGAACCTAGCCAACAGGAGATCTCAGGTTTTAAGATTATCTAAGGAAGAACCTAGCCAACATGCGATCTCAGGTTCTAAGATGATCTATAGGAAGAATACAGCCAACAAGCGATCTCAGTTTCTAAGATGATTGATTGGAAGAACCTAGCCAACGAGCGATCTCTGGTTATAAGATGATCGATAGGAAGAACCTAGTCAACGAGCGATCTTAGGTTCTACGATGATCTAATAGAGAGAACCTAGCCAACGGGTGATCTCAGGTTCTAAGTTGATTTAATTGGGAGAACCTAGCCAATGGGTGATCTCAGGTTCTAAGATGATCTAAGGAAGAACCTAGCCAACAGGTGATCTCAGGTTCAAAGATGATCTGTAGGAAGAACCTAGCCAATTGGAGATCTCAGGTTCTAAGATAATATAAGGAAGAACCTATCCAACGGGCGATCTTAGGTTCTAAGATGATAGATAGGAAGAACCTAGCCAACAGGAAATCTCAGGTTCTAAAATGATCTAAGGAAGAACCTAGCCAACGCGCGATCTCATGTGCTAAGATGATCGAAGGATTAACCTAGCCAATGGGCAATCTCAGGTTCTAAGGTGATCTATAGTAAGAACCTATCCTACAAGCGATCTCAGGTTCTACGATGATCTAAGGAATAACCTAGCCAACAGGCGATCTCAAGTTCTAAGATGATCGATAGGAAGAACCTAGCCAACGGGAGATCTCAGGTTCTAAGATGATCTAAAGAAGGACCTAGCCAATGGACGACCTCAGGTTCTAATTTGATCAAAGGAATGACCTAGCCAACGGGCGATCTCAGGTTCTAAGATGATCGATAGGAAGAAACTAGCAAACAGTCGATCTCAGGTTCTAAGATGGTATAAGGAAGAACCTAGCCAGTGAGAAATCTCAGGTTCTAAGTTGATCGATATGAAGAACCTAGCCAACGGGCGATCTCAGGTTCTAAGATGATCTAATAGGGAGAACCTAGCAAACAGGAGATCTCAGGTTCTAAGATGATCTAACGTAGAACCTAGCCAACGAGCGATCTCAGGTTATAAGATGATCTATAAGAAAAATCTAGCCAACAGACGATCTCAGTTTCTAAGATGATCGATAGGAAGAACCTAGCCAACGAGAGATCTCAGGTTCTAAGATGATATATAGGAAGAACCTAGTCAACGAGCGATCGTAGGTTCTAGAATGATTTAATAGGAAAAATCTAGCCAACGGGTGATATCAGTTTCTATGTTGATTTTATTGGGAGAACCTAACCAACGGGTGATCTCAGGTTCTAAGATGATCTAAGGAAGAACCTAGCCAACATGCGCTCTCTCGATCTAAGATGATCTATAGAAAGAACCTAGCCAATGGGAGATCTCAGGTTCTAAGATAATCTAAGGAAGAACCTATCGAACGGCAGATCTCAGGTTCTAAGATGATCGATAGGAAGAACCTAGCCAACAGGAAATCTCAGGTTCTATAATGATCTAAGGAAGAACCTAGCCAACAGGCGATCTCAGGTTCTAAGATGATATATGGAAGAACCTAGCCAATGAGTGATCTCAGGTTCTAAGATGATCTTAGGAAAAACCTAGCCAGCAGACAATCTCAGGTTCTAAGATGATCGATAGGAAAAACCTAGCCAACAGATGATCTTAGGTTCTAAGATGATCAATAGGTAGAACCTAGCCAGCGGGCGATCTTAACTTCTACGATGATCAATGGGAAGAATCTAGCCAACGGGCGATCTCCTGTTCTAGATCATCTAATAGGGAGAACCTAACAACCAGTCGATCTCAGGTTCTAAGATGATCTAAGAAAGAATCTAGCCAATGGGAAACATCAGGTTCTAAGATGATTTATAGGAAGAACCTAGCCAACGGGCGATCTCAGGTTCTACGATGATCTAAGGAATAACCTAGCCAACGGTTGATCTCAAGTTCTCAGATGATCGATAGGAAGAACCTAGCCAACGGGAGATCTCAGGTTCTAAGATGATCTAAGTTAGGACCTAGCCAATGGATGATCTAAGGTTCTAATTTGATCAAAGGACGGACCTAGCCAACGGGCGATCTAAGGTTCTAAGATGATAGATAGGAAGAACCTAGTAAATAGGCAATCTCAGGTTCTAAGATGTTATAGGAAGAGCCTAGCTAATGGGCGATCTCAGGTTCTAAGTTGATCGATATGAAGAACCTAGCCAACGGGCGATCTCAGGTTCTAAGATGATCTAATAAGGAGAACCTAGCCAACAGGAGATCTCAGGTTTTAAGATTATCTAAGGAAGAACCTAGCCAACATGCGATCTCAGATTCTAAGATGATCTATAGGAAGAATACAGCCAACAAGCGATCTCAGTTTCTAAGATGATTGATTGGAAGAACCTAGCCAACGAGCGATCTCTGGTTATAAGATGATCGATAGGAAGAACCTAGTCAACGAGCGATCTTAGGTTCTACGATGATCTAATAGAGAGAACCTAGCCAACGGGTGATCTCAGGTTCTAAGTTGATTTAATTGGGAGAACCTAGCCAATGGGTGATCTCAGGTTCTAAGATGATCTAAGGAAGAAACTAGCCAACAGGTGATCTCAGGTTCAAAGATGATCTGTAGGAAGAACCTAGCCAATTGGAGATCTCAGGTTCTAAGATAATATAAGGAAGAACCTATCCAACGGGCGATCTTAGGTTCTAAGATGATTGATAGGAAGAACCTAGCCAACAGTTAATCTCAGGTTCTAAAATGATCTAAGGAAGAACCTAGCCAACGCGCGATCTCATGTGCTAAGATGATCGAAGGAATAACCTAGCCAATGGGCAATCTCAGGTTCTAAGGTGATCTATAGTAAGAACCTATCCCACAAGCGATCTCAGGTTCTACGATTATCTAAGGAATAACCTAGCCAACGGGCGATCTCAAGTTCTAAGATGATCGATAGGAAGAACCTAGCCAACGGGAGATCTCAGGTTCTAAGATGATATATAGAAGGACCTAGCCAATGGACGACCTCAGGTTCTAATTTGATCAAAGGAATGACCTAGCCAACGGGCGATCTCAGGTTCTAAGATGATCGATAGGAAGAAACTAGCAAACAGTCGATCTCAGGTTCTAAGATGGTATAAGGAAGAACCTAGCCAATGAGAAATCTCAGGTTCTAAGTTGATCGATATGAAGAACCTAGCCAACGGGCGATCTCAGGTTCTAAGATGATCTAATAGGGAGAACCTACCAAACGGGAGATCTCTGGTTCTAAGATGATCTAACGAAGAACCTAGCCAACAAGCGATCTCAGGTTATAAGATGATCTATAAGAAAAATCTAGCCAACAGACGATCTCAGTTTCTAAGATGATCGATAGGAAGAACCTAGCCAAAGAGAGATCTCAGGTTCTAAGATGATAGATAGGAAGAACCTAGTTAACGAGCGATCGTAGGTTCTAGAATGATTTAATAGGAAAAACCTAGCCAACGGGTGATATCAGTTTCTATGTTGATTTTATTGGGAGAACCTAACCAACGGGTGATCTCAGGTTCTAAGATGATCTAAGGAAGAACCTAGCCAACATGCGCTCTCTCGATCTAAGATGATCTATAGAAAGAACCTAGCCAATGGGAGATCTCAGGTTCTAAGATAATCTAAGGAAGAACCTATCGAACGGCAGATCTCAGGTTCTAAGATGATCGATAGGAAGAACCTAGCCAACAGGCAATCTCAGGTTCTATAATGATCTAAGGAAGAACCTAGCCAACAGGCGATCTCAGGTTCTAAGATGATATATGGAAGAACCTAGCCAATGAGTGATCTCAGGTTCTAAGATGATCTTAGGAAAAACCTAGCCAGCAGACAATCTCAAGTTCTAAGATGATCGATAGGAAAAACCTAGCCAACAGATGATCTTAGGTTCTAAGATGATCAATAGGTAGAACCTAGCCAGCGGGCGATCTTAACTTCTACGATGATCAATGGGAAGAATCTAGCCAACGGGCGATCTCCTGTTCTAGATCATCTAATAGGGAGAACCTAACAACCAGTCGATCTCAGGTTCTAAGATGATCTAAGAAAGAATCTAGCCAATGGGAAACATCAGGTTCTAAGATGATTTATAGGAAGAACCTAGCCAACGGGCGATCTCAGGTTCTACGATGATCTAAGGAATAACCTAGCCAACGGTCGATCTCAAGTTCTCAGATGATCGATAGGAAGAACCTAGCCAACGGGAGATCTCAGGTTCTAAGATGATCTAAGTTAGGACCTAGCCAATGGATGATCTAAGGTTCTAATTTGATCAAAGGACGGACCTAGCCAACGGGCGATCTAAGGTTCTAAGATGATAGATAGGAAGAACCTAGTAAATAGGCAATCTCAGGTTCTAAGATGTTATAGGAAGAGCCTAGCTAATGGGCGATCTCAGGTTCTAAGTTGATCGATATGAAGAACCTAGCCAACGGGCGATCTCAGGTTCTAAGATGATCTAATAAGGAGAACCTAGCCAACAGGAGATCTCAGGTTTTAAGATTATCTAAGGAAGAACCTAGCCAACATGCGATCTCAGGTTCTAAGATGATCTATAGGAAGAATACAGCCAACAAGCGATCTCAGTTTCTAAGATGATTGATTGGAAGAACCTAGCCAACGAGCGATCTCTGGTTATAAGATGATCGATAGGAAGAACCTAGTCAACGAGCGATCTTAGGTTCTACGATGATCTAATAGAGAGAACCTAGCCAACGGGTGATCTCAGGTTCTAAGTTGATTTAATTGGGAGAACCTAGCCAATGGGTGATCTCAGGTTCTAAGATGATCTAAGGAAGAAACTAGCCAACAGGTGATCTCAGGTTCAAAGATGATCTGTAGGAAGAACCTAGCCAATTGGAGATCTCAGGTTCTAAGATAATATAAGGAAGAACCTATCCAACGGGCGATCTTAGGTTCTAAGATGATTGATAGGAAGAACCTAGCCAACAGGAAATCTCAGGTTCTAAAATGATCTAAGGAAGAACCTAGACAACGCGCGATCTCATGTGCTAAGATGATCGAAGGAATAACCTAGCCAATGGGCAATCTCAGGTTCTAAGGTGATCTATAGTAAGAACCTATCCCACAAGCGATCTCAGGTTCTACGATGATCTAAGGAATAACCTAGCCAACGGGCGATCTCAAGTTCTAAGATGATCGATAGGAAGAACCTAGCCAACGGGAGATCTCAGGTTCTAAGATGATATAAAGAAGGACCTAGCCAATGGACGACCTCAGGTTCTAATTTGATCAAAGGAATGACCTAGCCAACGGGCGATCTCAGGTTCTAAGATGATCGATAGGAAGAAACTAGCAAACAGTCGATCTCAGGTTCTAAGATGGTATAAGGAAGAACCTAGCCAATGAGAAATCTCAGGTTCTAAGTTGATCGATATGAAGAACCTAGCCAACGGGCGATCTCAGGTTCTAAGATGATCTAATAGGGAGAACCTACCAAACGGGAGATCTCAGGTTCTAAGATGATCTAACGAAGAACCTAGCAAACAAGCGATCTCAGGTTATAAGATGATCTATAAGAAAAATCTAGCCAACAGACGATCTCAGTTTCTAAGATGATCGATAGGAAGAACCTAACCAAAGAGAGATCTCAGGTTCTAAGATGATAGATAGGAAGAACCTAGTTAACGAGCGATCATAGGTTCTAGAATGATTTAATAGGAAAAACCTAGCCAACGGGTGATATCAGTTTCTATGTTGATTTTATTGGGAGAACCTAACCAACGGGTGATCTCAGGTTCTAAGATGATCTAAGGAAGAACCTAGCCAACATGCACTCTCTCGATCTAAGATGATCTATAGAAAGAACCTAGCCAGTGGGAGATCTCAGGTTCTAAGATAATCTAAGGAAGAACCTATCGAACGGGAGATCTCAGGTTCTAAGATGATCGATAGGAAGAAACTAGCCAACAGGCAATCTCATGTTCTATAATGATCTAAGGAAGAACCTAGCCAACAGGCAATCTCAGGTTCTAAGATAATCTAAGGAAGAACCTAGCCAGTGAGTGATCTCAGGTTCTAAGATGATCTTAGGAAAAACCTAGCCAGCAGACAATCTCAGGTTCTAAGATGATCGATAGGAAAAACCTAGCCAACGGATGATCTTAGGTTCTAAGATGATTAATAGGTAGAACCTAGCCAACGGGCGATCTCAACTTCTACGATGATCAATGGGAAGAATCTAGCCAACGGGCGATCTCCGGTTCTAGATCATCTAATAGGGAGAACCTAACAACCAGTCGATCTCAGGTTCTAAGATGATCTAAGGAAGAATCTAGCCAATGGGAAACATCAGGTTCTAAGATGATTTATAGGAAGAACCTAGCCAACGGGCGATCTCAGGTTCTACGGTGATCTAAGGAATTACCTAGCCAACGGTTGATCTCAAGTTCTAAGATGATCGATAGGAAGAACCTAGCCAACGGGAGATCTCAGGTTCTAAGATGATCTAAGGAAGGACCTAGCCAATGGATGATCTAAGGTTCTAATTTGATCAAAGGAAGGACCTAGCCAACGGGAGATCTTAGGTTCTAAGATGATAGATAGGAAGAACCTAGTAAATAGGCAATCTCAGGTTCTAAGATGTTGTAAGGAAGAGCCTAGCCAATGGGCGATCTCAGGTTCCAAGTTGATCGATATGAAGAATCTAGCCAATGGGCGATCTCAGGTTCTAAGATGATCTAATAAGGAGAACCTAGCCAACAGGAGATCTCAGGTTTTAAGATTATCTAAGGAAGAACCTAGCCAACATGCGATCTCAGGTTCTAAGATGATCTATAGGAAGAATACAGCCAACAAGCGATCTCAGTTTCTAAGATGATTGATTGGAAGAACCTAGCCAACGAGTAATCTCTGGTTCTAAGATGATCGATAGGAAGAACCTAGTCAACGAGCGATCTTAGGTTCTACGATGATCTAATAGAGAGAACCTAGCCAACGGGTGATCTCAGGTTCTAAGTTGATTTAATTGGGAGAACCTAGCCAATGGGTGATCTCAGGTTCTAAGATGATCTAAGGAAGAACCTAGCCAACAGGCGATCTCAGGTTCAAAGATGATCTATAGGAAGAACCTAGCCAATGGGAGATCTCAGGTTCTAAGATAATATAAGGAAGAACCTATCCAACGGGCGATCTCAGGTTCTAAGATGATTGATAGGAAGAACCTAGCCAACAGGAAATCTCATGTTCTAAAATGATCTAAGGAAGAACCTAGCCAACGCGCGATCTCATGTTCTAAGATGATCGAAGGAATAACCTAGCCAATGGGCAATCTCAGGTTCTAAGGTGATATATAGTAAGAACCTATCCCAAAAGCGATCTCATGTTCTACGATGATCTAAGGAATAACCTAGCCAACGGGCGATCTCAAGTTCTAAGATGATCGATAGGAAGAACCTAGCCAACGGGAGATCTCAGGTTTTAAGATGATCTAAAGAATGACCTAGCCAATGGACGACCTCGGGTTCTAATTTGATCAAAGTAATGACCTAGCCAACGGGCGATCTCAGGTTCTAAGATGATCGATAGGAAGAAACTAGCAAACAGTCGATCTCAGGTTCTAAGATGGTATAAGGAAGAACCTAGCCAATGAGAAATCTCAGGTTCTAAGTTGATCGATATGAAGAACCTAGCCAACGGGCGATCTCAGGTTCTAAGATGATCTAATAGGGAGAACCTAGCAAACGGGAGATCTCAGGTTCTAAGATGATCTAACGAAGAACCTAGCCAACGAACGATCTCAGGTTATAAGATGATCTATAAGAAAAATCTAGCCAACAGACGTTCTCAGTTTCTAAGATGATCGATAGGAAGAACCTAGCCAACGAGAGATCTCAGGTTCTAAGATGATAGATAGGAAGAACCTAGTCAACGAGCGATCGTAGGTTCTAGAATGATTTAATAGGAAAAACCTAGCCAACGGGTGATATCAGTTTCTATGTTGTTTTTATTGGGAGAACCTAACCAACGGGTGATCTCAGGTTCTAAGATGATCTAAGGAAGAACCTAGCCAACATGCGCTCTCTCGATCTAAGATGATCTATAGAAAGAACCTAGCCAATGGGAGATCTCAGGTTCTAAGATAATCTAAGGAAGAACCTATCGAACGAGAGATCTCAGGTTCTAAGATGATCGATAGGAAGAACCTAGCCAACATGCAATCTCAGGTTCTATAATGATCTAAGGAAGAACCTAGCCAACAGGTGATCTCAGGTTCTAAGATGATCTAAGGAAGAACCTAGCCAATGAGTGATCTCAGGTTCTAAGATGATCTTAGGAAAAACCTAGCCAGCAGAAAATCTCAGGTTCTAAGATGATCGATAGGAAAAACCTAGCCAACGGATGATCTTAGGTTCTAAGATGATCAATAGGTAGAACCTAGCCAACTGGCGATCTCAACTTCTACGATGATCAATGGGAAGAATCTAGCCAACGGGCGATCTCCGGTTCTAGATCATCTAATAGGGAGAACCTAACAACCAGTCGATCTCAGGTTCTAAGATGATCTAAGGAAGAATCTAGCCAATGGGAAACATCAGGTTCTAAGATGATTTATAGGAAGAACCTAGCCAACGGGCGATCTCAGGTTCTACGGTGATCTAAGGAATTACCTAGCCAACGGTTGATCTCAAGTTCTAAGATGATCGATAGGAAGAACCTAGCCAATGGGTGATCTCAGGTTCTAAGATGATCTAAGGAAGAACCTAGCCAACAGGCGATCTCAGGTTCAAAGATGATCTATAGGAAGAACCTAGCCAATGGGAGATCTCAGGTTCTAAGATAATATAAGGAAGAACCTATCCAACGGGCGATCTCAGGTTCTAAGATGATTGATAGGAAGAACCTAGCCAACAGGAAATCTCATGTTCTAAAATGATCTAAGGAAGAACCTAGCCAACGCGCGATCTCATGTTCTAAGATGATCGAAGGAATAACCTAGCCAATGGGCAATCTCAGGTTCTAAGGTGATATATAGTAAGAACCTATCCCAAAAGCGATCTCATGTTCTACGATGATCTAAGGAATAACCTAGCCAACGGGCGATCTCAAGTTCTAAGATGATCGATAGGAAGAACCTAGCCAACGGGAGATCTCAGGTTTTAAGATGATCTAAAGAATGACCTAGCCAATGGACGACCTCGGGTTCTAATTTGATCAAAGTAATGACCTAGCCAACGGGCGATCTCAGGTTCTAAGATGATCGATAGGAAGAAACTAGCAAACAGTCGATCTCAGGTTCTAAGATGGTATAAGGAAGAACCTAGCCAATGAGAAATCTCAGGTTCTAAGTTGATCGATATGAAGAACCTAGCCAACGGGCGATCTCAGGTTCTAAGATGATCTAATAGGGAGAACCTAGCAAACGGGAGATCTCAGGTTCTAAGATGATCTAACGAAGAACCTAGCCAACGAACGATCTCAGGTTATAAGATGATCTATAAGAAAAATCTAGCCAACAGACGTTCTCAGTTTCTAAGATGATCGATAGGAAGAACCTAGCCAACGAGAGATCTCAGGTTCTAAGATGATAGATAGGAAGAACCTAGTCAACGAGCGATCGTAGGTTCTAGAATGATTTAATAGGAAAAACCTAGCCAACGGGTGATATCAGTTTCTATGTTGTTTTTATTGGGAGAACCTAACCAACGGGTGATCTCAGGTTCTAAGATGATCTAAGGAAGAACCTAGCCAACATGCGCTCTCTCGATCTAAGATGATCTATAGAAAGAACCTAGCCAATGGGAGATCTCAGGTTCTAAGATAATCTAAGGAAGAACCTATCGAACGAGAGATCTCAGGTTCTAAGATGATCGATAGGAAGAACCTAGCCAACATGCAATCTCAGGTTCTATAATGATCTAAGGAAGAACCTAGCCAACAGGTGATCTCAGGTTCTAAGATGATCTAAGGAAGAACCTAGCCAATGAGTGATCTCAGGTTCTAAGATGATCTTAGGAAAAACCTAGCCAGCAGAAAATCTCAGGTTCTAAGATGATCGATAGGAAAAACCTAGCCAACGGATGATCTTAGGTTCTAAGATGATCAATAGGTAGAACCTAGCCAACTGGCGATCTCAACTTCTACGATGATCAATGGGAAGAATCTAGCCAACGGGCGATCTCCGGTTCTAGATCATCTAATAGGGAGAACCTAACAACCAGTCGATCTCAGGTTCTAAGATGATCTAAGGAAGAATCTAGCCAATGGGAAACATCAGGTTCTAAGATGATTTATAGGAAGAACCTAGCCAACGGGCGATCTCAGGTTCTACGGTGATCTAAGGAATTACCTAGCCAACGGTTGATCTCAAGTTCTAAGATGATCGATAGGAAGAACCTAGCCAACGGGAGATCTCAGGTTCTAAGATGATCTAAGGAAGGACCTAGCCAATGGATGATCTAAGGTTCTAATTTGATCAAAGGAAGGACCTAGCCAACGGGAGATCTTAGGTTCTAAGATGATAGATAGGAAGAACCTAGTAAATAGGCAATCTCAGGTTCTAAGATGTTGTAAGGAAGAGCCTAGCCAATGGGCGATCTCAGGTTCCAAGTTGATCGATATGAAGAACCTAGCCAATGGGCGATCTCAGGTTCTAAGATGATCTAATAAGGAGAACCTAGCCAACAGGAGATCTCAGGTTTTAAGATTATCTAAGGAAGAACCTAGCCAACATGCGATCTCAGGTTCTAAGATGATCTATAGGAAGAATACAGCCAACAAGCGATCTCAGTTTCTAAGATGATTGATTGGAAGAACCTAGCCAACGAGTAATCTCTGGTTCTAAGATGATCGATAGGAAGAACCTAGTCAACGAGCGATCTTAGGTTCTACGATGATCTAATAGAGAGAACCTAGCCAACGGGTGATCTCAGGTTCTAAGTTGATTTAATTGGGAGAACCTAGCCAATGGGTGATCTCAGGTTCTAAGATGATCTAAGGAAGAACCTAGCCAACAGGCGATCTCAGGTTCAAAGATGATCTATAGGAAGAACCTAGCCAATGGGAGATCTCAGGTTCTAAGATAATATAAGGAAGAACCTATCCAACGGGCGATCTCAGGTTCTAAGATGATTGATAGGAAGAACCTAGCCAACAGGAAATCTCATGTTCTAAAATGATCTAAGGAAGAACCTAGCCAACGCGCGATCTCATGTTCTAAGATGATCGAAGGAATAACCTAGCCAATGGGCAATCTCAGGTTCTAAGGTGATATATAGTAAGAACCTATCCCAAAAGCGATCTCATGTTCTACGATGATCTAAGGAATAACCTAGCCAACGGGAGATCTCAAGTTCTAAGATGATCGATAGGAAGAACCTAGCCAACGGGAGATCTCAGGTTTTAAGATGATCTAAAGAATGACCTAGCCAATGGACGACCTCAGGTTCTAATTTGATCAAAGTAATGACCTAGCCAACGGGCGATCTCAGGTTCTAAGATGATCGATAGGAAGAAACTAGCAAACAGTCGATCTCAGGTTCTAAGATGGTATAAGGAAGAACCTAGCCAATGAGAAATCTCAGGTTCTAAGTTGATCGATATGAAGAACCTAGCCAACGGGCGATCTCAGGTTCTAAGATGATCTAATAGGGAGAACCTAGCAAACGGGAGATCTCAGGTTCTAAGATGATCTAACGAAGAACCTAGCCAACGAACGATCTCAGGTTATAAGATGATCTATAAGAAAAATCTAGCCAACAGACGTTCTCAGTTTCTAAGATGATCGATAGGAAGAACCTAGCCAACGAGAGATCTCAGGTTCTAAGATGATAGATAGGAAGAACCTAGTCAACGAGCGATCGTAGGTTCTAGAATGATTTAATAGGAAAAACCTAGCCAACGGGTGATATCAGTTTCTATGTTGATTTTATTGGGAGAACCTAACCAACGGGTGATCTCAGGTTCTAAGATGATCTAAGGAAGAACCTAGCTAACATGCGCTCTCTCGATCTAAGATGATCTATAGAAAGAACCTAGCCAATGGGAGATCTCAGGTTCTAAGATAATCTAAGGAAGAACCTATCGAACGAGAGATCTCAGGTTCTAAGATGATCGATAGGAAGAACCTAGCCAACATGCAATCTCAGGTTCTATAATGATCTAAGGAAGAACCTAGCCAACAGGTGATCTCAGGTTCTAAGATGATCTAAGGAAGAACCTAGCCAATGAGTGATCTCAGGTTCTAAGATGATCTTAGGAAAAACCTAGCCAGCAGAAAATCTCAGGTTCTAAGATGATCGATAGGAAAAACCTAGCCAACGGATGATCTTAGGTTCTAAGATGATCAATAGGTAGAACCTAGCCAACTGGCGATCTCAACTTCTACGATGATCAATGGGAAGAATCTAGCCAACGGGTGATCTCCGGTTCTAGATCATCTAATAGGGAGAACCTAACAACCAGTCGATCTCAGGTTCTAAGATGATCTAAGGAAGAATCTAGCCAATGGGAAACATCAGGTTCTAAGATGATTTATAGGAAGAACCTACCCAACGGGCGATCTCAGGTTCTACGATGATCTAAGGAATAACCTAGCCAACGGTCGATCTCAAGTTCTAAGATGATCGATAGGAAGAACCTAGCCAACGGGAGATCTCAGGTTCTAAGATGATCTAAGGAAGGACCTAGCCAATGGATGATCTAAGGTTCTAATTTGATCAAAGGACGGACCTAGCCAATGGGCGATCTCAGGTTCTAAGATGATAGATAGGAAGAACCTAGTAAATAGGCAATCTCAGGTTCTAAGATGTTATAAGGAAGAGCCTAGCCAATGGGCGATCTCAGGTTCCAAGTTGATCGATATGAAGAACCTAGCCAACGGGCGATCTCAGGTTCTAAGATGATCTAATAAGGAGAACCTAGCCAACAGGAGATCTCAAGTTTTAAGATTATCTAAGGAAGAACCTAGCCAACATGCGATCTCAGGTTCTAAGATGATCTATAGGAAGAATATAGCCAACAAGCGATCTCAGTTTCTAAGATGATTGATTGGAAGAACCTAGCCAACGAGCGATCTCTGGTTCTAAGATGATCGATAGGAAGAACCTAGTCAACGAGCGATCTTAGGTTTTATGATGATCTAATAGAGAGAACCTAGCCAACGGGTGATCTCAGGTTCTAAGTTGATTTAATTGGGAGAACCTAGCCAATGGGTGATCTCAGGTTCTAAGATGATCTAAGGAAGAAACTAGTCAACAGGCGATCTCAGGTTCAAAGATGATCTATAGGAAGAACCTAGCCAATGGGAGATCTCAGGTTCTAAGATAATATAAGGAAGAACCTATCCAACGGGCGATGTCAGGTTCTAAGATGTTCGATAGGAAGAACCTAGCCAACAGGAAATCTCAGGTTCTAAAATGATTTAAGGAAGAACCTAGCCAACTTGCGATCTCCGGTTCTTAGATGATCTAAGGAAGAACCTAGCCAATGGGAGATCTCAGGTTCTAAGATGATCTTAGGAAGAACCTAGCCAATAAACAATCTCAGGTTCTAAGATGATCGATAGAAAAAACCTAACCAATGGGCGATCTCAGTTTCTAAGATGATCGATAGGAAGAACCTAACCAATGGGCGATCTCAGCTTCTACGATGATCGATAGGAAGAACCTAGCCAACAAGCGATCTCCGGTTCTAAGATGATCTAATATGGAGAACCTGGCAACCAGTCGATCTCAGGTTCTATGATAATCTAAGGAAGAACCTAGCCAACGAGAGAACTCAGGTTCTAAGATGATCTATAGGAAGAACCTAGCCAACAGGCGATCTCAGGTTCTAAGATGGTCGATAGGAAGAACATAGCCAATGGGCCATCTCAGGTTCTAAGATGATCTAATAGGGTGAACCTAGATAACGAGAGATTACAAGTTCTAGGATAATCTATAGGAAGAACCTAGCCAACGAGCGATCTCAAGCTCTAAGATGATCTAAGGAAGAACCTAGCCAACAGGGGGTCTCAGGTTCTAAGATAGTCTAAGGAAGAACCTACCCAACGGGTGAACTCAGGTTCTAAGATGATCTAAGGAAGGACCTAGCCAACGGGTGATCTCAGGTTAGAGGATGATCTAATTGGGAGAACCTAGCCAACAGGAAATACCAGGTTCTAAGATGATCTAAGGAAGAATCTAGCCATCGAGCGGTCTCAAGTTCTAAGATGATTTATAGGAAGAACCTAGCCTATGGGCGATCTCAAGTTTTAAGATGATCTAAGGCAGAACCTAGCCAACGAGCGATATTTTGTTCTAAGATAATCGATAGGAAGAACCTAGCCAACAAGAGATCTTAGGTTCTAATATGATCGATAGGAAAAACCTAGCCAATAGGCGATCTCAGGTTCTAAGATGATCTAATAGGGAGGACGTATTCAACAGGCGATCTCATGTTCTAAGATTATCTAAGGAAGAACCTAGCCAATGGGTAATCACAGGTTCTAAGATGATCTATAGGAAGAACCTAGCCAACGGGTGATCTCAGCTTCTAAGATGATCTAAGGAATAACCTAGCCAACGGGCGATCCCAAGTTCTAAGATGATCAATAGGAAGAACCTAGCCAACGAGAGATCTTTGGTTCTAAGATGATCTAAGGAAGGACCTAGCCAATGGACGATCTCAGGTTCTAATTTGATCTAAGGAAGGACCTAACCAACGGGCGATCTCAGGTTCTAAGATAATCGATGGGAAAAACCTAGCAAACAGGCGATCACAGGTTCTAAGATGATCTAATAGAGAGAACCTAGCTAACCGGTGATCTCAGGTTCTAAGATGATCTAAGGAAGAACCTAGCCAACAGGCGATCTCAAGTTCTAAGATGATCTATAGGAAGAATCTAGCCAACAGGAGATCTCAGTTTCTAAGATGATCGATAGGAGAACCTAGCCAACAGGCGATCTCAGGTTTTATAATGATCGATAGGAAGAACCTAGCCAACGGGCGATCTCAGGTTCTACGATGATCTAATAGGGAGAACCTAGCCAACAGGCGATCTCAAGTTCTAAGTTGATCTAAGGAAGAACCTAGCCAATAGGTGATCTCAGGTTCTATGATGATCTAAGAACCTAGCCAACAAGCAATCTCAGGTTCCAAGATGATCTAATAGGGAGTACCTAGCCAACGGGCGATCTCAGATTCTAAGATGATCTATTTATTACGTCATTGTGATCGGTGGGAACGAGGACTGACTATTTTTTAATATGCTGGTTCGCGTTTGCGTTTTGTTTTCGCAAAGTGTCGCGGTAAGCAAGAGTCGCCACTGTCTTTTATTTTATCCAACAAAGGGAAAGGACAAAAGCACAGAAAAATTCCTTTTCGAGATTGTTTCTCGGGTTCGGGAGGTAGATTATAGAAAGGGAATGTGTTAGCACCCTTTCTATCCATGGTTATCCACGGGCTCTTAGGTACTTGCTTACTATGTTTTCAAAAGGTTTGCTTTTCTTTGTGATTGTGGGTTTTGAAAAGAGTTTTGTTTTTGAAGAAAGTGTAAGTGGGAAAAGTTTTTGTTTTGTTTTTTTTTAAATGAGAGCAAGTACTTAAGAACCTCTACCTACTCAAAAAGGAATTTAATTGTGCAAATATCCTTTAGACAATGATATCCCACTATTGAGGAGTAGGTCGCACCGTCATTGGAGTTTTCGGGTCAATTCGGTTTAAGGGACGTGTGGTCACTAAAGCAATATTAGGACGCTTTAGCAGTAACCCTAATGTCTTAGATCATTTTTATCGAGGCAACCGTTTCGAGGCAACTTTGATCTTTGGACAGGAGGGCGACCTCTAAAACATCCTATACTTAATGACCACGTTTGAGGCAACCAAGTGAGGTATACCCTAAGAGTGGCATGTGCATGTGTGTCAATTTTCAGTTTATATTATCTTTGTACATGTTATGGTGAGCTACTGTTGATTTTAAGTTTTAAGAGTTAATCTTGTCATGCATAGCCTAGTTAGCATACATCTACACAGTTAATATATATACAGGAATTTAAAGTGCAGAAACCGTAAATACTACACTATTACAAGGCTTCGGGGAAGGGGATTATTTACATGTCCAAAAATTGGGGGAATAATAAGCAGTTACAATAAACGTGCGTGAATCTAGAAAATCCTAAGAAGAAGAACTATTTTTTGTTGTTTTATTTTATTTTCTTTTTTTTTTAGAAAATGCTAAATATTCAGTTAAGTTGAATTTGATTAATTAAAAAAAATACTGATTAAAATTTACTCTTTAAACAAAACTAATATTTTTTGTATTTTTGTTTATGAAAAGGATTGAATTTGAAATAATCCTAAGTCTACTGATTTTAAAATTGAAGAAAATAAGTTAAAATAATTAACTAAATTAAATCCTAATTCTAAGTTATTTATTTTTTATGATTTTTTATGTTAATTAAAACTAAAACTAAAAGGAATAAACAGAAACAAAATAAACAGAGTACAAATGGGCCAGGCAGCAAAATAAGAAAAAAAATGTAATTCTGGAGGCCTGGGTCGAAAGAGATGCGGGCTGTTTTTCGACCCAGTGAAGAGTCTGGTTCGAAGGGGCATGAGGGGCTGCACTCTGAGGGGGTTCGATCTGGACATGTCATCCTTCGAACTGGAAGTCCTGGGTCCAGTTCGAAGCTAAACTGCTGAGCTTCGAAGCTCTGAACAAGAAGCTGAGCATATGGTTCCTGCTAAACGAAACACATATTAAAAGTCCATGGGGGACTTAACCCCCCTGGTTCGAATCTCCTCTTATTCGCACCTGCTGAATCTGGGTCTGGGTTCATTTTATCCTGGGATTCGAAGGATAAACTCAGATTGTGCCCAAGCAATGGCACAATCTCAACTCTGCAATGTAGCTCACATGAAGCACATTAAATCATTCACAAATAGAAATAAAAATATGAATATGCAATTGAAATGAATCTGAGAGTGAGCTTGAGATTAGATTTTTCTTTTACCAAACAGAGGTGCTTCGACCTGGAGTTCTGAGGGGGGGGGGGGGGGGGGGGGGCGTTTGCTGGGTGGCAGCTTTGGCTTGGAAAATTCTGGGCAGCGTCTCTCCAAGTTCTCTCTTTTTCTGTATATTTTTCCGTCTCCTGTGTGCTTTTTTTCGTGTTTTTAATGTATGTTGGCCTTTGTATTTATAAGGGGTGTGAGGGGACAGGAAGACAAAGGTTTAAATGACCTTGATTATGTGTTTGACAGCCATGAATGAGAATTTGTAACGTTGGCTAAACACATGGGATCTTGTCCCTTTATAAATTTTGAATGACATGTAACTGGCCTTTGAATGCTCCCTTTCGAATGGGTTGATGGCCTCCTTCGAATTCTCCCTTTCGAATATGCTGATGGCCTCCTTAGAATGCTTTCGAAAGCTTCTTTGAATGGACCCTTTGAATGCTTCTTCGAATGGACCTTTTTGGAATTCCAATCGAAGGACACTGTTATAATGCCAATCGAAGTACTTGTCCATAATGCCAATCGTAAGGCTCCTTCAGAATGCCAATCGAAGGGTCTTTCAGAATGCTAATCGAAAGCCTTGACATAATGCCAATCGAAATGCTTGACAGAATGCCAATCGAAAGGCTCCTTCAGAACAACAATCGAAGGGTCTTTCAGAATGCCAATTGAAATGTACTTAAAGCACCACTCAAAAATTTTCTTTTTCCTTAGGCAAGGGTTTCTGGTCAACCATGCAGGGGGAAGACTTTGGAAAACATGAGAGGGCAAATTTTGGGGTTCAACAGTTGCCCCTGTTCAATTTTCTTAAACCTGAGGATATAGATTGGCTTTCGAGCCTTTCGTGATCTGAAGGTGGAAGATAATTGAACACTAGAGTGCCCAGAAATTTGCACTCGTATGGTGTGGTATCAACATTGTGACGTCGGGAATGGGCTTACAGATGCCATTTGGAGATTGTTGGTAGGAGGATGGGCTTACAGATGCCATCTGCAGGAGTGTCGACCGCATAAGAGATTCCTTAGCGAGAACTTGCATACCTGTTGTTGTAGAAGATTCCACTGGGGAAGTCTAATTTTCGTTGAGATTTAGGAACTGACTCGTGCTCATTGGGAGTATACCGTTGAGGTTATAGAACTTGTCTTGTCTGGTTCCAAGTATTAATCTTCATTCTCTCCATAATCAATCGTCCACAGATATTTTTCCTGGCTTACTACAGGTATTAAACTGGGACCTGAAAAAGGTTGGTCGATGAGATATCTGTCCTGGCTGGTTTCAGGTATTAATCTCTGACCTGAGAAAGAAAGGTCTTCCTGGCTTGTTACAGGTGTTAATCTTCAATCTCTTCATGTAGATGATTTTCCTGGCTTGTTACAGGTATTAATCTACAATCATTCATCCACAGATATTTTCCTGGCTTGCTATAGGTATTAAACTGGGACCTGAAAAAGGTTGGTCGATGAGATATCTGTCCTGGCTGGTTTCAGGTATTAATCTCTGACCTGAGAAAAAAAGATCTTCCTGGCTTGTTACAGGTATTAATCTTTAATCTCTTCATGTGGATAACTTTCCTGGCTTGTTACAGGTATTAATCTACAATCAGTCGTCCACAAATATTCTTCCTGGCTCGCTACAGCTATTAAACTGGGACCTGAAAAAGGTTGGTTGATGAGATATCTGTCCTGGATGGTTTCAGGTATTAATCTCTGACCTGAGAAAGAAAGATCTTCCTGGCATGTTACAGGTATTAATCTTCAATCTCTTCATGTGGATAACTTTCCTGTCTTGTTACAAGTATTAATCTACAATCAGTCGTCCACAGATATTCTTCCTGGCTTGCTACAGGTATTAAACTGGGACCTGAAAAAGGTTGGTCGATGAGATATATGTCCTGGCTGGTTTCAGGTATTAATCTCTGACCTGAGAAAGAAAGGTCTTCTTGGCTTGTTACAAGTGTTAATCTTCAATCTCTTCATGTAGATAATTTTCCTGGCTTGTTACAGGTATCAATCTACAATCAGTCGTCCACAAATATTTTCCTGGCTTGCTACAGGTATTAAACTGGGACCTGAAAAGGTTGATGATAGCCATCTTTTTATTGACCTTATCCTGAAAAAGGTAAAACGTTAGTTGTATGAAGTGTCATGATGTATGAAATGCATGATGTCATGATGTTCTCAAAATAAATGAGATTTGTGTTGTATGATGCGTATGCATGTCATGATGTATGAAGATGTAATGTTTTTAGCTTAGGAAAATAAATCCCGGAGCTTCTGTAGAATAGAGTTGAGTTCTTCGTTTCCGCTGGGGATGATGAACGAAGATGGTTGTGAGAATAAAACTGAAGGAGAGAGGAACTCCGTTGGGGAATAAACACGGTGAAGAGTATACTCTGGCGCTAGAAGGAGGGGAATACTCTGTGGGGGAGAGATGTTCTGTTGATGATCTTAATGATAATTCCGTTGGGGATTCCGTTGATAAGCTCTGTTGGGGATCTTGATGATGAATTCCGCTGGGGATAGAAAGAACTTCGCTGGGGATGATCTTTCAGTTGCAACTTGCTGAGGATAACCCAGTTAGACTCTTGTGAGGATAAACTCTGAATTTGACTGGGGGAGACTTATTTGTGCTTCGCAGGGGATAAGCTTCCAGAATCTACTGGGGAAGATGATTCAACTCCATTGGGGGAAACCCTTTTTTTTTACTGTGCTGGGGAAATGGCTCTACTGGGGATACCTTGCATTCTGCCGGGGAACATTCTTATATTCCGTTAAGATTGCAAGGGATACTCTTATGCTTGCTGGAGAATATCCTTATACTCCGCTGGGGAATATTAAGACCTTCTGGGGACGCCCTACTTTTTTTTAGGGCTGATGGTAGACCAACTCTGCTTGGGGAGAGTATCGCTGATTCGTCCATAGCTGCAAGTCTCAGCTGAGAGAGCTATCATTACTGTCTTACTCTGTGGGGAGTGAAAGTAGCTTAGCCCTATTCTTCAGCTGAATCTACCTTTGTACCTGGTGAGCAGAGCAGCTGTACAGTTTGGACAGTTTTTATTGCCTCTGTTTCTGTGGGAGAAGGTGCCTGTGGAGGCCCTAAGGATCGAGTATTATCCCCACATATGCGGTGCTTGGTAATTGCCGATTGAAGTGACAAATCTTCTTCTGGTAGGCAAGTGACGAGATGAAAGGACATAGTCGTACGCTTTGATCCCTAACTTTTGCCTGGACCGCCCTTTCGGGTTTTCAGTCCACCGGGATACCCTATTTTGCCCAAGCCGTCTTTTCAGGTTTTCAACTTGCCGGGTGTACAGATTTTTTATTTTCATCCCTTATTTTTGCCCGAACCCTTTTCGTTCACCGGGAAGCCCTTATTTTTGCCTAGGCCAGTTAACCTAGCGGGTCTTTGATTATGCGTAGTACTTTTTGACTATGTCCACGCTCTCAAGATGTAGGGAAGTGTCACTGTCGGTAGTGTTGTGTTGCCATACTACCAGAAGATCTTTGTTTGATCATGCAAGATTCGTTGCTGGAATTCATGTCCAATGCCCCAAGTGACGGAGATGGAGACTTGCCCCAGATGATGGACAATGACCATGCCGTGCCCCTTGATTAGAAGTGTTTCTTCCACTTGAGATGACCCTTTTTATTGAGAAAGTTTTTTGTTCACTAGATACTCGTCGTGCGAATTTCTCTGTTGTTGAACAAATAGTCATATGCAAACAATGTTATTTTAAAAATGCAAAGCTTATGTTTGTCTTGAAGTTTTTTGAAAATGCATTTTTTCAGTAAGATAGGAAAATTTTGTAAAATGTGACGTCAACTCAGGATTTACAGCAAGCCCTACAGGAGTCAGGATACCTTTTGTAACAGTATGCTTTCGGACTAACCCATGCTTCAGTTAGGACTTTTGAAGGGTTATAATGTGGCCTGGTTCACGGTTTAAGAAACAAAGGATAAAGGCTCAAAATTTATTTGTACCCACCCGCTCTTCGTGATGTTCTTCGATCCTAAACTCAGCTAATCATGCATTAGACCTTGTTTGAGTCTTTGCTCTGATATACCAGTGATGGTTCGGATACTGACAATTTATTTTGAATAGGCAGTCATTTTTGTTGAGAGTTTTTAGGACCTCTTTTTGATTTTTATTATCCCTGTCTTTTGCCTGAACTGTTTCTTTTTGTATTTACAGTCAGCGGGATGCCCCAGTTTTGTAAGTCTCCTTCATAGGTTTTGACTTAATGGGCTTTTACTTCTGTGAGATAATGACTGCCTGCCCTTACGATTATTCGGAACCATCATTGTCTCTTGTTTTGGAAGGACTTCTTTGATGCCATTCATTGTGCACCTGGATCTACTGAGAAAACTACCCTGCCCCAGGTTATAATTAAGGGTTTTAATTTGTGAAAAGAAAAACTCCAACTTCTTCGGCTCAAAGGGGTTGACGAGGGATTATCTTCCTTATAACTCCACTGTTTAGGATTTGAAACAATGTCTGTATATCGTCAGCGGGGTCTGTTCAAAAGCATACTGTAAAGATCGTGGTATCGTTTTCGTCATCCTCCCTCTAAAGGCTTAGATTTTTTTCTCGAGAGTTGATCATCGCAAAAATGAAATATGAAGCAATTTAAGCATAGTGAGAACAATTAATTCAAAACAGACACGTGCATTGCATTAATGAAATAACAAAAGTTTGACATGACAATAATTGTTTGAATAAGCAAAGAAAAATACAATTTTCAGAATTTAAATGAACAAAAGTGCTTTCAATCCTAGCCATATTTTGGCAAGGGAGCAGCGATCACATTGGGAGTCTCAGGAAGGCCGAGTTCAATCTCTTTCGCATCAATCATGTCTTGGACCTTGTTCTTTAAAGCCCAACAATCATCCGTATTATGCACCGGGCTATCAGAGTGATAAGCGCAGCAGGCGTTAGGGTTATGCCTTGGTGATGTTGTATTTAAAATCTTCGGAGCTTCTTTTAGAGTCACCAGATTGTTCTTCAGCAACTGTGGCAACATCTGAGATAAAGTCATTCTAAGAGGAGTGTACTGCCTTCGAGGATTCTCGCCCCTTTGTTGGTTGTGATGCTGGAGCACCAGCAGGTTTTGAAATAACAACCGCGTTGACAGCTTGGCGGTGTTCAGGTCTATTCTGTCTTCTTGAACTGTAGACAACACTGGACTCTTTCTTAAACGACTTCTTATCGGTACCCGATGAGGCATCCTTCTGTATCTTCCCCGCCTTAATACCAGCTTCAATCCTCTCACCAGTCAAGATAAGGTATGTAAACCCGGCTGAAGAGTTTCCAATCAAATGGTTAAAGATTGGACCAGACAGGGTCCCCAGGAACATATCAACCAGCTCACGTTCAGCCAAAGGTGGTTGCACCCTTCCGGCCAGGTCTCTCCATTTTTGAGCATACTCTTTGAATCCTTCACTCGTTCTTATTGACATACCCTGGAGTTGGGTACGCGTAGGAGCGAGGTCGGAGTTGTACTGATACTGCCTATAGAACGCAGCAGCCAAATCCTACCAGCTGCGAATACTGGCTCCGTCCAACTGATAGAACCACTCAAGTTGAGTCCCTGAAAGACTTTCTTGAAAGAAATGGATCCACAAGTTCTTATCAGCGGTGTAAGGTTGGATCTTCCTCACATATGACCGGAGGTGCAGCTTTGGACAGGAAGCTCCGTCATACTTGGCAAAGGCAGGTGCCTTGAACTTATGGGGAATCACCACCCCAGAGGATATACCTAGATCTCCGAAGTCCATACCGGGCACCTTCTGTATTCCCATAGCGTTCAAACGGTCTTCCAGTTGTTTGTACTTATCCTCAGCAGGAGGATACTGTTCTTCATCATAGTCTGTCTCGTTGTCGGTAACTCCAGAACTAGGAGCCCTCCTTTCTTGTGGACTGTCCTTCTCCTCAGATGGGGTGGTTAGATCAACCTTATTTTGCAGCCCGTTTCCAAACCTGCGTCCAGTGTTGAACAGGATGGTCCTTTTCTTCCTCTTCTTCTTCTCTTTCAGAATCAGGGTCTTCAAGTCCTGCTGACCCTTGGCTAAGCTCATGACCAGCTCTTGAAATTGGGCGTTCTGGGCCTGGAGGGCCTTGATAGCTTGCTCAGTGGAAGGTTTAGCAGACATGATGATTGTTGAAATAAACAGCGAAGAAGATAAGAGACATGTACTGGAAGACCTGTTATGCAATGATATGTATGATATATGTATGCAATGTTTTCAAGGATCTCACGGGGTAAACAAGAAGCTGTTAGAATTTGAATCTGGTAGCTTGATTGAAGGAACTTCATGTTGCTGAGAGTCCTTCTTCAAGAGTCAAACTCACCATATCGAGTGGGTCATAGCCCCTGACTCAAGTTATCGTGTTTTGATCTCTAGATGGTATTGCCTAGGGGAAAATAAATCCCCTTTTCCCCTTGCTAGACTTTTGATTTATCATAACCTGCATCACAGACCCTTGAGATCCTTGAAATGGTTAAGGAAATGTTAAGGCATGATGTTATGCTATGCGTTTAAGCACAAGTGTGAGGTGATGTAAGTAAGCCCTGCAATAAATCCACAATATTGGATAAGGACTGTAAACAAAACCTGCAAGGAAACCATGTTGTCAGATAACAAGGATGTGTGAGTATTTCAAGTTTGAAGGCAAACAAGTACCCTCTTGAGTGTAGTTGGCTCAAAACCTGTCTTATAAATAGTAACCGGGTTCTAAGGAGCTCAATATCATTGGATTGTTTTCTATGTTCATTGTTTTGGTTTAGCCACTGAACTAGCAACCAAAATATTCCAAGAAAACAATCCTCAATGAGTGTAGTATCGAGTATCTACCAACTTTGGACTGCACCAAAGTCGGTCATCTCACTACCCCTAAAAAAGGCCAAGATGGTCAAGTAAGGTTCTAGGTCATTAGTGCTTATGACATCACTCAGCGGCCCCGTATTCTCTTTGATTGACTCAAAGGCTACCGGTACTCACAAATATGTTGCACAAATATGTCGGTATACCCTGCACAGTTTCCACAACGTATGGCTATCTATGAATGTTTCCCCAAATCCGGGTGGAGGATTTATAGAACTCCGATACAAGCCCACAAAATTAAAAGCATACAAAGAAATACAATTGAAAACACAAGTGATCTAATCCTAAGGTATACCTCACTTATCATCAATCCCCAGCAGAGTCGCCAGTTCTGTGATCGGTGGGAATGAGAACTGACTGTTTTTTAATATGCTGGTTCGCGTTTGCGTTTTGTTTTCGCAAAGTGTCGCGGTAAGCAAGAGTCGCCACCGTCTTTTATTTTATCCAACAAAGGGAAAGGACAAAAGCACAAAAAAATTCCTTAGCACCCTTTCTACGGGCTCTTAGGTACTTGCTCACTATGTTTTCAAAAGGTTTGCTTTTCTTTGTGATTGTGGGTTTTGAAAAGAGTTTTGTTTTTGAAGAAAGTGTAAGTGCGAAAAGTTTTTGTTTTGTTTTTTTTTTAAAAAGAGAGCAAGTACTTAAGAACCTCTACCTTCTCAAAAAGGAATTTAACTGTGCAAATATCCTTTAGACAGTGCTATCCCACTATTGAGGAGTAGGTAGCACCATCATTGGGGTTTTCGGGTCAATTCGGTTTAAGGGACGTGTGGTCACTAAAGCAATATTAGGACGCTTTAGCAGTAACCCTAATGTCTTAGATCATTTTTATCGAGGCAACCGTTTCGAGGAAACTTTGATCTTTGGACAGGAGGGAGACCTCTAAAACATCCTATACTTAATGACCATGTTCGAGGCAACCAAGTGAGATGTACCCTAAGAGTGGCATGTGCATGTGTGTCAATTTTCAGTTTATATTATCTTTGTACATGTTATGGTGAGCTACTGTTGATTTTAAGTTTTAAGAGTTAATCTTGTCATGCATAGCCTAGTTAGCATACATCTAAACAATTAATATATATACAGGAATTTAAAGTGCAGAAACCGTAAATACTACACTATTACAAGGCTTCGGGGAAGGGGATTATTTACATGTCCAAAAATTGGGGGAATAATAAGTAGTTACAATAAACGTGCGTGAATCTAGAAAATTCTAAGAAGAAGAACTATTTTTGTTGTTTTATTTTCTTTTCTTTTTTTTTTGAGAAAATGCTAAATATTCAGTTAAGTCGAATTTGATTAATTAAAAAAAATACTGATTAAAATTTACTCTTAAAACAAAACTAATATTTTTTGTATTTTTGTTTATGAAAAGGATTGAATTTGAAATAATCCTAAGTCTACTGATTTTAAAATTGAAGAAAATAAGTTAAAATAATTAACTAAATTAAATCCTAATTCTAAGTTATTTATTTTTTATGATTTTTTAAGTTAATTAAAACTAAAACTAAAAGGAATAAACAGAAACAAAATAAACAGAGTACAAATGGGTCAGGCAGCAAAATAAGAAAAAAATGTAATTCTGGAGGCCTGGGGCGAAAGAGATGCAGGCTATCTTTCGACCCAGTGAAGAGTCTAGATCGAAGGGGCATGAGGGGCTGCACTCTGAGGGGGTTCGATCTGGACATGTCATCCTTCGAATTGGAACTCCTGGGTCCAGTTCGAAGCTAAACTGCTGAGCTTCGAAGCTCTGAACAAGAAGCTGAGCATATGGTTCCTGCAAAACGAAACACATATTAAAAGTCCAGGGGGGACTTAACCCCCCTGGTTCGAATCTCCTCTTATTCGCACCTGCTGAATCTGGGTCTGGGTTCGTTTTATCCTGGGATTCGAAGGATAAACTCAGATTGTGCCGAAGCAATGGCACAATCTCAACTCTACACTGTAGCTCACATGAAGCACATTAAATCATTCACAAACAGAAGTAAAAATTGAATATGCAATTGAAATGAATCTGAGAGTGAGCTTGAGATTATATTTTTCTTTTACCAAATAGAGGTGCTTCGACCTGTAGTTCTGAGGGGGGGGGGGGGGGGGGGGGGCGTTCGCTGGGTGGCAGCTTTGGCTTGGAAAATTCTGGGCAGCGTCTCTCCAAGTTCACTCTTTTTCTGTATATTTTTCCGTCTCCTGTGTGCTTTTTTTCGTGTTTGTAATGTATGATGGCCTCTGTATTTTTAAGGGGTGTGAGGGGACAGGAAGGCAAAGGTTTAAATGACCTTGATTATGTGTTTGACAGCCATGAATGAGAATTCGTAACGTTGGCTAAACACATGGGATCTTGTCCCTTTTTGAATTTTGAATGACATGTAATTGGCCTTCGAATGCTCCCTTTCAAATGGGTTGATGGCCTCCATCGAATGCTCCCTTTCGAATAGGATGATGGCCTCCTTCGAATGCTTTCGGAAGCTTCTTCGAATGGACCCTTTAAATGCTTCTACGAATGGACCTTTTTGGAATTCCAATCGAAGGACACTGTTATAATGCCAATCGAAGTACTTGTCCATAATGCCAATCGAAAGGCTCCTTCAGAATGCCAATCGAAGGGTCTTTCAGAAGGCCAATCGAAAGCCTTGACATAATGCCAATCGAAATGCTTGACAGAATGCCAATCGAAAGGCTCCTTCAGAACAACAATCGAAGGGTCTTTCAGAATGCCAATCGAAATGTACTTAAAGCACCACTCAAAAATTTTCTTTTTCCTTAGGCAAGGGTTTCTGGTCAACCATGAAGGGGGAAGACTTTGGAAAACATGAGAGGGCAAATTTTGGGGTGCAACGGTCATAATGAGTGTTTAGGAGTTGACATGAAGAGTTTTTGGGAAACTGTTACGTAAGAGTGTTTGGAGAACTAACACGGATGAGCGTTTATAGAAACTGACATAAACGAGTTTTAGAGACTGACACAAACGAGTGTTGGAGAAATTGACAAGGACAAGTGTTTGGAAGATTGACATAAACGAGTGTTTGAAGACTGAATTATTTATCAGACGGGAACTGACTAGCAGAAGAGAACTGTTTTTAGAATTGATCAGCAGACGGGAACTGACTACCAGACATAAACAATGTTTAGAATAATCGTTAGATGGGAACTGACTACCAGACAGGAACTGGGTATAGGATCAATAATCAGACGGGAACTGACTACCAGACAGGAACTAGGTTTAGAATAGATCGTCAGATGGGAACCGACTACCGGAGGAGAATTGGGTTTAGAATCGATCGTCAGATGGGAACTGACTACCATACGGGAACTGGGTTTAGAATTAATCGTTTGACAGAAACTGACTACCAGACAGGAACTAGGTTTAGAATCGATCGTCAGACGGGAACTTACTACCAGACGGGAACTGGGTTTATAATTGATTGTCAGACGAGAATTGACTACCAGACGGGAACTGGGGTTTGAATTAATTGCCAGATTAGAAGTGACGACCAGACGGGAACTGGGTTTAGATTTGATCGTCAGATGGGAACTGACTCCTAGACAGGAACTGGGATTTAAATTAATTTCCAGATCGGAACTGGCTACCATATGGGAACTGACTCTAAAAAGGTTTTCCAAGGCGAGAACTGAATTTAGAAATGGTTGGCCAGAGCAGGAATTGGGCTTTGAATTGATCATCAGACAAGAAATTACTTTGAAAATGTTTTCTAGGGCGAGAACTGGATTTACAAATGGTTGGCCAAAGCAGGAATTGGGCTTTTAATTGATCGCCAAACAGGGAATGACTTTGAAAAGGTTTTCTAGGGTGAGAATTGGATTTAGAAATGGTTGGCCAGAGCGGGAACTGGGATTTGAATTGATCGTCAAACAGGGACTGACTACCAAATGGGAATCAGGTTTGTATGAGAAGGTGTATTGATTTTATTGGGAATTCAGGAGTACAAGGTATTGGCACCGTTAGTTGGGCATTATGAAGGTGAAGGTCATCGGCTGGGGTTTTGGGGAGCAACATCCTCTTGTGTTTCAATTATTCAAATATTTTGTGTAAGCTACCTGATCTGACTTATGCTTCATATGCATGTTTGAATTTATTTTTCTGCAAAGACCCATTCTGAGGGATCGGCTACGCACTTTTGAAGATGTAATGTTTTATAATGATAACTATATACAAATGCAAAGAAATATACTTCATGGGGATAAGCGAAGGCTCGTTGAGAAATTTTTGTCATCACTAGGGATGCCAATACATATTGGCATTAGAAACCTACAGTACCAAATATCACTGGGGATACTGATAAGAATTTGCACTCGGGAGCTTCGAACATCATCGGTGACTCCGCTAGTGATTGAATTGCTGACAAAGTGAGTTTTCGGGTATGCCACTGAATTCTAAATTGTGTTATTGAGGAAGGAATACTCTTGACCGACATCTCTACATCCTGAACCGCTTGGACAATGGTAGAACTAAATACGCCGAAGGACGTATACTGAACACTATGTGGAACTCTTCAAATATGCGCCCCATATTTACGCCACACTAGAGAATTACCTCTTGAATCACTTGGGGGTAAAAGATGGGCATGTTCACATACGGATGCCCCGGTTTAGCTTTGGGAATTCCCTGGTTTACTCCATTAGGACGCCTCGGTTTATCTCTACGAATCCCCAGTTAAGCTCTTGGGGGTATGCACATGCGTGTGCTAGTCAAATGATGACTCTGGACTTTATGAATTCACTTCCCGAATCAAGTTTGAAATTGTATGCAGCAGATGAAGGAGGCTTCATGCACTGGCTAGGTCCGGGTGACCATTATGACCCTTCTAGCTGATTGTAGTCGTCTTGTACAACATAATTGGCTTGAAAAACTTTGCGAGTACGGATACGTAATGCTCCTGCCTGGAGGATTTCTGAAAGAATCTATGCTGAATTGAAGACCAGAATATTCGTGCCACAATACGATATGAGGCTGTCTGCCCTAACGTCTTGAGTCAGGAAATAAATTTCTCTTGATTATAGCTTTCTTGGAGAGATTTGTCGAATCTCGACATAACTGCCTCGGGTTGAATGAATTCTGTATAGATTTATCGATGTGATTGCCCCAAGTTGATGGCAACTTGGATAGCTTTCTCGACGTGATGGCTTTAGATTAATATTAGCTTGAAGGAATGCCCTAGATCAGGCTGAACTCGGAGATATCGAATCTCGACTTGATTGCCCCGGATTGGAGGAATTTGCTAACTTCATCCCTAAAGGGTACTCATACTTTGAAGCACCAAGATGTTTTCTCTTAACAAAATTACTGGTTAACATGCCCCTGGATAAATCACTTCTCTTGTAACAGCTGAGTCTTGCTTCAACAGAGTATTCAAGCCTCTCTTCTCTGACAAGATTGAGCTCTTTACCGGTTGTTCATTGTGTAATATTACTTGACGTCAATAAATTTTTTTGTATGCAGAAGAGTGTTTATTATGAGAATGATAATTATAATGCAACATGTATGTAAGTCTTGAAGTTTGATGAACTATGAATGAAATGATGTAGCAGGCTTTAGAATTGACCCATTCAATAGTTATGACTTTGAAAGGGTTGTAACCTGGCCTGGTTCATGGTTTTAGAAAAAAAAGGATTTAAGGCTCAAAACTATTTGGTGCTCTCCAATTCTCCATAATGTTCTCCATTCCTATGTTCAGTTGACCCGATACAAGCAGTCATCTCTCGAGAAGAGTTTGTGATGGTTGAGGAACCACTGAGGCCTCTTGGACACAACAATCACTAACTTCTTATTTTGGTGTATGACTACATTACCTTGTACGATTTTTATTGGTAATCCTTTTCTCTCCTTTTAGGATTTTCAATTTCTTTCTTGTTTTTGCCCGGAAAAATTCATTTGAATTTCAATTTGGAACAAGTTTCGACTTAGCGGGGATCTTTGTTTCTTTCTTATTCATAATTTCCATCCTAAACAAGTCGTTGATCTTTACGCCGTTTATGATTTGTTAGAAGTGATCATGATTGTCTAAGTCTTTGGTAGATGAGGGATAGCCATTGTGGTATCGTCATCTGTTGACCTCCTGATGTGTGAGAGATACCCATTGGGATATCGTTAATAGACGCACGTTGTTGTTAGATGAGGGTTAACCATTATGGTTTTGACTTTCCTCAACCTTTCGATGGATAACCATTGTTGTATCCATGGGTGCACTCTCTTGATGAGTTTTGAACGCTTGATCAGATTAACTGAACACTACCTTCCTCAGGACTAAAATGAGTGTTTTTCTTGAATAGAAAAGAAACTCCTACTTAGAAGTCTAAGAGTGGTTAACGAGGATCTATGTCCCTTATATATCTGGTGTTTAGGAATAGAAACAAGGCATGTGCATCGTCGGAAGGGTCTTATTCAAAAGCATACCAACCCGATTTTTTTTTGCATTTTTAGATTACCGTCATCCTCCCTCCAATCTTTACTTAAGCATAAGACTTGGAAAGGCAACAATATACAAGTAAAACATTTAAAGACTGATAATGAATGGATGAATAAAAATTAAAATAACACTTCAAGACAAGCATACCTATTGCATTAAGATTTTCATTCAAAAATAGACATGTTTCTACATGCAAGCAATGTTTAAACAAACAAGCAAGAATGAAAATGAAAATGAAACAAAGAAAACAATGGTTTCCATCATTGAGGAGACTTGACCCCGTATGGATTTCTTTGTTCTGACGACTTTCTGTAGTCTTGACACTTAAATAGGCGAGAGAATTCCCTTTCTAATCTAATATATACGTAATAGTCTTTGAATTGAGCTAGTCTTAGACTTTGCCTCTGGATGATATACCACCTTCAATCTGATATATACATTAATAAGAGGAGATGTTTGTGGGTAGGGGACCCCAAATATTAGAGCTTCCAATTGAACTTCCACCAGGAGAGGAAATAATTGGATGTAATGTAGTGAGCTTGTACCAACATGCTCATCGGGCTTCTTCTGTTTTTGCTTAAAAACGTTTTCCATGAATTCACTAGGGGAATCGAGTTTGAAGTTGTCTATCGCAGATGAGGACAGATTCAGGGTGACTGTTATCAGTCTCTACCTACAAAGAAAAATGACACTTGGAATGCATACAACACTCCCTATGGTTATGCAACAAACATAAAGTCAAGTTTTATCTTAGCTTAGGAATTTTTATTCCGCATGTTTCTAATGCAGTGCTTAATAATGAATAAAACACATTTCACACACGAAAATATTTTATGATAATACAGGACAACTTTTTGATGAAAACAAACTTTATTGGTTGGCCTATGAACAAGCATTTGTACAAGGATGCAACTCCTACATGAGGTAGTTGCGAAAAAAGAAAAATACAATAGGTATAAATGGGAATGACAGATGCTCGAATTTCCATTAAAACCAGTATTACTACAGTTCCCGTATCCTCAGTAGTCTCAATGCCTTCCCTCTGAAGGGCAACAGTTGGACTGATCGATTCACTACCAATGTGCTATAGACGTGCTTGTGTTATTCATGAAGATGATTCAGACTACAACCTCTCGCTTAGGATCCCTAACTTTTTCTTGGACCTCCCTTTCGGGTTTTCGATCCAATGGATACCCTTTTTTGCCTAAGTCGCCCTTTCGAGTTTTCGATTTAGCGGGTCTTTTTATGCGTAGTATTTTTTGACGGAGTCTGAATTGAGTAGGAGTGGAACATCTTCTCCATCCATGTCAGTCAGGATTAGAGCACCTTTTGAAAAGGCTCTCTTCATGATATATGGTCCCTCGTGATTGGGAGTCCATTTTCCCCTTGGATCAGAGTGGCTTTATATAATAACCCTCCTCAAGACCAAATCACCAGGATAAAATTTCCGAGGAAGAATCTTTTTGTCAAATGCTCTCTGCATCCTCTATTGGTACAACTGGCCATGAAAGATGGTGGCCAGGAATTTTTTGTCAATCAAGTTGAGCTGATCGAGTCTTATCTGAACCTATTCTTCCTCATCAAGCTTGGTTTCCATCCGAACCCTCAACGAAGGAGTCTCTACCTCGACGGGAAGCATTGCGTTTGTACCATAGACAAGAGAAAATGGAGTCGCTCCCGTTGAAGTACACAGAGACATTCTGTAAAAGGCAACATTTAATGCCAATCTTTGTACGTTCGGTCCATCTTCTGGACGATCTTTTTTATGTTCTTGTTAGCAGCTTCGACTGCACCATTCATCTTTGGTCGATACGGAGATGAATTGTGATGTTCAATTCATCATGTTTTTGTTAAGATTAGAACCATTGTCAGTGAGGATTTTATGAGGAATTCCGTAACGGCATATGATTTCCTTTCTAATGATGTTGGTAACAACCTGTTTGGTTACATTCTTATAAGAAGCTGCTTCAACCCATTTAGTGAAATAGTCAATAGCCAGTAGAATGAACCTATGACTATTCGAAGCACTTGGTTCAATACTCCCAATAATGTTAATGCCCCACATTGCAAACAACCATGGTGAAGTCATAACATTCAAAGGAGTTGGAGGAACATGAATTATGTCTCCATACACCTGGCATTTGTGGCACAATTTTGCATATACACAACAATTACTCTCCATCGTCATCCAGAAGTACCCTGCACGTAGGATTTTATTTGCCATAGAATGCCCGCTCAAATGAGTCCTGAAAGAACCCTCATGGGTTGTATTTTATGATCGACTCTACTTCATGTCTATCCACGCATCTGAGCAGAACCGGGTCATAATTTCTCTTATACACGACGTCTCCTGATAAGAGGAACTTGGATGTTAACCTTCTAAGTGTACTCTTATCACAAATAGAAGCATTTTCAGAGTACTCTTGATTCTCAAGGTATTGTTTGATGTCGTAATACCACGACTTCTCATTAGACACATCCTCAGTCGAGAGACAACAAGCAGGAAAGACATGCGCTGGCTCTTTGTAACGGAGGATACATATATTAAGCGCCTGATTTGGAAAGCTCATCAAGAACATTGATGATAAAGCAGCTAAAGAATCGGCCAACTGATTCTCGTCCCTAGGAATATGTTCAAAGGTGATTTGATCAAAAGAGGATATCAGTTGCAGGATGTAGTCTCTGTATGGAATCAAACTGGGGTGCTTCATTTCCCAATCACCTCATACTTGGTGTATGACCAAAGTGGAGTCTCCAAAGACTTCAAGGATTTTGATTTTGAGGTCGATAGATGCCTCGAGACCCATCACGTAGGCTTCATATTCTGCCACATTGTTTGTACAATCGAAACATAATCGCTCCATAAATGGTGTATGAGTAATACAAGGAGAAGTCGATATTGCCCCATTTCCATGACCTGCAGCGTTCGAGGTACCATCAAATGTAAGAGTCCATCGCTCTTCCGGATCGATCCCATCATAATCATCAAGCTTCATAACATCTTTCATCTGGGAAGTTAAATTTCCTTGATTGGTACTCTTCCAACAGATGATAAGTGAGATGATCCACAAGAATGCTACCCTTGATAGCCTATTGGGTAACATACTGATTGTTATACTCAGATAAAAGCATCTACCTTCAGGCAAGCCTACCTGTGAGTTCTGTTTTTTCAAAGATATACTTTATTGAGTCCATCTTTGATATCAGGAACATTGTGTATGTCAGCATATATTTCCTTAGACGTCAAGCTACCCAAGCAAGTGCACAACAAGTTTTTTCAAGCTAGGAATACCTGGATTCACAATCGGTAAACTTTTTACTCAGATAATAAATAGCGTTCTATTTGCATCCTGTTTTGTCATTCTGTCCAAGCACACAACCCATAGATCCTTCCAGTACCTTCAAGTACATGATAAGTAGCCTCCCTGGCATTAGAGGAATAAGGATTGGTGGCTCTTGGAGATACTCTTTGATTTTTTCAAAGACATTCTGACAATTATCATTCCATTGCACATCTTGATTCTTTCACAGCAATTTAAAGATGGGCTCACAAGTAGCTGTGAGATGAGAGTTGAACCTAGCTATGTAGTTCAATCTCCCAAGAAAACCTCTTACTTATTTTTCATTTTTCAGTGCTGGCATACTCTGTATTTCTTTTACTTTGTCGGGATCTACTTCAATTCCTTTCTAACTTACAATGAAACCAAGTAACTTTCCATATTGCACCCCGAAGGTACACTTGTCCAGATTAAGCCTTAGCCTAAACATTTTCAAATGCGCGAATAAGTTTTACAGATGGAAAAAATGTTCCTCCTTAATTTGTGATTTTGCAATCATATCGTCAACATATACTTCAATCTCTTTATGAATCATATCATGAAAAAGCGTTACGGTAGCATATTGATATGTTGCACCAACATTTTTTAGACCAAAATGCATGAACTTGTAACAATAAGTACCTGGAGGCTCTTGAAGGTATTCCTTGATTCTCTTGAAGGAAGTCTGGCATTCTTCATTTCACTTTACGACTCGATGTTTCTTCAAGAGTTTGAAGATTGGCTCACAAGTAGAAGTTAGATGGGAAACGAACCTGTCAATGTAATTTAGGCTTCCCAAGAAACCTCTAACTTCCTTCTCGGTGCGGGGAGCTGACATTTATTGTATGGCCTTCACCTTTGAAGGGTCTACCTGAATACCTTTGTCACTGACAATGAAGCCTATAAGTTTACCAGACCTTACCCCAAAGGTGCACTTGTTCGGGTTTAACCTCATCTTGTACGTCTTCAACCTATCAAACAGCTTTTGCATATGATGAAGGTGTTATTTCTTAGTTTGAGACCTAGACATCATGTAATCAACATAGACCTCTATCTCATGGTGAATCATGTCTTGAAACAAAGCTACCATGGCTCGCTGATAGGTTTCCCCGATGTTCTTCAACCCAAACGGCATCACATTGTAACAGAAAGTGCCCCATTGTGTGATGAAGGTTGTCTTCTCCATGTCTTCGGGTGCCATCTTGATCTGATTGTAACCAGAGAAACCGTCCATGAAGGAAAAGATCTTGTGTTGTCAACCAGAACGTCAATATGGGGGAGCAGAAATTTATCCTTGGGGATTTCCCTATTGAAATATCTGTAGTCCACAAACAACTGTACCTTGCCGTCCTTTTTAGGCATCAGGACAACATTAGCAACCCATTGGGGATAAGAGGTGACAGCTAGGAACCCAACGTTGAACTATTTCATAGCTTCTGCTTTGATCTTCTCTTACATTTCAGGGCGCATACTACAAACCTTCTGCTTTACAAGAGGGAAATCTTATTTAGTTGGAAGATGATAAACCACAATATTTGTGTCCAGTCCTGGCATGTCTTCATATGACCAGGCGAAGATCTCGACATAATCATGCAACATCTGTATCAACCGTTGTTTGACACCAAGCTCCAGATTTTCACCTATCTTGACTTCTTTCCTGTCCTCTGCTCTGCCCAAGTTTATTGTCTCAACTGGCTCTTCATGAGGCTATATAGCCCTTTCTTCCTGCTGTAACAGCCTAGCAAGTTCTCCGGGTACCTCATAATCTTCCTCACCTTCGTGCTCGGCTTCGTTGATCGAATTTTCAAATTCATAACCGGAAATAGTAGAATATTTATCAATGGGATCGAGAGTTGATATGGATCTGCAGTTGATACATTAGTGTGTGTAAGAGCATATATGTATAGACAAAGTAAAAAGAAGAAAAGAAAAACAAAGAGCGCAAAAGTTTTATGCATAAACATCCAATGCTTTATTAATGCCATAAGAAATTAAACATGATAAGCCTCACAAATGAACCATTATGCCCCGGGTAAGATACATGGCCAAAAAGTTTATATTGTTTATTATATATCCATAAAACAAGAAAGACAATTACTTCTGAATAAAAGTAATTGGTACAAAGTCCTTTGTTGTCCAGTTACTGGGTCCACTGTTGGTAGTATGGAAAATCCAGCTATCCATGTCATCGTCACCATCACTGTCTTCTAGAGCGTTGACCCCATGATTGTTGATGCGTAGGGGAGGTCTTCCAGCACGAGCGCGTAGAACAGCCCTTTGAGCACCTGAAGAGAAACCCAAACCAAACTTATCAAATTTGTACGGAATATCAGGAAGCTGGTCCCAGATGGTAGACCCACCCTCTTCAATAACTACTTTTGCATCCTTGAGAGAAGCCATCTTCAAGGGAGTTCTGAAGATCTTGGGCGGATTGGTGACAGTTTCAGTTGCAACCATAGTCTGAGGTGCCTCTTCGAAATTCTGACATGGAGTCTCGATGAACTCGTCATCCATTTCTACGTACTTGAAGGAATTCAAATGGCTTACCATGTACTCTTCTTCACCATGTATAGTGACAATCTTTCCTTTTACTGGGTATTTTATCATCTGATGCAGAGTGGACGTGACAACCCTGGCCCCATGGATCCAAGGGCGACCCAACAAATAAGAATAAGATGGTCTGATATCTATCATGTAGAAGGTGGAGTCAAATGTCTGAGAACCAACTTTGATGGGGATGTCCACCTCCCCGTGCACCATTCTCTTCGAACCATCGAAAGCCCTCACTACAATATTACTTAGCTTCAGTGTCAAACCTTTGCAGTCTAATCTACCAGAGCCTTCTTAAGTAGTATGTTCAATGATGAACCAGTATCTACTAGCACATGGGCGAAAGTAGTGCCCCTGCATTCAACAAAGACATGCAGCGCATCATTGTGTTTTCTCCCTCTGGGTGTCAGATCAGCATCAGAAAAACCCAAATGGTTATCAACCGTCAAACTGGCCACACAGTCTTCAAAATGGTCAACGGAGGCTTCTTGTGGCACATGGGCATTCTTAAGGAATTTCACCAAAGCCTTCGCATGAGCTTCAAACCACATCAGTAAGGCTAGCATAGAAATCTTGGAAGGGGTCTTCCCCAACTATTCGACCATATTGTAGTTTCTTTTCTTAATATTCTTGAAGATTTATTCCATTTCCTTCCTGGAAGCCTCTGGGATAGATACTGACTACGCCTTCGTCTGGATAGGCTCAATCAATACGTCTTTTCCCTGAGTCTAGGTCGAATCAGTGATAGGGGTGGCAACTGGGGTAATCATAGGAATTGCAGTAGTAGTATTAGCAGGAACAAAAGTAGGAATGATCGTAGGACTAGTAACAGCTTTTGGATGAGAAATCTCAGGGGAGAACACTCTTCCACTTCTTGTTATTTTTCTGGTTCCAACAATGTTGCCAATGTCAGGATTAACATTTTTAGAAACCTGGTCTTCAACAGCCAATAGGTCTTGCTTGACGCTGTAGTAGTAGACATCATCCCCATAGTTCCAGAGAACAGCTTTGTTCGAGGAGTATGGGATTGGCCCTGGCATGGTGATAATCAGTGGAGCCAACTTCGGAGCATATGTAATCCTGACGGGTCTTTTGGAAGAGACCCTGGGAGGATTGGCAGAAATGGTTATGATTAAAACATCCTTGCAAGGAACAGTCGAAATAGGAGTCTTTTCAAACAAAATCTCTTTATCATCCATCAGACGCTAAACACCTGCCTTCAACAAATGATAACTAGTCGGTAGAGATAAACATGAGTGGCAACCTTTACCATATCCCGAAAATAAACCGACTTTCAACAAGTTCCATTTAATGGTCATGAGGGGAGTCACAAGTTCCTAAACAGTAGTAACAAACATATCGTCTTCAATAGCATTAACACCGTGGTCGTGCTTGGGCGTAGGAGCAGTTGTGATACGGTGGCAGAACTGACTATTATACTGGTTTGCATTTTGTATTCGCAAATGTGCGGTAAGCAAGAGTTGCCCTCGACTCTTCTTTTATTTAACAAAGGAAAGGGTGAAAAGAACAGAAAAAATACATTTTTTCGAGATTTTCTGAGTAAGGGGGGTAGATTATGGAAAGGGAAGGTGTTAGCACCCTTTCCATCTGTGGTTTTCCACGGGCTCTTAGGTACTTGCTCATTTTTAAAACTGGTTGTGTTTGTGTGTTTCGAAAGATTGTGTTTGCTTTATGATAACTCTTGTATCAGTCCTCAAGAGTGTGATAAAGCATTTTTGAAAAGAAGTTTGAAAAGTGTGTAAGTGTGAAAAATTAGGTTTGAGAAAGTACTTAAGAACTGTCTACCTACTCGAAAAATGATGTTCTTTCCTACTTTCTTTTAGATAGTGTTATCCTACTATTAGTGAGTAGGTAGCCTTATCGTCGGATGTCTGAGGGACTATCAAAAGGGGCATTATGGTCATTTAAGGCAACATGTAAGGATACCTTAGCGTTTCGAAGGGACTGTCATCATATAGGCAACATCAAGGGACAAGATCATTTCTCGTAGTCAACTCGAGGAACATTAAGGGACCATGATCTTTAATATGACTTTATAATTGAGGGTCTTTGCTAAGATATCCCTACGTTCGAGGGACATGACCATTTCCGAAGGCAACAAGTGAGGTATACCCTAGGGGTGCAAGTGTGCAATAGTTATTTTTTCAGATATTGTCTTGCAATTAGTGACCTAATGATTAAATGATTTAATCTTTCCTAATTAATTAACAGTTCATATACAGCATATAAGGAATGTAAAAGCGAGAAATAAAGTCCTACAACTATTACACGACTTTGGTGTAGATACATAAATAATGGACAAAAAGTAAAGTGCGGAAATAAAAACCCTAATTCAGCTATCACAAACTGGGCGCAGTTACATAAATGATAAAAAATAATCGTATGAGAAAAAGTAATGACGCGCAAAAAAATTAAGACGGGGAAAAATTCTAAACCCTAAAAAATCTAATGGCTCATTAAAAATATTTTTTTTTGTATTTTATGAAAAAAATCAGAAGTTTAACCTAATTATATAATTAATTTTAAATTAAAGAAAATAATGAAAATTTAATTAAATTAATTAATTTGCAAAAATTAATTTATTAAGAAAAAACTAAGTCCTAATTTTTTTGTGATGATTTTGATTTTTTTATGAAAAATATTTGAATAAATAGAAAATATAAACTAATTAATAAAAGAAACAATTAAATAAAATAAATGAAAGAAAATGGGCCTGAAGGGGGTGAGAAACATAATTGTAGGGGTAGGCTGTTGAATTTTTGCAAAGCCTAAATCTAATGGCCCATGCTTGCGTGAGATCCAGTGAGAGGCATGCTTAGGAAGTCCACCATGGGGAAGCGTAACTGACCATTAGATCTGGTACTAGATGGATCCAAAGGTGATGAGAATTGGACACATGGTGCACGTGTTTGGAGTGGAACCACTGAATCTGCAAGAAATAATCAGAAAAATAATATGCAAGAGGCATGGATCGAACCCCTCCCCCTGCACACATACAAAGCCTTAAGCGCACTGTCTCTACCATTGGGACGGATGTACTTCCATTCATATAATCACGTTAATAAATATATAAAACAAATCCATTCCTAATGCTGATTGTGAAAAACACGCGTGCCAAGTGGGTCCATGCCATTTGAATGAACTAGTCGTTTCTTCCCTTTTATCCATGCAAGAGTCAACACCGGTCAAGCCACCGCGGGTGGTGGCTCCAGTCATCCCTTCCGGTTGGCACCAACATCAAAACCTGCGAAATCTTATGAAAATGAACATGAAAAGAATCCTACTAGCCTAATTGGACCCTTGCGAACACGATGGAATGGTTGGTTTCCTCTGAAGAGGCATGTATCGTGAGATACGAAGCTTCAAAAGCTTCATGCCCTAACAATTGTTTCTGCACTAAAGCTTCCATGTAAAACGTTAGAACACTTATAATGATGTATATGAATTATGCTAGAATGCTTATACTAATTGAAATTGATTTGAAACTTGAAAATAAAAACCTACCACTTACCAACCGGAGCTTGTGAAAGGAGGGGTTTTGGGGTTGATTCACGATGTGTAAGGACTGGTATCAAACCCTGGCAGCTTCAGGAAGGTGATAGACTCCTTTGTTTTGATCAAAAAGAGCTGGAATTGATGCTTTTCACTTTCACGATTTCTTTTCAATTTTGCACTTTGGTAATGGTTCATTTATTGCTATTGCGCCCCTTCTCTTGACCTAGGGTTATTCTGTTTATGTAGTGAATCATAATAGGGTTACAAATAAAGGAAAAGATCCATGGCATTGAGTGCAAGATTTGTTCCAAATATCCACTTGAAAATCTTTCGTATCTTGGACATCCTTTCCCATCCCTATTTTCACGTTTTTCTTTTGGTATGCCACCTTGTTTTGTCCATCATTTGATAAGAAAAAGATTCACAATCAAATCTTTTATTATTTTGATTATTTACTTTATTTAATTTTGCATTTTAATGGAAAAAATAGAAAAATAAATGGTATAAATATTAAAATAATACGTGACTGAGCTCAAGGGTCGTGGGCCAAGTTAAGAACAAGTTTAAATCATGAAAACATGAGCCCATTTGGAAAAAATTCAAGTTAGGTCAATATTGGCTTCATGCATTTTTCCAAAAATTGGTCAACTTTAGCAATGCATATCTCTCTCAATTTTAACCCTAAGAGGGTGTTCTGGGACTTTTTAGAGAGCTTAGGATGTTCTCTAAACAACCTTTTTGGTTTCATCTCAATTGGATCTTCCATGTTCGTGTAAGGAGCTTTGACCCAAAAGGTGTTTTGTAGACTTTTTGAGAGGACCTATAATGAATGAACTTGTATCTTTTTATTGAGGAATTTATTGAACTTGAGGGATGAAAATAAGTTGTAGGGAATTGGATTCTCTTCAAAATGAGCCTTGGAGGAAAAATTTCTGATAAAGTATGAGAAAGTTATGCCTGGTCAAAGTTTGGTTGACTTTTCCTATAGAAACCCTAATTTGCCATTTTTGACTTTTGATGAGTTAGGAGCATTTCTTGAGGAACCCTGATCAACCCTTGATAAAATGATGGATATTACATCAAAATATTGATGTTGACCAAAAATATTGAAGTTTGACTGTATTTGGGCCATAATTGACTTTTGACCTAGTAAAGTTGATTTTCAGGCATTTGAGCAGTTCACTGAGCAAACTTGTTGTTCAAGGCATGAAATTGTGCATGGATAATATTGAGGACATATTATGACAATTAAGAACATTTGGGATCCTTGGTACTCACACATCTTGCTTAAAATTGAAACCCTAGTTACAGGCTTGTTTTCTTAAGAGGAGAATTTGTCTGATCAATTCTTGGTCAACCTTGGACAATTGAGGACCTCTAGGAGTATGTCTTGAGTGAAATGAGAGGGCCAATTTTGGGGTACAACACCATGCTTGCACCATTTTATGTTGTTTGCTTCGTATCCCTTTTTACAGAGAGAATTAGTGAAAACCAAGGCCACCATTAGATGCAGGAGGGTTGATTTAGGTGGGTAGGGTCCTTTTGGATCACTAATCTTTTGTATTTTGCAGGTTTGAGATAACGCCTAGCCGGAGAAGACGACCGGAGCTAGGGCTCCGACGCTTCTCCAGTCATCCTGTTTCAATTTATTTTATATATGTTTTAGTTTTATAAAATAAACGAATGTATGGCCACCCCAGTCATAGAAGCGCGCACGTTAAGGCCTTATTATACTAGGGCGTGGGTTTTCATCCCTGCCTTTTGACATTTTTTCATGTTTTTTCAACTTTTGCAGGTTTTATTATACTGTTCATTGCGCCGATCCTACTTACATCAACAATGCATTGGCGCAGTGGCAAGCTATGTGATGCAGGAGGAAAAATGTGTGGGTTCAACACCCATTGTTGTACCCTAAAGTTTTCCTTCCCATTTTACTCAACATTTGTTCATGGAGATCCTCAACCTGCTCAAGGATGCCCAAGAATTGACCAGACAAACCCTCTCCTAAGACAAGGAACCTCCAACTAGGGTTTCCATTTTCATTAAGATGGGTGAACTCCAAAGGCCTCAAATATTTTCCATGATCCTAATATGTTCTTAAGATCACCCATGCCAAGTTTCATGCCTTGCACAAGAAGTTTTCTCAGTCAACTGCTCAGATGCTTGAGAATCGACTATACTACGTCAAAAGTCAATTGTGGCCCACATACAGTCAAACTTCAAGATTTTTGGTCAACATCAACATTTTGAAGTGATATCCATCATTTGATTAATGTTTGATCATGATTCCTCAAGGAATGCTCCTAATTCATTAAAACTCAAAAGTTGCTAAATTAGGGTTTCTTAGGAAAAGTCAACCAAACTTTGACCAAGCATAACTTTCTCATACTTTATCAGAAATTTCTCATCTAAGGCTCATTTTGAATATAATCCAATTTCCTACAACTCAACTTCATCCCTCAAGTTCAAAAAATGCACTCTTAAAAAGATATGAATTTTTATATTATAGGTCCTTTTGAAAAGTCAACAAAAACACCTTTTGGGTCAAAGCTTCTTACATGAACATGGAAGACCCAATTGAGATGAAAACAAAAAGGTTGTTTAGTGGACATCCTAAGATTTCTAAAAAGTACAAGAACACCACTCTAGGGTTAAAATTGGAAGAGATATGCATTGTCAAAGTTGACCATTTTTGGAAAATTGCCAAAAGCCAAATGTGCTCAAAAGTGCATTTTTTGTCAAATGGGCCTAGCATTTCAGGATTATATCTTGTTAAGGACATGGTCCAAGACCCAAATCAGCATCCATATATTATTTTCTCTATTTATTTATTTTATTTTGATTTTTATTTATTAAAAATCTCATTAAATCAAATAAATGACAAAAAATATAAAAGATTGATTTGTTGATTTGATGTTGGTGAGAATCAAATCCAATTAAGCTGGCCTAATCAGATAAAATAGAATCAAGGAAAATTGAGGCAAAAATAGCATGATTTGGATGGTTTTGGAAATATATCATATGGCAAGCAAATCACATTCAATCTCCATAATTCCAAAAGATTCAGGTCATTTTTGTTACCCTAATTCATCATACTACATATAATGAACAAAGACAATGCAAAAGGACAAGGGTTGCAGCCGTGAAAAGAGAGAAAGAAAACTCAAAATTTGGCTAAAAAGTGGTGGATAATTTTCTCATATAAAGGGTGATTCAAGAGATTCCAAGGTTTCCAATCGCTTCCTGGATATCTCCTGAAGCTAACACAATTCATTGCAAGCATTCCCAAGCCCAAAATCGTCCCCTAGGCTTCACACGGGTTGCCTCTTTTCTCAAAATCGATTACAACAATTCTTGCATCCTAAGCATGTTTTAATGATATATTTGTGCTTATTAACATATTTGCAACATGTCTGAATGACTTAATTGATTTTTTGGCGCATATATAGATGATTGCCATGGTTAGGGTTTAAGAAGCCGTTTTGGGGCTTCTCTATACAAGTGAATTTCAACCAAGAAAATAATTCCATGATACTTGTGATATCAAGACGAGTTGATTGGTACAGTTAGAATTAATTTATCATGCGTCATATGAATTTTTGAAGCTTGCAGGTTTATAGTTATGGAGTTTTGTCCGTAGGTACAAGTTGGGTACCTAAGACGACGGACAGGGAAGAAGATGATGACTTGTCACCATCCCACTGGGCCATTTGAATTGTGCATGTTTTCTTCAGTTACTCATCTTGTTTTGCATATTATGATTTAATATTATTATTATTACAACTAAGCAGCGTAGCACAAATGGCCAGGGCAAGCGTGGAAAGAGTGGGAGGACCTGGGTTCGATCCAAGGTCCCTGCATTTTCTTTATTTTCTTAACATATAATTGCAGATTCCATGCATTCCAAAGCCATATGTTCCAACCATTGGATCGTTTCCAGTATAGATCCAACGTTCATGTCAAGGAGGGACCATGATGCACTCTCTAGGCGCATCAACACAGAATCATGCGCAGGATTGGGCTCAGCCATAATGGGCCTGGATAAATGCAGAAACACACCCCCTATTTGCTCATCACACAGGCCCAAATTCAATTCTTTTTTATTTTCAATTTTTTTTATTACTTATTAACTATTTCCTTTTTTAATAACCCAAAAGAAAATCATGTCTTTTTATTTAATCAAAAAATCATAAAAAACATCAAAATCAATTTTTCACAAAAATATTTTTATTAATTAATTAGTTTAATTAAATTTAGGTAATTTAATGCCTTTTTTTATTATAATTCAAAATAATTAGAATTAGGGTTTAATTTTGTACTTAACCTAATTTTTTCCTAAAAAATAACTTAAATATTTTCTCAAATTATATTTTTTAGGTTGTCCAATTATTTCTCGCATTTAATTTATCGCGCGCTTTTAATTTTCCTTTTTATTATTATTGTAACTGCTCCGAGTTTGTAATAGATTAAAGTAGGGTTTTAATTCCGCATTTTATTTTCAGTCAAAAATAATTATGTATCTGCCCAAAGCCTTGTAATATTTAGGACTCTCACTTCTCGAATTTTTATTTCCACAAACTATAAACCGCTTAGATGTATGTATAGGATTGTATGGAAAGACAAGTTGAAATTAAAACAGTAGAAAACCCTAATTGTGCAAAGATAATTAACTGAAAAAGTACACTTGCACATGCTCACTCCTAGGGTTTACTCCACTCTGGTTGCCTTCGATAAATGGTCATGAAGTATAGGGAATGTTAGTGGTTGTCCTCTAGTCCCAAAAGATCTAAAATGACCTAATCGGATGTTGCCTCAAAAAAAGATCTTTAAGGCTTTAGGACAATTACTAAAATTTCCTAACATTGCTTTTGTGGTCGTATTTGTCCCTTCAAACTTCCCTTAAAACTCCAACGATGGTGCTTCCTATTCCTTAATAATAGGATAGCGTTGTCTAAAGGAAAACGAACATAATTTTTTCGAGTAGGTAGATTAGCTCCTAAGTACTTGCTTAAACAAAAAATTTCACACCAACACTTTTTCAAAATAATTTTCAAAACAACTCCGTCACACTCTTGAGGACCGACACAAGGGTTATCACGAAGTAAAACTTTTTCAAAACAAGCACACACAAGTAATTTTAAAAATGAGCAAAGTACCTAAGAGCCCGTGGAAAACCACGGATAGAAATGGTGCTAACACATTCCCTTTCTATAATCTACCTCCCGAACCCGAGAAACATCTCGAAAAGGAATTTTTCTGTGCTTTTGTCCTTTCCTTGTTGGATAAAATAAAAGACGGTGGCGACTCTTGCTTATCGCGACACTTTGCAAAAACAAACACAAACGCGGACCAGCATTCTAAAACAGTCAGTTCTCGTTCCCACCGATCACACTATCCCCTTGAAAATCAAAGATGATATGAGGCATTAGCATCTTATGAGGTCCTTCTCTTCTGGCTCTTCCAAACTAACGGAGAGCTAAGCATGGGTTGTAAGAAATTCCTCCATGGGTTCCTATCAATGGAACATTTGGATACTCCCCACAGCGATCAATGACAGTCACCTCATCCATACCTTTGAGAGTCCAGATAATGTCATTATGAGAAAGAGACATCACCCTATAAGCCCAACCCATTCCTTATTTGTTCTTCAATACTGACTTAGGGAGGTGCGAAATAAAACACCTCGACAATAAAGGAGCACAGCACAACAAAGTTCCCCACTTTCGGACAGTACGAGCATAGAGCTGATGAAGAATGTCACCCAAGATAGTGGGTACAGGGTTCTGAGAGATGAAGATCTTTATAGCATTCACGTCAAAATAAGTGTCAGGATTTGGAAACAATACCAAGCCATAAATCAAGAGAGCCAGAATATCCTCGAATGCCTTAAAGTCTAGGCTATCCCAGAAGTAGTTAGCCTTGCCCACCAAGAACTTAGTCAGAAAACCCTTAGCTCCACTTCTAGTCTCCCAGTTAGCCGTTACCTCCTCTTTGGTCAAGTGAAGGGCTGCAGCAATCTCTTCACGCCTAAGAGTCTTTTCCCAACCAGTAAACGGGGTCTTCTCCAGAACAGAGATACCGAGCAGCTCAGAGAACTCTTCTAGGGTAGGAGCCAGCTGATAGTCTTGAAAAGTGAAGCAATGGTACAGCGAATCATAAAACTGGACCAGGACACTCATCATTTGTTCGTCCAATTTGGAGGTGACAAAACTGAGAAGAGAACCATGCCTCCTGATGAAGGAAGTAGTGTCTGGCATCTTGACAACTAAATCTTTAAGCAGGGTAGGGACTTGGACAATGTTGATCCGGATGGTATTCTTACGCATGGGCATCATAATAACCTACAAAACAAAGCAAAGATGAAACCCTCTTGTCTTTGAAATAGGTTAGTCCTTATGCAAGATGTATGTAATGTTATGATGTCATGATGTCATGATAAAGGCACACCACAATTATCCACAAAAAGCAAACATGGCAAAGGCACACAAGTCACACAAAAGAGCCCTTAGATTTCAGGCTGGCATGGAGCTTAGGTACTACCCTCTTTCAGTTCGGTTGGTTTAAACCTGTCCTAAAAATAGTAACCGGGTTCTAGATGATCTCAATATCACTGACTACCCTTAATCGGTCATAATTCCAGTTTAGTAAGCTTTTCTTGCGGCCGGAATCATCGCGAGAGTTTAGTCTTAATGAGTGTAGCATACTGCTACTGTTCTATGGCCAAGTTGGTCAATTTAAGGTTCTAAGGTCAGTTGGTACTTAATGACCCCTTAGAAGACCCATATTCTCCTCGTTCTAACACAAGGGATATCGATAAAGACTAAAGTGCCACAGTTTATTGGTCTACACCGTACAGATCCCTCACAGTTTATTGCTACTTACCTAAAGGGTATCCCCAGATTCAGGTTAGGATCTATAGAACTTCGATACAAGCCCACAAAATTAAAGCATACAAAGCATACAATTGAAAACATAATGATCTAATCCTAAGGTACACCTCACTTATCAAAGTAAATCCCCAGCAGAGTCGCCAGTTCTGTGATTGGTGGGAATGAGAACTGACTGTTTTGGAATGCTGGTTCGCATTTGCGTTTGTTTTCACAAAATGTCGCGGTAAGCAAGAGTCGCCACCGTCTTTTATTTTATCCAACAAGGAAAGGACAAAAGCACAAAAAAATTCATTTTTGAGATATTTCTCGGGTTCGGGAGGTAGATTATAGAAAGGGAAGGTGTTAGCACCCTTTCTATCCGTGGTTATCCACGGGCTCTTAGGTACTTGCTCATTGTGTTTTCAAAAGTTTGCTTTTCTTTGTGTTTGTGGGTTTGAAAAGAGTTTTTGTTTTTGAAGGGGGTGTAAGTGCGAAAAGTTTTGTTTTGTTTTAAAAGGAGCAAGTAATTAAGAACCATCTACCTACTCAAAAAGGAATTAAACTGTACAAATGTCCTTTAGACAGTGCTATCCCACTATTGAGGAGTAGGTAGCACCGTCGTTGGAGTTTTCAGGTCAATTCGACTAAGGGACGTGTGGTCACTAAAGCAATGTTAGGACACCTTAGCGGTAACCCTAATATCCTAGATCATTTTTCCGAGGCAACCGTTTCGAGGCAACTATTATCTTTGGACAAGAGGGCGACCTCTAAAACTTCCTATACTCAATGACCACATTCGAGGCAACCAAGTGAGGTGTACCCTAAGAGTGCGCATGTGCGGGTGTGTTATTTTGGTTAATTGTATCTGTACATGTCATGGGTGAGCTATATTGATTTTAGGTTAAAGATTGATCTTTTCATGCATTGCCTAGTTATCAAACATCTAACAGTTAATAATTGTGCGGAAATTAAATTGCGGGAAGTTAAATCTAAGCTATTACAAGGCGTCGGGTATTTACATCGCCAAAAACAAACCCTTTAATTTAAATTGTGGAAAGTAAATAAAAGCGATAAATTAAAGTCCTAATTAAAAGCTATTACATACTGGAAGCAATTACAATATTGGATAAAAATAAGACGTGTGCGAGAAAATAAAATCGGCGTATTTTTTAGGGTTTTGACCCTTTTTATTTATTAAAGAAAGCATATTTTTTGTTATTTTGAATTAAATGGAATTTAAATTAAGTGAACAATTAATTAATTAATTAATTAAAATATTTTTGGCTTTTTATATTTAAGGAAATAAATTAAGAATGATTAAAATTATTAATAACCTAATTCTACATTGATTCTAATTTATTGTAAAAAATATTAATGTTAACCTATTTAAAACTAAATAAATTATGTTAATATTTATTTACAAAAAATAAAATAATGAAATTAGTTTTAATAAATAAAAAAATTATATTTTTTTTGTTTTCTGATTTTATTAGGAAAAATAAATTGGTTAGTATAATAATAATAATTAATGAAAACAATTAAATAAAAAAAAGTGAAATATGAAAAGAAATAACCAAATATGGGGGGTGCTGGGCCCAAATTGGTGGTGAGTCTTGCAATTATTTGGCCCATTAACGTTCAGCCTGCTTGACTTTCCCAATCTAGCGCATGCCTTTGACTAGGGAGTATGTTGAGCTTGTAATCTGAACCGTTGGATTTGGCCTAGAGGCCATCTGGCGCCTGGATCCATGAGGCATATGGTGAGCCCTTCTTTGAGCGCTGCATGGAATTGCCTGAAACAAAAATAATAATAAGCGTTTGGGGGGACCTAAGATTCGAACCCAGGTCCTAATGGTTTTTCCACTCACCTTCTTTCCAACTCAACCAACGCGTTCTTTTGTTATTAGAATACATGACAATTATTATATTCAAAACAAAGCATTATTCCTGAAAATAAATAAATATGGTGCGCTGGTTTAAACCAGCCAATAGGAAGAGGACGCGTAGTCGTCTTCTTCATAAATCCCTGGTTTTCTTACCTGCGGATTTTTATCCACAGGAAGAATCATGGCTTGCTTCCAAAATTCACCTTAGGCCATGGAAACGAGATCTAAGAACATCAATGTGCTCGTCTTCTCCCACTGATTCCATTTATGCCCTTGATTCGTTCTAATTTTCCCTGAAAACAAAACGCCTAAAAACGAAGAACCAAAACCCTAGCTTCGGGCATGGCTGTACAGGCTATAAAAATGCAATTCAATTATGCCAAAAGTTTCAGAATGCAATGTAAAGCATGAATATGCAATTATTTGGGAAAAAAGATGCAAGAATCATAGGGTTGGATTTCATGTTCAGGGCCACGTTCTTGAATACTTACAGTGTGATTTGGGAGGTTTTGGGACTTGATTCTGGTTGCTATAGCTCCACTGGATGTCAGGCAAGGGAGTAGCGTTGGGATCTTGCTTTGAAAACGCCTCCAAACAAGAATTCGATCTCCCACTTTTTCACACTTTTTCAAAGTTTGTCTGGCCGTTTCTTGCAGTTTCAGGTCCTCCTTTTGATGTGTGTCGCTTGTGTGTACATAAGGGAATGAATTAGGTTAATCTTTGGGCCTTGAATCCATGTGCATTGAAGATGGAGGATATGATTTGATCACCATTGATAAAGCTTCCATATTTGCCTCAAATCCAAGATTTTGTGCATGTTTTGACTTGGCACGAGTTTGATTGAGTGTATCATGATATTTGCAAGTTGTAATGATCACAAAATCTCATTCCATTAATTTTTTGGATTTTATTTGAATTAATATTGATTTAAAATGAATTAAATAGATAAAAATTAAATAAAATAGATAAATAAATGATTGATCATGAAATTGAATATGCGACATGTGTGTGGTGTGATAAGACCAAATCAAATGGAAAAAAGTGGGCCCTTTTGTCAAAAATTGGAGTTTGGAGGATAGTTGACTTTTGGCAATTTTGGAAAAATGCCCAACTTCAACAATGCATAACTTCTTCAATTTTGAACTTTTGGAAGTGTTCTTGGACGTTTTAGAAACCTTGGGATGTCCTATAATCAACCCTTTTGGTATCGTCGCATTTTTGATATTCCATGCTCAAGTTATAAGCTTTGGCATAAAAGGTGTTTTTGTTGACTTTCAAACATGACCTATAATGTCCAAATTTGTAACTTCTTGTGAGAGCATTTCTTGATCTTGGGGTGTGAAGATGGATTGTAGGAAATTGCATCCTATTCAAAATGAGATTTGGATGGGTCATTTCTCATAAAGTATGAGAAAGTTATGTTTGGTCAAAGTTGAGTTGACTTTTCCTACAAAACCCTAATTTAGCAACTTTTGAATCTTGATGAATCTTGAGCAATCCTTGATGAATCATGATCAACCCTTGATCAAATGATGAATTTTACTTCAAAATGAGAATGTTGACAAAAAATCTTGAGCTTTGACTATATTTGGGTCATAGTTGACTTTTGCCCCAGCACAATCGATTTTTGGGCCTCTTGAGCAATTGATTGACCAAACTTCCTCTGCAAGGCTTGAAATTTGACATGGATGAACTTGAGAATATATTAGGACATTGGGTAGCACTTGAGGTCATTTGTATGTAAGTACCTTGATTCAACACAAAAACCTAATTTTGAATTGACTGCCTTAAGAGGTGATTTGACTGTCCAACTCTTGAGCCATCTTGAAGAACTTGGAGATGATTCTTGACATGTCTTGAGAAATATGGGAGGGAAAATTTTGGGGTAAAACAGTTACTATTTTTACTAAAGTTCTTGAGGTTTACTCCAAGACATTTGGTTGATTTTCTTTATGTGCAGGTTATTCAGATTATATGCTTTGTCTGTGATTGAGATTCTCTCTGTATACAGCTGTTACTCTGCCTAATTTTTATGAAGACTTAATACATCTGAAGCTTGGTATTCTTGAGATTTTTAGTATCTTTTCTTTCTTGGTTTCAATCCAAAGGATGGTAATTCTACATTGACTCTTTATGTCAAGGTATGGCTTCTTATTGGTTAGATCGTTCTTTTCCTTAACTTTTACATTATACTTTAGGATAGTCCCTTCATCTCCTCCTATCTTCTTTAATTTTAAAAATCTTCTCCATCCTTTTCAAAACTCCCTTTGTTTTCTAACTTGAACCGCTTTCATAATAAACTTGGACTTAGGTCCATGCATTATCAAAAAATATTTTCTTAATCAAACTTAAACCAACTTAATCATACTTCTACATTTTTTGTGAGAAGACTAAAAGTCAATCAAACTCATTCAAACCATTTTTCCACTTTGGCTTTTTACTTTAAAACTTTTTCTCAAAGATTAGATTATGATTTTTAATTTAGCTATGCATGATGTATGTATGAATGTATGAATGTTACCATGTATATGCTGACAAAACAAACATACTGCATATGGGAGAACCAGACAAAACCAACTCGGGTAAAGACAACACTCGGCTAAATCAAATCCAGGATTAAGATTCCATAAGAGAGTAAGCACCAATTGAGGAAAAAAAGTCCTACTTCAAGGCTTAACTTCACTGGGAAGAAACAAGGCTTGAAAATAATTAAATCAAAATCTGATAGCAAAAAACCAATAAAGTTGCAGGGATATAATAAACTCCTCCAGGCTTCACCGAGGAATATCATAAATACTTTTCTAGGGAAGATAATGCCACATCATCTAGACTTCAACTAGGGATGATGTACTGACTTCATTAGGTAAGACAATGCCACATCGTCGAGGGGATCCCAAATACATTCTTCAATATCAAGAGTAGTGGTTGCATAAACATCTATGGGGAAGTCAAAGAACTTTATGGGGATATTCAAACTTAAAGGGAAACATAATCCTTGATTCATATGGGGATTTAAGAAGTTAACATAACATTAAGAAGTCAAAATTATTGGGATTTTAAATCAAACTCAACACTTGGTGAGAGAAAACCCAAAAAGCCGACGACCATATCAACACTTCTTAGAAAAGATAATGCCTTTTCCTGGCTACTTAGGGAGCACACAATAACAAAAATGTTATAACTGGAGAGAACAATGCTCTTGCAAGAGATTCTTCATCAATTCACAACACAAAGGGGGAAGGACTCCAAAAAATGAGCAAAGGCTTCATAACTTTACAATCTTTGCTTGATCACAACCCAGTTGAGGAATGAATCACACCCAGCTAGAGATATTCCCATCAATACCTAATTAGGGAATATGGGATAGAAGTATCAAACCACCTGTTGTACCCCAAAATTTGCCCTCCCATACTCTTCAAGATTTGCAAAGAACATGCTTCAAAATATCCCAAGGGTTGCACAGTTCAAGGGCCTCCTAACAGTCAAAAACTAGGGTTTTAGTTCTGTCAAAGAAATTGAAGTTTCCAAGGGTCCAAGCAAGTCCCACATGCCTATAAACATGGTCAAGCATCCATATGTCAAGTTTCAAGACTTACAGTACAAAATTGCACAGTCAAAAACCCTAATTGCTCAACAGTCAACTGTAGGGGCAAAATGGTCATTTGACAGTCAAAAGTTCAAATTTTGGTCAACATCTTATTTTGAAGCCACAAACATCATTTGATCAATGCTTTATCATGATTCTCAAGGCATGGCTCAAAAAGTCTCAAGATGCAAAAGTTTCCATATTTGGACAGTTGAAAAAGTCAACTGCAAATTGACCAGGGCATAACTTCCACATGGTTCGTCAGAAAAATTCCATCCAAAGCTCATTTTGAAGAGAAAGACATTTCCTACAACTCCTCTTCACACTTAAAGTCCAATAAATGCTCTCACAAAAAGTTATCAATTTCAACATTATAGGTCATTTTCAAAAGTCAACAAAAAGGGACTTTAAGTCAAAGACCATAACTTGAGATTGGTAAATCAAAATGACATGGGACCAAAGGCATTGGTTAGAGGACTTCAAGACCTTTCCAAAATCAACTTTTCTTCAAATACCTCAAAATTGCTAATGGGCCTCAATTTCTTCCAAGAATCATCATCCAAAAGCTATGCACGACCCATTGGCCCAAAGGGAAGTGGTTTTCTTATTTTTAATTTATTAATTGAATTTTTAAATCTATTAATTCATTTAATTCAAATTAAACATGAGAAATACTCAATGCCACCTTGCAAATCTTTTTATGCAGCATTTCTACTCATCATAACTCCAAGATTTCGTGCACACTCAATATGGAAAGAATTGGCAATGATTGGCATGATCTTCACATGGAAAAGATTGGAAAAGATACCATTAAAAATCAAATATTTGATTCATCAATGCAAAGGATTTTGACTTGGATTTTTACCCTAATTCAGTCACACATATATACATAATGCAAACCTAATGCCTAAGACCAAGAGGCTGCGCCCAAGAACACCATACACTTTGCACTTTTCTCCTAAATTTTTCAAAACTGAAAACATAGTTTGAGTGTGTTTCAAAGCCTCAAAACCATCCCAATTCATTCCTGGCGCATCAAGGGAGCTTTTCCAATCAAAACCAAGCTTCCACACGCAGAGAAACGGTAGAACGCCATAGCCTTGTTCAAGAAAATTCTCATAATCGTATTTTGATTCATGTGCATATTTCATACATTTTAAACGTTGATTCATGTTAATGTGGATCTTCTGAAACTCATGGTACCATTTAATTGCTCTAACCGTGCCTGTAGCGAATTATGCCATTAAAATTTTCTTGGGTTGCAGAAGATGTGAATTGGGGTTTCTCTCGTCTGGTAAAATTGAGCCACAAGACCTATATCATTGAACTCAGGGCATCTGGACGATTCAATTCCATAGGTCGCGCCCTTTTTATATTTGCGTATGGCCTAATCGTTATTTTTGCAGGTTGAAGTTAGTGGGGGTTTAAAACCCCCGCTATTTGATTTATATTTACAGGCAAAGAGATGAAGAAGATGCCTATGTGTCATGACGTTAAAGGGCAGTTCAAATCATGGCGCGCGTTTTGTTGAAATTCCAGAATAGTGCTTATTTTCCATTATAATATTTGCGTTCCATATAATAAACAAAGAGCGCGCTTAGCACAATTGGTAAACACGCTGGCAAGCAGGTATTGGGACCTGGGTTCGATTCCCAGGTCCCCTCCCTTCTCAATATCATTTTGTTTAATGTATTCCTACGCAGCTTGCATCCTAAGGTCCACCATACAACTCCATGCCTTGGCGTGCCACATGTCCCAGGAGACGAATCTGAAGGTCAGGATGAGAGGTCCATCATACACACCAGTTGACCATGCCACACACGCGCTGAAAAAGTCAAACAAGGCCAGAAATTAGTGGGCCTAATTGCTTGCTACAAACCTCCATAATTGGGTCTACCACCCCTTTTGTTTGTATTTCTCTCCTTCATTCTTTGTTCTATTTTTTTTTGCTTTAATTTAATTGCTTTCTTTTTTTTTAAATTCCACAAATTAATTTTAAATAATAAAAATACAAAAATCAGAAAAGACAAAATAAAAATATTTTTTATTTAATAGTTTTTGTAAATAAATTTTATTAACTAATTTAGTTCTAATCTTAGGTTTAATTTTAATGTTTTTTTTAATAAACTAAAAAATGTAGAAATTAGGGTTTTAATGCTTTTATTCTTTTTTTTCTTTTCTTTTACCATATTTAATTATTAATTATTTTGTAAATAAATTTATCATTAAATAATTAGGTTAAAACTAGGTACAACTTAAACATTTTTTTAATAAATTAAAAATAGTTTAGAATTAGGGTTTTTAATTCCAATTTAATTTTCTCATTAAACTCCATAAATACAAAACACTCCAAAAAAATTCTTTCTTTTATTTAAACTTAATTAATGTATTAATTGTAATGTAATTTCTTGAAAGGGTCCAACGCCCTCGCATTCGATTATAATTCCTTTTCGCACATTTATTTTCATTTCCCTTTTATAAATTTCATGTACTTGCCCCAAAGCCTTATAATAGATTAATTAGGATATTTATCTTTCTGCATTTTTATTTTATTCAAATCGGGTCTTCGATTAATTTGGCGATGTAGACTCGCGCCTTTGTAATAGTGTAAGACTCATAATTCCGCACCTTTTAACTGCTAATAACCACATGAAAGAATGAATGCCAAAAATAAAAACAAATCATAGATCACCAATGCATGAATAAGACAAATATAACTGAAAACGACACACAATTCACACACCACCCCTAGGGTACGTCTCACTGTTGCCTTGCCCCTCGAAAAGTGGTCGTCGAGTAGAGGACGTTTTAGTAAGTCCTCATGTCCATGAACATGGCATGAGGGTAGCTTCTAAGGTGTCTTCCTATTGCTCTGATGACCACACTGTCCCGAACCCTCGAATTGACCCGAACACCTCCAACGGTGGTGCTACCTACCTCTCAATGGTGGGATGGCATTACTTTAAGGACATTTACACAGACGAATTCCTTAGGGTAGGTAGATGACTCATAGATACTTGCTCTAATTTCAAAAAAAATCAAAAACTTCTTTTCACACCGACACTTTCAAAAAGCTTTCAAAACAACTTTTCAAACACTCTTGAGGACTGACACAAGAGTCGAACTGAAATTTTAAACGAAATTTTTTTTAAAACCCACAGTTGAAAAGCAAACAAACATTTTGAAAACACAAATGAGCAAGTATCTAAGAGCCCATGGATAACCATGGATTGAAAGGGTGCTAACACCTTCCCTTTCTATAAATCTACCTCCCGAACCGAGAACTAATCTCAATAAGGAATTTTTCTGTGCTTTTGTCCTTTCCATTTGGAGAAAATAAAAGTCGGTGGTGACTCTTGCTTACCGCGACTTTTCGCGAACCAGCGTTAAACAGTCAGTTCCAGATCCACCGATCACACCACCCAAACTAACTCTACATATCAACTGGTATGAAATCCAACTATCCAAGGAACAATCATAGGTGGACTATATGTATATCAGCAAAAGTAACCTTGGAATACTTCTTCGGGAATCTTTTCAAAACTTCAGAGTTCGTCCATCCTTGGAACCACTACTTTTGTCCAGTTTGAATCACATAATTGAAGTAAAAAGCAATTTGCAAAATTCAATTACAAAATATGTTTTTATTATTAAGTCTTTTTATTTTGACAATTATTATCAGTAATCAATGAAATTTTTGTAGACATAATAAAAAAATAACTACAAAGAATTGGAATAAGGCTAAACTTTTATTAATAGAATGGTAGTCCGCAAATGGCATGATCCATGTATGATTATAAAATTTTAGAATATGGTAAATAAATGGAAAATATATATTGAAACACAATGACCACTATTTCCCTTAAAAAATTGAACTCATGAGCATAGGCTTTAGTTGAAGTGTGATGAGAATCTGAAAAGATTGTTGCTTTCATGATCAAGTCTTGTCTGACGCAATTACTTTCCAGGAAATCCATAACTTATGCCTAGGTTCCCCTGTGGGTTTTTAACCTACTGGAAAAAATTATTCTGTTTAGGTCTCTAAGTTTTTCTTAAACTGCTCTTTCGGGTTTTCAGCCTACTGATACGCTCTTTCTTTGCTAAGCTGCCTTTTCTGGTTTTCAACTTAACGAGCTGTTCTTTTATTTCTTTAGGCGAAGTATTTCTTGACTTAATTAACATTCATAGGATGTGGGAACTCCTCACCATCCATAATTTCAAGAATCAATGCACCGATAGAGAAGGCTTTCTTGATAACATATGGGCCTTCCTAATTAGGAGTCCACTTGCCCATATAATCAGCATTAAAAGACACGATATTTATGAGAATGAGGTCGTCTTCTCCAAATTCACGAGGCTTGACCTTCTTATCTAAGTATTTCTTCATTCGTCTTTGATATAGTTGACCATGACACGAGGCCGTCATTCTCTTTTCCTCAATTAAATTCAACTAGTCACACCTGTTATGGACCCATTCAGCTTCTGACAACTTGGTTTCCATTATTACACTCAAAGAGGGAATCACAACCTTAAAGGGGAGCACTGCTTCGATACCATACACAAGAGGGAACGAGGTTTCCCCTGTTGGAGTGCAGATGGATGTACGATACCCATGTGTTGTACCCCATAATTTGCCCTCTCATTTCTCAAGGCATTTTCTCACAAGGATTTTCAAAAGCTCATATTTTCACAAATACAATTGGGCTCTCCATCATCAAATTGAAGAAGAGAAAGCATGCTTCAATCCATAAGCTTCAATGGAGCATTTGGCTCCTATGAGCAAGCTTTGGTCCACAAGCTTCGATTAAAATAATGGCCTTCTTCGATGCAAGTTTGATTCACCAGTTTTCGACTGGGCATCTGGCCTCCTTCAAACTTGCTTCAAATTCCCAAGCTTCGATTAAGACAATAGCCATTTGCATGTTTGCCTCATATAAGCTTAAATTGAAAAAATAGTTATCTTCATGCTAGCTTCGACTGGGCATTGTTTCCCTTTGAAACAACTTCCTTCGATTCAGAAGACAAAGGTCTCCTGTTGGTGTCCTTCGATTCAAAAGTTAGTGGCTTCCTACTAGATTCTTTCGATTTAAGAAGGCAATGGCCTTCTGAAAGCTTCCTTCGGCTCAGAAGGAAATGGCCTTCTGAAAGCGTCTTTTGATTCAAAGAAAATACCTCATGAATGCTTGCTTCACAAAGCAAATAGCTCCTGCATGTAAGCTTCGATTCAGAGAGCAATACCTCCTGAATGCTTGCTTCATAAAGCAAATACCTCCTGCATGCAAGATTCATTTGAACAAAGGGCCTCCTACATGCATGTTTCGATTGCACCCTTGGGCCCTTACATGTTTGCCTTTGATTCACAAAGCAGGGACCCCCTGCACACAAGCTTCGATTGGACAAAGACTACTTGTACGCAAGCTTCGACTGAGTATTGGCTGTTTCATGCCAAGCAGGCACAAGGCAATGGCCTCCTACAGTTTTTCTTCGATCCACAAGGAAATGACTCCCCTCATGCTTGCTTCTTCTCTATCTTTAAACCCTTCAACACACATAGCTTTTTCACTATGACACACAATTTGGTAGCCCATTTGAAGGACCTGCCATGGGTGAAAATTTATTTTTTCCTGCTTTTAAGTATGGTTGAAGGTTTTGACCTAAGTGATCAAAGCATAAGGACTCAAAGTGGCATATTCAGCTGAAGAGGGCCCATTCGAAGAATACATGGTTGGTCCATTCGAAGGACATATAACTGGTGGGAACGAATGTTTCTTTGTTTAGTCTGGTCAAAAGTTGTGTAAGGATGGAGGATTGGATTCAAAGAATCAAGTTGAAAATAGGATCCATAGGCCAAGCTACATGATTTTGCTTTTTATCCTCCAACTTTTGCCTCACTCCATATTAAATTGTTTACCAAGCCAAATTGCTCTTAATGACATCATTACCTTTTTCAGAAAGTTTTTGAGCCTTGCGCTTGTCTCTTATGCACACATGTCCACTATAAGCTAGGAGCCACCCATATAAACCATTAATTTTAGTATTTTTATCTAGGGATCATAAAAAGTTGACACAAGTGGATGTTTTCCTTTCAAACAAACTATATTTTATTATTCCACAAATCTGTTCACTCCATATTTTTTTCTCTATAAATAGAGAGTTCATTTTCAAATCAAGGGATGGATTTTGGCTGTGTGGAAGGAATCTTCAAAAAAAAAACTCTCAAACACATAACACCCTCTGAAACCCAGAATATAAAGAAACACCACACTTGCTTCTTCCCCTTCAAATCCAAGAAAGCCCAGGGAAACAACTCAAGTCCAAGACCCATATTCCAGCTTCAAGCAAGGTAAGTCCTCTTAACCTTAAACCTTTCATTTCATGCACAACATGTGAATAACCATTTCTTTTCATTTCAAGCATTAACATTAACCTTTGGTCTATCTTCGTTTTCACCTTCTCTTTTTGTTTTATTTGCTAATCTTTTGCTTTGTTTTCTTTGTTTATCAAACATATTTTAAGAACTAATGTGGCCATGAAACAATATTAGCATGGCCTCAACCCATGCTTCTATTTAAACCCAAACAAAAGAAAACAGGAAGAAAGATGTGTGAATCGAAGCTTTAGGCTTCACCCCATGCTGCTATCTAACCTCAAACGAAAGGGGGTGTGGTTGAAGGATACATATTCGTGCTGCTTTGCAGGTCCAATTGAAGGAAGCAGAGAAAAGGGCATGGTCGAAGGATTCATATTCATGCTGCTTTACAGGTCCAATAGAAGGAAGTAGAGAAAAGGGCGTGGTCGAAAGATACATATTCATGCTGCTTTGCAGGTCCAATCAAAGGAAGCAGAGAAAAGGGCATGATCCAAGGATACATATTCATGATGATTTGTAGGTCCAGTCGAAAGAAGCTAGGAAGAGCTGAATCGAAGGGCACTTACTGTCTGGATCGAAGGACTTGTTTTCCTTTCCTTTATTTTGTTTTGCCTTTATATTTTCTTGCTATTCAATATGGTTGTAATAGTGTAGGATATTTATTTTCTGCATTTTTATTACTTTATACAAATGTTAGTAATTAGGATGTATGGAAAGATAAAACTAACAAGTAGACCACCATAATCAAAGACTAAATTCATGCAATCAAACAAACTTTGCACACATGCACCTCTAAGGTAATATCACTTGTTGCCTCAGAAAATAGTCATGTCCCTCGAATATGGGAGTTTTTGAAAAGGCCCTCGATAAAATATCGTAGTCCCTCGATGACCCTCGATGTTGCCTTTCGGTAAACGATCTAGTCCCTAAATGAAAATTGCTAAAACGTTCCATAGGTTTCCTTCTATGATTATACAAACGACCCACGTCCTTCCATTTACATCTAACGACGGGGCTTCTTATCAATCCAATAGTAAGATAGCAACATCTAAAGGAGGGGGAAAAGAACAAAGACGTTTTGAGTGGGTAGGACGCTCGTAGTTTCTTGCTCACAAACTAAAACCATTTCCACACTTACACTTTCAAAACATCTTCAAAAACAAACATCTCTTTGAACTATTTTCAAAAGCCAACACTTTGTATACATTCTTATAGAGACGAGGATCATTATAAAGTTTTCGGAAACAAAGGCATTTTGCAAAATATTTTATAACTTATACCACCAAGAACATTTTCAAACAAAGCAAGTGATCTAGCAAGCGACTAAGAGCCCGTAGATAACTACAGATGAAAATGATGCTAATACCTTCCTCTTTCATAACCTACCCCCCGAACTCAAGAAAATATCTCTAAAGGTCTTTCCTGTTCTTTTCACCCTTTCCTTTATTGAATAAAATAAAATTCGGTGGCGACTCTTGCTATACGCAACAATTGCGATCAAACGCAAAATAACCAAGTCAGTTCTCCTACCGTATTACACCATGCAGAGCAAAAGGAAGCATTTCATGCCAATCCTTATAGGTAACAACCATCTTCTGGATAATCTTCTTAATGTTTTCATTAGAAGCTTCAACAACCCCAATCATTCTAGGCCTGTAAGGAGACAAGCTGTGATGGACAATCTTGAAATCTTCATAAAGTTCTGTCATCATCTTATTATTAAAATATGAGTCGTTATCAGTGATAATCCTACTTGGAACCCCATACCGACATATAAAATTATTCTTGATAAAGCGTACTACCATCTACATGATGACATTAGCATAAGAATTTGCTTCCACCCTCTTGGTGAAGTAGTCAATTGCCACTAAGATGAAACTATGTCCATTCGACGCCTTAGGTTCAATCATTCCAATCATATCAATACCCCACAGAGAAAAAGGCCATGGGCAAGAAATAACATATAGAAGCATTAGAGGCACATGAATCTTGTCAGCATAAATCTGACACTAATGGCACTTCATCGCAAATTTTTAACAGTTAGATTCCATTGTCAGCCAATAGTAACCTTCCCTAAGCATCTTCATTGCCATTGAATATCCATTGGCATGGGTACAAAGTAACCTTCATGGATCTCATGCATCAACATGTGTGCTTCGTGTCTATCCACACATCTGAGCAAGACCATTTCATTATTTCTCTTGAATAACACGTCTTCATTGAGGAAAAAGCTACCTGCCGACCTTCCCAATGTCTTCCTATCTTTGTTTGATGCACCAAGAAGGTAATCTTGAGTCTGAAGGAAGTGCTTGATATCATAATACCATGTTTTTTCATCTGACGTCCCCTCTGTAGCAAACACATGAGCTGGTCTATCAAGTCATTGAATTGAAATTTTTAGGTACATCGTTCCAAGCATTTACCTGGTACATGGAAGCCAAAGTGGTTAAAGCATATACCATTTGATTCTCATCTTTGGGAATATGATGGAATTCAACTATATTGAAGAAAGGTAATAATCTTCTTGCATAATCTTTATAGGGAATCAAGCCAATGTGACGAGTCTCCCATTCTCCTTTGATCTGGTTTATTACCAAAGTTGAATCACCATATACATCAAGAATTTCAATTCTGAGATCTATAGCCTCTTCAAGACCCATGATATAAGCTTCATACTCCACCATGTTATTTGTTTAATCAAATGTTAACCTTGCACTAAAAGGGATATGTGACCCATGAGAAGTGATAATGACGACATTGATTCCTTTTCCGTAAGCATTTACAACTCCATCAAACACCATACCCCATCGGGATTCAGGATCAGGACCTTCCTCAGTAAAAGGCTCATCACAATCTTTAACTTTCAAATACATTACATCCTCATTAGGGAAATAAAACTTAACACACTAATAATCGTCAAATGGTTGGTGAGCGAGGTACTCCGCCAACACACGACCTTTAATAGCCTTGGGAGTACGTTATTCAATATCATATTCCGACAACAACATCTTCCAATGAGAAATTCTTTTAGTAAGAGCAAAATTTTCAATAATATACTTAATTGGATCCATTTTGGAAATTAACCAAGTAGTGTGATTGAACATATATTATCATTATCCCTTCGTCGCCTAGGCCAACACACAACATGTTTTTTATAGAATAGAATACATGACTCACAGTCAGTAAACTTCTTACTCAAATAATAAATGGCATATTCTTTTCTTCCTATTTCATCTTGTTGTCCCAAAATACAGCCCATGGAGTCATCTAACACAGTCAGATACATAGTCAATGGTCTTCCTTCAACATGAGGGAGAAAGATAAGAGGCTCAAGCAATTACTCTTTAATGCTTTCAAATTCCCTTTCTCAATCTTCCATCCATACATAATCTTGATCTTTCTTTAACAACTGGAATATTGGTTCACATGTTGCAATCATATGGGAAATAAATCTGGAAATATAATTTAAACGTCCAAGGAAGCCTCTGACTTACTTTTCAATTCTTGGTGCAGGAATTTCTTGAATTGCTTTAACTTTATCAAGATCAACTTCAACTCTTTTTTGGATGATAATGAAATATAGCAACTTAACTGAATGAACACCAAAAGTACACTTATTTAGATTCAAGCGGAGACAATACTTCCTCAAACTATGAAACAATTTCAACAAGTCTTCCATATGCCCTTTCTCAGTATGAGACTTGGAGATCATACCATCAATATATACTTTCATTTCCTTATGCATAAGATCATGGAATAAGGTTGTCATAGCCCTCTTGTACGTTGCATCAATGTTCTTCAACCCAAAAGGCATCACTCTGTAACAAAATGTTCCCTAGGGTGTGATAAATGTTATTTTTTCCATGTCCTAAGGAGCAATTCTAAATTGATTGTATCCAAAAAATCCATCCATGAATGAGAAAATTTTAAATTTTGTGGTGCTATCAACTAACATATCAATATAGGGAAATGGTAAATTATCTTTTGGACTTGATTTATTTAAATCTCTATAATCAACACACATACAGACTTTTCTGTATTTATTTGGTGCTGGAACATTATTAGCAATCCACTGAGGGTACAATAATGTCCCAAGAAAACCAGCATCAATATACTTCAAAACCTCTTCTTTAAGGATGAAGCAGCGCCCCAATCTTGACTTCTTTTGAATCTTCTTTATAACCTGTTGGCTCCTAAATTCGACACCCTTGTTTGTTATCATATAGACCATTAATTATGAGTCAGAAAAGTTTCCTACATAAGAAGGCTTCGACCAGCTGATCATGTCGAAGGCTCATCAAAGAATGACAAGATACTTAGAGAAATTCCTTTAAGTGCGAATCTTGTTGTCTTCGACGTCGAAGGAACCTCTCGACAAAGGTACCTGATGCTCAAGGTCGAACGGTTTGAGATTTGAATTGTTGGAGGGAAAATGGTTCCCAGCAGTTACCAAGTGCAACGTACCGAGAATAGAGGCGTCGAAGGCTGTGAGCGTGCCATGTGGCGTCATCTCGAAGCAGCATAACTGCCCAGCGGTTACTTGAGATTTGTTTTAGTATAAATACTAGTTGTTCACGTAGTTTTCGCGTGTGTTCATCATCTTATACAAGTCACTCATTTAGATTCAAGTACCCAGCGTGAGAGAAAGAATCATTGAGAATGTATGTGTGAAACACCATTTAAATTAATCAAAGTCTTTTATATTCAAGCAATTCATCGATTTTCATTTACTTATCTCCGTCGAAGCCTTTTACTTAACGCTTTTATTTATTCTATCAAGCTTTTCTTCATGCAATTTACTTAAAGTTCTTTACTTTACTGGCATTAATCACCATTAGGATTAGTCAAACTCCAAAAAATCAACCATGTCTTAGGATCAATCTGATCGATCCTGCTAGTCACCAAATAAGTAACCTTTTGGAAGATCAGCGGTTGTTTACCAATTTTCACGGTAAATAAATTGGCACACCTGGTGGGACTTTGTGTTGATTTTTACGATTAACCGTTTTATATAAAATATCCTCCTTTTTCGAGAGTATTGCATGTTATTGAGAAGTGGTAGAATATACACCAACAAAACCAATACTAGGAGAAGAAGTGAAGAGATGGCGAATCCACCAAACAATGGAGAAATCCCACAAACAAACGTGGGAGCAACGGTTATCCCAACCGTAAGTGAAGTGGTAACCGCTGGTTCAAAGCCAGTAGCAACGGTTACACAAACGGGGCCATTACCTCCATTTACAGGCCCCAGAATGCCTTTGGGAACTCCCCCACCAAGGGGAAACCAAGGAACTAGGCCATATGTTCCCCCAGGTTTTTCGACAGCCGGTTTAAATCGAGAACCACTCTATGGCATGCCAACTTCTGAATTGGCTAGCCTGGCGAACGCTACGTCCACTTTTTCAGACCCTTTAGTGAGCGCCTATTCGCCACTCCAAGGCTCTGGGGTTGGTATTGCGAACAGGGGTAGGACCCAACTCTTAGGAGGAACGTCCCAAGTAATGCATGGCCTTACGAATGCCTCGATAGCAGTCTTGAGGCAGCAAATGGACGAAAGCAACCATGACATGGATCAAATGTTGGCGCAAACTTTAAGCACAGTTCTAAATCCTCTAATACAGAATACCACCCAGTCGAATCAGCAAATGACAGCGCAAATGTCGTGTCTGGCTGACTTTTTTGGGGTACCCCAACCTATTCGACAGCCCCAAAGGGCACAGATAAGGGGAAACCAAGGTATACTTCTAGAGGAAGAAACCACTATTAACCAAGTCCAGCAGGTTGTCGAAGAAAACCTTAGGGTACGAATGGAACAACCCAGGGTCGAAGAGCCTAGAGTCATATCCCCGGAAGTAAGGATGGTTAATAGAAACCAAAATGCTGACGAAGTAGTTCAGTAGATCCAATACCGGAATATTGGTTTGGAAAATAACTTGACGGCCATGATTGAAAGAATCATGATGCAAAATGGGATGAATACGGGCTTCCGTAGGCCCAACTTTACATCCCCGCTGTCAGAATATGTGTTACAAATGGACTTGCCTCCTAGATGCAAAGTCCCTAAGTTCACTAAGTTTTCAGGGGACACGACAGAATCCACTGTCGAACATGTGGCAAGATACTTGATCGAAGCAGGAGAGATTTCAAACAACGAGAACCTGAGGATTAAGTATTTCCCAAGTTCCCTAACAAAGAATGCGTTTACTTGGTTCACAACTCTCCCCCCCAATTCGATCCACCATTGGACCCAGTTGGAGAGATTATTCCATGAGCAATTCTACATGGGACAAACCAAGATAAGCCTGAAAGAGTTGGCCAGTGTGAAGAGGCGATTCACTGAACCTATAGACGAATATTTAAATAGGTTTAGGTTGCTCAAGGAAAGATGCTTTACGCAAGTGCCTGAACACGAGTTAGTCGAAATAGCCGCAGGAGGTCTAGATTACTCCATTAGGAAGAAATTAGAAACTCCTTACCTGAGAGACATGGCCCAATTGGCCGATAGGGTTCGACAGGTAGAACGCCTTAAAGCTGAAAAAGCCAGGGCGACAAAAACTCATAAAAGAGAAAGGATAGCGTATGTTGAAATGGACGATGAAGATCCAGAAACATTCGACGAACCTATAACCGTCGAATAAAGTGAGGTCGATTTAGCTGAGTTAAAACAAGGGCCACCATACTCTTGCAAACTACTAGTCCCCTCAAGTGGAAAAAACCCCACTGGTCTGAAAAGGCCAATGATAGGTTCCCTAAAAAGACTTACAGTTTTGATATTACAAAATGTGATGAAATTTTTGACTTACTTATAAAAGATGGCCAAATGATAATACCCCCAGGGGTAAAAGTGCCTCCTCTTGATCAAAGAAAGAAAAGAGGCTATTGTAAATATCATAATTTTCTGGGCCATAAAACATCTCAATGTTTTCTTTTCAGGGATCTCGTGCAAAATGCTATCGAAGAAGGGAGGTTGAAGTTCGCTGATAAGACCCCCATGACTGTGGATTCTAACCCTTTGCAGGCTGAAGCCCACTATGCTGAACCTGCAGAGGTGAATGTGATTGAGGCTTCCAGGAGTCAGGTGAAAAGGCCAGGAATAACTATGGTCGAAGTCACCAAAGATCATATCAACATGCCAATCTTGGCAGTTTTTCTGGGAATCTTTCTAGAAAGACAATTGAAGCAGTCCAAAAAGCTGCTGAAGGCCCAAAACTGGAGACAGCTGGAGCCTCAAAATCTGGAGCTAAACCCATTTCCTATATGGCTGCAGCGCAAGGCCAGACAGAAGACCTGGAGGCCCAAATGAAGCAGATGACTCTTTCTACTAAAGACAACATGAATGTCAACATGGTCGAAATCTCTCAATCAAAAGTTTCAGAGGAGGCCATGAGGCAAGAGCAAGCAAACAGAACGGCTTTCCCTCGGGAAAACGAAAATCTGGCAGAATTCTTGCAACGATGCCAGAAGAAAAAATCAGAAGTAATGTTGTGTCCTCGATGTAGCTCTATTTTTGACAAGAAAGCTGCTAAACACATCAAAGGTGTGAGAACAGCAAACAAAAGAAGGAAAGGTGTTGATGTTCGACATGATCCCAGAAGAACCTACCAAAAGGGTTCAAATCAAGAAAAGAGGCCACTAACTTTCAGGCCTCCAACCAATGTGCCAGTTGAAACGTGGCTCAAAACATCGAGTCAAAAGAGACCGAGCGAAGAAAGGTGGCATTCCTTCGAAGTTCCAAGAGGTTCATCTTTGACACTCAAGAAAGAACCTCATGTTGTTTCCTCCAAAGTGACCCAAGTATCAAGTAACTACAAGGGAAAGAATCCAATGTCTCGATCCCAGTGGAGAAGATACCAAAGGCGGCGCAAGGCTGAGAGGGAAGCCATCAACGAACCAAAGCCAGAGTCAAGTTCAAATGTCCCCCAGCGAAAGCAAAGAAGGCCTTTGGAGAGAGAGCCAGTGGCCAATAGACTGGTATGGCCTGACCAAGGCGAAGTTGGTGATGAAGATGGCTCTGAGTTTGATGACACCCTAGATATCATGGTGAATATAGTCTCAGTTTTGCCAAGAGAGTTCAACCGCCAGATGGAGGTCGAATCGAACGACTGGGAAGTCGAACAAGAAATGGCCAAGCATAGGCCAGTATGCTACTTCGTCATGGATAATGGTTGCACTGAAGAGCAAAATGGTTTCTTCGAACCACCTACTGAGGCGATGAAAAGTCACCTCAAGCCTTTATTCATAAGGGCAAAACTTGAAGAAGCCACTGTAAACAAGATCTTGGTGGACTATGGGGCAACCATCAACATAATCCCCCACTTCATGCTAAGAAAAATAGGCAAGAATGATGAAAAAATTAAGCCTCATAACATGGTCCTATTGAACTACGAAGGCGGAATAGAGACCACTATGGGTGTGATCCAACTAGACCTCAAAGTAGGATCCATCCTTCGACCAACTATGTTTATGGTCATATCGGCTAAACCAAATTATAATCTATTGTTGGGCCGAGAATGGATACATGGTGTTGGAGCAGTACCATCATCAATGCACCAAAGGTTAATATTATGGCGTCCTGATGGAATTGTCGAGAATATAGAAGCAGATCAGAGCTACTACTTGGGCGAATTAAATCACTTAGGGAGAGTTGACTTTGACAAAAATTTTGCTCATATTGGGCCATGCCCAACACCTGACTTCGACATGGCGCCAGCGCCAAATGCTTTTTGTTCCTTATACCTGCACCCTAATCATGGGTTTCAATGGGACAAAGAAGACTTGTCCCACATTGATTTCAGTGGGCTAACTAACATCCAGCCAACTGGTTGGGGAAGTGAATTCAGTTATAATGACTGAGTTGCAAGCACTACAGCGAATTTCGGCTTACGTAGCCGAAACAAGGATGATAGCAGCTCTCGAAGCCAAAGTAAAATATATGGCCACCCAGGCCAACGACCAAGAGCTACTTTCTGCAGGTCCTGGAAAAGATTTCGACCCAGAACCACCAGATATAGGCCCTGGAAAAGATTTCGACCCAGAACCTCCTGATATCATGACAGAAGGAATGCAAGAGCAAAGGCTCGACGCCATCTATGACGATGAGCCTTTGGGATTCGAAAAGGACCCCTTGGAGAACAATCTCAAAATGTTAGCACATGATCCTTTAGAAGAAATCAACTTGGGCGAAGGGTTAGATAAAAGGCCCACTTACATCAGCGCCAAAATAGACCCAGAGCTCAGGCTTGAAGTGATCCAATTATTAAAGGAGTTCAAGGACTGCTTTGCATGGGATTACAACGAGATGCCTAGTCTCGACAGAGGATTGGTAGAACTTCAGTTTCCAATCAAACCTGGAAAAAAGCCAGTCAAGCAAAGTCCAGGACGCTTCGCTCCAGAAATATTGTCGAAGATCAAAACAGAAGTCGAAAGAATGTTGAAGTGCAAATTCATACGAGCTACGAGGTATGTCGAATGGATTACAAACATTGTGCCAGTAATTAAGAAAAATGGTACGTTGAGGGTATGCATAGATTTCAGAGATTTGAATGCTGCAACACCCAAAGATGAATATCCTATGCCTGTGGCGGAAATGCTAGTCGATTCTACCGCTGGCCATGAGTACCTGAGCATGCTCGATGGTTACTCAGGATACAATTAAATTTTCATTGCTGAAGAAGATGTGTCAAAAACAGCTTTTTGATGCCCCAGGGCTTTAGGCACTTACGAATGGGTAGTGATGCCTTTTGGCCTAAAAAACGCTGGGGCAACATATCAGCGAGCGATGAACTCTATCTTCCATGATTTTATTAACACTTTTATGCAAGTATATATTGATGATATTGTTGTAAAATTTGTTTCCAAGAAGAACCATATAGACCACCTTTGACAATCATTTGAAAGAATGAGAGAACATGGTCTGAAAATGAACCCTTTGAAGTGTGCGTTCTGTGTGCATGCTGGAGATTTCTTGGGCTTCGTCGTCCACAAGAAAGGAATCGAAATCAACCAGAACAAGACAAAGGCAATCTTGGAAGCGAAAGCGCCAACAAACAAGAAGGAACTGCAATCTCTGCCGGGCAACATAAATTTCTTAAGGAGATTTATATCTAACCTAAGTGGAAAAGCTCAAGCCTTCTCACCCTTACTTCGATTGAATAAGGAAGGATTTGAGTGGGGGAAAGAACAACAGGAAGCCTTCGACAAGATCAAAGGGTACCTCACCAAGCCGCCTATTTTGGTGCCTCCTTGTAGCAATAGGAGTATGAGATTGTACATTGCTGCATCCGACAAAACTTTGGGAAGCATGTTAGCCCAAGAAGACGAAAATGGAGTCGAAAGACCCATTTACTACCTTAGCAGAGTTTTGAACAATGCAGAAACTAGATATAACGAAGTTGAAAAATTATGTCTATGTCTTTATTTCTCTTGTACAAAGCTCAAACAATATATAAAGCCAGTTGATGTGTATGTTTTGTCTCATTTTGATGTTTTCAAATACATGTTGTCGAAACCCATCTTGCACAGCCGAATTGGCAAGTGGGCGCTAGCATTAACTGAGTATTCATTGACCTTTATGCCTCTTAAGGCAGTAAAAGCGAAAGTGGTAGCAGACTTTATAGTCGACCACTCAATTCAGGTTGAAAATATAAATTACGTGGAGATAGAACCCTGGAAATTCTACTTCGATGGTTCCAGCCATAAAGATGGAACATGAGTAGGGGTCTTAATTATTTCTCCAGAAAAAATTCCAACAACATTCAAGTACAAGATAGAAGGTGCTTGTTCAAACAATGAGGCTGAGTACGAAGCTCTAATTACTGGCCTTGAGATATTGTTGGAATTGGGGGCAACTCGAGTCGAAATAATGGGAGATTCAGAGTTAGTCATTAAGCAAGTCACAAAAGAGTACAAATGCATAAGAGAAAATCTTATTATGTACTTTGTGATAGCAAATCATTTATTGAAAAAATTCGAAGTGGTTAACATTGGACATATACCTAGATTGGAAAACCAAGTAGCCAATGATTTGGCACAAATTGCATCTGGGTACAAAATTTCAAAAACGAGATTACAAAGAGCAATCGAAGTACGAGAAAAAATAAAAGCCACCAGCCTGTCTCCAACAGATTTGGAATCGACAAGACTAAGGTATGCTGATCAAAGGAACTTTGAAATTTCGTTCATAGACAATTTGTCAGAGCAGGATTGGAGGAAACCCATTATAGATTATCTACAAAATCCAGCAGCTTTGACATAACGAAAAATAAAATATAGGGCGTTGAGTTATGTACTCATGGGTAATGAGTTGTTCAAAAAGACGCCTGAAGGGGTATTGCTAAAGTTCTTAAGCGAAACTTAAACATACATAGCCCTTTCGACTACGCATGCTGGAGCATGTGGGGCTCACCAAGTAGGCCATAAGATGAAATGGTTGTTGTTTCGACAAGGACTATACTGGCCCACTATCTTGAAAGATTGTGTTGAGTTCGCGAAGGGTTGTCAGGAATGTGAAGTCCATACGGGCATCCAACATGTACCAGCAAGCGAACTTCACTCAATAGTGAAACCTTGGCCTTTTAGAGGATGGGCGTTGGATCTTATTGGAGAGATTCGACCAGCATCGTCAAAGAGCCAGAAGTATATACTGGTAGGCATTGATTATTTCACTAAATGGATCGAAGCTATCCCTTTAGTCAATGCAGACCAAGAAAATGTCATTGAATTTATTCAAAAGAACATTATCTATAGATTTGGAATCCCTGAGACTATAACAACTGATCAAGGGTCAGTGTTTACTGGTCGAAAGATGCAGGAATTCGCTCAAGAAACAGGCTTCAGACTCCTAACATAAACACCTTATTATGCACAGGCAAATGGTCAAGTCGAAGCAGCAAATAAAATAGTGATTGGCCTGATAAAAAGCATGTAGGAAAGAAGCCAAAAAATTGGCATAAAACGTTAGACCAGATCTTGTGGGCCTGTCGAACGTCCCCAAAAGAAGCCACAGGTACAACACCATATCGGCTAACTTTCGGTCAAGACGCAGTACTGCCAGCAGAAATTTGTCTTCAATCAGCAAGGGTTCAGAGACATCAAGATATTCCCTCTGAGGTTTATTGGGATATGATGTTAGACGAACTAGTAGATTTAGACGAGGAAAGACTACGAGCTCTCGACCTACTGAGAATTCAGAAGAAAAGAGTGGAAGATTCAATAAGAAAGTAAAACCTAAGGAATTCTTGCCTGGAGAATTAGTTTGGAAGGTGATTCTCCCCATGGATCGAAGAGATCGAAGCATGGGAAAATGGTCACCCAAGTGGGAAGGACCGTTCAGAATTATTCAAATTTTTTCTGGTGGAGCTTATGAGGTCGAAGAGTTAAGCGAAGATAAAAGACTCTTGAGGGTAAACGACAAATATTTAAAAAAATATAAACCTATACTCCAAGAGATCAAAATAAATAACAGTCAATGACTAAGTTAACCATAAGAGCCAAAATGGAAAACGATATATTGATTAACCAAAATGGCTGCATTGTATTACAAAAATTACAGTACATGGTCAATGAGGTGCTGAGCAAATTAAAAAGGGATGGAAGCTTTAAGTCGAAGATATTTGGCTCGCTGCAACTCCATCCGTTTGTTACACAAGGCATTCGCCTGAGAAAGTTTGGCAATCTGGTCATCTAGGGCTTGGGCCCTTTCAGCGAACTCTAGGCCTCGAGTAACTTCATCTTGGCTCTCTGCGTCCGAAACGGTCGAAAGGAGTTCCTCTTTGCACTTAGTGTTATCATTTAACCTGGCCTCCAACTCCTCTATTTGCGCCCTTATAGAGGCGTTATCCTGATCTATGGCTTCGATTTCCTGCTGCTTGGACGTCTTCTGTTTCGACAATTCGAGAAGTCGATTCAGCTACTTCAGTCCAAGCAGAAGAACTCTTGCCATGTAGTGTTTCGAGTTGGCTGTTGAACCCCCTTCGACGATTATAGTCCGCAGAGACTTGGTCAATAATGGAGTATAACTCCAAGATGAAGCTGGAAATCTCTAGAAAAACAGCAAGCAAATCAACTGCACCCAGGACAGCTCCCAAACAAGACTGGGCAGTAGAATCCTCCTCCAAAGCCTTCATTAGATCCCTCTTGAAGAACTGAGCCTTGACTTTCTTCAAGACCTCATCGAGAGGAGAAGTCGAAGTAGACTTCCCTGATGCAGTAGAAGCGTCATGGCTAGGGTCAGATGAATTTTCCCTGCTCTCAATGATGGAATTCAGGTAGCCAATAGGATCATTTTGCTTCAAAAGGGCCAAGTCTTCTTTAGACCTGGGCTTTGTCGAGGTGATCGTTTCTGCAGCAGTGGTGGCTTGGGGCTGAGTATGTTCAGCAGCGTCAGCATCAACATGACCCTCTTCATCATGTTGCTCTTCTGTCTCATTGACCACTTGAGCTTCCTCCTGGTGGTGTTCCTCTGTTTCAGCAAGGACTTCATCATCCACCAGTTCCTCCTCTCGTTGTCTGCTGTGGTCAGCAGAGTCTTGTGGCTCTGAAGTTTGATTTACTTCGTTAGCAGAACTGACGAAAGAAGAAGGATGGTGAATGGGTTCTCCTGCGCTGTTTACAAAGGAATCAGAACCTTCGACAGGATGCCCAGTTGGTGCTGAAGTTCCAGCGGTCTCCTGAAAATAAAAGAGGAAAAATATTTTGATTTAAAGAGATACACAATCGAATGTGATCGTCGACACCTAAGTTAAAAGTGGTCGAAGGCACTACCTGTAGAGGAACTTTATCCCCAGGGCTAGAGTTGTCACTCTCAACGGGTTTGCTGAGCAAGACGTTTAGCTCCTCCTCCGTGGGCTCTTCGATGATCACAGAAGGTGGCCTGGGTTTATTCCCTGCGGCCTTGATTCTTATCGCAGGTCGAGGCTCAGGAGCAGGGGCAACCTTCTTCACCTTTCTCCGTTTGAGAGGAACAGGGGGAGATTCATCCTGGTCGCCACTCGAAGATTCGACCGTTAATGCAGGTCGCTTCTTAGGCGCAGGTTCTTGAAAGCCCCAAATGAAGTTGGTTTAGAATGCAGCATTAAAAACCAGGATGTTTAAAACCAGCAGGAAACAAGAAAAAATTTGTTACCTGTGCTGGAGGTTTTGTAGAGGGACCTCCACCCTGATGGCTATCTGTGGCTTTCTTTGCCACAGGTTTTCGAACAAATGAAAGAAGACACGTTCACAGGTTATAATTGACAGTTATGGGTCGAAATGGAAAGACAAATATAATTTGAAGAGGGAACGTACATTTCTTTATTTTGTCGAGAACCAAGACGAAGGACTTCTGGAGTTCGTCTGCAAAATCCTTTTCGTCGAAGAACTCTTCGACATAATATCTCTTCCACCAGTCTTCAAAAGATGGTGAACAGAGGAAGTTGAGTTGGTAGTCGAACAATGATAGTACGGTCCGACCAACGTACCTACTAATATGCTTAGTAGCAGCATCCTCAGAGTAGTCATTGCAAAAGTACAACACTGATTTCTCCCTAGGGTAAATGGGAGAGGGAAGCGATTGGATAATGCCAAACTGTCGAGAGACAAGATTCGACTGGTAAGCAATCAGGCTCAGATGATTCTTTGAACTCTTGAAGCGCAATGGCATTATCCTTGGAGTGAAAAACGCTTCCCACATTGTTGTATGCTCTTCGAGGTGAGGATCCTATGATGACTTAGGATGGGGCCTGGTGAACCACCCTGGACCAAACTTTCGACTGGCGAAAGGAGCCATGGTCGAGGTAAATTCCTTCCTCCCTGCAAACATCTGAACGAAGTTTGCAAAGGTCTTTTGGAGTTCCAGCCCATCCTCTGTGGGAGTCAATAAGGCAAGCCTGGTGCCTTCGACACGCCTTCTGGCTATCTCAGGAGCCCTTTCGTTTATTTGAGTCTTCTGGGGTAGAAAAGACTCAAAAGTGGCGTTTAGCCAGAGTTGAAGTAGCCATAAGGGTCCAGCAAGCAGCAAGCTGGCTCTATTTTCTATTATTTTTAATTGAGTCGCTCCACTGCTTATTGACTCATACAGGTTTGCCAGTATTAATTCGGCAAAACAGATGTTTTGACCGTGATGAAGCTGAGTAGCAAGGGTGACCATTTTCTTCGTCACCTGTAGGGACTTCGTGCAGAACACGAAGCGTGACAGCCAGAGGGCTAGAAACGCGATGTGCTCCACATCAGTCACCACAACCGTCGATTTGTCATGGTAGTGGTTGGTGTAGGTGGTATAAGTGGGTTTAGTAGCTGAAAACCCAATCTGGTCTTCAGACATTTCCTCTAGGTCGAAGTAGTCCCCAGTTGCTCGAAGACCAGTAATAGCAGCCACGTTGAAGAGAGTGGGTGTTACCATTCCATAAGGCAGGTGGAAGGTATAATGAGTATAATCCCAAAAAAGCAAAGAAGCTACCAGCATTTTAGGACAATAGTTAAGACCAGTTTTGGACAGCATGACTAGGTCATAAATCCACATGCCCTTCCAAATCGAAGCCTGGCACTTCTCCATCTTGTTGAGCCAAGCGTTGTATTCTGGTGTAAGGGTAGGGCTAGACCTAAAAGCCCTAACCCCCCTGTTAAAGAACCGAAGATCTATTTTCTCTTTTACAGGATCTTCGGTATCGTCTGTCGCTTTCTTGGAGCACCCAATGGGCTTGAGTGCCTCATGCACGGGGAAGAAACCCTTGATTTTCGTTGGGTCAGCAATGCATGTAGATAGAGGACCGGACATGGCGAAAACCTGATTGGAATATCAAACAGGAATCAGCAGTTGAGAAGAATAAGTTTCACGCTCAGCATCTCCCATGGGTTCAGGAACCCTTCGCATTCCCATGGAGTTAACTATCGGAGCGGTTGAAAAGATTTTCGATTGAGTATTTTTAGAGGGAGTGATATATCTGGGGACATTGGAAGAACGAGAACGTGAAGCCATTTTTTTGGTTTGAGATGAAGATGGATGAAGAACAAAGGTTTATGGGTTTGGAGAGGAAGAAGCAAAGGTTTGCTTGCAGGAAATTTTGTTCGACTTAAGGCTTGGATGAAGGAAAGCGTAAAGAGTCCAACAAGGGGCACTTAGTGCTATTTATAGTGATTGAAAAATCACAAGACTCGAGGTCATTTAATGTCTCAGACAATAGTGGGGCACGTGGCGCTCATTTGGTGAGGTAGCCGTTCTGAAGAACGGAAACGATGCAGCGTGTGTCCTCGATTTCGGGAAATAGTCATGATGACAATATTTGAAAGGACATCGGGCGTGCCAAACGCCTTACTGAAGTGACGTCTTGGGAACAGGTGAAATGATGACTTTTTGAGATTGTCAGTTGGTTGGTAGGAGACGAAAAGCACACAAACTAATTTGTGGCTGAGAGTGAAGGACAGGTGTCGAAAGGAATCTCAAAGAATGCCTTTTTCTTTTCAGCGTCGAAATAAGACATTCTTGGGGGGCAATTTGTTGGCTCCTAAATTCGACACCCTTGTTTGTTATCATATAGACCATTAATTATGAGTCAGAAGAGTTTCCTACATAAGAAGGCTTCGACCAGCTGATCATGTCGAAGGCTCATCAAAGAATGACAAGATACCTAGAGAAATTCCTTTAAGTGGGAATCTTGTTGTCTTCGACATCGAAGGAACCTCTCGACAAAGGTACCCCATGCCCAAGGTCGAACGGTTTGAGATTTGAATTGTTGCCGGGAAAACGGTTCCCAGCAGTTACCAAGTGCAACGTGCCGAGAATAGAGGCGTCGAAGGCTGTGAGTGTGCCATGTGGCGTCATCTCGAAGCAGCGTAACTGCCCAGCGGTTACTTGAGATTTGTTTTAGTATAAATACTAGTTGTTCACGTAGTTTTCGCGTCTGTTCATCATCTTATACAAGTCACTTATTTAGATTCAAGTACCCAGCGTGAGAGAAAGAATCATTGAGAATGTATGTGTGAAACACCATTTAAATTAATCAAAGTCTTTTATATTCAAGCAATTTATCGATTTTCATTTACTTATCTCCGTCGAAGCCTTTTACTTAATGCTTTTATTTATTCTATCAAGCTTTTCTTCATGCAATTTACTTAAAGTTCTTTACTTTACTGGCATTAATCACCATTAGGATTAGTCAAACTCCAAAAAATCAACCATGTCTTAGGATCAATCTGATCGATCCTGCTAGTCACCAAATATGTAACCTTTTAGAAGATCAGCGGTTGTTTACCAATTTTCACGGTAAATAGAACCCAAGTTAATCGTCTCTAACGACTCTTTATACGGTTGAATGGTATTTTCCTCGCGCTTGAGTAACCGTGAAACCTATTCTGGTATATCACCGTATTCTTCTTCTTCAGCCACATACACAGCATAGTCATTCCACCCAACGGTTTTTTTAACTAATCTTCACATATGATTTATGATTGATTTTAGAAACTGACACATGTAGCAAGTGATTATGCAAATTTATTTACAGTATTACTTATTTCGAATGGTTTTTTCTGATTACCATTTTCCAAGAAAAAACAAAAAATAAAGACACAATTTAGAAATAAAAAACAAATTTTATTAATGATCTTAAAATTCAAAACAAAAGACACGCCCATACAACATCACTTTCACCAAGGGCAGAGTGAAAGACTTTTGAAAACACAAATAAAAAACAAATTACTTTGAAATGTGCATGCAATAAAGAACATCAACAATGATCCAATTATGGATTTTGACTCCATGTGTCACAAATTTCGGCATCTCTTGCTCTGGCTCATCTTCGAGAATAGCGTTGATCTTTGGAGTAGTCAGATGGAGATATCCTGCACTGTGAAAGATGTTCTAATATTTACTCAAAGTAGACTTTGGCTTCACAACTTCATTCTTAATGGAGAAACCTAAACCAGTCTAATTCTTGTTCACAAGTGGATTAATAACCTTCCCCATACCATGCTAGGGCCCTTTTGCACTACATGTTGCGCATCCTTAAATGAGGTGATAGAATCTTCATTCTTCTTTATATTATCAATAGACGAAGCTTGTAACTGAGTTCCAATAACGGCTTCACCAGCTTCTACAATGCTAAAGTAAGACAAATGAGATATCAATAGAGCTTGCTCACCGTTCACAATAACTACCTTTCCTTCATGGACATATTTCAGTTTCTAATGCAAGGTTGAAGTAACAAATCCTGCTTCATGAATCCATGGTCCTCCCAATAAACAGCTATAGGATAGGACATTCAAAGCAGATCCATTATCTATCAGCACCTTTGACAAAGAGTCACTCTTACAATTCATAGATATATGCATAGCCAGGTTACAATTTCTCCCTTCATCAGGAAATTCCTCACCACAAAAACTTAGATTATTACAAGACGTAATAATCCCCACAACACCGTTGAACTGATCCAGAGACATATCCCTTTCAACAAAAGCCTAATCTAACACCCTCATCAGAGATTCCCGATGGGCATAAGAGTTCATCAACAAGGCTAAAATGGAAATCTTAGATGGAGTTTGCAACAAGTGATCCATAATTTTATAATCACTCATCTTGATGATTTATAACAGATCATCAACATCCTTTTTTAAGGTGGCGCCACTAGATTCTCCTACCACATTCTTAGGTTCAACATTCTCAACAACCTTCTTACCAGAATTAACATCTCCTCGAGAGGTAGTGGCGAAGACACGACCACTATGAGTTCCCTGGCTAGCTTCTGCAATATTCTCAACATGGGGAAAAGGTTGGATAGGAAATTCCACACCATCTTCTAGGATAGTTGCATTGTACTTATAAGGAACAACTTTATCTGATTCATATGGGATAGGACCAGGCATACAAATAACCACCAGAATAGCAGCAGGCTTACTGGGCTACGCAATCTCTATAGTAGTGGGAATTTTCATACAACATAGTTTCTTTAGAGGAAAAGAATTCATCAGCAGAAACATACTCATCATCAAACTTGGCCCCAACAGAGTAGTATTTGATCATATTAACTTCATTATAATCATATTTGTTTCCTGTAACTCTAATATTACATTTGTCTAACACAGTTGAATACCTCTTCTTACAATAGAACAACCACAGGAATCTCTGCAGCAAACCTGACAGGAACCATAATGATGTATCTCTTGACCATCCATATAACAAAAGTTATCATGCAACTGCACCATATCATCGTCCATATAATTCATATCATAAATTTGGAATTCTCTGGGACATCCATAAACCATATTCACATCATTCTCATATTGTGTCTTTGGCCTGTTAATATGGATAAGGCCTTGATCCAACATCTCTTCTAAATCACCTTCTACCACATAACAACCGTGAGTTCTTTCTCTACATACCCGACAAGAATTATGGTCATGCTCATAGTGACTGTATTCACATAGAAAAGCATGCATCTTTATCGAATTCCCTCTTACCATGTTTATGCCAAAGATTCTAAATTCTCATGTTGATTCTTGTAGTGATGCAAGATACTATACTTATACGATATGTAGAAAAGTGAGATATTTTCCACTTTTTTATTGAGTGAGGCTTTGTTGATTTTAAAATCCAGGCTATATCCTCCACTTTAAGATGACGCAAATTCTCCTTTCTCATAATCATGGTTAGTAAGTATGTTTTCCACTCGGATATGACGATTGTTGTACCCAAAATTTTACCTCTCATATCAAAAGACTTTCTCATGCTCCCAAGGTTCTCAATTGCTCAAGATTACTTAAAGATTGATCAGACAAATCCTCCTCCTAAGCATTGACCTGCAACTAGGAATTTTGTTTTCTAATAGGGAATTAGACTTCTAATGCCTCAAGTGGACTTCATGGTTTCTTACATGCTTCAAAGAATCCTCATGTCAAGTTTCAAGCCTTACATCACAAATTTGCTCAGTCAATTGTTTAAATGATTGAAAATCAACTATATTGGGTAAAAAGTCAACTATGGTAAACGTACAGTCAAACTTCAAGATTTTTGGTCAATATCAATGTTTTGAAGTTACACTCATCATTTGATCAAGGGTTGATCATAACTCGTTAAGAAAACTCAAGATTCATCAAAAGTCAAAAGTTCATAAATTATGGTTTTCTTTAGGAGAAGTCAACTGAACTTTGACCAAGCATAATTTTCACATGCTTGATTAGAGTTTTCTCAACCAAAGCTCATTTTGAGATATATGAGCCAAAACATTACATGTCACTTTAAAAGTCAATAAAAAGACACTTTTTGTCAAAGAAATTTAAATCAAGATAAAGTCTTCAAATGGAAAATGGTCAACGAGAGAGTTGTGGGGGACATCTTGAGATTTCCAAAAAGTCAAAGATCACCTTCATATGATAAAAATTGAGCAAGTTATGAGTTACACAAGTTTGGCAATTTTGAGAAAATGCATGAAACCCAAATTGAGCAAACTTGAATTTTTGGGCTAATAGGCTTATCTTTCAAGGTCCAAATGTGTTCTTGACCTTATAGTGGACCTCTAAATCTATTTATGCAACATAATAATTTTTATCTTATTTATTTTGATTTTTATTCATTTAGATTCAAATTAAATCAAAAAATATATAATGGAGGTGCAAGGCTTAAAAGGCTTAAGATTTAATTTAGTTTGAGGCCCCAAAACCATACAAACACCGTGTGAGGTTATTCTCGTAGCAAATCTTAATATTTTGTCTTATTAAAATTCTATTTTTCAAGAAAAAATCAAAAGTTGTTTTATACAAGGTCCAAGCCCATTCTCCTTGACCTAATCTTCATCTATATATAGCCATCATATTCAGACAATAGGGACACGAAACCCTTGCAAGAGAACTCCCTCAAAATATCAAAAAATTTCTAAACTAGGGCAAACTTGAAATTATTGTTCCAGCCTTTCTCAAAGCAAACCAACTGTTCCAATCAAACCCTAATGTGTTATAGGGTAAGAATTGATCGTTCTTGATGATCAAAAGTGCATGAAACAAGCATTCCAAGCATGGCCGATTGACATGTTTTATGAATTTCGTGTTTTAAATTTTATCTTTCTTTGATTCAAACTAATGTTTCTAATGTGTCTATGAGATATAACTATACAGGATTGAGCCATCACATGAGTCCATGAGGCCTGAATCATACATTGCTAGTGTTACATTGATTTACATTATTTTCTTCGTATTTCATCATGCGGGAAGAATTAGCCAAAACTAAGGGCACCAATGGATTCACAACTCTAAAATTAGTGGAGTAGGGTCCTCTTTGTTCACTAACGCGTGTTTATTTTGCAGTTACAAGAAATCATGTCGCCAGAGAAGACGACCGAAGCTAGCACTTTGACGCTTCTCCAGTCCAACTATTTTGTTTATGTTATATTTATTTGATTTCATTCCATTACCGTGAGTTCGATCCCTGCCTTTTGCAACCTTTCTTATATTTTTCCAATTTCTGCAGGTTTTATATATTATGCAACGCGCCTGTATTTCTAACACCAACCAGCAGTTGGCCTGGTGGTAAGTTATGAATGGAAAGTACTGAAGGGCGTGGGTTCAACCCCCATCCCGTAAAATGTTTTCTTCATATTTTGCACTAACCCTATTTTCTTCTTTTTCACTTATTTTTATTTTCTTTTAATTAAACCTTAATTTTAATTAACTTAATAATTTTCTAATACTAATTAAATTAGGTCTAGTTTTTTTAACAATTAAAATTTTGACTTTTATTTTTATCAATTAAATTAAGTAAACCTTTTTTAAAAATACTAAAACCAATTAGAGATTTCAGGGTTTATTAGTTATTTTTATCACCTAAAATTATTTTCTAAAAACAAAATATTTTCTTTTCTCCAAAACTTTTTCTCATATTTTCTATTCTTTTTTCTATTTTAATTCTTAGATAAAAATGTATATGTCGCATTATTCGATTGTAATAACTTAAGTTTATTTTCTCGCATTTTTTGCTAATTATGTATCTGCTACGAGGATGTAATAGTTATAGGTTTAAATTCTTGCCCTCATTATGTAACTGCCCGGAAGCCATGTAATACTGTAGGAACTTTACTTTCCGCACCTTTACTTTTCCTGCTATATTTTATACTGCTAGTAATTAGGGTTTGTATGGAAAGATAATAATCAACCGATAGCATAACCCTAAATACAAGATAAAATAACTAAATTGAATCACTATTCACACTTATATTCCTAGGGTAACCTCTCTTTGTTGCCTTCGAAACAGGGTCATGTCCCTCAAAAATAGGGATATTTAGCAAAGTCCCTTCTAATAAATATCATAATCCCTTGATGACCCTTTGACGTTGCATACAAAAAATGATCTAGTCCCTCCGATAAATTGCTAAAGTATCCTTATCTGTTGCCTTCAATGACCATACGATGACCCTTCGATTTTCCATTCACATCCATTATATGGGGCTACCTACCAACTTATGGTACAAATAACATTGTCTATAAAGGAGAAGGAAAATAATAATAAGTACCTTGAGTGGGTAAAATTGTTAATCGCTCGCTCAAAACCTTTCTAAAAAAAAATTTCACACATCAGTTTCAAAAATATTTTCTAAAACACTTTGTACGCGTTCTTGAGGACTGATACAAGAACAATTAAAAAGATAGCCATACTTTGGCTTTTTAAATAAATCACACACACAAAGCAAATTTTCAAAAGTGAGCTAGAAATTAAAGCCCGTAGATATCTACGGATGAAAAGAGTGCTAACACCTTCCCTATTCATAACTTACCCCCCGAACTTAAAATCTATTAAAGGTCTTTCGTGTTCTTTTAACCTTTCCTGAATATTGGATAAAAGAAAAGTCGGTGGAGACTCTATCTATCAGCACATTTGCGATAAAACGCAAAAGTCAGTTCTCCCACTGTACTAAAGATTTGGTGACTCTGCTGGGGAAGTTAAACTTAAAAAGAGGGGTTACCTTAGAGTTTAGATCACTTTTTACTTGTTTTTACTATTTGCTCTATGTGCTTTAAATTTAAGGGTTGCAAAGATCCTACACTTAGATCTAGGGATGTGTTACATAAGTAGCAATAGATCACGGAAACCGTACAGCATAGACCAATATGGTTTAAGTGATGGCTACGGTTATTGTGACACTTTGGATTATACTAATGTTCCTTGAGTCAGTCGAGGATAACATTAGGCTTCCACATGGTGTCATTAGAAAACTAACTTTTAGAACCATAATTGACCCATCTTGGCCATTAGAAACTAGTGAGATGGTCGGCTTTGGTGCAGTCCTAGGTTGGTTGATAATATATGATACACTCATTGAGATACGACTCGCGGGATATTTTTGTGGCAAGTCAATTGTTGTACTAAAACAAAACCTTCAAGAATTATCTATTATATAAGATCCCTAGAACCCGGTTACCATTTTAGGACAGTTTGAGTCAACTTAACTTCAATAGAGAAGGGTACTTACCTATAGACCTCATGCAAGCCTTTAAGCCTATGGCTCTTGTGTGATTTGTTTGAGTTTGTTGCTTGTTTAACCATAAAAATAACATCATGACATCATAACATTATGGCATTCTTATTAACCATTTCAAGGATCTTAGGGATCTTTGGTGCAAGATTATCATGAGCCAGATTGCTAGGAATGGGCAAGAGGATTTATTTTCTTCTAACCAGATGCCATTAAAGATCAAAATACGTTATTTTGAGTCAGAGGCTAGGACCCACTTGATATGGTGAGCTTGATTCTTATAAAAGGACGTCCAAAAATAAAGACTCAAATTTCTTCAAGAAAAAGCTGCAACCAAATTCTTTTTCTAATATTTTTATCCCATAAGATCCTTGAAAACATTGCATATGCATCTACATGTCATGCATATCATAACAGGTATTCCCAAGACAGGTTTTCTCATCTTATTGCTGTTTATTTTAGCATAAAATGGATCTCGAACGAATAGTTAAACACCTCCAAGCTTAGAATGACGAATTCCAACAAATGTTCCTGAAATTAACCAAGGGGAAAGAAGAGATGAAGGTATTGGTCACCAGTGAGAAGAAGAAGAAAACAAAAGAAACCAATTGGCATTCTTAACATGGGAAGAAAGTTTAGAGGTCCTGTAAAGCAAGCTCGAGATCATAACATCCCATCTGATGAAGATGACAAGCAGGATGAAGATAGTAAGAGTGTGAAGACTGAAAGAAGCCATCCTGGTTCAAACAAATGTTCTGATGAAGAGGAAGATGATTACTTGGATGATCAATATCCCCCTACTGATTAGAAATACAAAATTGCTGGAAGAGCGTCTAAAAGCTATGGAGATCCAGAAAGTTCTTGGATTGAACTTTGACGATTTCGGTCTGGTTTCAAGAGTTATCATCCCTCATAAATTCAAAACTCCTGTCTTTGCTAAGTTTGATGGCATTTCTTGTCCTAAGCTACATTGAAGATCTTATTTTCAGAAAATCCAATTGCACACTGCTGATATGAAGTTGTGGGTTCACTTCTTTCAAGAGACCTTGTTTGGAACCCAGCTGGAATGGTTTTATCAACTAGAAGGGACAAATATTCATGCTTGGGAAGATTTGATTGCTGCTTTCTATAAGCAATATCAATATAATACTGATCTTGTGACAACCTGTATACAACAACAAAGCATGACCATGGGCTCTGATGAAGGCTTTAAAGAGTACGCCCAGAAATGGAGAGACCTTACGAGCAGAGTTCAAACTTCTTTGGCTGACAGAGAATTAGTTGACATGTTCATGAGCACACTAACAGGTCCTTTATATAATCATCTTCTAGGGAGTTCTTCGGCTGGTTTCACTAAACTAATTTTTATTGGGGAACACGTTTAGAATGGGATTAGAAGTGGTAAAATTCGAGTGGTTACATCTTTAAATATTGTGAATAAGCCTTATAATGGTAAAAAGGAATCCAATGATGTGTACGTCCAGAAGGGTCATATTAAGAGCGATGGTAACCAATATGTGGGGGCAGTGCTAATATCTAATCCTACACCAGTGCAACAACAACAAAATAATCAGCTTAGGTAGGATGCGCCCAGGTGACAGTTTACAAAGATCAACATGTCGTTGGCTCAAGAATTGCAACACATGTTGAAAGCAGGGCTGGTTACATTTAGGGAGCCTCCTTCGAGTCCTAACACTTCATCTCCCTGCTACAATCCCAACACAAGATGCGCGTATCACTCTGACAGCCCCGGGCACGACACTAGCAACTGTTGGGCTCTGAATAATAAGATCTAAGACATGATTGACACCAAGGAAATTGAATTTAACTCTCCTAGGACTCCTAACGTGATTATTTCACCCATGCCTAATCATGACAAAGGTGTTAATGTTGTTGAAGATGTTTCTTATTTTCCTACTATGGTTGATTTGACTACTCCCCTGATGATTGTTAAGGAAAAGCTACTACAAGCCGATTTATTTTCGGGTTATGCTGAAGACTGTTATTATGGTGCATCTTAATCCAATGGTTGTGCATTGTTAAAAGAAGGTATTCACTGTTTGATGGATGACCGTGAGATCCTATTTGAGAAGATTCCTTTTGAGAAGGCTCCTTCTATAGAGAGTACATCCTAAGACCTAAATCTTGAAGACGTGTCTAAAATTTCTGGTACCCATATAAGGATCACTTATAAGGTCCCCATGATGATTTCTACCGAACCTAAAGTTGCTCCCCTGATTATTCTTGCGCCTGGGCCAAATATGTAATCCTATGATAAGGCTGTCCCTTGAAATTATAGAGTTGATGTATACTACAATGGAGTCAAGCTGGAACCATTGATCATTGAAGAGGAAAATGCTGAAGTTACTAATCCCGATGTTGGAAATATTGCTGGGACTAGTAAGGTTACCAAAAGTGGAAGAGTTTTCTCTCCATAGATCTCTCTGAAGGTTGTTACTACACCGGTTCGTATCACTAATACTACTAATACTCAGGATGAAGAACATATGATCGAGCCTTCCTAGACGACGGCACCAAAAGAAGTTACTGTTACAGACCCCTCCAAGCAAGAGATGGAGGAAATATTAAAGATTATCCAAAAGAGTGACTACAATATTGTTGAACAACTGGGAAAACCCCCTCCAAAATATCTATGATATCCCTGTTGTTAAGCTCCAAAGCTCATGCTCAAGCTTTGGTTAAATTTTTGAAATCTACCCATGTACGGAAAGAAATCTTTGTTGATCAGTTCAAAAATCCTATTACCAGCCTGACGATTGATAATGGGCTAGGATTTTCTGACAAAGACTTAACTCCCATATGAAGGAATCATAATAAGGCCATGCATGTCTCCATTGAGTGCAGGGGCACTACCTTATCTCATGTGTTAGTAGACACGGGTTCCTCGTTGAGTGTATTGCCAAAATATGCTTTGGACAAACTTGAATGTGAAGGGATTGTTCTAAAACCCAGTGATATAGTGGTGAAAGCTTTTGATGGTTCAAAGAGAATAGTGCATGGAGAGGTTGATCATCCAATCAAAATGGGTTCCCAGGTCTTCGAATCTACTTTCTATGTGATGGATATTCGTCCAATCTGAAATTCTGGCTGCAGATACTCAATGTCACGTTCAATGTTATGACACCGTATCTGACTTACTATATGACAGTAAATACAAAAGCAATAAAGAACACAATCAATTGTTTACCCAGTTCAGTGTGAAACAACACCTACTCTGGGGGCTACCAAGCCAGGGAGGAAATCCACTATAAGAGATGTTAATTCAGGAATAAACCAACCAGTTTATCTCCTTCACTTAAGACCTACCCAATGCAATTCCAATCTAAGTACAACTTAAACCTGAGTTCCTACTCACTCCCCCTCAATCACAGCAGTGATTCATAAACCAATTTGACTGAAGAATTGATGAAGACACTCTTCAAAAACAAACACTTGATTAAGCTTCACAGCTTTTTAATCAAGCAACACAATCACTCGTGCTTCACAGCTTTGAGTGATGCACACAACTAACTTGACTCTGCTTCACAGCTTTAGTCAAGGAACATTCAAACACTCTTGCTTCAAAGCTTTGAGTGCTACACAGCCCTTATAATTTGAAACCTATTCCAAGTCACTTATCACAATGATAATTGCTTGGAGTACAATAATCAAATCTATACAGATTACAAATGATCTTCTGATCAATAAAAGGGATACCTTGAAAAACAGCAGCTCTTTTGAATATATAGCAGCTGCAACTTCAGTTAGGGTTTCCACAAAAACCTAGGGTTAATTCCGTTTGACCTAAAGACCAGGTCACAAGTCTTTATTAACCAGGTTAGGGTTGAGCTAGGTTACCCCTCAGAAAACGCAGGATTCTGTTCAGGAAAGACTGAGTTATTTTCCTGAAAAAACTCAGACTTATCCAACCTGCAAACCTGTTAGTTCAGAACAGGATGTCATAACATCTGTTATGACATCTGAGAAAACCTGTCTACTGATTTAGCAAAATGTGATCATTTTGCAAAATGCTCAGATACACACTTATAAACATCAGTACTTGAATTACAATATTTTTCTGCAAAGGTACCTAATGAGTCAGTACAAACTAAACTAGAATGTTATGACATCAGTCATGACATTCACACATACACTTGGGATTTACCAAAAATGCAAGCCAATACCAAAACACCTACAAACTCCCCCTTTGGCAGATTTTTGGCTAAAGACCCTAAGCAATCAGAGATAGATAGCAGCAGAAATAAGTGACAGCAGAAAAATAGAATGTCAAGTACTAATTAAGTAAGTACCAAAATATTCTCCCCCTCTTTAGCCACAAATGGGCCAAAGATACATGTTCATAAAATTATACAGTTATCCAAAACAAAATAATAAGAGCAGCAGCAGAAAATAACTGAATACACTTCCAAACTCAACCAGATATCAGCACCAACCAGCAACACCACCAAACAGCAACCAGCCTTCAAGCACTGTCATCAGATCCAGAGGATTCGAGCTTCTTTCTTTTCTTGTGAGCAATGTCAGCATTCTTCTCTTTGTTTGATGTCTCAACATTCTTAGAGACATCTGGATTTGTTTCAGCATTTGAGCTTTCTTGGTTCAGAGGAACAGAAATGCCAGGAACTGAGTGGTTCTCGTTCAGAATTCTTGAAACAATTTTTGCTATTGCTTGATTAACATAGGCTGTCCCTTCCCTATTTGCAATTTCAGGGGGAACTGATGAAGAAGGATGAGATGGATTACCAGAGGCAGAAGCTTAGGGCTTTCCTGCATGTCTTGTTCTCAACTCTTTGACCTTGGTGGGGTTAGTTCCCACTTTTCTACGAGAAGAGATCTCCAGAACTTCAGAGTCCAGACAAGAAGAGATTGTCCTAGAATCTTGATCATAGGAAGAGGTTGAAATAGTCGTATTGGATGATGATGGTGTTTGAGACATTTTAACAGTCTTAGAGGACCAACAACAACTGAGGAGAAAATTCTGATTGAGAGACTGGGTTTTGATGAGGAGACGAGAGGGGAAGGAAGCAAGGGAGTGTCTATTCAACTTCTTAAAAGAATTGTAGGAAATGAGAAAATACAATTTTAAACCAATCAGAACAGGCATAACTCCTTTGATCCTTGTTTTAAGCAAAATTAATTGCTACAATTCCTCATGTTGGAAAATACCTAACTTACCCCTTAAGTTTTCAAATTGATTTGCATCCAGAGCCTTGGTAAAAATGTCAGCCAGCTATAGCTCAGTGGCAACATGTTCCAATTTGATTGTCTTCTCTTCTACAAGGTCTCTGATAAAGTGATGTCGTATGTCAATATGTTTGGTCCTGCTATGCTGAATGGGATTCTTGGATATGTTGATTGTACTCAAATTGTCACAGTACAATGTCATAACATCTTGTGTGAAATTATACTCAGTGAGCATCTGTTTCATCCATATCATTTGAGAGCAGCTACTACCAGCTGCAATGTATTCAGCTTCAGCAGTGGAAAGAGACACACAATTCTATTTCTTGCTGAACCAGGAAACCAGATTACTTCCCAAGAAGAAACATCCTCCAGAGGTGCTTTTTCTATCATCAGCACTACCAGCCCAATCAGCATCACAGTAGCCAGTCAGAGCTGGTTCACAGCCATGAGTATACATCAATCCATAGTTGTAAGTACCACTTATATACTTCAAAATTCTCTTCACTTGATTGATATGACTGACTTTGGGATCAGCTTGGTATCTAGCACAAACTCCAACTGCAAAGGCAATATCAGGTCTGCTGGCAGTTAAGTACAACAAGCTTCCTATCATGCTTCTGTACAGACTTTGATCCACCTTAACCCCACTTGAATCTTTGGAACGCTTTAGATGAGTAGGAGCAGGAGTCCTTTTGTGACTTGCATTCTCCATACCAAACTTCTTTACAATATTCTTAGCATACTTGCTTTGAGATAAGAAGATTGAGTCCTCCATCTGTGAGACTTGTAGTCCAAGAAAATAAGTTAGTTCTCCCATGAGACTCATTTCAAATTCAGCCTGCATCTGGTCAGCAAAGTGTTTAACCATATGTTCTGACATTCCTACAAACACTATGTCATCAACATATATTTGGGCAACCATCAACTTCCCTCCTTCAGTTTTGACAAAGAGAGTTTTGTACAAACCTCCTTTTCTGTAGCCTTTGTCTGAGAGAAACTTTGTTAACCTGTCATACCATGCTCTAGGAGCTTGTTTCAGGCCATATAGAGCTTTTCTCAATTTGTAGACATGATCAGGGTGGGTTGGATCCACAAAACCTTTAGGTTGTTCCACATAAGCTTCCTCATTTAAGTACCCATTTAGAAAGGCACTTTTCACATCCATCTGAAATAACTTGAACTTTAGAAGACAAGCAATTGACAACAAGAGTCTGATTGATTCCAGCCTGGCTACAGGTGCAAAGGTTTCATCAAAATCAACCCCTTCAACCTGGGTGTATCCTTGAGCAACAAGTCTTGCCTTATTTCTGGTGACAACTCCTTCAGCATCTGACTTGTTCTTGAATATCCATTTTGTCCCAATGATGTTAGTTCCTTCAGGTCTAGGAACCAGTTCCCAAACTTCATGTTGCTTGAATTGGTTCAGTTCATCTTGCATGGCACCAATCCAATATTCATCAGTTAAGGCTTCCTTGACATTTCTTGGTTCCATTTTGGACACAAAACAAGAGTTTGAGATGATTTCTCTAGATCTTGTGATGACTCCACTATTGGGATCTCCTATGATGAGCTCTTTTGGATGATCCTTCTGAATTCTGATGGAAGGGATCTTGCTAGCTTCCTTTGATTCAGATTCTGTTGTGGTGGAGTTGGGTAGGTCATTCTGTTGGGTTGAAGTCTCAAAGAATGTCTCAACAGTACAAGGATTATCTATTTCTTCATGATAGTCATCAATTATAACATTTATTGATTCCATCATGGTTTTGGTTCTGGAGTTGAATACTCTATAAGCTCTGCTGTTTGAGGAGTATCCTAGAAATATGCCTTCATCACTTTTGGGGTCCAGTTTTCTTCTTTGTTCACGATCAGACAGAATATAGCATTTGCTGCCAAACACATGGAAGTACTTCACAGTTGGTTTTCTTCCTTTCCAGAGTTCATATATGGTGGATGAGGTTCCCTTTCTCAAGGTGACCCTGTTATGAACATAGCAAGCTGTATTCATAGCTTCAGCCCAAAAATACATAGGAAGTCTTTTGGCATGTAACATTGCTCTGGCAGATTCTTGTATGGTCCTTTTTTTTCTTTCCACAACTCCATTTTGCTGAGGTGTTATAGGAGAAGAAAACTCATGACTGATTCCTTCTGAAGAACAGAAGTCATCAAACTTGCTGTTTTCAAATTCCTTGCCATGATCACTTCTGATTCTGACAATACATCCTTCCTTCTCTCTTTGAATTCTCTTGCACAGTTCTCTAAAAACTTCAAATGCATCTAATTTTTCCCTAATGAAATTAATCCAGGTGAATCTGGAAAAATCATCCACAACCACATAGGCATATCTTTTACCACCAAGACTCTCTACTTGCATTGGTCCCATCAGATCCATATGGAGGAGTTCTAGAACCTTAGAGGTGGTCAGATGTCTTGACTTTGGATGTGACATCCTAGTCTGCTTACCAACCTGACATTCACCACAAACTCTTCCTTCATCAATTTGCAGTCTTGGAATCCCTCTGACTGCCTCCAAGGAGATAATCCTCTTCATACCCCTTAGATGAAGATGGCCAAGTTTTTGGTGCCACAGTTTCACCTCTTTTTCTTCTTTTGCAATGGAACACACAGATGAGAAATTAGTGTTCTCAGGCTCCCACAAGTAACAGTTGTCTTTGGATCTGACTCCTTTCATTACTATCTCTTGTTTGTCATTGATTACAAGGCATTCAGATTTTGAGAAATTGACCTTGAATCCTAGATCACACAGTTGACTGATACTAATGAGATTAGCGGTCAGCCCTTTCACCAGCAGTACTTCATTCATACTTGGAACTCCAGGGCAGTCCAAATCACCAACTCCTTTGATTTCACCTTTAGCCCCATCTCCAAAGGTCACAAAACTGGTGGTGTGAGGCTTAACATTATTGAGGAGGTTCTTGATTCCAGTCATGTGTCTGGAACATCCACTGTCAAAGTACCAGTCTTCCTTTGCAGAGACCCTCAGGGAAGTGTGAGCTATCAGTGCAGTAGCCTTTTTCTTCCTTTTAGGAGCATGTGGTACCTTTTTAGACTTAGGTTTGACACCTGAGTTCTGATTAGGGTATCCATGTAATCTGAAGCAGAAGGGCTTTATGTGGCCATATCTCCCACAATGATGACATTTCCATCTTTGGTACCTTTTCCTCATATGTCTCTGTTCCTGATGTCGAGAGTTGTGTTGAGACATTTGTTTTGACATTTGCTTACCAGTACCAGATTTCGTTGCTTCCATAAATCCTAGTCCAAATTTGTTTCCCACATTTTGTCCAACCTGAAGGATCTCTTCCAATTTGTCTGTTCCATTTGTCAACATCTTGACAGATTTGGTCATTTGATTCAATTGTGAGTTCAGCAATTGAACTTCTCCTTCTAGATGACTTATAGTTTCAAGGTTTGCCCTTTTTTCAGCCTCCAGCTTTATGATGAGTTTTGATTGTTTCTCATTCTGCACACAGACTTCAGTACTTCTGATACACAATTTCTTGTAAGTATCAGCCAGTTCTTCAAAAGTCACCTCTTCATCACTGATGTCACTTTCAGAGGTACAAACACCAGTTAAAGCAGTAACTCGTTTGGCAGTCTCTTCTTCTGAATTACTTTCTGAATCACAGTCAGACCAAGTAACTGTCATTCCTTTTTGTTTCTTAAGAAAGGTAGGACATTCATCTCGAATATGCCCATATCCTTCACAACCATGGCATTGAATTCCTCTGCCTTGAATTCCCTTCTCTTCTGACCTTGGTCTTCTGCTGGAACTGTCAATGTTAGAGAGAATGTTATGAACATTAGACCTTGACTTTGGATCTATTCTTTTGATGAGTTTGTTGAACTGTCTTCCGAGCATGGCTACAGCTTCTGAAATGTTTTCTTCAACATCAGTGTTGGACATAAGTGCTATGCTCTTGTTCTTCTTGACACCATTATCAGTGATTCCCATCTAAAAAGTCTGAAGAGACCCAATAAGTTCATCCACTTTCAACTTGCTAATGTCCTGGGCTTCCTCTATGGCAGTTACCTTCATTGCAAATCTTTTAGGCAAGGATCTGAGAATCTTCCTCGCCAGTTTTTCTTCTGACATCTTTTCTCCCAGTGCTCCTGAGGTGTTGGCAATCTCCAAGATGTTCATGTGAAACTCATGAATGGTTTCATCTTCCATCATTTTTAGATTCTCAAATTTGGTAGTCAACATCTGAAGCCTTGACATTTTTACTTTGGAAGTGCCCTCATGAGTAATTTTGAGAGTGTCCCAAACTTCCTTGGCCAGTTCATATTGATGTACTAATCTGAAAATGTTTCTATCAATTCCATTGAACAAGTCATTTAAAGCTTTTGAATTTCCCAGGGCTAAATCATCTTCTTCTTTACTCCAATCTTCCTCAGGCTTCAGACTGATTGTCCCATCTTTCTCAGTTATGGTGGGATGAATCCATCCTTTGTCAGCAGCTCTCCAAGCCTTTTTGTCCAGAGATTTTAGGAAGGCAATCATACGAGGTTTCCAGTAGTCATAATTAGTTCCATCCAGAATGGGTGGTCTATTTCCAAAAACTCCTTCTTTGTCCATAGTGCCAGAAAGTGATATCCCTAGATCTCACCCAGTAATACAGGCAGGGTGCCTGCTCTGATGCCAATTGAAATTCTGGCTGCAGATACTCAATGTCACATTCAATGTTATGACACCGTATCTGACTTACTATATGACAGTAAATACAAAAGCAATAAAGAACACAGTCAATTGTTTACCCAGTTCAGTGTGAAACAACACCTACTCTGGGGGCTACCAAGCCAGGGAGGAAATCCACTATAAGAGATGTTAATTCAGGAATAAACCAACCAGTTTATCTCCTTCACTTAAGACCTACCCAATGCAATTCCAATCTAAGTACAACTTAAACCTGAGTTCCTACTCACTCCCCCTCAATCACAGCAGTGATTCATAAACCAATTTGACTGAAGAATTGATGAAGACACTCTTCAAAAACAAACACTTGATTAAGCTTCACAGCTTTTTAATCAAGCAACACAATCACTCGTGCTTCACAGCTTTGAGTGATGCACACAACTAACTTGACTCTGCTTCACAGCTTTAGTCAAGGAACATTCAAACACTCTTGCTTCAAAGCTTTGAGTGCTACACAGCCCTTACAATTTGAAACCTATTCCAAGTCACTTATCACAATGATAATTGATTGGAGTACAATAATCAAATCTATACAGATTACAAATGATCTTCTGATCAATAAAAGGGATACCTTGAAAAACAGAAGCTCTATTGAATATATAGCAGCTGCAACTTCAGTTAGGGTTTCCACAAAAACCTAGGGTTAATTCCGTTTGACCTAAAGACCAGGTCACAAGTCTTTATTAACCAGGTTAGGGTTGAGCTAGGTTACCCCTCAGAAAACGCAAGATTCTGTTCAGGAAAGACTGAGTTATTTTCCTGAAAAAACTCAGACTTATCCAACCTGCAAACCTGTTAGTTCAGAACAGGATGTCATAACATCTGTTATGACATATGAGAAAACCTGTCTACTGATTTAGCAAAATGTGATCATTTTGCAAAATGCTCAGATACAAACTTATAAACATCAGTACTTGAATTACAATATTTTTCTGCAAAGGTACCTAATGAGTCAGTACAAACTAAACTAGAATGTTATGACATCAGTCATGACATTCACACATACACTTGGGATTTACCAAAAATGCAAGCCAATACCTAAACACCTACACAATCTATTCTTGTTTTTTGGGACGCCCTTGGATTCATGGGGCGGGTGTTGTTACTTCTACCTTACACCAGAAGTTGAAGTATCCCATGAGAGGAAAGATTGTTACAGTTTGCGGTGAAGAAGAATATATGGTGAGCCTTTTGAATTCTTTCAAATATGTCGAGGTGGATGGTGAATTTGTCGAGACTCCTTTCCAGACCTTTGAAGTTGTTTCTCAGAAAACCTTGGTTGATAAAGTTACTTTTGTTGTTCCTAAGACTCCATCAAAAATGGCTTCTCTAAAAGATGCTAGGGCTGTGGTTTTAGAAGGTGGTTGCACTGTTTGGGATCAGCTCCCTAATATTCCTTATAAATATGACAAATTTGGTTTGGGTTTCACCTCCCAAGCTCAAAGGACTGTTCTTCATGCTCGCGCTCATTCTAAGAGACCTCCATTCCGCATAAAAAACAATGGAGTTCACAAAAATCATATCAATGTTGTGGAAGATAGAGGTTGCGACATAGACAATTGGATCTTACCTACTACTGGCCATGGACTCAACAATTGGAAGGCTGAAGACTTTGTACCAATATCCTTTAGTCAGGAGTAAATGTTATTTTCTGTTTTCTTACTTTTAAGTTTTTCTGGTTATGTAATTCAAACAATGAGCTTTAAGCCTTGTGCCTTACCCAAGGCACAACGGTCCATTTGTTAGGGTTGTCATTATTCGCTAGCATATTTTCATTTAATAAATCATTGGACGTTTGGATTCAAATTTTGTGCTCTTTGTCTTTCTTTTGCTTTATTGCTTACACACACCCACACCAAAAATTTCAGATCCATATCCATCCTGGATCACATTGATAACAATTATCCTATTGCAAATTATGACTTCAAAAATTCAATCTACCATGCCGAGGACAAAGGTGAGGAAGATTGTGAAATACATGGAGAGCTTGATAGGCTCTTAATGCAAGAAGAAGGAGCCATACGACCACATGATGATCCAGTCGAGGTCGTGAACTTGGGTACTGAAGAAAACAAGAGAGAAATCAAGATAGGTTCCAACCTAGAAGACAGTGTTAAAGAGAGATTAATCCAGATGTTGCATGACTATGTTAAGATCTTTGCTTGGTCTTACAAAGACATGTCAGGGCTTGATACTGATATTGTGGTTCATCGTCTATGGATGAAGGAAGGTTGTCCCCTTATAAAGTAGAAGGTTCCTCATATGCGTCTCGAGATGTCTTAAAAGATCAAGGTTGAGGTTATGAAGTTGTTCGACGCATGGTTCTTAGTCGTTACATCCTATTCGTAGTGGGATGCAAACGTGGTACCAGTGCCCAAGAAGGACGGTAAGCTACGTATGTGAATAGATTACAGGGATTTGAATATGGAAAGCCCCAAAGATGACTTTCCGCTTCCACATATTGATGTTGTGGTCAACAACACTGCTCAACATAAAGTATTTCCCTTCATGGATGGTTTCTATGGTTATAAGAAAATCAAGATGGTACCTGAAGACAAGGAGAATACTACTTTTGTCACACAATGGGGCACTTTCTATTACAAAGTCATGCCTTTCAGTTTGAAGAATTTCGGTGCAACATATCAGCATGCTATGGTGAATTTGTTCCATGATATAATCCATCATAAGATAGAGGTTTACGTTGGTGACATGATAGCTAGGTCTCAGACTGAAGGAGAACCTATTGACTACCTGTACAAGCTGCTTGAGAGATTGAAGAAATACAAGTTGAGGTTGAATCCGAATAAGTGCACCTTTGGGGTAAGATTCGGTAAACTCTTAGTTTTCGTCAACAGTGGTAAAGGTATTGAAGTTTATCCTTCCAAGGTTAAATCAGTTCAAGAAATTCCAGATCCCCGTACTGAGAAGGAAGTCATAGGTTTCCTAGGACGATTGAACTACATTTCCAGATTTATTTCCCATCTGACCGCTACTTGTGAGCCAATCATCAAGTTACTAAAGAAAGATCAAGTAGTGAAGTTGAACGACAATTTTACAGATAGCATTCGAAAAAATCAAGGAGTATCTCCAGTAACCTTTGATTCTAATGCCACCGTTTGAAGGAAGACCCGTGATCATGTACCTAACAATGTTAGAGAACTCAATGAGGTGTGTACTAGGGCAGCATGACGAGTCTGGTCAAAAAGAGCATGCAATATACTACCTTAGCAAAAATTTTATGGACTGTGAAACAAGATACTCACTGCTTGAGAACACTTGTTGTGCTTTGGCATGGGCTACTCGCTGATTAAGACATTATATGTTGACCCTTACCACTTTGTTGATCTCTAAGATGGATCCAATAAAATACATATTCGAGAAGCTCGCTCTCTCCAGAAGAATATAAAATGGAAAATGGTCTTGACAGAATAAGACATTCAGTATACTATTCAAAAGGCAATCAAAGGAAGTGTATTGGCAGATCATTTGGCTCATCCAGTGGTAAATGCCTATGTGTCTATGAATTTTGAGTTCTCGAATGAAAATATTATGCTGATTACTGATTATGAAAAACCTGGACCGTGTGAAGGACCTGAGCCAGGAACCCGATGGACTATGGTCGTTGATGGAGCTTCCAACGCGCTTGGCAATGGAGTTGGTGTCGTGATTGTCTCTCTCATGGGTTGCCATATTCCCTTCACCGCCAAATTATGTTTTGACTATACCAACAACATAATAGAATATGTAGCGTGCATCATGGGTATCAAGGCTGCTATCGATATGAGAATTAAATTTTAGATGTATATGGGGACTCAGCCTTAGTGATCAGCCAAATTAAGGGAGAATGGGATATGAAGCATCCAAATCTCCTTCCTTATCGCGAACATGTGTTAACGTTAATTTCATAATTCGAAGAAATCAATTTTGAACATATTCCGCGAGAATAGGATCAATTGGCAGACACATTGGCTACCATGTCATATATGTTCAAATTCAGATGGGACAATGAAGCTCCTCAAATTTCCATTGAGAGGCTAGATGAAACGGCACATTGCTACTATTGTACCCCAAAATATTCCCTCTCATTTCATTCAAAAATACCCCTTCATACTCCTAGGGTTTCTAGTCTCTTTAAGCTACCAAGGCTTCTCATACCTCAAGAAATCTCAAACATCTCATTAATTCTTCATGTCATCAAAGAATTGAAGAATTACGAGTATTATGAAGAGAATCACATTTCTCCTATCCATTGGTTTTGAACTAGGGTTTTAAGTGTGTGATACCTGGCGTGGTCAAGATTCATGAAGCATTGTCTTATTTTCATCATACAAGTCATCTTTGCTCAAGGGTTTCTCCCTCATGTCTTGAGGAATTAAGGTTTTGAGCTTGGGACGTCATTGGTTAAAATTAGGGTCTATGTGGGCTTTGAGGATTTCCTCTTCTATCAAGGGATGTTCAGTATATTCTTCATTAATCTTGGGCTGAGAATTTAGGGTTTTGTGTTCATGTTCATTGAGGCTTCCTTCTTCTGTAAAGCTTCTTCAATATGCCTCTTAATCAAGTGGATTTGTGGTTACTTGTTGGTTCAATTTGTGAGTTCGAATGATGAAGTTATGATGCAAAGTCTAGTGAAGATCTTTTGGGCATTTAGAGTGCATCATTGTTGGGCACGTGGGAATTCATGTTTTCAAATTTTGTATTCATTCCTTTTCAAGAGTTCTATTGAGGAACAAATTGATGTTACTTCATTTGGTTCTCAAAACTTGCTTTAATTTTTTAAATTTTAAAGAAAAAAATAAAGATGATTCAAATTTCGGTTCATTCAAGCTTCACTCAAGAAATGTCCATTGAAATTTAATCTTGTAAATTGTCAAGTTGTGGTTCCAAGGTTGGTTTTCAAGACACAAATATGATTCAAGCCTCTATGACTTAGATTTCACGTTTTTTCATGGAAATGCAAGAATTCTGAATTTCTTTTGTTTAAATCATCACATCTTTATTGTTTCAAACAAGGTAGAAATCTCGGATTTGCTTTCAAAATTATGGTTACCAATTCAACATTCAAGAGGTTTTAAAGTTTTAAAGTAGAATTGAAATTATAAAAGCTAACTATTGCATTAATTTGCAAGAAGAACACAAGTTCTTTATTAAAATTCCAAGTTCTCAAGCTTTACAAGTTTAATTACAAATTTGGATCATAAATCCAGAACTTTCTTATTTGTGAATTCTTCTTCAATCTTAAAATTCTACAAGTCTTCTTGCTTCATTTCAAGATTTTTGTTCTCACATCTTGCCATGACTTCCTCTTCAATTCCTTTCCACCTCTTTCTTTCTCTCCCTCAAACTTGCCTTTTCCAATCCTCATGGTCCATGAAAACAAGAAAAGAAAAGTCAAAGTAAAACAAAACATGAACAACAAATAAGGATTTTTCCCAAAGATCTATTTCATCATTAGGTTCTTGAGATAGGAATTAGAAAAAAAGGTTGTTTCTCAATCATGTCCAATCATACAAAATCCTCATATTGTTTATCCTACGCAAAAATCAGTAAGTATAACGATAATCATGGGCCAACATTTCACTTTACTACAAATCACAAACAAAGTTTGGTTCGCAGTAAAGATTGTTATCAAAATCACAAGTCCATCCCATCAAACATCAAGTCGATGCAGTAAAACAGAATGCAAAAAGAATCGCAAAATGCCACCCCAATAAACAAGTTCTCATATCAACAAATATCATAACAGAAACACAATGGTGAAAGCCCAAATAAAATCGTTCGATCCTGTTAACATCTCAAGACCAACAAAGAAAACCTAATTTCAGTCTCAGTATATAAATAATCATTGCACAGAAATTAAAAGGAAGATCCACTGTTCAGAAATCAGAGAAAAGCTGCACAAAACCCTAAAGCGAGTTCATCATCTCCCTCAAACAACCCTTTAGATGTCATAAAATATATACACACAAATCACAGACTCACAAAATATCAAACCCTATAGTCATTTTCCTAATACAAAACCCTTCAGAAACAAAAAGAAGAGGAAAAGTTATTGCAAGTTCCGAATCCGAGAAGAAGATACAAAAGTCAGAAAGAGCTCACCATAACCCCAAGAAGTTGATAGATCGAGGATTCATATGTCGTAGCTCCATCTCTTTCTCCTTTCCTTTTTTCGTCATATATTGCTATTTATTTCATCATAATCATCATCATTTTCAAGCATGTGAGAACTAGGGTTTTTAAAATTTCCCTTTCAAGATCTAGGCCAAATCCCTCACTTCCTGCAAAATCAGGCCTCAGATTAGTAATTAGAATAGAAAGGCGATTCAGAATATGTATGAAAATTGGGGTTCAGATATAGTTCACGGCACCGCCTCCACGAAGCTTTCAGGCGCCACCGTTAGTCGCCGTTGATCTTTATTTTCTCTGTCGTTGTGTTCATATGAGCCACAGTGTATTCATACGCGCGACCACCAATGTTCTTCATTTCCAGCTGCGTAGATCTTTCAGTACCCTTTATTTTTTATATTTTTTGTTTTGTTGTTCTATTTGAAATAGGGACAAAGAGTGAAATAAGATTAGAGATAAACTGGGAGATTAACGAGAGAGTCCCCGTTTGATTTCATTCATTTTTCTGCCTAATGTGTCATTTTTGTTTTGAGCTTAGCAGCTCTGTGGGGGGCCTAATCTGGTGGTGACACATGTCACCGTCCGGTTGCTTATCCAAGAGAGATTCTACACTACATCCCACTGAAGCCCACCGTACACCCTTAGTTGCAGCCAACGGATCATCATATATCATCATCAACCAATATCCAACGCCTAGGATTGCGTATCCCCACTACATTCTCACCGAATGACCGCACAAGATCACATGGACCCTCATCCAGCGTTTGGGCCTTTGTCATTGGGCCTCGACGAATTTCAATTTCTGGACCCCCCAGATTACTTCAATTGCAGGCCCATTAACTTTCTCTATTTCTCTTTATTTTATTTTATATATTATTTGTTTTTGTTTTGTTTATTAATTTATTTTAGTATTATATTTAAATTTGTAAATAGATTAATATTGTTTTAAATAATTATTAGTTTTAAAACGATTCTTATTTGACATTATTAATTAATTTTATCAAATGAAAAGAGTTTTAACTCAAATAATTATTTAATAGTTTGGACTTGTATTGTGTCTTATGTTATCCCCATTCATAAATTTGTATCCCCCATTCCTGAAGCGTTGTAATAGCGTATAATTTTATCTTCCGCACTTTACCGCTTCTATTTATCATTATATAGTAATTAGGTGTGTATGGAAAAATTTAAAGTCAACCCCTAGATAACCCTAATCAAGACAAATTATCTGAAATCAAAACACAATTCACACACGCACTTCTAGGGTAGCCTCTATTGTTGACTTTGGATAAAACAATCATGTCCCTCGAATATGGGACGCTTTAGCAAAGGCCCTCGATAAAAAATAGTTTAGTCCCTCAATGACCCTTTGATGTTGCCTTTGGCGAATGGTCTTAGTCCCTCATGAAAATTGCTAAAAAGTCCTACAAGTTGCCTTCTATGACTGTACGATGACCCGCGCCTGTCCCTCACATCCAACAATAATGCTTCCTACTAACAAATAGTAGAGTAGCATTATCTAAATGAGGAGAAAAAGAATAATTACTTTTTGAGTAGGTAGATCATTTGTAATCGCTTGCTCACAAACTAAAACAACTTTCACACTTCACACTTTCAAAAAACAATACTTTCTTTCAAATAAATATTTTCAAAATTTTGTATACATTCTCAACGATACGAGAATCATTACAAAATTACCGCACTTAGGCGTTTTCAAAATATTTTCAAACATACACAAACACAAATCATTTCAAAGTGAGATAACGATTAAGATCCCATAGATAACTAAGGATGAAAAGGGTGCTAACACCTTCCCTTTTCATAACCTACCCCCAGAAACTCAGAAAATTTTCAAAGGGCTTTCCTGTTCTTTTCACCCTTTCCTTTATTGGATAAAAGAAAAGTCAGTGGCGACTCTTGATATCTACAACATTTGCGATAAAATGCAAAACCTAAAAGTTAGTTCTTTCACCATATTACAAAACTAGCGACTCTGCTGGGGAGAAAACTTTAAAGTGGGGTTACCTTAAGAGCTATATCACCTTTATTGCTTTACTTGTTTGCCTTTTATGCTTTATATTTCAGGATATGCTTGTAAAGATATTATACCCGGATCTGGGGTATTTTAGGAAAGTAGCTATAGATCGTGGGAAATGTACGGCGTAGATCGATATGGTTAAAGTGATGGCTACGTTAGTGCGACATATTGGTTCGTACCGGTGTCACTTGAGTCAGTCAAGGAGAATGCAGGTCTACCGTGTGGTGTCATAAAACACTAACTGACGGTAGAACCTTAGTTGATACAACTTAGCCATTAGAAAGTAGTGAGATAGTCGGCTTTGCTGCAGACTAAAGTTGGTTGATACTCGATGCTACACTCATTGAGATTGGACTCTCGGGATATTTCAACCGCAAATCGGATGCTTGAGCTGAAACAATGCCTGAGAGAAAGATCGGTGGTATGAGACTCCTAGAACCCGGTTACTTCTTTTAGGACAGGTTGAGCCAACTAAACTCAAGAGGTTACTTACCTACAAACTCCATGAAAGCCTTTGAACCTAAGGCTACTTGTGTGACTTGTTTTCATTCATGATGTAACAACTTGAACTCCTTGCAGGGCTTGTTTGTATTCATTATCTAACGACATGAATTCCTTGCAGGACTTGTTTGTAGTCATTATCCAATAATTTAGACTTCTTGCAAAGACTTACTTGTTTTCATCGCCTTATACTTTTGCTTGGTACATAACATTCACATAATAACATTATACCATATCATTTTCAATGACCAGTTCAAGGATCTCAAGGGCCAGTGATGAAGGTTATCATGAACCAGACGCCTAAAAAGGGGTAGGAGGATTTATTTTCCTCTAACTGAATGTCGTTGAAGTAGCATGAACCATACGTCTAGCAAGGGGCAAGGGGATATGTTTTCCTCTAACCAATGATGTCAAAGACCGAACCACATTATTTTAAGTCAAAGGCTAGGACCCATTGACATGGTGAGCTTGATGCTCATGGAAGGACGATCAACGACACGAAGTTCTTCAGTCAAAGCTGCAGTCAGACTCAACTTCTAACGTTTCACTTTTGTTTACCCTGTGAGATCCTTGAAAACATTGCATATACATGTCATGCATCATGTCATTACAGGTTTTCCCATACAAGTTTTCTCATCTGCTTACTCTTTATTTCATTAAAGATGGATCTCAAACAAACCAACAGAGATCTCCAAGCTCAAGATGCTCAGTTCCAAGAAATATTCCTGAACCTATCCAAGGGGCAAGAGGAATTGAAAGCACTTCTCACTGAGAGAATTACCAAGAAGAATCCTAAGGAAAACGGGGATGACCAGTTGGAACAGTTGCAAGCTGAGATGGAAACAATGAGACTCCAAATGATGGGGCAGGTGGTTCTTATACAAAATTTAGCTCGAGGGTAAGAAGAGTTGAGAATTCTCATCAGCAAACTTCATCAGAATAAATACAACTGTATGGGATGAACGACTAGAATTGGGGATCAATTAATCAACCTCTGATGAGACAGGAAGTTGGCTTGGTTAAAAGTAGTCCTTTATGGATTGCTACTACATCACAAACCCAATAACGTCCTTGCCAAAAACAACAGGGTGATCAGTGTAAGCAGAATACACCCAAAAGACGATTTACTGAAATCAACATGTCATTGCCTCAAACATTGCATCACATGTTGAAGGCCAAGCTGGTGACATTGAAGGATCCTCCTCGGAATCCCAATATTTCGTCCTCTCGTCACAATCTTAATGTAAGGTGCGCGTACCACTCCAATAGTCCTGGGCATGACACTGACAGTTGTTGGCCGTTGAAACATAAGATTCAGGACCTAGTTGACAAAGTAATTATCGAGTTTATGCAATATGGTCAGATCGAGTTCTTCTGTTATCCCCCAAATGTCAAGGTTGTAAGGCACACCATCTAAAGTGACAAATTCAGGCGGAGAAGCTTTTTGTTCATTCAAATTTTTGTTTGTAATTTCTCTAGTTGATTCAAACACTTATATTTATGTTACACATTGGTTGTCCCCATTAATGAATTGCATATGTTTGTCTTGAATTAATCCATTCGTTTTAACTATACTTAAACTATGTTTTTACTTTCTTTTGTGATATTCAACTCTCGATTAAAAAACTATAAGCCTTTAGAGGGAGAATGACAAAAATGATACCATAATCTCTACAATATACTTTTGAAAAGACCTTGTTGATGATGTATAGACGTTGTTTCAAATCCTGAACAGTGGAGTTATAAGGAAGATATTCCCTAGTCGACCCCTTTGAGCCTAAGAAGAAGGAGTTTTCTTTTTCAGACAAATTGAAAACTTTAATCATAACCTAGGGCAGGGTAGTTTCTAAGTTAATTCAAATATGCATTCGGTCACAGGCTTTCATTTCATACACAAAGAATTGTATAAAATATTATCTTCTAAAATCAAAAGAAAGTGATGGTTCCCCATAATCAATAAAACAACCAGCCATCATCTCTCAAAAGAAAAGCCCGCTAAGTCAAAACCTATGAAGGATACTTAAGAAAAAAACGGGGGTATCCCGCTGACTATAATCATAGAAGAAACAGGTCAGGCAAAAGGTATGGATAATAAAATCAAAAAGAGGTCTCTACAAATCCTTGAAAACAAAAAATGTTACAAAAAAATTACTGTCTTCTCAAATAAACTTCTAGTATCCGAACCATCACTAAAATATCATTCCAAACTCATCATGGAGAATGGGTTGGGTACAAATAATGTTTAAGCCTTTATCCTTTGTTTCTTAAACCATGAACCAAGCCATGAAACAACCCTTAAAAGTCCTAACTAAAGCATAGGTTAGTTCGAAAGCATACTGTTACAAAAGGTATCCTGAGTCCTATAAGGCTTATTGTAAATCCTGAGTTAAATTCATATTGTTACAAAATTATGTTGTTTATTAAAAATGCCTTTTTAAAAACATCAAGACAAATATAATTTTTGCATTTTTAAATACCATTGTACGCCTTTTCGTTTACGACAATTTCCTCTTATTAGGATTTCAGTCTCTTTGTATAAAACTGCGTGTTTATAGGCAAATTTTCCAAATTAATACAATCAATTTCAAATTCAAAAGCTATTTTTACTTTCTTTGTTTTGTTTTCAAAAACACCCAATAATTATATTGAATGAACATATGCATTTTAATACGATTACCATTTACAAAAGATTCCAGAAGTTGGGATAGACGTTCGAAGCTGACCATAAATTCCCACAAAGCAATTTCCTCAGATCTTTCCCCATAAGTTAATCCCCATCAAAGATTATTTCCCTAGTAAAGTCGCCACAGTCTGTAGGGTTTATTTCCCCAAGGGAGTTTATTTCTCTGATATTGCAATTCCCTGACAAGATTCTCTTCTCCGACTAGATATCATTCAATGTTGTCCTTCCAATAAGATCTGATATTCATATCCAAAATCCGGTCAAACAGCACATCATAGAATTTCGGTTCTTTCATCTCCGGTCAGAATACAAACCTTACAAAGAACGAGGAATGGCCAACTCTCCTTGAATGCTTCTATCCCCAAGCAGAAATCGAAGATCCCCAGCAGAACTCCCTCAAGCGGAAAATAGAAATCCCCAGTAAAGTCGAGATGAAGAATTACTGTCTTCATCCCCAGCAACAATCAGAGATTTATTTTCCCCAGTCAGACGTTATTATACAAAGATACAGATACATACCAATAACATATTTCACCCATGTATCATTCACAAAAATCATAACATATGCATATAAAATGCATATATTAGTCTCATTTATTTGGAGAACATCATTATGCAATGCATTACACACATCATGAAATTGCACATAACTAACTCTACCTTTTCAGGTTAAGTTCGCAAACAGGTAGATATTACCAGCAATTTATAGACAGGTTATGGATCAATTCTTGAAACAAAACAGGGCGACTATCTACACGACCAAATAATTCCCTTCAGAGACTGAATTCTGAAAAGCATTCTCCTTCAGGACCTTCGTTCTGAAAAGCATTCTCCTTCAGCGCTTCATTCTAAAAAGTATTCCCCCTTCAGATATGGAATCCTGAAAAGCATTCCCCCCAGAGACCAAGTTCTGGCGAGCATTTCCTTCAGAGGAGTTCTAAAACACATTTCCTCTTCATCACTTCTTTCTGAAAAGCATCTCTTTCAGAAGTTTTATTCTGAAAAGCATCTCCTTCAGTGCTTCATTCTGAAAAGCATGTCCTCTTCAGAGATGGAACCTTGAAAAGCATTTCCCCCAAAGATCGAGTTCTGGCGAGCATTTCCTTCAAAGAATCTCTGAAATTCATTTCCCCTTCAGTACTTCATTCTTAAAAGCATCTCCTTCTGAAGTTTATTCTAAAAAGCATCTCCTTCAGCACTTCGTTCTGAAAAGCATTTGCCATTCGGATACGGAATCCTGAAAATATTTTCCCCTAGAGATCGAGTTCTGGCGAGCATTTCCCTCAGAGGAGTTCTGAAACGCATTCCCCTTCATCACTTTATTCTGAAAAGCATCTCCTTCAGCGCTGCATTCTGAAAAGCATTTCCCCTTCACAGACAAAATCATGAAAAAAATTCTTCAAGATACAGTCAAGTGTAGACTCATCCTGATACTCCTATTAACAGTTACTTCGGATGGCATCTGTAAGCCCATCTCCGACAATAATCTAGTACCTCTCCGAATGGCATATTTAATCCCATTCAAGTAATACAATCAAATAACAAGTGTTACTGCATGCACATGCGAGTGCAAATTTCTGAGCACTTAAGTGTTTAATCCTCTTCCACCTTCAGATTCCGAATGGCGAGCATGCCAATCAAACTCTTCAGGTTTAAGAAGATTTAAGAGGGGAAGATGTTGTACCTCAAAACTTGCCCTCTTATTTCAAAAGACTTTCTCATGCTCCTAAGGTTCTCAATTACTTAAGATTACTCAAAGATTGATCAGACAAACCCTCCTCCTAAGCATTGACCTACAACTAGGGTTTTGGTTTTCTCAGAGGGAATTGGAATTCTAATGCCTCAAGTGGACTTCATAGTTTCTTATATTCTTCAAATAATCCTCATGTCAAGATTCAAGCCTTACATCACAAATTTGTTCAGTCAATTGTTCAAATGATTAAAAATCAACTATATTGGGTAAAAAGTCAAATATGGTCAACATACAGTCAAACTTCAATATTTTTTGTCAACATCAATGTTTTGAAGTTACACTCATCATTTGATAAAGTTTTGATCATACCTCATCAAGAAAACTCAAGATTTATCAAAAGTCAAAAGTTGTTAAATTAGGGTTTTCTTTAGGAGAAGTCAACTGAACTTTGACCAAGCATAAATTTTACATGCTTCCTCATATTTTTGTCAACCAAATCTCATTTTGAATTAAATTTAATTCTATACATCTCTGTCTCTCAAAGCTCAAGGCCAAAAAATGCTTCATTTGAGAGATATGAGCCAAAACATTATAGGTCACCTTAAAAGTCCACAAAAAGACACTTTTTATCAAAGTAATTTAAAGCAAGATAAATTCTTTAAATGGAAAATTGATCATCAAGAGAGTTGTAGGGGACATCTTGAGCTTTCCAAAAAGTCCATGATCACCTTCATATGATAAAAATTGAGCAAGTTATGAGTTTCACAAGTTGGGCAATTTTGAGAAAATGCATGAAACCCAAATTGAGCAAACTTGAATTTTTGGGCTAATGGGCTTATCTTTCATGGTCCAAACGTGTTCTTGACCTCATAATGGTCCTCTAAATCCATTCATGAACCATAAAAAAATTTATCTTATTTACTTTGATTTTTATTCATTTAAATTCAAATTAAATAAAAAAAATATGGCCTTGTCTTATTTTATCTTATTTTGAATTTTTTTAAAAATCAAAAAATAAATATTTTAAACCAAAGGGAGGTGCATGAACAGTTCTTGACGTGCATAAGGAGTGTAGTACATGCGTGGACTCTGAAATAATAGCCCAATAGCCCAAAATATCAAGTTTGTTCAATTTGAACTTCACGCATTTGCTCAAAAATTCTAAACTTACACTGGTCATAACTCTCTCAATTTTCATCATATGAAGGTGATCTTTGACATTTTGGAAAGTTAAACGTGTCATCTACAATCTCCATGATGATAGTTTTTGCTTTTTAATAATTATCTTGATGTAATTTGCCTTGACAAAAAGTTTCTTTTTGTTGACTTTTGAAATGACTTATAATGTATTGGCTCATATCTTTCAAATGAAGCATTTTATGGACTTGAGCTTAGAGCGGAAAAGTTGTAGAGAATTGAATTTCCTTCAAAATTATATTTGGTTGAGGAAAATATGATGAAGTGTGTGAAAGTTATGCTTGGTCAAAGTTCAACTGACTTCTCTTTAGGAAAACCCTAATTTGGGAACTTTTGACTTTTGATGATTTGAGAGTTTTCTTGATGAATCATGATCAAACATTTATAAATTGATTAATATCACTTCAAAACCTTGATGTTGACCCAAAATCTTGAAGTTTGACTATGTTGACCATAGTTGACTTTTTGTCCAATATAGTTGGTTTTTAATCATCTGACCCATTGATTGAGCAAACTTGTGATGAAAGACATGAAACTTGGTATGAGCATTCTTGAAGACATATAAGAAATCATGAAATCCAATTGAGGCGTTAGAAACCTAAACTTACTTGAGACAAGTGAAACCCTAGTTTTAAGTCCATTGCTTAGGAGGAGAATTTGTCTGATTAATTATTGAGCAACCTTGATCATTTGAGAATCCTAGGAGAATCTCTTGAATAAAAATGGGAGGGAAAATTTTGGGGTATAACACATTGTCTCTAAAGGAGAAGGAAAATAAAAAGAACGACCTTGAGTTGGTAAAACTGTTAACCTCTCGCTCACAACCTTTCTAAAAAAAACATTTTCACATATCACTTTCAAAAATATTTTCTAAAACACTTTGTACGCGTTCTTGAGGATTGATACAAAAACCATTACAAATATAGCCGTACTTTGGATTTTCAAAATATTTTCAAACAAATCACACACACAAAGCAAATTTTCAAAAGTGATATAGCAATTAAGAGCCCGTAGATAACTACGGATGAAAAAGGTGCTAACACCTTCCATTTTCATAATTTACCCCCTGAACTCAAAATCTATCAAAGGTCTTTCCTGTTCTTTTCACATTTCCTGATGACTGGATGAAAGAAAATTCATTGGCGACTCTAGTTATCCGCACATTTTTGATAAAATGCAAAAGTCAGTTCTCTCACTGTACTACAACGATGATGTCTCTTCTCTTAAAATTAACCAACACGCATGTGTTTTAAAATTTTTTAGGTGAACTACGAGTACCCTTTGATCCCCTATTGAATAGAAAGTGGTACATAGACACTAAAGATTCGCAACTACGCCGGGTGCAAAAATTGTAAAAAAAAATACTTCTTTTCTCATATCCACCATCTATTTTTGTATACACCTTTTATAGCATAAGTACACAAATTTTCAAAGAGGTTTCTGTGGAGCACCATAAATATTTAGGTTGCTAATACCTTCCCTTTGCATAAACAACCCCCATACCTAGATTCTCTCCCCCTCTCTTTGGGTTTATTCACCCTTTTTCATTCCTCTGGAAACAATAAAGCACGATGGCAATATTTATTTGATATGCGCAAGTTTAATCAATCCAATGGCTTAGTCATAATATTTCTACTGCTAATAAAATTGGTGACTTCAATGGGGACTCTAATCTCTAAGTGGGTTGATCCCATCTTTTTATATTTGTGTAAGTGCTATTATTGGTTCTATATGATGTGTTGTATATATGTCTGTCTGGATTTTCCTAGTTTTTAGGGTGCTTGGTTATTTCTCATAAGTCCTCTACCCATACTTCGGCAAACTTAAGATATGATTGGTGGTAGAGTCAAGTTAACTTTGAGGGAAGAATCCTAAAAAAGGAGACATGAGATCCCATACTCAGTGGATGCCCTTTTGACTGAAGTATTCGTTTACCGAGTGATCGGGAAGACGTGCTACTTTTAACCTGGAAGCCTTCTGAAGTCGAGGACTGTAGAACCCTTTAACCTATCTTGGAATTTTAGGTGTAGTTTGGAAACTTTGATGGCGCAATCTGGAAGTGGTTGTCATGTGATGCTACACTCAGATGAGTTTTTCCTGAGAATATTTCTTATTACCGGGTTAATCGAGACGTTGGCAATATCCGAAGGAAGGATGTAGACTCTGGGAACCTTTTAGAACCTTGTTCGGCAGGTGATAAACTATCAATTCGTACCTTGTGGGTAGTACACTTGACTTAATGCTCAAGATGTTGAACCTAAACCCTCCATTTTAGGTACTTATTGACCATGGATTTTGGAAGAAGAAAGACTCGGAAGTATAATTTACAGGATCCTAAGATAGAGAAACTGATCATGTTCCTTTAACCGGCTTAGAAGGAGATCCTAAGTCTCATGAGATTGATGCCATTACTCATTTGAAGAAGTCTGACATTGAGGCTACTAAGACTACCAAAGGAGGAATCAGGGGTTTACCTGCTCAATTTCTATTGGAGAAAGCTCGCTACTTTTCCAAGATGAAGAGTACAATTGCTTTTGGGGACATCTTTGCTTTGCTTGACTATGGGTTATTCTTGTTTACAAACATCGACAAACATGGTGATGTTAATGCTATTAGGATATTTCTGATTAGGAATCTGTAGCATAGAAATCTTGAGACTAAGCCATTGGATTGACTTAACTCACACAAATCAAATAAAAATCTCCATCGCGCTTTATTGTTTCCAGAGGAATGGGAAAAGAGTGAATAACCCAAAAAAGAGGGGGAGAGAATCGAGGTACGGGGGTTGGTTATGCAAAGTAAAGGTTTTAGCACCCTAAACATCTACGGTACTCCGCAGAAACCTCTTTGAAAATTTGTGTATTTTGGCTATAAGTGTTGTATACAAAAATAGATGGTGGAGGTGAGAAAAGAAATATTTTTTACAATGTCTGCACCCGCCGCGGTTGCGAACCTTTAGTTCCTACGTACCACCTTCCTTGCAATAGGGGATCAGGGTACTCGTAATTCACCTTTAAAAATTTTAAAACATAAGTGTGTTGTTTAATTTTAAGAGACAAAACATCATTGTCGTATCCGAGTGGAAAACATACTTACTACCCATGATTATGAGAAAGGAGAATTTGCGTCATCTCAAAGTGGAGGATATGGCTTGGATTTTAAAATGAACAAATCCTCGCTCAACACCCAAGTGGAAAATGTATCACTTCACTATATATCGTAGAAGTATAGTAGCTCACATTACTACAAAGATTGACAAGAGTATAATCTTTAGAGAAAATTTTAAAGTAAAAACCCAAAGTGGCAAAATGGTTTTAATGAGATTGATTGACCTTTAGTCTTCTCACAATAAATGTCAAAGTATGATTAAGTTGATTAAAGTTTGTTTAAGAAAATATTTTTGAAAATGGCATGGACCTAAGTCCAAGTTTATTATGAAAGCGGTTCAAGTTAGAAAACAAGAAGAGTTTTGAAAAAGAGGGATAAGATTTTTGAAATTAAAGAAGATGGGAGGAGATGAAAGGACTATCCTAAAGCATAAGGTAATAGCTATGGAAAAGAACCGTCTAACCAACAAAAAGCCAACACTTGACATATGAAGTCAATGCATAATTACCATCCTTTGGATTGAAACCAAACAAGAAAAGATATTAAACCTCTTATAAATACTAAACTTCATATGCATTAAGTCTTCACAAAAATTGGGCAGAGTAACGGCTGTATGCAGAGGAATTTCCAATCCCAGAAAGCATATAATCTTAATAACCTGCACATAAAGAAAATCAACCCAATGTCTTGCGGTAAACCCTAAGAAATCCAGACAAAATAATAACAAAAGTCACAAGGTCCCAAGGGTAATCAAGGTTTCTAATCTTAAGTAAAAGAAGTCCATCACTCCATAATGCCAAGGGTAGTAACAAAATAGTCTAAGTAACCTTAAAGTTTTTATTATTTGTTCAGGTTTGTTATTAAGTTTCTTCAAAAACAAAATTAAAGCTCAAGTGAGCAAAATAAAAATGACATAAAGATAAATGCTCAAGTGAGCAAAGATGAAAATAACATGAAATAAAAATGCTAAAATAAATGGTGCATAAAAGTAAAGACGTAAAGTAAAATCATAAAATAAAAGTCAATTGATAGTGAGTCAAAAATTAGAGGTTAGTTGAATGACCATCTCGAAACTTGCATTTGAAAACTGATTAGAAGATTGATAAAATCAAAACTTCTCAACAATAAGTTTCATTTGCTTTTGGTCAAGCATATCATTCATTTCAAGTTCTCTAGGAAACAACAAATGATCAATGATGTTTAAATGATCACTAAGACCAAAGTTTATGATGGTTCGTTAGAGGATTGATAAGACCAAAGCCTCCTAACAATGAACCTCAAGGTTATTGGATCAAAGGTTTCAAATTAAACATACTTGGGCTTGAAAACATGGGCTTCTGCCACGAATGATCATTTCTCAAATCGGGACAAAATTTAGCACTATGTTAAGAAATCGTAAGTGAACTTATATAAAAGTCGCACCTATTTTGAGGCCAGTCAATAGCAATCTATGTACCATATGTTTGGAGAAATAATATGTAGATTATTCTCTCACAACATGTAGCAAATGTAAGAAGGGGATGAGATGAAGAGGAAGGGAATATATTTAAACCAAAGATTTTATGCAAACTATCATTAAAATCATTCTCCATTTTGGTGGAGTTAAGGTCAACACCCAAGATCCAATGATGTTAACGAAGCTCATGATCAAAAATCATATAGTTCAAGGTCAGCCAGAATATATTCAAAAAATAAAATTGCATTTAATAAGCAAAATAAAAAGAAAATGACTTTTAAATTGTTTTTTTAAAGTGAAAATAAAAGGCAAAATAACAAACTATATTCAAAGTATCAAACAAAAATTAAAAGAAAACATAGAAAAATTAGAGATGATCTCAAGTATTTTTACAAAAAATTTAGTAATTTTTAAAATAATAAAGTATTTTTAAATTATTTAAAACCACTCAAGTAAGTGAAAAAATGATTAAAAATAGTAAAAATCAGAATAAAAATAGTAAAAAAATCTTGATGAATTTTTCCAAAATTTAAAAATACCAAAAAGTATTTTTAAACATTTAAAAACAAGTCAAAACAAATAAAAAAATCATAATAAAATATCCAATTTGAAAATAAAATCATGAAAAAATAAAAATCAGAAAGAGAATTTTCTAAGAATTTTTTGGGTCATAAATGAATTTTCTTTGATTTTTTTTAGTTTAAAACAATTAAATATAAAAATCAGAAATAAAAATAAAGTCAGAAAAGTATGAACCATTGGATGAGAGTCAAAATGTATTAGTAAACTAATCCAATGGATCAGACACGTTGTGCATATCATGGTCTTCAAGGAATAACACAAATCATCCATTATTTACATAATTTTGAAAAAGAAAGTGTGGCAGCTCATCATTGGTGTAAGACGGACACATAAGTCATCTTCAACCTTCGCCCACACGATTTGTAGGTTCATGAAATGGAAAAATTGGAGCTCGAGACTGGTACCATTCACTTCGTCTCTTCAAGACAATTCCAATGATACCCTCGCGCCAAATTTATGTTTGCCACAACATAATCAATTTGGAAAAAACTAGAGGAAAATTTTTAGAGAAGGGATTTGAAAACAGATGTATCAAACTCAATTACAGATGGAAAGAATGGTTACCACGAGCATCAAGGAACCGAGAAGTACATTTTAGCAACAAATTGAGGCGAATTGGTGGAGAAAACTACCTGTTCGAACTCAAGGAGGAAGCTCTGAAACTGAACTTATGGAGCTTGATTCAGTTCATGGTTCTTGAAGGTAGGAGTATGGTTAGCTTCAAGGAAGTCGAATGAATCTCACTTAAAAGAATTTTTGGTGATTTGGAGGGTGGAAATGAAAAAACGAATTCAAGCCTTAAGAGTTCAAATAAGATCTTGGCAGGGGTCAATTGGCTATCAAAAGCTTCTGGAAATAGGTGGAATGTGCATCTTATTTATAGGAGAGGATGAGGAAATGCTTAAGCATGCATATGGGAGAGTAATTGAGTGAATTTGTGTGAATCTAAAACATGAGCAATGTGTGACTTGCTTGGCATCAAAACTAAGCCAAAACCTGTGTTTCATGGGGCTAATTGCTTTCGGAAAGTTTCTAAACATGATTAGAAGAAAAAACACGTGAAAACTTTGTGTTTAGAGGCCAAACCTATTCAAACTAATTATGACTTTGAACTTATAAACATTTTCAAGAAGCCAACTTTACAGCCATGGTGCCAACAACATAGGGCAATATATGATGTGGTTTTTGAAGCATTAGAGAGATCTTAAATCAAGCTTTGAAATGTGAAAATAATGGTTGCATTTTGTGCCTTGTATTTAAAGTTGTGTCCCTTTGAAATCAGCAAAAACACACAAATTTCCTACACTTAGAAAAATATCTAAGTTTGGCATCAAAAGTGTCTTGTAATATTTTACATTCAAACATGTCCTTCCACACAAAATTTGATTTTGAAATTCGAAGATGACATGAAATAGACCTCTTGAATTGAAGTTTGGAATTGAGATCACTCAAAATTCTAAAAAGATGAAAGAGTTATGATCTTTGAAAAATCATGAACAAATTTGGGGAAATTCACAAAAGACCTATAATCTTTTCTAATTTTCAACTACTTTCTAAGCATGTTCATGTCTTTCTCATACAAACAAAATTATATTAGACATACCAAAGATTGTTGTGGAAAAATAATAGGCTCAAGGAGACAAAACTTGACCAAGTTATGAGCATTTGAAGTCACATGAGGGGACTTGATAGCCTATCTAGAGGACTTGTAATCTTTCTAAATCATTAGTGATCTTTCACACAAAATTTGATTGAAAACTTTGAAGTGATTTGTTGATAACCCCTTAAAGAGAAACATAAATTTGAAATCACTCAAAAATCTCAAAAGATGGACAAGATATTGCCCTTGGAAGTTCAAAACCCTAGCCCTTAATACATCAATGTGACTTGGGAACCCCTTTCAATCATGACAATATTTCTTGTACAACTACTTTTGCTATGTGAAGAGAAATTGTTGGGGATGATAATAAGAACCTATAGCAATAACAAACACTTCCAAATGTTGAGAAATGAAGTAATTATGCACTTGTTATCAAGGAATCAAGAACTTGTCCAATTAGGTCAAACTTTTTCAATTAATTCTTGCATCTTTTTACTTCCTTTGGCAAATTGAAGAATTATGAATCAATGTAGAACTTTTCATGACATTATTTTAAAGCACTCTCAATGATGAAGCTTAAATCTCAATGAAACTTTGTTGAAGAAGGCATGGAAATAAACTCATGAACGTATGAATCAACCTGATGAAGTGTGTTGTGCCACTACCTATAGTACCAACATTTATAGAGTAAAAATTTATTAGATTTTTTAGCTAAAATCAAATCAACACAAGACATATATGATCATATTACACAAATCAAAGTTCTTGGTGATCCCTCATGAGTAAACCTAGAGATAAGGAGAAGAACCAAACCCTAGTGTGTGATCTTGATATGATTAGGTTGATATGAAATGATAGAGGAATCTTAGGGGGGAAATTGGGGTATAATAGAATCCAGTACCTATATTTCTAGGAGATACTTATTATTCCATCCATCTTCAAACATTTTTATCAGGGAGGGATGATCATTTGTTGCACACCATTGTTATATCAGTGGTTTATTTCTCACTTACCTCATACTATTGCTTTTTGGGATATCATGAAGGAATCTCATTGGGCCCTGAAGATTATGGATTGCACTCATTCTAACATTAATTGTTATCATTAAGCTTATTTTTATTTGGAGATTATTGAAAAATGTGGTAGTTTCTCCAATGTTCCCATTCTTGGTACAAAGGGAGGAACTAACTACAATCCCGTTCTTGCGCATCGTCAGCTTAGATACCCGATGAAAGACAAGCCAAATAGCATTTATCTAAGTGGTTTCTTTCTCAAAGAGGGAGAAGATCACAAGGAGGCTAAGAAATAGATTGAAAAGGATTGGCGCCACATTCATAGGAAGGGTAGAAAAGGTTTGGGACCAAGAGGAGCTATTTCCTTGGAGCCTTATCTCTGTTGGGTACAAGCAAGGGAAATTCAGTTGAAGATGCCTTATTCTCGTGAAGAACCTATATTTGATACGTTTATGAGGAATACTCCTCCTCTCTTATATGATGTGGATGAACTTCAATTTTCCTTAGTTAGGATGCAGCAAGAAAAGGAAGCATAGAAGAAGAACTACCAGACTTTGGAGGTGTCCTACTCAACATAATTGAAAGTAAATGATGACATGATTGAGATTCTTGAGAATAATTTTATGCAGATGATGGAGAAGCAAGAGGATTTATTTTCCTCTAGAGTTAAGCCAGGTCCATGTCACTCATTCTCTGATTCTGGTAATTGGAAACAAATCACCGACAAATATGCAGAAGAGAACTAGCTGTTGAAGGCTCAGATTGCAAGACTTGGGGGAAAGCGGTAATGTGTGGAGAGATCTTCATCAACTTTATCTCCTTAGGATTTTTAGACTTTATCTTCATCAGCTTTTGCACATATTTTTTCCATTCCTATTCATACCCAAGTGTCTTACTTGTTTCCTTGCTTCGTTCAGTCGGAAAGATTTCTCATCGCTACAATACTCAGGCTAATTCTAGAAAGAAGATGCAAAACCTTGACCAAGAGAATCGGGAGTTGCATAAAGAAGTTACTTCTTTAAGGGTTGTTATGGCCAACTTGGATGCTTTGGTGGAATCATTGGTTATTGCTCTGAATTAACTACCACCCCCCCCCCCCCCCCCCCCCCGTCTCCTCATGCTGCTTAGCAACAACAGACAACTGTTACTTCAGAAGTTCTGTCAGTTCCCATCTCTGTTACTCCAGTTACTATTGCTCAATACCGCATGCCTCGTAGTTACCGGTGGGGAATGCCTGAGAATTTCCTGCCAGAAGGCTACGATCCTGTTGCTCAAATTGCTCCATTTTCTAAAGTTGTTACTGTCTCTGCACCACTTGTGGTGCATGATTCTCCTTTTGGAAAAAATGAGATTCATCATGCTGCACCTCCTTCAATGAATGTTATGCTTGTTATTAATGATAAAGTTTATCATCCTACTCGTCCACCAAGTGAAAGTTTGGGCTTCTATGACAAATTGGATGACTTTCAAGATCAATTCAATGAAATGCAGAAAGAAGTGAAGGCTCTCTAGAGGAAAGACTTATTCGAACAAAATGTCAGTGACCTCTGCTTAGTTCTTAATTTGAAAGTGCCAGCAAAATTTAAGGTGTCAGAATTTGAGAAGTACAAGGGCAACTCTTATCTCCGTGACCACCTGGTGATGTATATCAGAAGGATGTCCACTCATATTGATGACTAACTCTTGCTTATTCATTTGTTCTAGGATAGTTTAACTAGTGCTGCTTTGAAATGGTGTATGGTATTGGACAGTAGCAACATCCACACCTTCAATGACTTGGGAGAAGCTTTCATCATGCAATATAAGTACAATATGTTTATGGCACCTGGACATTACCAATTGAGAGTAATGGCTCAGAAGGATAAGGAGTTATTCAAAGAGTATGAACAACGTTGGCGCGAAGTTGCTACCAAAGTGGTACCCCCAATAGGAGAGCAAGAAATGACCAAGGTCTTCCTGAAAACACTTGGATCATTTTATTATGAAAGGATGGTTGTAAGTGCACCGAGTGATTTCACTGAAATGGTAAGTATGTGTGTTTTTCTAGAAGAAGCTGTTAGGGAAGGACACTTGACCAAAGGCGAAGGATCTAGTGGAACAAGAAAATCATCATATGGGTTTTCTTAGAAGAAAGAAAGTAAAACAAATGTTATCTTTGAGGAAAGAAAGGTTAGACCTCTGAGAAGACGTCATCAAAACAAACAACAAGTTGCTTATGTGACTCCAGTCGTCAGTATAGCTCCGACTACTATTGCCTATCACAGAATACTTCCTCAAGTTAATCAAGGCCAAGGTCAGAAGAGAAAAGCTTTTGATCCTATTCTAATGAGTTATGCAGAAATTTTTCCGGCTTTAATTCAGAAGAATTTGGTGCAGACTAGGCCTCCCCCTGCTATACCTTCACCTTTACCATGGTATTATAAGGCGGGTCAGACTTGTGCTTTTCATCAAGGATCCCTTGGGAACAAAATTGAAAATTGTTATCCATTGAAGTCTTTGGTACAGAAGACGGTGAGATCTGGTCTCCTGTCTTTTAAAGATGTTTGTCCCAATGTGAAGGATAATCCATTATCCAAACATCGAGGTGCAAGTGTTATAAATATGGTTCCTGGTTGTCCTGGGGACTTCAGGATTTTTTATATTAATCTACTCAGAGGTGATTTAGTGAAGATGCATGATGATATTTGTGAGTTAAGTTATTATACACATGACCATGCTCGTTGTAGTCTTTGCAGTTCAGATATCCATGGATGTGATAAAGTGAGAGTTGATCTTCATGAAATGATGGATGAAGGTCTTATCCACATAATCAGACCGAGGGTTGAATATGAAGAAGATGTGAATATAGTTTATGGTTATCCAAGAGAATTCCGAATTTTTTATGTAAACTATATGGATGATGATTTGGTGTAGTTGCATGTTAACTTTTGTCGCAATGATGGCCAGGAGGTGCATCATTATGGGTCTTGTCAGATCTGTTGTAGGGATTCCAGTGGTTGTTCTGTTGTAAGAAGAGGTGTTCAATTGCTATTAGAATGATACTATTAGAGTCACAAGAAACGTATATGATTATAATGGAGTTAATATAATTGAAGACTACTCTAATGAGCCCATGTCGGATGATGAGTATGTTTTTGCTAATGAATTCTTTTCTTCAGGAGAAGATATATTTTCTGATAATGATGCTACGATTCCTGAGTATGCTGAAGAAGCAGGGGTGAATGTCATTGTACTGTGTTTTGGTTTTCCCGCTCTTGTATAAATTGCGTACCACAACAAGCCTACTGTTTCTCGCGTAGTTGTCTCTCTACCCGGTCTTGTCCCATATGAATCAGATAAAGTTGTGCCTTATAAGTACAATACAACTATCTTGGAAGATGGTTTGGAAATTCCTATCCAACATTTGACACATGTTGAGAATATTGCTGAAGCTAGTCCAGTAACTCATAGTGCTCCTGTCTTCGCCCCTACCTTTCGAGGAGATATTAATGATTTCAAAAAGATTTTTAAGACTTATGATGAGCCTAATAAAGTTGAAGGAGGATCTAGTGGCCCCACCTTGGAAAAGGATGTTGATGATCTGTTGAAAATCAGCAAAGATGAGTGATTACAAGATTATGGATCAGCTATTGCAAACTCGCTCTAAGATCTCCATTTTAGCCTTGTTGATGAACTCCTCTACATTATCGGGAATCCTTGATGAGGATGTTGGATCAAGCTTTTGTTGAAAGTTATTTATCCTTGGATTAGATCGACGGTGTTATGAGGAATATTACATCTTATAACAATCTGAGCTTTTGAGATGAAAAGTTTCCTAATGAAGGGAGAAACCATAACCTAGCTCTGCATATATCTATGAATTATAAGAATGACTCTTTGTCGAATGTGATGATAGTCAATGGATCTTCTTTGAATTTCATACCGAGAAGTACTCTCATGAAGCTTAAGTACCAGTGAACTCCTATGCGCCCTAGTTGCATTATACTGAAAGCTTTTAATGGTTCATAAAGTCTATCATTGGAGAAGTGGATTTACCTATTCACATAGGTCCACACTTATTCTAAATCACGGTTTAGGTTATGGAACTATTCCCGCCTATAGTTGCTTATTGGGACAACCATGTATCCATGAAGCATGAGTTGTTACTTCAACCTTACATCAGAAGCTAAAATTTGATCGTGAATGAAAGGTAGTCATTGTGAACAGCGAGCAAGCTCTGTTGATATCTCATTTGTCTTCCTTTAGCATTATAGAAGCTAATGAAGCCGTTGTTGGAACTCAGTTCCAAGCTTTGTCCATTAATAATTTAATAAAGAATGAAGATTTTATCGCCTCGTTTAATGATGCGCAGTAGGTAGTGCAGAAAGGCCCTAGCAAGGTGTGGGGGCAGGTTATTAATCCACCTGTGAACAAGAATGGGACTGATTTAGGTTTCTCCATGAAGAAGGAAGTGTTGAAGTCAAAGTCCTCTTTGAGTAAATACCAAGACATCTTTCAAAGTGCAGGATATCTTCATCTGACTACTCCAAGGATCAACGCTATTCTCGGAGATGAGTCCGAGCAAGAGATGATGAACTCCGTGACACATGGAGTCAGAGTCCAGAATTGGATCACTGTTGATGTTCCTTCTTGCATTCACATTTCAAATTAATTTGTTTTTTTGTTTGTCTTTTAAAAAAATATCTCACTCTGCCCAAGGATGAAGTAATGATTGTATAGGCGTGTATTTTGTTTTGATTTTTAAGATCATTAATAAAGTTCTTTGCGATTTCTAAATTGGGTCTTTATTTTATATTTTTTCTTGGAAACTTAGTTAATCATGTTTAAACATCAAATGTGCGACAAATTTGTGTTTAGAGGCCACACTAATCAAAATCAAATCTGACTTTGGTGAGAAACTTCAGTTCCAAGGGACGATCTTTGGATTCATGGTGCATACAACTTATGAGGCTTTATAGAATGATTCTTGAAGCTTTTGAAAGATCATATCATCATCTTCACAATGTTCCAAGAAAGACTCCATTTGGTGATCTGAGCTGAACGTTATGATCAATTGAAATCATAAAAAACAAATTGAATTTTGTACTTAGAAATATTTCTAAGTGTTGAACATCAAAATGACCTATAATGTTATTCAAAATTACATCACCTTTCACTCAAAGTTTACTCTTTATCCTTAAAGATGAAATGAAGTAGACCCTTTGAATTAAATTGTGGTATTGATATCATTCAAAAATTATAAAAAATGAAAGAGTTATGGTCTTTGGAAGATGATGGAAAAATTTGGGAAAATTCACAAAAGACCTATAATCTTTTCAATTTTTAATGGCTTTCCAAACATTTTTCTAGTCTTGCATATTGAAGAAAAGTTGCAGTAGACATCATCAAGTTTATTGTTAAAAAATAATGAGCTCAAGGAGATAAAAGATGACTAATTTATGATCCTTTTAAATCACACAAGAGAATTTGATGGCCTTCCCAAAGGAATTGTAATCTTTCCCAAACATTAGTGACTTTCCATTCAAAATCAGCCTTAATTACTTGAAGATAACTTGTTAAGGATCCTTTAAAGAGAATCATGGATTTGTAATAAATAAAAAATATAAAAAAATGAGCAAGATATGGTCCTTAGAGGTCAACAAACCCGAGCTCAGAGAGTGACAAAATGACTTGGAACCCTTTTCAACTTTTGATGATTTTTTTTGCACAATTAGATCTAGTCATGTGAAGAGAAGTTGTTATAGGTGATGATAATAATCCATAGTAAAAGTAACCAACTCAAAATGTTAAAAATTGAGAGAGTTAAGCACTTGTGACCACTGAATCAAGTGCTTGTTCAATTAGGCCAAACTTGTTGAATCAACCCTTGAATCATTTGCATTTTCATTGCAAAAATAAATAATGATGGATCACATTAGACCTTGAAATGATGTTATCTTGAAACATACTCAAATATGAAGCTTAAGTCTTAGTGAAACTTGTTGAAGAAGGCATGTAAATAAACACATGAACCTATGAATCTTCTTGATGAATACCACCACCAACCTTGAGGAAAACTTGAACCGAATAAAGTGAGAGAGCTCTTTGAACCAAAAAACTTTGATATCATAGACATAGCCTTGAAGCTTAAGCTCTTGCAATCCAATGAAGAACCATTTGATTGAGGATTATCCCTTAAAACCCTAGGTTAGATTGTGAGATGGATATAGTTGTGTCATCACCTACAATATAAACATCTAAAGAAACATATATATATATATATATATATATATATATATATATATATATATATATATATATATATATATATATATATATATATATATATATATATATATATATATATATATATATATATATATATATATATATATATATATATATATATATATATATATATATATATATATATATATATATTGATATTAGTTAAAAACTAATCCACCTAAAAAACACATGTACAAGATACACAATTTAAGGTGCTTGGTGATCCCTCAAGAGAAAACTTAAATATGTGATGAAATAGAAGGGAGAACCAACCTTAATGTGTGATCTTGATATATTGATTGTTAGAATATAGTTTGATTCTACAACCCTTAGTTAGAGTTTTGATGATAACAAATACAAAGAACAAATAAAAAATACAAAGAAAAAATATGCACCCTAAAAATTATGTTTTGTGTATGCAGAAGTTCTGACCCAAGCAACATCAGAAGATAAGCCTTAAGAGCTACACGCTGAAGCAATCAGAACATGTGCTGAAGATTGATGACTAGAACCTGCGCTTAAGAAAAGTAAACTTTGATTCTGAACAAGAACATGTTAATCCAAGTCATCAATAGTCTGAAGCGTCAGCAGCAGGCAATGATGTAAGATTCTGAAGCGTTACTGATCATTCAAGACAACATCAATTCCAATGGCTTCTTTCAGATAGGATCTTCTCCAAATGGAAAGTGAGTTAATGACATTAAATACGCTTGATGATCAACATAAATCCATTGCCTATATAAACAAGATCAGTGTTCAAATCATAAACGATTTGCCAATACCACTTATGCATATTCAAAAAGCTGCAAGCAATATTCATCATCTTTCAAGCTATAATTTTGTGTAAATTATCACAGTTGTGATAACAGTTTTTGTAATGAAAAACAACAACACACATTCTTGTATAATTGTTTTGAAACAGTGTTCCTCGAGATTAACCTGATTGTGGTTGTACTAAAGAAGACTTTAACAGTTGTTAAAGTAGTGATTGTAATCCTTTTGCGATTAGTGAATTAAGACCTCGTTGGAGAGAGGCGAAATCACCTTAACGGGTGGACTGGAGTAGTTTGAGATCAAATGAACCAGGATAAAAATACTGTGTCATTGCGCTTTTTGATTTCAACTTTTCAATTCAACCCCCCCTTTTTGTGTTTTTCACATCTCCAATTGGTATCAAAGCGCCTTGTTCTGAGCTTAAACACTTAACCGTGTCAGTACAAGATCCAAGCTTCAGAAAAACACTATGGTGGGACCAAGCCAAAACATCAGCAATGACAACCATGAAGACAAGGACATATTCAGTGGCAAACCTCCAGTCTTTGATGGAGAAAAATTTGACTACTGGAAAGACAGAATTGAGAGTTTCTTTCTGGCCCATGATGTTGATATGTGGGACATGGTGACTGATGGATACACGCACCCAGTGGATGGACGGGGTCAGAGGATAGAAAGAAAAATGATGTCTGACCAGCAAAAGTGTGAATTCAGAAACCACCACAAGGCCAGAACAATACTCCTCAGCGCCATCTCATACTCAGAATATGAGAAAATATCAAACAGAGAGACTGCCAAGAATATGTTTGACTCTTTGAGAATGACGCATGAAGGCAACATTCAAGTCAATGAAACCAAGGACCTTGTGCTCATTCAGAAGTATGAGGCATTCAAGATGGAAGATAATGAATCAATAGAAACTATGTTTTCAACATTCCAAATCCTTGTTGCTGGACTGGAGGTTCTTGACAAAGGGTATTCTACTATTGATCACGTTAAGAAGATCATCAAAAGCTTGCCCAAGAAATGGAGGCCAATGGTCACAGCATTCAAGCTAGCCAAATATCTCAACAAAATATCTCTTGAGGAACTTGTCATCTCCCTCAAAAGTCAGGAGATAAAGCTAGAAGAAGATGAGCCTCAAAAGCAAGGTAAGCCACTAGCTTTAAAATCTAATAGAAAATCTGACTCTAAGGTTTTACAGTCTGTGGAAGAAACTTCTGATGGATCCTCATCAGAAGAAGATGAATTGTCCCTCCTCTCCACAAGGGTGAACCAACTGTGGAAGCAGAGACAAAAGAAATTTAGAAATCCTAGAAGATCAGAGAATCAGAATGAATCCTCCTCCAGATACAGAATGTCTGAGTTTTCGCTTGGACACAGAAGATCTGAAGGTTCTTCAGGATACATAAAGCCAAACAACAAGGACATCATCTGATATGAGTGTAACGAGCAAGGGCACTACAAAAGTGATTTCCAAAGGCTTCAGAAGGAGAATCCCAAAAAGAAGTTCTTCAAGGAAAAGAAGAAAAGCCTCATGGCTACATGGGATGATTCTGACACCTCTGAAGCTGACTCGGAATCAGATGATGAAAGAGCAAACATAGCTCTCATGGAAAACATATCAGAAGACAGTGAAACTTCTGGTTCAGACTCAGAATCAGACGCTGAAGAGGTGTTTCCTGATTTTACCATAAACTTTACTAAGGCTGAACTTGCAGAAAGTCTAAATGAAATTCTGGAAAGGTATCAGCAAATCAGAGTCAAATTCAAGAACCTGAAAAGGGATCTTGCCTCTGACTCTGAAAAGTCTGAGAGTCTGAGATTAGAGAATTCTGAGTTAAAAGAAAAAATTTTAAAATTAGAAAATGATTTGCAAAACTCTCAGAAGAAAACATTCTTAGAGACTCCCGGCAATGCTTATGAGATCATCAAAGAGTATGATCACAGCTTTCAGAAGTTTCTAGCTAAAAACATATATAGAAGCAAGATGGCTTCAATAATCTATGGAGTTAGCAGAGATGGCAGAAAAGGGATAGGTTATTACGGTAAGGTACCTAAACCTAAAAAGGCCATGGACTTAGTTATAAAACGCACACCACTCAAATCACACTTTATATATGGGCACACACATGACATAAAATACCCAAGTAGTGATTACTCTGTCAAACAAAAATTCAATCAGAATTTTGGTAAAACTAACAAATCAGGACCCAAGAAAATGTGGGTACCTAAGGATAAAATTATACATGTAGAAGATATCTTTAGAAGCAAGGCTAAGACACCAGTCATGGTACCTGGACTCGGGATGCTCGTGACACATGATGGGAAGAAGGCATATGTTCCAAAGCGTGGAGGCTGCGTGGGCTTTGGAGGCAATCAGAGAGGAAAGATCATTGGTTATGGAACAGTAGGTAATGGAAATCTTCCCTCTATAAATAATGTATTATTAGTTGATGGATTAATGCATAACCTGTTATCCATAAGTCAATTAAGTGATAACAGTTATGATATAATCTTTAATCAAAATTCATGCAAAGTTGATAGTCAGAAAGATAGGACTATCCTATTTAATGGAAAGAGGAAAAACAACATTTATAAAATAAAACTTTCTAAACTAAAGAGTCAGAATGTAAAATGCCTACTTTCTATTAACAACGAGCAATGGGTCTGGCACAGAAGATTGGGGCATGTTAGTATGAGAAGAATATCTCAGATTAACAAACTCAATCTGGTCAGAGGACTTCCTAATCTGAAGTTCAGCTCAGATGCTCTCTGTGAAGCATGTCAGAAAGGTAAATTTTCAAAACCTTCTTTCAAAGCCAAAAATGTTGTTTCCACTTCTAAGCCATTAGAACTTCTGCACATTGACTTATTTGGACCAGTAAAAACTGCGTCAGTCAGTGGCAAGAAGTATGGGTTAGTAATCGTAGATGACTATAGCATATGGACATGGGTAAAGTTCTTAAGACACAAGGACGAGTCAAACTCTATATTCGTTACCTTCTGCAACCAAGTTCAGAATGAAAAGGATCTTAGAATTGTCAAAGTCAGAAGTGATCATGGTGGGGAATTTGAAAATAAAAATTTTGAATTATTTTTTAATGAAAAAGGCATCTTGCATGACTTCTCTTGTCCTAGAACTACCCAACAAAATGGAGTTGTAGAACGAAAGAACAAAACATTGCAAGAAATGGCCAGAACCATGATCAATGAGACTAACATTGCTAAGATCTTCTGGGCAGAGGCAATTAACACAGCGTGTTACATTCAGAATAGAATCTCCATAAGACCTATTCTGGAAAAGACTCCATATGAATTGTGGGAGAACAGAAAGCCCAACATTTCTTATTTTCATCCATTTGGATGCACATGTTTTATTTTGAATACAAAAAATTATCTGAACAAGTTTGACTCTAAAGCACAAAAGTGTATTATGTTAGGATACTCTGAATGCTCAAGAGGGTACAGAGTATACAATACAGAAACACAGATTGTTGAAGAGTCCATCAGTGTTAGGTTTGATGATAAGCTTGACTCTCAAAAGTCAAAGAAGAATGAATTCCTTGCAGGTATGGAAGTTGAACTCATAGGTTTTAAAGACAACTCATCAGAAGTTCTCAACAGAGACGCCCTCAACATCAGAAAGAGTTACTACAAGCAATCCAGCACCTTCAGTTGATCAACTTCAGAAAAGGCTATCCAGAAGCAGCATTTCTCACCTAGAAGATATAATACTGGGAAAGAAGGATGATCCAATCAGAACAAGATCAACTTTCAGAAACTCTGAAGAATCCCTCATGGGACTGGTCTCTCTGATTGAACCAACAACTATTGATGAAGCGCTTCTGGACAATGAATGGATTCCGGCAATGCAATTGGAACTAAATAAATTCACCAGAAATGATGTATGGGATCTGGTTCCTAAACCAAAAGGATTCAACGTCATTGGAACAGAGTGGGTGTTCAGAAACAAACTGAATGAGCAAGGAGAAGTAATTAGAAACAAAGCACGATTGGTAGCACAAGGTTATAGTCAGCAAGAGGGGATAGACTATACAAAAAGCTTTGCTCCAGTCGCCAGGTTAGAATCTATCATACTTTTAATATCATTTGTTGTAAACAATGGCATCACTCTGTATCAGATGGATGTCAAAAGTGCATTCTTAAATGGCTATATAGATGAAGAGGTATATGTGCACCAACCCCCTGGGTTTGAGAATTCCAAACACCCAAAATATGTTTTCAAACTAAATAAGTCACTCTATGGTCTGAAAGAAGCTCCCAGAGCTTGGTATGAAATACTAAGTAACTTCCTGTCAGAAAAGGAATTCACCAGAGGGAAAGTGGACACAACCGTATTCTGTAAGACAGTTAAGAATGACATGTTACTATGTCAGATTTATGTTGATGAAATCATCTTTGGATCTACTAAACCCTCTCTTGGAAGAGAGTTACTAAATGTCTGCAGGCAGAGTTTGAGATGAGCCTAATGGGGGAACTCAAATTATTTCTAGGCATTCAAATAAACCAAACTCCAGAAGGAACTTACATTCACCAAAGAAAATACGTCAGAGAACTTCTGAAGAAATTTGATCTCTCAGAATGTAAGCCCTCAAAGATTCCAATGCACCCCACGTGCATTCTGGAAAAGGAAGAGGTAAGTAAAAAGGTAGAACAGAAGGTCTACAGAGGTATGATTGGGTCTCTTCTCTATCTGACGGCTTCAAGGCCTGACATTTTATTTAGTGTTTTCTTATGTGATAGATTCCAATCAGATCCTAGAGAACCTCACTTAACAGCATTTAAGCAAATTTTCAAGTATCTGAAAGGTACTACTAATCTGGGTTTGTTTTATAGAAAATCAAATGATTACAGCTTAGTAGGATATTGTGACGCTGAATTCGCTGGAGACAGAGTAGAGCATAAAAGAACTTCTGGAAGCTGCCAGTTTTGGGGAGAAAATTTGATCTCATGGACCAGCAAGAGACAATCCACAATTGCACTATCAACAGCAGAAGCTGAATACATAGCAGCTGCTGTATGTAGCACGCAAATGCTCTGGATGAAAGATCAACTTGAAGAATTTAACATATTTGAGAGTAACACTTCTATCCTCTATGACAATAGTTCTGCTATTTGTCTCAGTAAGAATCCAATTTTTCATTCTAGGGCTAAGCATATAGAAATAAAACATCATTTTATTAGGGACTATATTCAGAAAGGGATTCTTAGCTTAAAATATATTGACACAGACCATCAATGGGTTGATGTCTTTACAAAACCTCTTTCTGAAGATAGGTTTAAATTCATTCTGAAACATCTCAACATGAAGCTATGCCCAGAATAAAATGTTTTATTTACATATCTTAACCTTCAGAACTTTGTTATTTTCTGTGAACTACTGATCAACCTGTCTTCAGAGCTTAGAAGTACAGATTGCATCAGAATCTATCCATGAAGATCTGAACGTTTCATTTCAAGGATAGAAACATGCAGTTCATATAATCAAATAGTTATCATCCATTCATCAGCTACTTTCTGAGGCTAAACACGCGTTCAATTTTCTGAAAGGTCAAAGGTGCTGATTGGGTGCATTGAGACACTTGTCAAGGGTAACCATTCAAGTATCTTTCTAAATCCCCTAATTTTAGGTGTCATTAATGCTTTTAATCATGACTAATTATTTATTTTTCTTACTGTTTACATTGTCAAGAAACCTATTTAAACTCAAAATTTTCTTTTTACATTCACTTCTTTTTACTCTCATCAATATTTTCTTTCGTCTCAAGTTCCTGCTTTCAAAAACCCCTTTCATCTTCCTCAAAATCTCGTGTGAACAATGGCTTCTTCAAGTGTTAAAAATGTCAGTGCTCATGAATCTGCTTCAATGGAACAGTATGAAGAACCCTACAGAACGCTCCTCACACCCATTGATAATCTGGAAGTTCTCTCAGAACTTATTATTGATTTTGAAAGCTTGCAAGAAAATGGCTTCAATCTGTATGAAGATGTTACTGCTCAAGGATGGAAAAGGTACTTTGACCATCTATTGGGGCCAACCTTTCCCATTATTGTCAAAGAATTCTGGATACATGCTTCTTCTTCAAATCATCAGGTTACCTCTTATGTCATGGGGAATAAAATTGTTATTACAGAAGACCTAATTGCAAAGCTTATTGGATACAATGGTGGAGGTGTCAGATGCATTGACATGGCTGAGAGATGCTCTGACGTAAGCTCTATTGTAAGGGAAATTTTTACTCATGGACTACCCTCCAGTAAAATCATAGATTTGAAGGATCACCACAGAATTTGGGCCAGAATCATTCTGGGGTGTATCAACCACAGGAAGCCAACAAGCTCTCCTGATTATACCAACATTGATCATTAATTTCTGATCTATTTCATTGCTAAGAACACAAAGGTAAATCTTCCACACTTGCTGTTTAATCATCTCATAACTATTGTGAAGGAAACAAGAGAAGACGAAAGGACCAAGAGGGATTGGATTCCCTTAGGAATGCTTATATCAGATATTCTGACAGAGAATAGGCTGATAGAACATTTGACTAAGGCCCAGGAAATCAGCACATTGGAAGCAACCGTTGGGAAGCCCCTGAACGCTAAAAATCTGAAGAAGATGAAAATCATTGAGAATATCAAGAAGGAACCAACCGTTACATCTCATGCAACCATAACTTCAAGAAGGATACCTCTGGATGCTTTTCCTCTATTTTCTGAGATTGACTCCAAACCAGGAATAATAGTCAGATATCTGGACGCTTGCAAGGAAGATGGTACTGCACCAGAAATCAACATTCAGGATTTGCATAAGGCTACTCCAGAAGTTGCTTTAAAGAAGACCAAGAAGAGGAAAGCAACAGGAGAGGGACCCTCTTAGAGGACACCAAAAGCTGCCAAAAAGAAAGGTAATCCCTCCTCTGTTTCTGTTATAGAATCAATAAATGTATGAACATCTGAAGCCATGCCTTCTCAACTAGAAAACCCATCACCCCAAACATTTGAAGACTTTGACATAGGGTTTGATCTATCCGAAACTCTAGGTCTGAATGAACCTCACTCCCTTTCTCAAAATCTAAATCGTGAACATGACCAACCAGAACTTGCCAAAGTTCTGTCTGATATTGAATTTATATGACCAAGACTTTTCCTCTCCCTTACAACAAAATCCAAATTCTCAACTCCCAGAAAATAAAAACTCTGATACCACACCAGAAATTCTGCAACCACACTCTGCACAAACAAAAATTCCTCAACAAGAAATTCCTCATCCACAATCACCTCAACCAGAAATTCCTCAACTAGATATTCCACAACCACAATCACCTCAATAAGAAATTCCTCAACCAGAAATACCACAACCAGAAGATCTGAACTCCATCTAACAATAACCAGAAACTCAACCTTCTGAAAATCATTCTTCGGATATCCATGAACCAAAACCCCACCATACTACAACAAACCAATCTGAAGAATCTCCTTCAGATTCTGATACAATCCCAATACCTGGAATCATAAAACATCTTACGGTTCACATGCCTCTCACCATTCTTGACATTCCAGAAATCCCTTCATCTCTGGAATCCCCTCCTCCAAACACCCCCACTAGAACAATCATCATACCTGACTCTCCCACTCCTTCATCTACTAGTCGTCCAGTTGACAAATTAAGACTTGTCATTGATCCAATCTTGCTGGAAAGACTAGCCTCCATATCTCTCAAAACAACCATTCCCAAACCCAAATCAACTGAAACACATTAGATGTTGGTACAAATTTGTTGATTTTTGAAACAAGAATGCAGGAATGGATAAATTATTTGAAGCATGCTAGTCAAGAGATGACTAATCCTGCTGCTTCTGATTATATATCGACAAGATCCAGAAACTGGCTTAGTTTTGAAACGCTGAAGCTGAAGGAACAGAGTTATAAACAGGTTTAGCAGAACTTTAGTGATAAGCTGAAGGCTTTTCAAGACCAAGTTCTGAGCCAACTGTTCAAGAAAGACATTCTCTCACTGGATAATGTTCCCTGGACAGAGCATCATCCTTCAAATGAAGTTCAACCAGAATCATAAAGTTTCTCCCTGACTACAGCTCCAGAAGACATGATTACAGCAAAAGAAATGGTTCACTCAGAAAAAGCTGCAGAATGCTCTGAGCAACGTCCAACTCCTGAAGAAACTCTAGCACCTTCCTTAGTCATGCAAACTCTGGAAGAGTTGAAGAAATAAAATGCTCTTATCCATGCATGGTTGGATAAGCAGGAGGACACGAACAAAGAGATTAAAAATATTCTGGGTAAACAGGAAGACACTACAAAGGAAATCAGAGGCATTTTGGGCAAGCAAGAAGAGTCTAATACTCAAATCAAAAGCTTGCTGGAAGAATTGTTCACACGCCTTCCCCCTCCTTCTTAGATTTCTTTTTGAAAGTTGATTATCTGTAACTCTTAATGTTTACCTCTTTCGTTCTGGAACTTGTCATTGCACCTTTTTTTTTATAAATATAATTCAACTATTTTAGTTCTGATTATATTGCCTTTTTGATAACTGACAAAAAGGGGGAGAAAGTAAGATATTTTCAATAATGGTATACCAAGACAAAAGTCTCAAACATTCTGAATTACTTAACCTCTACTTTCTGAGAAGTTTGAACAGGTACAAATTCTGATGGGAAATGCAGCTAAAACTCTGATGAGAAGGAACTTAAGGGAAGTAATCAACTCAGGGGGAGTTTCTCTTAAACCTTTTGTTCTTTATTTTTAATTGAAAATTCTAGTTTTGTCATCATCATAAAGAGGGATATTGTTAGAACATAGTTTGATTCTACAACCCTTAGTTAGAGTTTTGATGATAACAAATACAAAGAACAAATAACAAATACAAAGAACAAATGTGCACACTAAAAATTATATTTTGTGTATGCAGAAGTTCTGACCCAAGCAGCATCAGAAGATGGGCCTTAAGAGCTACACGCTGAAGCAATCAGACATGCGCTGAAGATTGATGACCAGAACCTGCGCTTAAGCAAAGTAAACTCTGATTCTGAACAAGAACATGTTAATCCAAGTCATCAATATTTTGAAGCGTCAGCAGCAGGCTAGGATGTAAGATTCTGAAGCGTTACTGATCATTCAAGAGAGCATCAATTCAAACGGCTTCTTTCAGACAGGATCTTCTCCAAATGGAAAGTGAGTTAAAGACATTAAACACGCGTGATGATCAACATAAATCCATTGCCTATATAAACAAGATCAGTGTTCAAATCGTGAATGATTTTCCAATACCACTTATGCATATTCAAAAAGCTGCAAGCAATATTCATCATCTTTCAAGCTATAATTTTGTGTAAATTATCACAGTTGTGACAACAGTTTTTGTAACGAAAAACAACAACACACATTCTTGTATAATTGTTTTGAAACAGTGTTCCTTGAGATTAACCGGATTGTGGTTGTACTCAAGAATACTTTAACAGTTGTTAAAGTAGTGATTGTAATCCTTTTGTGATTAGTGAATTAAGACCTCGTTAAAGAGAGGCGAAATCACCTTGACGGGTGGGTTGGAGTAGTTTGAGATCAAACGAACTAGGATAAAAATACTGTGTCATTACACTTTTTGATTTCAAGTTTTCAATTCAACCCCCCCCCCCCCCCTCTTCTTGTGTTTTTCACATCTTAATTGATAATATCAGATAATGAGAAATCTTAGGGGTAAAAATTGGGGTATAACAAAGTCAGACAACAACATCATCACAAGATAGCATTGATAATCATAAAACCATAAATTTTCAACTTTATTCAAATGAATAACTTGATGAATTATATTATGAATCTTTGACCAATAGAAACATGTTTAGAACTTTCTTGTGTCCATGTATTATTGTTATCAATGTCATTTTAAATTGTTTTACACCTTCAAGAGTATTTATCATCGAAACCAGGATGTTATCAAGGCCAACCACATTTTTCTTATCTATTATCTTTAATCACTTTATATCTGCAAGCACATAGTTCCCCATTTTTATGATTCTCCTCTCTCTCTCTCTCTCTCTCTCTCTCTCTCTCTCTCTCTCTCTCTCTCTCTCTCTCTCTCTCTCTTATTTTCTCACATTTTCCTTAGTTCTTTTGAGAGTGAAAATTGTATATTTGTCACATAGTTTGGTATGGTGTAAGGGATTATTTTAAATATTTTATTGGGAAAAGCATGTTTTGGTTGTGACCTAAACCAAGTAAAAAGTTATTTTTCGGTTGTTGAAGTACACTAAGTAACACATTTGTTTAGTTGGAGATGTCGTATTTATTTAAAATCTTTGTCTGTGAGCTTAGCCTGCGTTAAAAAGCTCTTAGTCGGTTCTTGAGGTCTCTGTATTCAAAACTTTGTATTGGTTTAGAAGTTAGCCATTGGAAAACTACAATATTTGTATAAAGAGGTTAGTGGGTACAGTGTGTCAAAAGCTCACATCATATTGGAAAATCTCAAGATAAATTCTTGGGGATAGGGGTATGTCACTTAACTAGACCAAATATCTATAATTTTAGAACTTTTCTCTTATTCATTAACTCTTTAATTTCTAGTCATTCATTTCCGCCGCAATTCCATTTTCTCATTTTTGCTGCTTTTAATTTGTTTCTTTTACAAAAGCTTTTTAAATTTGGTTTTTGTAAAATATTTTGTTTTGATTCTCATTTACAACAAATAAGTGCATACATATTTGTAGTTTCAATCCCACACAATTCACCCACTCATGTATGGAGTCTTATTACCAACAAATAAGTGCATACGTATTTTACGTAATTTTTGTACTTATCAACTCTGCTTAATTAATCCTTTTGTTTGTCCTTAAATAAAATCCAATAAAATGATTCAGAAAAAAATTTTAAAATGCATGTTTCTTAAGAATTTTAATGACATGATCAAGAACTTTTGAAAAAGCAATATTTTATGACATGATTTTCTTTACAATGCAATTCATAATCATGATTATGGTTGTCATCAAACCATAGCATAAATATGAAAAAATTTCTTTACTAAAGTATGATTTCAAAATATTGCTAGATTAACAGTCGCACTACTACGTAAAGGCCCATTCAGCAAGGTTGGGAAAGAGATACATTCATGGTTGGCCAACCGTGGTAAGGTAGGCAGTCATAGTAAATTATCCAACGTGTACAAACGTCTTTAATGTTTTCTTATGAGAACGATTTAGTATCGTTAAGCATCTATATAAAAAAGTAAAGGAAATTGAAGAACGCATGATTTGAAATAATAGCAAACTTAAACATCAAAATATTATTGTAAACATATATACCTAATCCCATGAATCAACAATGTCATCAGAGTCAATGTTTAACATGTGTTTCATGACAAAAAAAACCACACTCATATCATACTTCTTGTTTACTCGTCTATAAATTTAAACATTTGATTAATATATAATTAACCACACATGCATGTACTATAGATAAATGAATGTCACGAGTAATCCATTTCCCGAAAAACTACGGGCTTTTTATTTTTAACTCCTTTCAATATATTGTGCCACTCCGGAACATATTGAAAAGGATTTAAACATATTAAACGCTAATCTAAGTACAAATTTAAAGAAAATATTACTAAAAGTCTCATAAAATATAAAGTTACGTAGAAATAATATGTTCACTACTACAAATAACACTTTTGTGAAGAAGATTTCACCACGAACAATGAAAAATCGAGGGTATATGTAATGGGAGCGCCTTTTTTATTTAAATAAATAAATAAATTTGTTCCCTCGGTCTTAAGAAAAACCGACATAAATATATGCTCAGGGTTTGAGATTTGATTCCCAGCTCCTGCAATTTTATGTTTTATTTAGAAACGAAAAGGGCCTTTATTTTTTATAGATTTTACGTCTTATTTTATACCTCAACTTTTAGATAATCCGGGATAAAAACTCTAATTTTTTTAACCAAAAAGGCGCGTTTATTTTTTTATATATTTTATGTCAGATATGTTACCTTGGTTTTCAGTAAAATCGAGATAAATAATCTATATTTTTTTATTCCCTCAGAGTTAATGTTAAGTCTACCTCATTCACTTTTCAAGTCCTAGCGAATGAAATAATATTTATTCTCCATCCCACGAAAAAAACTCTCACCATTATTCTCAGGCATGTTATTCTTGTTGTTATTGTTGTTGTTCTTGTTGTTCTCCATTACTGTTGTTAATGTTGTTGAGATGCTTTATTTTTTATGGTTGTGTACTATTTTTATTTTATTTTCATAAGCTTTATGTGATTATGGATCGTAGTTGGATGAAATACAATAAATTAAGTAAAAATTATGATAATGGAGTGATACAATTTCTTGATTTCGCAAAAATAACCTTTTAGACAATAATGAGATTTTTTGGTGTCATTGTAAAATTTTCTGAAATATGCAAGAACATTCAAAGAAGTTATATTGAATCATTTAGGTTTTGGTCGAGTTATTCAAAATTACACGAAATGGGTATGGCATGGTGAAGGGACAAAAAAGGGATCTCGGTAATATATAGTTGAAGATGATAAATTTATTTATGATACTCTAGAAGACATCATTCGTGATATTGGAGTAGGTGCTTTCAAGAAATCTAACATAGTAGATACTTTGCGAAGATACATGGAAGATTAGTTGTATCCGGGAGGATTGATTAAGACAATTTAATCTTAAGGAAAGAGCTGGGTGGACAGATAAAAGTTTCACTAAATTGCTTGAATTGTTGAAAGAAATACTTCCCAAAGGTACCATGTTTCCGAACTGTACTTATGAGGCATGGAAGATATTGTGCTCAATGGGTTTGGACTATGTCAAAATACATGCATGTCATAATGATTGCATATTATATAGTAAAGAGTTTGAAAACTTGAAGGAGTGCCCAATGTGTGGGGAGTCATGCTACAAGAAGAAGGACAATAATGTTGATGATGATGATAATGTTGTAACTAGAAAAGGTGTTCATGCCAAGGTAATGTGGTACCTACCGATGATTTCAATGTTCAAGATATTTTTTCTAATAGTGAGGCAAATAATACTAGATAGCATGCAGATGAAAAAGCGTGTGATGTAAAAATTCTCCATGTTGCTAATTCAGTGCAATGAAAGAAAATTGGTTCCTTGTTTATGGATTTTTCCCTTGAACCGAGGAACCTTAGGCTTGGACTTGCCACTAAGAGAATGAAACATTTTGATAATTTGAGTACTAACCATACATCATAGCTTGTTCTTCTCATAATTTATAACTTATCTCCATGGTTGTGCTTGAAGCACAAGTATATGATGCTATCAATTATAATTTTGAGTCCAAAACAACCAGGGAACGTCATAGATGTTTATTTAACACCATTGATTATAGATTTAAGACTTTTGTGGGATGGAGGTCTTGATGTTGATGATACATATACATATGGTAACTTTAAGTTTCATGCCATGTTGTTTTGCACAATCAATTCCTTTCCTGCATACAATAATTTTCCTGGTTACAACGTCAAGGAACATAAAATGTGTCCTATATGTGAAGTTGATACATGTCACTACCAATTACAAAAACCAAAAACGAAAATTTATATTGGGCATCAAAAATCTCTAAGTCCTAATCACCCATGAGTTTGATATTGCTCCAAAGCCCTTAACCGGTAAGGAAGTTTATAAAAGACAACAACACATTAATGTTATCTTTGGAAAGAAACAAAAAAACTCTATGGAGAAAATATTTGGAAAAGAGGTCGGTATTCTTTGATCTTCAATACTGGTCTAGTCTGATGTAAGACATTGTCTTTATGTGATGCATGTGCATATGATAGTTTGAATGGAACACTTCTCAACATTAAAGGAAATAAATATACTAAGAAATACTGTGAATATATGGTTGTGATGCGTATACGTCAAGAGTTAGACCTAAAAGAAATGGGAAATATAACCTATTTTCTCACAGCATGTTACATTCTGTCTAAAAAATAAAATAAAAAATATTTTAGAATTGTTTGTAGGGTATCAAAGTTCCCCAATGGTACTCATCAAATATAAAGAAACTTGTGTCAGAGACTGATCAAAAATTAGTTGGCTTAAAATATCATGATTGTCATGTCTTCATGCGATAACTTCTACCATTGGCTATCTAGAGAATTTTACCAAGAAATGTAGGGGTAACTATAACCAGATTGTGCTTATTCTTCAATGCTATATATAGTAAAATTATTGATCCTATAAATTTAGATGACTTAGAAAACAAAGCTACAATTAGATATTTTCCCCCTCCATCATTCTTTGACATTATGGTTCACTTAGTTGTTCAGCTAGTAAGGGAGATTAGAATTTGTGGCCCAGTTTATTTACGATGAATGTATCCAATAGATTGTTACACCAATATTTTTAAAGGGTGTACAAAGAATCATCACCAGTCTGAAGCTTTGATCGTAGTTAGGTACATCACAGAAGAAGCTATTGAGTTTTGTACAAACTATTTGTCAGAAGCGAACTCTATATGAGTTCCTGAGTCTCGTCATGTTGGATGTTATGATGGTAGAGGTATTCAAGGTTTAAATGTTAAGACATTTGATCGAGAAAAAATTCTTCAAGCACATTTTTGTATATTGAATAATCTTAGTGAAATTCAACTTTAGTTGACCGCTCAAAAAATCCTTATAAAGGAAAAACTCTCTCGGATGAATAATTAATGGTTGTTGACAAAGCATAAAAAAACTTTCATAACTTGATTTAATGAAAGTATTTCTAAAGAGAGTAGTGAATTAGATACTTGCAAATGGTTGTCATGTATACGTAAGTTTAATATAATTACTTGGAGTTCATACGACATTACTTAATATTAATTCTATACAAAATCCAAAGATGATCGTAGCACCATGCAAAACAGTGGGGCTATCATTGAGGCTGAATCCATGTACTTTTCAAGTTCCAAAGATAACAATCATGTACTAGCACCTATAGCATACTTTGGGGTCATTGAGGAGATTTTGGATATTTAATATGATTCTTTTAAAGTGCGTTTATTTAAGTGCTAGTGGATTGACAATAACACTAGTGTAGAAACTAATGAATTGGCATTCAAACAAGTTGATATCAAAAGGGAACTTATAAGAAGGAACCATTCATCATGGCAATGAAAGCAAAACAAAATTATATGTCATTTATCCTTCTAACACTATATGGTTAATTATTCTTCAAGGAAAACATCTTCCCAGTAGTACTGAAGAAAATCAAGATTTCAATTTTAAGATACCTTGTTTAGAAACACATATACGTCAATCATCTAAAGAAAATGATTCATATGATGTCCATGCTATTCGTCATGATCATGAAGAAGGAGTATGAGAAAACTATTAAGTAAATGTTTTATATCCCTTAGTAATTTATAATTAATCATTTTACTCCTTTTAAATCATTTTACCATAGATTTAAAGTTGTTGTTGATTATCCTTAATAGTTTCCAATGTTGTTCAAATTATACGTGCTTAACGACGAGTGACAAATCCTATTTGACATCCTAGAAAACTTTCCATTTTTGATAATTTCCTTAATTGGTTAATCATTTGTTTTAGTTTTGATGTAAAATTATAAAGTGTGTTGCATTTTGGGTTTGTAGTTGGTGTAATCAATGAATATTTGTGGTACAGTCTTTCAAATTGAGAAATTGGCAAAATGTACAATGTTTTTGTTTCAGGATTTGCAAAATATGGTTCTATATTCTGTAATATGATTATGGAATATAGGTGTAAATGAGAGTACTAAAAAAAATTATCCCCTCGGTTTTTACATAAAACCGAGATAATAACATTGAGATATTACCTCAGTTCTACAAAATAGAGAGTGTTAATATTGGGGGTGCCATCCACTTTTTAAAATAATAAAAATGCAGATACTAGGGATCGAACCCACGCGCAGATAAATTTACCCCTCTATGTTTAAATAATTAAGGTGTTAAGTGGTAGATTTTCATGACGCCCTTCATTACCTCACCTTCGTAGCTGAGGTCAAATGCATTTTGCGTCTGACGTTAGATGTATTTTTTGTAGTAATGGTTTCATCTTCGGTTCAATTGGTTTATCTAAGGAATATAACGCATCTACTATACTTTTCCGAAAAGAGTTGATGATTAGTTTCCAATAAACACTGAATGAACACAAGTATAATTAGTACTTATTATGTAAAACATGGAAGCTAACTATAGTAGAGAAACCCTAATTTCAAAATAACTCACTCGTCAATAAGTGGTGATAAATAATAGTCTTTATTCCCCTTACATAATTGTAATGATATGAATGCTTCAAGAAATTTTAAATAATTATTTGTAAATCAAATACTAAATGAATCAATGAATCCATAAATATCTGATTTATTTAAATATAGACAAACACATCGAATGTACATAAATGGTTAAATAAAGTGAGGAGTTTGTTTTATAAAAACACGTTGAATGTACCATAATGAGATATTTAGTTATATACTTTTGTGCACCATAATTGTTGTATCCATATGTTTAGCCACTCATTTCCAAACATAAAATCCCCTATATGCTAAAGACCATCATAGAAAACTATAACTCTCAATCATGATCTAATTGAAGACGAATTAGATATTTCTTATCCATATCGTGACACACCAATTGGTTAATTGAATGTTCAGAAGGAACCAATATCTCACTATTGATATTGATATGGGAGGCTGAAAAACTTCCTCTTATGCTTAAACCACCTTCAAAAACTCTTATAGGCAATTGCTCATCATCTTCATTTGTACAAGGTTGGATGGTAACACTCAATCTCTACATCATAAAAAATAATAGCAACACAAAACTTATTAAACATAATATATCCCACAATTCCCAAAAAACACTAAAATCATATTTATCATGATAAAACACTTTTTTTCGTACCTCAATAAGCTCGACCATCTCTTTCCTACAAATTTTTTGTTCTTGTGATAACACATCTTCCAACTTTTTATTGTACACCAACTCTAAATCTTCTAACTCTGTCATTTGCGATTCACATTCACTTGCTAACTTCTTCTCAACAATCTCGTCCATCTCTTTCTTTTGAATATGTGTTCATTTTCTCAATCTATCAAACCATAATCCCAGGTTGATGCCTTATCTTACACCATGTACATGACCAATATGCTCCTTTGTTTGGATTGCTTTTAATTAATATACCATGTTGTGGTTGTCTAACAAGTGTACCTTGACTGGCCATATCAATCAACGAATCCAATGCAACATGAATAAGATATATTATTACAAAAGCGATTTAAATTACACATAAAAGATCATACACACAAAAAATACTACTTACCTTTTTCTCAACAACTTCTCATGAGGAATCTGAAGTGAACTCTCCAGTTGGTCATTGACGAGCCTTCTTCCACTTCTCATGTCGTGATGGTGGATATGGACAAAGATCGCAACTCATGGAGTCCTCGTCTTCCATTTGTTGTCTTTTTTCATTGATCAATTTTCCTCGAGTTTCCGGTAACCCCCACGACACAATGTATGGGTGTATTTACTTTTTTTCCTTGTTTAGCTTTCATGATTCACCTTTAACCTATTATAAACATAGTCAAAATATTAGGTTGCATGTTTTTATCTATAAAGCATTATCATAAAATTACCAGCATAAATGATCCAATTTTTCTTCAACTTATCATCATCATAAACTCAAAAGTTGACTATAATTCGATCAATAATTATTTATTAGTAATTATAAAAAATATTATTGTATCATGTAAATTCAAATTAATACATTAACATCTATCCATATGCTTTATTTCATATTTTTTGATACTTGGGTCTAATCATCTATCAAAATAATCACTTTGCTACATCTAAGGAACACAACATAACTCCTAAAATGAAAATAGTTTTCACCATAATTTGTTTCTTTACAAGACACTAGTCACTCAAACAAGTACGACCAGGCAAGCTTTAACAAACCTAAAGCTTAAAATATTGGCATCATTATCATTGATTATATCTTCATACAAGAGCCTTGAGTATTCTTTATAAGGCTTGGGATATTTTCATTTTGAATACCATTATCTAAGATTTTGAAATACCAATTCATCGGTGATCCTTAAAACCTAAATTTTCACTTGAAATTCGTTGGACTATAGTGTTTACCTTGAATAAATGTATATAGCTTGATACGGGAGGATATCATGATCAACCTTTTTGTGCATCTTTGACAGCTTGAAATATCTTCAATAGTTGCTTGTCTTCAAGTGTTTCTATCATCAACTTCACGCCAACGCTGCACATATTACTTAAATGACTCCTTATCTTTCTGGGCCATCGCTGTCAGCTAGTCACGGTTAGGTTCCATGAACATGTTGTACTTATACTGTTTCACAAAAGCTTCTCCTAAGTTATTGAATGTACGTATGTTGCTACTGTATAATCTCATATACCATTTCAAAGCAGCACCCGTTAAACTATCCTGGAAGAAAAGAATAAGTAAGTGTTAGTCATCGGTATGAGTGGACATCCTTTTGATATACATCACTAGGTGGTCACGAGGACAAGAATTGTCGTTTTACTTCTAAAATTTTGGCACCTTAAACTTTGTTGGCACTTTCACATTAGGAACCAAGCAAAGGTCATTAACATTTGGTTCAAATAACTCTTTCCTTCGGAGAGCCTTCACTTCTTTCTGCATTTCATTGAATTGATCCTTAAAGTCATCCATTCATTCATAAAAGCCCAAACTTTCACTTGGTGGAGGAGCATGATGACAAACTTCATCATTAATAACAGGCATAGAATTCACCATAGAAGGTGCGGTATAATAAATCTCATTATTAGCAACAGGATTAACGCGCATCATAAGATGTGCAAAAACAACAGTAGTTTGAACAAATGGAGCAACTTCAGCAGCAGGATTGTAACCTACTGACATGAAATTCTCAGGCATTCCCAACGGGTAACCACGAGGCATACAATATTGAGTAGCAGTAGCTGGAGTAATATAGACGCGAATTGACAGAATCTCTGAAATAACAGTTGTTTGTTGTGGCTGAGTATTATGAGGAGACAGAGGAGGAGGTGGTGGCTGATTCAGAGAAGCCACCAACGACTCTACCAAAGTAGTCATATTATCCATAACAGCTCTCAAAGCAGTAACTTCTTCGTGCAGCTCATGATTCTTTTGTTCAAGGTTTTCCATCTTCTTTCTGGAGTTAGATCGAGAATTATAGCGATGAGACAACTTGTCGACTGAACGAAGCATAGAAACAAGTAAGACAACTGTGAAAGATAGTGTGATACGGTGGGAGAATTGACTTGAGGTTTTACGTTTGTTTTCGCACTTGTTCGGTTTAGCAAGAGTCGCCACCGACTTTTTATTTATCCTAAGGAAAGGTCAAAAAGCACAGGAAAGACCTTTAAGATGTTTTCGTGGGTTCGGGGGGATAGATTATGAAAAGGGAAGGTGCTAGCACCCTTTTCATCCATGGTTATCCATGGGCTCTTAGTTACTTGTTTTAGATCACTTGCCTTTGCTTTTCAATTGTTTGAAATGGTGCTTTGTGTGTGTGGTTTTTGAAAATGTTTTGAAAAAAAGATGCCTTGTCTAGGCAACCTTTGTAATGACTCTTGTTTGAGTATATGCAAAGGTGTATGTCTTTTTGAAAAGATGTTTCAATGTTTTTGAAAGTTTGTTTGGAAATTTTGTTGTGATGTGTGTTTTGAAAAATGGCAAGGATGTTTTGCAAGTTTTGATCAAGTAACTAAGAGTTGTCTACCCTATTTTACTCAAATATTTTTCTCATATTTTAACCCTTTTAACAGTGTTGTTTCACCATTGTGTTTGATGAACAACCTTGCGTTAGGATGTTAAACGGGACAGGCGCGGGTCATCGTATAGACCATGAAAGCAATAGTGTCAAGTATTTTGGCAATTTTCTTGAGGGACTATGATCATTTTGTTTAGGCAATAAGATAGTGTCATCGAGGGACTATGATCATTTTGTTTGTTTTTGTTTTGTTTTTGTTTTGCCAAAGTACTTGACATGCAACCATGGTCCATTTTTGAAGGCAACAAGTGGATGAAACCCTAGGGGTGTAAGTGTGCATTGTGTATTTGATTTTCATACATTTGTCTTGTATTAGGTTATCTAGCGGTTGATTTTGAATCTTCGCATACAAACCCTAATTACTATACAGTATATGGAAAGCGATAAATTGCGGGAATTTAAAGTCTAAGCTATTACAAATAAGTATCCGGGGATGGGGGTATAAATGTTTACAAATGGATATGAGTCTAATCAGGATAGTAGTGTCCAAATATTATGTTTACAACCAAATCGAATTGTTGCATTCTCAATGTAAAAATATAGCAAAGTATAAGGATAAAAGAGAATCAAAAGTATTGTGCCATGCATATGGTTATTTACAAATGATCAAAATGTTAACCTAATATATTATTAAGTATTATTATTATTTTTGTGTTTTTTTCAATGTTTTATATAAAAGGTTTAATTAAACAAAAAAAAGTTTTAACACAAGAAAATTGTTTAAACTTAATAAACCTAATATTTATGTATTTTTGGTTTTTTAAGGTAATGAAAATTACTAATAAACTTTTTATACGAAAATTAACGTATCATTTTTATTATTCAACAAAAATAAGTTATGAAAAGAAAATAAGGTGATAAAAAAGGATTAATTTGTATAAAGAAATTAAATGGGCTTTAAAGGATATTCTTGGCCCAAGAGAACAAAAATGAAAAATAAGGTAAGAAAAAAAAGGCTGGTAAGGCGCCAGTACACGTTGGGCTTAAGGGGTTTGTGCAGGGGACATGCCCAAACGCATTGTCAAAGTTTTTTAGGGTTTGTTTGTTTGCTATTCAGAACAAGGTTTTAGTGTTTTGAACGGCGCTGCTCCTCTCCTTTCTTCTTCGTCTCTTCATCATTCTCGACCATGGTTTCTGATGCTTCCTCCACACCTCAGGCTACCAGGCGCCACCTCCACTCTCCTCTCTCCACGATTGTTCAGGCGGTGATAAAAAGGTAACGATTTCCTTCTTCATGTTTTGAGGGTTTTCGGATTCTTATCTTGCATGTCTTGACTTTTATATGTTCTGATCTTCTGTGTTATTAATCTTTGATTATTACATTTGTATGAGGCATAAAAAAGGAAGAGGGGATGATACCTTTGGGTTTAGTTTTGGAGAGGAGATGGAGGAGTGGACGGCGGCGCTTCTCAGGTGGCCAAGGCGGAGGGATCGTGACGATGCTTACTGGCTTGCTTCCTGGTATTTCGTATCTTTAGCCTTTCTTTGGTTTTATGATGAGATTTCTGAAAACCCTAGCTCATTCATTTCTGTCTCTCTTCCTATCTAAATGCTTTGTTTATTTGATGATGTTCTTTGATTCTGAGATGCTTGCTTTTTCCTCTTTTTGGGTACAGTTAGTTTTTTTCAATGATGATGATATTGAATCTGAGATGCTTGCTTCAGTTGTTTTTTTTTTTGCTTCTGAGTTGCTTTTCCTCTCTTGGGTTTTGTTGGATTTTTCTTCAATGATGATGATATTTGAATCTGAGATGCTTGCTTCAGTGTTGTTTTGATATTTGGACTTGCTTGAGTTTGGTTGTTTGATTCAGGCAAGCTTGCTTTTGATTTTAGGAAGGCTTGGCTTGAATGTTGTAACATGTTTTTAGGCTTGTTTGGCTTTGGCTTGAATGCTGTAACAGGTTTTTAGGCTTGCTTCTGTATGTTTTACAACTGGTATAGGCAGGCTTTTAAGGTTTTATGCAGGTTGCTTGGTTTGGTTACAGGCTTGGGGAAGGTTTGGAGGTTACAGGCTTGTTTTGATTGCAGGCTTTCTTGAAGCAGGCTTGAAAGTTTGCTTGCTTGAAGGCAGTTTTGAGGCAAGCAGGTTTGTTTCAAACTGGAAGTTTTGACAGGTTTGGCTTGAAGGCTTGCTTCTTTGAGGCAAGCTTGTACAGTTTGACAGGTTTGGAGGTTACAGGCTTGCTGTTGTTATGTGTTTACAGTTTTGTGGTATATTTTTCTTTATGTGTTCTGCCCCCTCTTTTCTGAACTGAAATCTTGTTATATTTATCTATGTCTTCTAAGCCTGCCTAAAAACTGTAAGCCTGCTTTTTTCTCTCTTTTTCTCTCTCCAGAAAGCATATTTTAATGCTTTAGAATAGCTTTTTTCTGAAAAGGTTGTGGCTGGAAATGATGAAAAATGTACTTTTACAAGCTTGCTTGCAATTTGGCTTTCCTCTGCATATCTTCTTACCTTCTAGATTTTCTGCATTGGCTTTTGTGTACTTGTTGACAGTTTTTGACAGCTTCTTTGACAAATTCTTGACAGCTTAGTTTGCCTTTCTTTGACAGTTTGGATTGCCTAGTTTGGTTGATAATTTTGTTTTCCTTTATGCATTGTGCAACTTGTTTGTTCAGTTTGCAATTTGGTTTGACATTTCAGTTTGGTTTGCCTCTTTGACAATTTGAATTTATGCAGCTTCTTTGTTCAGTTTGCAATTTGATTTTTCTTTCCCTCTTTGTGAACCAAGGAGAGACATCTTCTTGCGATTTGCAGAGAGGACGAACAAATTGATTCCGGCCAACAACCTTTAATGATGAGTTTTTGCTTATCTGTCTGAAAAATATTTTTCCAAATTAATTGTGTTGACTTCTCTTTTTCTGGCTTTGCAGGTAAATACCAATTGGGGCAAGGGAAGCAGCAGTAGAAGATGAAGACTTCAAGCAACTTAGGATATATATTTAATTTATTTTTAATCATTGTAATAAACTTCATTGTAACACTGTAAATAAATTTACTGTATCAAATAAACATTTGTAACAACAATTGAAAATGAATAAAGAATCCTTTGTCAGTTAATTCTTTAATTCTTCTGCACTTGTTTATTTAATCATTTAAATCTCTTGAATTATAATAATTGGAAATTATCCCAATAATTGTAACTTAGAAATTATAATAATCAACAAACGTCGCAGTCTCATAGCCTTGCATTTTCAATAATAAGCTCGGCGTTCCGATTAACCATATGTATTGCACAGTCAAACAAACAAACGTCCATACGCCTTTTACCTTACTGATTAAACCAACACTTCAATATTTCAATCAGAAGCCTCAGCTCCTAACCCAAATGTTTAGGTTTTGAGAAACAAACAGCAATCTTGAACAAACGTCAAAACAATGTGACAGTCAATTGAAATACCGTGGATTAAAACTCTTTTGAGAATGCGTGCGCAAACCCTAATTTTGGATTTATTATCAAAGAAACGTTCGCCTGATCAAACCCTGAGCCAAACTCAAACAAATCAAAAGAAACCCCAATTTTGTCTGACTGATAAGAAAAGTCTGTTTGACCGATTCTTAAGCCAATCTGAAAAATCAGGAAAACCGAAGCTGTGATTTCTTTGTGAAAAAGGGAGGGCAAATTTTGGGGTACAACAGATAGGAATGCAAAAAGTATGTGCAAAATGATGCATGATATGCAATGCATATGATTTATTGTGTTTATTTAAGAAACTCAAAGTATTATAAATAATTGCAAATATTGAAGTACTAACACATTTTGAAATACTGAAAATTCTCATTTTAATAATAACTTTTGAATGGATTATAACCTTTATTACAAGTTTCAAAAATCCTAAGTACAAGAGAATAAAGATAGAATTTAAAAACCCCAAGGAGCCAAATGTGATGAAGATATCTCCACACACTGACGCTTTCCCCTGAGTCTTGCAATCTGAGCCTTCAACTGCTTGTTCTCTTTTGCATACTTTTTGCCGACTTCTTTCCATCCACCATGAAGCCACCGACAGAAAACACAGAGCTGCCACCGAACTTTATTTATCCCGAAGGAAGGGGAAATAACGATAAAACCACGAGGGAATGGATAAGATGGTCTTGCAACCAAGAGAAAGGGTAAGGGAGTCGGTTATGCGAGGGGAAGGTATTAGCACCCCTCGCATCCGTTGTACTCAACGGGATCCATTTTGTTTGTTTGTCTTAAAGGGGGTATTTATCTACAACTATGCTTGCTAAAAGGGAAATGAATGGTTTTTGATTATTGCATTCGTGAGGGTTTCGTGACCCTTTTCCTACGTATCCAATGAAGGAATCAGAACACCGTAGTTCCTCCAGAAAATGGTTGGTTTTTTTTTTAGTGGGCGACGTTAACACACGCATTCTAGCAATAGGCACGGCCGGTATCGCGGTAGAACGGAGATAACATGCCCTTTGGGGGAGTTTTGATTGGTTGAGTGTTTTTGTAAGTTTTTTAAAATAAATTCAAGTAATGATTAAAAGTGTTTTGGATTTTTGACTTGATTAAAAAAGGGGTTTGTTTGGCTAAAAGTGGATGCAGACGAGATTTTAAAAATACAACGACCTAAAGTCGAAGCTTTGACTTAAAAGGCATGAGCTCGGAAATTGAATCTTCGGGGAAATTATCTTAAGTTTTAACAAAATAATAAACAAATGAAAGAGGCTGTAACTAATTTTCTAAGAAAGTTATTTGATCTAAATTAAAATTCTAAGATTACTTACTAAAATGATTCTAAACTAACTACAAATTCTATGGTTATAAAAAATAATTCTAAAATTACTAAATTAGATCTAAACTAATTTAAAGTTCTAAGATTATTAAAATTAAAATTCTAAAATGACTAAATTTAATCTAAAGTAAATTAATTATAAAGTTACCAAATCATATCCAATATAAACTAAATTAATTATAAAAGAAATATGTGAAAACAGAAAACTAGGGGGTGGTATCAATAAATTTGGATGGTCTTTGTTGATTGGGAAGAAACCCAAAGTTTATATAAAAAATAAACAAATAAATAACAAAATTAAAAAATATGTTGGGCCGAAAAGGCATATGAGGCCCGATTTTGGTTGAAACAAAAAAAGGGGTGTGAAGCCCAATCAGAAAACTGATACAATAGAAAAATAAAGAAGTCCAAATAAGAAGATTGGGTCGACCCGGTCCGAGGAGGTCCGGACCCAGTTTGAAAGAGAATAAGGAAAGTTTTTGAACCCTAGAAATCAAGAAGCGCCTGATTGCTTTCAACATTGGGAAGGGAAATTATGCAAATTAAACATCATTCCCAATTAAACTCAGTTCTCTATGTTTTTATCATGAAAAAAAACAAAAAATTCACACTCTCTCTTCCCCATTCAAATCTTCATCCCTCTATCCTTACCTCTTCTCTTTCTCACACTAAGACTCCATCATCATCTTTATCCTCACCTTTCTCCATCACTCTACAATTCTGAATCCGTCGCTCTCATCTCTTTTTTCTTGCACATGCACCAGAAGCTTTATCAAGCTTTGATTTAAGGACTGAAAATTAGGGTTTTTTGAGAATATCGTAGATTTGGACTGAAACGTCAGAAAATCAATAAAAGATGAGATGGGATTTTAAATCAAAAGGAAAATACGAGTTGATTGGCGGTGGTGTTCTTTGGTGCTGGTCGTAGATGAAATCGACAGTGACGGAGGCGAGTTGGTGAAGCTTGTTGAAGGTAGATTTCGGCGGAAGATCGAAGGGAGTGAAGGTCGACTGTGAGACTGTGGATATGAGAAGACGGAGAGGAGATTTTTGGAGGTTATTGGTCTTCAAAGTAAATTTAGAGAGAGAGAGAGAGAGAGAGAGTTGATGCAGAATTGATTAGAGGAAGAGAGCTACGGTTGAATGAATGTTTGGTGACAGTGAGCAAGGAAACCGAAGGAGGGGTTGGTTCCAAAAGTTGGAGAAGGTGTAATCGGAACAAAGTGATAAAAGGCTGTTGATTTTTGATGATGAAGGATGAGCGTGATGAAGATGAAGACAGATGTGGATCTGGGATTGAGAGAGCAGGTCGAGGGATTTATGTGAGCAGAAGGATTTAACATGACAGAGAAGTGTTTGGAGGTTGCCGGTTAGGAAGAAGGTTGATGAAAATGGAGGTTTACGATGATGTTGATAGTGCATGAAAAGGAACAGAGAGGGATAGAGAGCGAAGTAAATAACAAGGAAGTTACATGGAGCTGTTGTTGGGCTCCATGATGGAGGAAGAAGCTTGAGGCTGCAGTGGGTGGTAAGGTTTATAGAGTCCTATTTCGCACTACTGTAACAATAAGCTGTGTTTAATGTATGCATTATAACACCCTTTCTTCATATTTGTTTTTATGATTTAACAACAACAATAACAACAAGATCCTCGCAGCAAGAAACTGAGAAAAACAAACAGGAATGCAAAATTTATAGGATAAAATACCTACCGAAGCCCCTCGGTTGGGTTTTAGAGAGGTGAGTCCAAGAAATCCAATGCTTATGTTTCGATTCTCATTCTTGCGTTTGATGGTTGTTACTGTGATGTTGACTTATTGTTGAGTCTTGCTTTGATGGCTTTGTTGCAGGTTATCTTGAACATTGAGAGCTGTTGTTTGTTGTTTCTGTGTGTTTGCGTTTATGCATGTATCAATGATTGAATGTCATTACAGAGAGGTTGAGTTGCATGATTCTGCTTCAGTTTTGTTAACTTTTGCAGGTGAAATAAGTTGTTGTATTCTAATGCTTATGTTTTTGAAATTCTGAAAATCTGGAAATTATGCGGTTGTTCGGTGATTCAGCAACAAAGATGAGGATGATGAAACTTGTTGAAGAACGTGAATGTGAGGTTAGTGATGCCGCTCGCATATGAGTAATGATGGTGATGATGATTGAATGATCACTGATGAAGATAAACTCGTGGAATCACAAAGTTTTTTGTGTAGATTTTTGGAACTGATGCTATTGATAAAGGTATTTTCTGGTGAGTTTCTGGTCTTTCACTGAGTTTTTTGATTGAGATTTTCTTGTGTATTTGCTCTGTGTAAACAGTGTATGGATTGTTGGTTGGGAGAGGAGAGTATCGTGTATATTCTTTGATTTTTTTTTGTTGTGATATCTCTTTCGGTTTGTTGAACAAACTTCTTTTTCTCACCCTTTCAGTATGTAGGTTGTGTGAAAAAAGATCCCCTTTTGTTGTGTGTTTTAGGCTGTGTGTAAAAAAGATCCTCTCTTCTCACTATGAATGAAGCAAGTTATAGGCATATTGATGGGTGTTTTGGGGGGGGAAATTTGTTGAGGCTTTGAACAATTTATGAAGCTGTTTCATAGCTCTATTAGATGCAGGTTTCTTTTGCTTCTATTTTGGTGTAATGTTACAGCAGTTTTTGGACTGTTTTGGGCAGATTTAAGTCAGGTTTTTCTTTTCCTCTTTTATCTTTCTGTGATGAAAATTGCTTTGGCTCTTTTTTGAAAATTCTGAAGGGTTTGCTTCTTTTGGAATATTATTTGTCTTGTTTTATGCTGCATTTGTTGTTTTGTAGTTGCGTTGCTGGCCTTGTTACAATGTTGTTTGGTTTCTTTTTGAGAAGCAGTAGCTGCTATTGTTCTGTTGCTTTTTGTGCTACCTGTTTATTGTAGCTATGTTGTTGTTTGCTGTTTGTGATGCAGCTTTTTGTGCTGCCTTGTTACAGCACTATTTGTTGCTTTTTAAGCTGCCTGTTTATTTTAGCTGCTAGCAATGTTGCTATTTTGCATTGGCAAAATATTTTCAATTTATTCTTTTCTCCCTTTTTGTGAACCAAAGAAAACCAATTTTGTGATTTGCAATTTGGGAGAGAAAATAACCCATGATAAAAATAACTCCCTAACTGATTCCAAATGCAAACCCTTATGATGAGATTTCTTGTTTGGAATTTCTTTTCATATGTTTGATTTGCTAACTTTCATTCTTTTTCATTCTCTTATTTCATGAACACGATAATTGGACGATCAAAGCGATGTTGAACGATAAAAATACCACGACGAGGAGTGAGGACGAAGGGCTTGAAGATGAAGACTTGAAGAAACACACATTATTATTTTTTCTTGTAAACAAAACAAATGTAGCTTGTATTTCAAATAATTGTAATTTATGATTTCACATGCTCTGTAATTTGTCCCAAAAAATGTAATGAGCACAAATTTGAATGAATTTATTAATGAGGAACTTTGTTGTAGAAATCAAATAACTCTTGAATCTTGTTTGAATTCTGAAATTCTCTCTTGAATACTTCGAATGCGTATCTTAACTTTATAACTTAAACTTCAAGAAATTGTGAGAAATTGTTATAACTTGTATTCCATACAATCACGCGCCTTATCTTTCAAAATCCAATCAAACTCTCCAACCAAATAAATGCTTGAGAATTTAATTCCACTGGTTAATTCAAACTCAAAATACCGGTCGCTTAAACCTTGATCTTCATATCATGCCTGAACCACACTTGCAATTCTTGACCAGAACTTTAACTTTGACATTCACATCGTGAGTAACTTGCAACTTAAGTAACCCAAAACATGTCTTGATCATCATGAACCCTCATCCTCATTTCTTGTGCCCAAACTCCATATTTGTCAATCCAAACTTAAAATTCTCGACTTCATGGCTGGGAGACTTTAAGAAGAAACTTGAAATGCAAGGAAGTGAAATTCTTGACCTAATGCAGTGAACTTTGAGACATCTTTGAGGCAGGCGAGAGAAACATCTTCCCAGAAACCAAAGACCTGAAACCCTAGCATCTTGACCATCACACATAGGGAAATAAACCCTAACCCAGGCTCTGATAAAATTGAGCGAGAACCAACCCTGTAACGTGATGACAAAATTTGTTCGACGACCCACTAATCGAGAACCAGATGCGCTTCCTTTTTACCTGATAAGAAAACCTCAAAACAAGATTAGACATAAAGAGGGCGCAACCCTAATACATCAAACCAAAGCGCCTGATCCCATGAGACGTGGGATATGCAAATGACTGAGTAATAAAATGATGCAAATGGAATGCAAAGTCCAAAGCCAGACAAAAATAAAGAGATAGGGAAAATGTGGGGTACGACAGCTGCCCCTATATAATCGTCTTAAACCTGAATGTGAGATTAGCTTCAGCCTTTCGAAAGTTCAAGGTAGAAGATGATTAAATACCAGGACCCGAAATTTGCCTTGGAAAGATGGTGTGAGTGTCATTCATTGGTGTGAATGTCTGTTGGGGAAAGACAAACTGGTCTTCTGGTGGATTGGTCATGATGGATAAAACATGGTTGAAAAAGGGTAGCTCGTACTGGGGTAACGGTGCCAATACAAGGTTCTTGAGGGAGTGGGCGGTAAAGCGACTGAAAGGATATGGTTGACGATGTCGTGATGACTGAAAGTAGAATTACTTGACAAAATGATAACTTAAATGCAATGAGTAGAACTTGATGACAACAGGGAATCTATCAAGTGGTATTTCACGACCCAAAAAGAAAGGTAAAGGTAATGGGTAAAGATCGGCGTATAATCTATGACCCACGAGAAAGGTAAAGACAATGGGTAAAGATAGACGTATGATCTATGACCCAAGAGAAAGGTAAAGTGAGGGTAAGACCTATGAGCGACTTACGACCCTATAAAAAGATAATGTGAGGGTAAGACCTACGAGCAACCTACGACCCTATAATAGATAACATGAGGGTAAGACCTACGAGTGACCTACGACCCTAGCAAAGATAACATGAGGGTAAGACCTACAAGCGACCTACGACCCTATGAAAGATAATGTGAGGGTAATACCTACGAGCGACCTACGACCCTGTGAAAGATAACATGAGGGTAAGACCTACAAGCGACCTACGACCCTATGAAAGATAACATGAGGGTAAGACCTACGAGCGACCTACGACCCTAGCAAAGATAACGTGAGGGTAAGACCTACGAGCGACCTACGACCCTAGCAAAGATAACGTGAGGGTAAGACCTACGAGCGACCTACAACCCTAGCAAAGATAACATGAGGGTATGACCTACGAGCGACCTACGACCCTAGCAAAGATAATGTGAGGGTAAGACCTACGAGCTACCTACGACCCTAGCAAAGATAACGTGAGGGTAAGACCTACGAGCGACCTACGACCCTAGCAAAGATAATGTGAGGGTAAGACCTACGAGCGACCTACGATCCTAGAAAAGATAACATGAGGGTAAGACCTACGAGCGACCTACGACCCTATGAAAGATAACGTTAGGGTAAGACCTACAAGTGACCTACGGCCCTAGCAAAGATAACATGAGGGTAAGACCTACGAGCAACCTACGACCCTAGCAAAGATAATGTTAGTACTGAGAGTTAGGGAGCATGACGTACTAACACCCTGGTTTATTTTAGTTGGTAGTGTAATAATAGATGTTAACTGGGAATTATGAGGATGAAATTTTTGTGAGGATGTTTTGTTGATTTGGGATTAATCTGGCTCATGCTTCATATGCATTTGAAATGTGACATGACGATCCATGGATATGTTGTGCGTTTGAGGATGCAATGCAGCATGTCGTGATTATTATCGTATGCAAAATTTCAAAAACTCATTGGGATATGCTGCCCATCATCTTGAGGTACCCATATGGACTGGTGCTTGAAATTTGAGAAGAAAGAGTTAGCCCCGCCGAGTTTACTGGGGAGTTAAATCCGGCTGACGAGAAATGACTTGATCTGGATTCCTTCATGGGTTGGACTTTTTGTGAATAACTGAAAAGAGAGGTGGATCTCAACCAATGCCACAAGTCTCTCCATGTGGGAGAATCAGGCGCTCGATCGATTGTAAGGAGGCGACAAGGATGACATCTTGGTCCAGGTGACCGTTATGACTTACTACCTGCACAGAAGAACGAACACTTAGAAGCCACAACATTCCCTGGGGATGCCTTCATATCCATGTAATGTTGTGTTTCACATCTTAGCTCGTGATTATTATTGACTTATTGTTTCCGATGCAATGCTTAACAAAGAATTTAAATCACAATTCGCATACGAAGAATAAAGTAAAAGAACATAACAAAAACATTTAATGGAAGGGAAAATTCTTCTTAATGAGTTTGGCCCGTAAACGGGCATTCATACATAGAAACAACTCCTAAACGAGGAAGTTGCAGAGAACAAAAGAAATACAACGAGTAAAATGGCAATAAGAAAATCTCAAATTTTCGTTAAAACTGATATTGCTATAGTTCTCGCATCCCGGGTCGTCCTAGTGCCGTGCTTCCAAAGGATAATAGTTAGATCGATCCATCCCGCATTAGGAGGGTGCACGTGAAGAATCTTCAGACTACAGTCTCTCGCGTCTTTGTCCCTAATTTTTTCCTGGATCTCCCTTTCGGGTTTTCAATCCACCGGGACACCCATTTTTGCCTAAGCCGCCCTTTCGAGTTTTCAACTTAGCGGGTTATTCTCTTTTTTTTCTTTTTTAGCCCTAACTTTTGCTTAAGCCGCCCTTTCAGGTTTTTGACTTAGCGGGTCCTTTCATGCGTAGTATTTTTTGACTGAGTCTGAATTGACTGGAAGTGGAACGTCTTCCCCATCCATGTTTGTCAGGATCAGAGCACCTCCTGAGAAAGCTTTCTTCACGATGTACGGTCCCTCATAGTTGGGAGTCTACTTGGCTCTTGGATCAGTGTGGATTGGGAGAATCTTTCTTAAGACCAGGTCACCTGATTGGAACTATCGAGGCCGAATCTTCTTGTTAAATGCCCTCTTGAGACGCTTTTGGTATAACTGACCATGACAAATGGCTGCCAGGCGCTTTTCTTCGATGAGATCGAGTTGGTAGAGTCTCGTTTGAATCCATTATGCTTCATCAAGCTTAGTATCCATCAGAAACCTTAAGGAAGGAATCCCCACTTCGACAGGGAGTACCGCATCCATACCATAGACCAGTGAAAACGGAGTTGCCCCAGTGGAAGTACGCACCGAAGTTCGATAGCCATGCAGGGCAAAAGGCAACATCTCATGCCAATCTTTGTATGTTCTCACCATTTTCTGGATGATCTTCTTTATGTTCTTGTTAGCGGCTTCGACTGCCCCATTCATCTTTGGCCGATAGGGTGATGAATTATGGTGCTCGATCTTGAACTCTTCACACAATTCCTTCATCATATTGTTGTTGATATTTGACCCGTTATCAGTGATGATCTTGCTAGGAGTTTCATACCGGCATATGATCTCTCTTTTGATGAAACGAGTGACAACTTGCTTGGTCACATTCTTGTACGAAGCCGCTTCCACCCACTTGGTGAAGTAGTAAATAGCAACGAGGATAAACCTGCGTCCATTTGAAGCGCTCAGCTCTATGCATCCAATCATATCGATACCCCACATTGCAAAGGGCCATGGTAAAGTCATCACATTCAAAGGAGTGGGAGGAACATGTATCCTGTCTGCGTAAACCTGACATTTATGGCACATTTTGGCATATATGCAACAGTCACTTCCCATCGTCATCCAGAAATAACCTGCTCGTAGGATTTTCTTGGTCATGGAATGCCCACTGGCATGATTCCCAAAAGAGCCCTCGTGTATTTCTCGTATAATGGATTCTGCCTCGTGTCTATCCACGCATCTGAGCAGAACCGAATCATAGTTTCTCTTGTACAGAACGTCTCCTGACAATAAAAACTTAGACGCCAACCTTCTGAGAGTCCGCTTATCACAAATCGTAGCACCTTCGGGGTACTCTTGCTTCTCAAGATATCTATTGATGTCGAAATACCACGGCCTTTCGTCTGATACATCTTCAGTGGTGAGACAATGAGCAGGGAAAATATGTGATGGCTCCTTATAACGACAGATCCTTATACTAGGTGCATGATTCGGGTAATTGACTTTGAACATCGCTTCTAAAGTGGCCAGAGCGTCTGCCAGTTGATTCGCTTCTCTAGGAATATGCTCAAAGGTGACCTCATCGAAAGCGGGCAACAAATCAACTATGTAATCCCTGTATGGAACTAAATTAGGGTGCTGTGTATCCCAATCACCCCGTACTTGATGTATCACTAAGGCAGAGTCCCCATAAACTTCAAGAATCTTGATCTTCAAATCAATGGCTGCCTCAAGGCCCATCACACAAGCTTCGTATTCAGCGACAATATTCGTGCAATCAAAACATAATTTGGCAGTGAAAGGTATGTGAGTATCGCGTGGAGAGGTCAGAACTGCCCCAATACCGTGACCCATAGCATTTGATGCACCATAGAACGTGAGAGTCCATCACTCCCCTGGTTCAGGTCCTTCATTGTCATCAAGTTTCATAATATCCTCGTATGGAAAGTCGAACATCATGGGCTGATATTCTTGTAATGGTTGATGAGCGAGATGATTAGCAAGAATTCTACCTTTGATGGCCTTTTGTGTGACGTACTCGATGTCATACTCAGACAAAAGCATTTGCCACCGAGCCAATCTGCCTGTAAGTGTTGGTTTCTCGAAGATGTACTTTATCGGATCCATCTTACATATCAGAAGCGTAGAATGTGTCAACATATACTGCCTCAAGCGTCGGGATTCCCACGTAAGAGCACAACAAGTCTTCTCAAGTAAGGAATACCTCGATTCACAATCAGTAAACTTCTTGCTCAAATAGTAAATGGCGTGTTCTTTTCATCCAGTATCATCATGTTGTCCGAGCACACAACCCATAGATCCTTCAAGCACAGTCAAATACATAATGAGAGGTCTCCCAGGAACTGGTGGTATGAGTATTGGTGGTTCTTGAAGATACTGCTTAATCTTCTCGAAAGCTTCTTGATAACTCTCATCCCAACATACATCCTGATTCTTGTGTAACAATCTAAAGATGGGTTCACAGGTAGCAGTAAGATGAGAAATGAACCTCGCTATGTAATTCAACCTTCCAAGGAAACCTCATACTTCCTTCTCATTTTTCGGCGCCGACATATCTTGTATTGCTTTTACTTTGTCTGGATCTACTTCAATTCCTCGTTGACTCACGATAAAACCAAGTAACTTGCCCGATCGAACCCCAAAGGTGCATTTGTTTGGATTAAGCCTTAACCTGAACTTTCATAATCGATCAAACAACTTTTGTAAATGGACCAAATGTTCTTTCTCAGTCTGTGACTTCGCGATCATGTCATCCACATACACCTCAACCTCTTTATGAATCATGTCGTAAAAGAGAGTCACCATAGCTCACTGATATGTCGCACTAGCATTTTTAAGACCAAAAGGCATGACTCTGTAGCAAAAGGTACCCCAAGGAGTTGTGAAAGCTATTTTGTCCATGTCCTCCGGAGCCATCTTTATCTGATTGTATCTAGAGAAACCATCCATAAAGGAAAACAACGAAGACTGAGCAGTGTTATCAACCAATACATCAATATGAGGCAACAGGAAATCATCCTTCGGGCTTGCTCTATTCAAGTCTCGGTAATCAACACACATACGTACCTTACCATCCTTCTTAGGTATGGTCAAAATGTTAGCAATCCAAGGAGGGTAATTTATCACAGATAGGAAACCTGCTTCGAGTTGTTTCTGAACCTCTTCTTTGATCTTCAAGGCCATGTCGGGTCTGGTCCTTCTTGGTTTTTACTTTACAGGAGGACATTCTGGCTTGAGTGGCAATCTATGCATTACTATATCAGTGTCTAAGTCGGGCATGTCTTCATACGACCAGGAAAAGATGTCAGCATACTCTTGAAGCAATTCAATCAACCCCTTCTTTTCTTCACTTTGCAAGGCGGCCCCTATCTTGACTTCTCTCTTTACCTTTTCAGTATCGAGATTGATGACTTCTGTTTCTTCTTGATACGGCTGGATGACCTTCTCTTCCTGTCTCAAGAGTCTGGCTAGTTCTTCAGGGACTTCACAATCTTCCTCACTATCTTCGTTAGCATGATCAACTGAATTCTCAAAGATATAAGGAGCCATAGCATTATCATTTCCAACGGAGTCTGAGACGGATCTGCATGATCGATGATTTTATGTTTTATTTTTAGAAAGTGCAAAAGAATATTTAGAATATGAAAAGAAAAGTATTGCCATTTTTATTTTGGAAAATTAAAAGTAAAAGAAAAGACAGAGAACAAAATTGTATGCGAAAGTGCGATTTTTCATTCAATGTTAAACGATGATTGAAACATAAGGGGCCCCTTCTACAAGCTGTCAGTATGCCTTGGGCAGGACATATGACTTAAAATGGAAACAGAAAATTACACATCAAGGAAAACAACTTCAGGGATGTCCATGGCAGTCCAATTGCTGAGCTCTTGGTCCGGCACAACTTGATAGATAAATATTGAAATATCTTCATCGTCACCTTCAGCATATGTAGAGAGTACTTGTCCTTCTTTGCTTACACCAGCATTGACGAACACTTCAGAAATTGGGGGAACCTGCTGTCCTTTGAGAGGAACCCAACCAGCTTGCGTGGAGGATAACGGCTGATACCCAAGACCAAAACGATCTTTCTTCTCTAGAACTTCAATCAATTTTCCCCAACTGTCATGGGGAGGTCTAGCTTCTATGATGGCTTTGGCATCCTTCAAAGAGGCCAGGGGTATCTCAGACTTCTTACATTCCACGACGGGGAATTTGTCAACAGTAACAATCTCCAGATCTTGAAAGGGCAACTCTTGTACCTCGCCTTCCACTTCCACATAATGGTAAGTAGTCAGATTATTAATCACTATGCCTTCTTCCCCACAAACGACGACAACTTGGTCATTCGCAATGAACTTCAGGCGTTGATGAAGAGTAGATGTCACAGCTCCTGCTACATGAATCCATGGACGACCCAAAAGGAAAGTATAGGATGGACGGATGTCCATAACATAGAATGACAAATAGAAAGTGTGGGGACCAATCTTGACAGGAAAATCAACTTCTCTATCCACCGATCTTCTCGAACCATCAAATGCTCGAACATTTAGAGTGGAGGGCCTCATCATTACTCCATCCATATTCAGCTTAAACAAGGTAACCTTAGGCATCACATTGAGTGAAGAACCTGTACCCACCAAAACTCGAGATAAAACAGTGTCCAAACACTTCATAAAAACATGCAGCGCTTTATTATGGGCTCTGCCTTCAACCGGGAGTTCATCATCACAGAAAACGAAACAATTTCCCACAGCAATATTAGTGACGATCCCTTCAAATTGGGCCACAGAGATGTCTTGGGTAACATGAGCAGAACATAAGGTCTTCAATAAAGTGTTGCGGTGGGCCTCTGAACACAAAAGGAGAGACAAGATGGAAATCTTGGATGGTGTCTGGTTGAGCTGGTCCACTACTTTGTAATCACTCCGCTTGAGAAATCTCAAAAGTTGCTCCACTTCTTGTCCTACAGAAATTTCGGGTTGATTATCCATCACTTGCTTTCCCCGGGCCTTAGCTAGAGCTTCACTATTAGTTTCCTTAGGAGGTGGTGGAGGAGGAGAAAAGATCCGACCACTGTGAGTCGTGTTACTGGTTCCTGCAATGTTGGTAACATTCTTGTCACTAATAGGAGGGCACTCACACCTCTTTCCATGAATATAGACTACATTATACTCCCATGGAACTGACTTCGAGTCGTTGCTTGTAGGAGGAATAGGAGCTTGAATCATTGTGGGGGTAATAGGAACCTGAATTGTTAACGGAATACTAGGCGTGGCTGAAAATCTTCTCAGATAGTAGGGGATTTCCAGGACATCAATCTCTTCTTCTCAGAATACTTTCTCTATCTGTAAGACACCTTCATCGATCAACTATTGGATGGCCGTCGTCAACTCCGCACACTCTTCTGGTTTGGAAGAACATGTTAAGCAGAAGTCATGGAGTTCTTGTAACACTTCATGCTTCAACAAATGTTCTCTGATATTTTCCAAAGATATCTTAATTTCATCATCCTTTGATACTAAAACCCGTTCATTAACTTCTTCAATAGCATTGATTGTTCCCCCTTGATGAGGAGGCATGGGATTATTTTGAATATTCGGACCAACAGGGTTGAAGTTGATGGATTTTGCATTGATGATATCTTGAACTTTGCATTTGAATGCTCTGAAATTTTCAATTGTTTGGCCTGGGGCACCAGAATGGAATTCGCAATGAGCATTACTATCATATCCCCTAGGGAGGGGATTTGGCGGTGGACCGAGTTCGCGTTATTGAACCATTTGACTAGAAAGTAACTGTGGGTGAAGTTGAGCGTAGGACATGGGAATGAGATCAAATCTTCTTTCAGAGGCTCTCTGTCTTTGAGGAGCTCTCGGGCCTTGGAGATGTTGATTCGGTTGTTGATAAGTTGGAGGAGGTCCAAATTGTTGTTGCGTAACATAATGTGGTTGCGGAGCGAAAGGCCGTTGTTGGTCCATCCATGGTGCTGGAGTTGTAGCAGCATATACTTGATGGAGAAATTGGTTGGGAACAGCAGCAGGTGTAGGAACATAAGGGAATCGGACTTGAGGAAATGTGGGGGCTCTTCCTTGGTTGACGGTGATGGCGTTGGTCTCGCATTCTTTCTTCTTAACAAAACCATAAAATGGTTTCATATTAATGTCTGTATTGTTGTTAGCATTGTTAGGAACACCTTAAATCGTTCCATCCTTAATACACGTCTCAACACGTTCACCAATAATGACCATATCCGAGAAAAAAGTCGAAGTGCTACTGAGCATATGCTGGAGATAAGGGCCTTGTAGAGTACCCATAAACAGATCAATCAACTCACGATCCAAGAGAGGAGGTTGGACCCTTACAGCATGTTCACGCCACCTCTGAGCGTATTATTTGAAAGACTCTTCAGATTTTTGTACCATCCCTTGGAGCTGAGTACGGCTAGGAGCCATGGCAGTATTGTAATGGTAATGTTTCAAAAAAGCATCAGCAAGCTCTCCCCAAGTACTGACATGAGATCTTTCCAATTGCATATACCAATCCAACAATGCCCTGATCAAACTGTCTTAAAAGAAATGCATGAGTAAAGGTTCGTTTTCATCATAGGCCGCCATTTTGTGACAATAGGAACGGAGATGAGTCTCTGGGCAAGAAGTGCCTTTGTATTAGTCAAACTCTGGGACTTTGAACTTTGGAGGAATAACTACCCCAGACACGAGGCACATTGCAGCAATATTGAATCCGGAAGCCTTGATACCCTCCATGGCTCTAAGTCGCTCTTCGAGAGCATGATACATTTTTGCAGTTTCCGCAACCCCGACAACAAGGTTTACTTGGGGTTCGTCAAGATCAGTGACATCATGATGATCGTCGACATCATTCCTATGAGCACCGGTAGGAGTCTCAACATTACCATTGTCATTTCTCCCATTAGCAGAAGCGGAAGGAGCGTCAGTAGTAAGCTTAGCAACACTTTGGTGTAGTTCTTCTTGACCCTTGATCACGGCATGAAGGGTTTCCATGAGTTGATCCATGCGAGTACCCATAGTTTCCATATCCCGACGGAGTGCATTCTGATTCTCTTCAAAAATATCCATTAGCCTTTGTTGGTTTCCTCTGGTATGGTAAGGATGTGGATGAGTCGTCTTTGCTGTTTACTGGATTCTGAGAAAGGGGACCCCAATGAGTTTTTGTTGTGAAAAAATGAATGCATGGTAATATGGATGAATGCTTTATCTTCATTTCTAATGAGACCCAAAGACTCGTCTATCTTTTTAAAATTTCCTTTTTTGAAAATCTATATCAATAAGACTTGTCTTTGGATTTCTCTAGATATGAGATATATATACATGATGATATGATGTCATGGTATGTTATGGCATGAAGTCTCAGCTCCACATATTCTGGATAACCATTGCATAGTCCGTTGCACAGGCTGAAAGTAACAGGATTAAAAGTTCGACGTCACAGGCATGGAGTCAAAGTAACCACCCACGAGGTATGTACTAGGGGTTTATCACCTGCCGAACAAGGTTCTAAAGAGTTCTCAAAGTCTACGCTCTTCCTTTGGATATTACCGACGTCCCAATTACTTGGTAATCAGTAATATTCGTAGGAAAAACTCGTCTGAATGCAATATCGCATGACAACTACTTCCGAATTACCCCGTTATAGTCTCCGCACTGCACCTAAAAGGCCAGGATGGGTTAATGGTTCTACGGCCCTCAGCTTCTCGAGCTCCCAGGTCGAAAGCAACGACGTCTTCCTGATTACTCGGTAAACATCACTACTTTCAAGGGGACCTCCACTGAGTGGGGGATTTTCATGCCTCCTTCTTCGGGATTACTCCCTCAAATTTAACACGACTATACCGCCCGTCCTAATCCTATGTGTAACCCAAGTTCGGGTATAGGACTTATCAAAAGTAATCACCAACCCAACATCAGAATGTATCTAGAATATGTGAGTAGCAACAATATATGCAATATATACAAAAGAATAAAATAAATAAATAAAACAGTAAAGCAAGATAAAGAAAATAAATAAACACCCAAAAAAACAAATAAATAAAACTAGGAGAGACTCGCTAAAGGGTCCCCAACAGAGTCGTCAGCTGAAGCCACCGGCAAAAAACACAGAGCCACCACCGAACTTTATTTATCCCAAAGGAAGGGGAATATCGATAAAACCACGAGGGAATGGATAAGATGGTCTTGCGACCAAGAGAAAGGGTAAGGGAGTCGGTTATGCGAGGGGAAGGTATTAGCACCCCTTGCATCTGTTGTACTCAATGGGATCCATTTTGTTTGTTTGTCTTAAACGGGGTATTTATCTACAACTATGCTTGCTAAAAGGGAAATGAATGGTTTCTAATTATTGCGTTTGTGAGGGTTTCGCGACCCTTTTCCTACGTATCCAATGAAGGAATCCGAACACCGTAGTTCCTCTAGAAAATGGTTGGTTTGTTTTTGTTTTTTAGTAGGCTACGTTAACGCACGCATTCTAGCAATATGCACGGTCGGTATTGCGGTAGAACGAAGATAACATGCCCTTTGGGGGAGTTTTGATTGGTTGAGTGTTTTTGAAAGTTTTTAAAAATAAATTCAAGTAATGATTAAAAGTCTTTTGGATTTTTGACTTGATTAAAAAAGGGGTTTGTTTGGCTAAAAGTGGATGCAGACGAGATTTTAAAAATACAACGGCCTAAAGTCGAAGCTTTGCTTAAAAGGTATGAGCTCGAAAATTGAATCTTCGGGGAAATTATCTTAAGTTTTAACAAAATAATAAACAAATGAAATAGGATGTAACTAATTATCTAAGGAAGTTATTTGATCTAAATTAAAATTCTAAGATTACTTACTAAAATGATTCTAAACTAACTACAAATTCTATGGTTATAAAAAATAATTCTAAAATTACTAAATTAAATCTAAACTAAATTAAAGTTCCAAGAGTATTAAAATTAAAATTCTAAAATGACTAAATTTAATCTAAAGTAAATTAATTCTAAAGTTGCCAAATGATATCTAATATAAACTAAATTAATTATAAAAGAAATGTGTGAAAACAGAAAACTAGGGGGTGGTATCAATAAGTTTGGATGGTCTTTGTTGATTGGGAAGAAACCAAAAGTTTATATAAAAAATAAATAAATAAATAACAAAATTAAAAAAGATGTTGGGCCGAAAATGCCTATGAAGCCCGGTTTTGGTTGAAACAAAAAAAGGGGTGTGAAGCCCAATCAGAAAACTGATACAATAGAAAAATAAAGAAGTCCAAATAAGCAGATTGGGTCGACCCGGTCCGAGGAGGTCCGGACCCAGTTTAAAAGAGAATAAGGAAAGTTTTTGAACCCTAGAAATCAAGAAGCGCCAGATTTCTTTCAACATTGGGAAGGGAAATTATGCAGATTAAACATCATTCCCAATTAAACTCAGTTCTCTATGTTTTTATCGTGAAAAAATACAAAAAAATTGACACTCTCTCTTCCCCATTCAAATATTCATCCCTCTATCCTTACCTCTTCTCTTTATCACACTAAGACTCCATCATCATCTTTATCCTCACCTTTCTCCATCACTCAACATTTCTGAATTCGTCGCTCTCATCTTTTTTTTCTTGCACATGCACCAGAAGCATTATCAAGCTTTGATTTAAGGACTGAAAAATTATGGTTCTCTGAGAATACCGTAGATTTGGACTGAAACGTGAAAAATCAATAAAAGATGAGATGTGATTTTAAATCAAAAGGAAGATGCGAGTTGATTGGCGGTGGTGTTCTTTGGTGCTGGTGGTAGATGACATTGACAGTGATAGAGGCGAGTTGGTGAAGCTTGTTGAAGGCAGATTTCGGCGGAAGATTGAAGGGAGTGAAGGTCGACTGTGAGACTATGGATATGAGAAGATGGAGAAGAGATTTTTGGAGGTTATTGGTCTTCAAAGTAAATTGAGAGATAGAGTTGATGCATAATTGATTAGAGGAAAAGAGCTACGGTTGAGTGAATGTTTGGTGACAGTGAGCAAGGAAACTGAAGGAGGGGTTGGTTCCGAAAGTTGGAGAAGGTGGAATTGGAACAAAGTGATAAAAGGTTGTTGATTTTTGAAGATGAAGGATGAGCGTGATGAAGATGAAGACGGATGTGGATCTGGAATTGAGAGAGCAGGTCGAGGGATTTATGTGAGCAGAAGGAGTTAACATAACAGAGAAGTGTTTGGAGGTTTCCGGTTAGGAAGAAGGTCGATGAAAATGGAGGTTTACGATGATGTTGATAGTGCATGAAAAGGAACATAGAGGGATAGAGAGCGGAGGAAATAACAAGGAAGTTACATGGAGTTGTTGTTGGGCTCGATGATGGAGGAAGAAGCTTGAGGTTGTAGTGGGTGGTAAGGTTTATAAAGTCCTATTTCACACTACTGTAACAATAAGTGTGTTTAATGTATGCATTTTAACACCCTTTCTTCATATTTGTTTTTATGATTTAACAACAATAACAACAAGATCCTCGCAGCAAGAAACTTAGAAAAACAAACAGGAATGAAAAATTTATAGGAGAAAATACCTACCGAAGCCCCTCGGTTGGGTTTTAGAGAGGTGAGTCCAAGAAATCCAATGCTTATGTTTCGATTCTCATTCTTGCGTTTGATGGTCGTTATTGTGATGTTGAGTTATTGTTGAGTCTGGCTTCGATGGCTTTGTTGCAGGTTATCTTGAACATTGAGAGTTGTTGTTTGTTGTTTCTGTGTGTTTGCGTTTATGCAGGTATCAATGATTGAATTTCATTACAGAGAGGTTGAGTTGCACGATTCTGCTTCAGTTTTGTTAACTTTTACAGGTGAAATAAGTTGTTGTATTCTAATGCTTCTATTTTTGAAATTCTGAAAATCTGGAAATTGTGCGGTTGTTCGGTGATTCAGCAACGAAGATGAGGATGATGCAACTTGTTGAAGCACGTGAATGTGAGGTTAGTGATGCAGCTCACATATGAGGAATTATGGTGATCATGATTGAATGATCATTGATGAAGATAAACTCGTGGAATCACAGAGTTTTTTGTGTAGATTTTTGGAACTGATGCTATTGATAAAGGTATTTTCTGGTGAGTTTCTGGTCTTTTACTGAGTTTTTTGATTGGGATTTTCTTGTGTATTTTCTCTGTGTAAACAGTGTATGGATTGTTGGTTGGGATAGGAGAGTATCGTGTATATTCTCTGATTTTTTGTTGTTGTGATATCTCCTTCGGTTTGTTGAACAGAATTCTTTTTCTCACCCTTTCAGTATGTAGGCTGTGTGAAAAAAGATCCCCTTTTGTTGTGTGTTTTAGGCTGTGTGTAAAAAAGATCCTCTCTTCTCACTATGAATGAAGCAAGTTATAGGCATGTTGATGGGTGTTTTTGGGGGGGGGGGGGGGGGGGGGGGAATTTGTTGAGGCTTTGAACAATTTATGATGCTGTTTCATAGCTTTTTTAGATGCAGGTTTCTTTTGCTTCTATTTTGGTGTAATGTTACAACAGTTTTTGGACTGTTTTGGGCAGATTTAAGGCTGGTTTTTCTTTTCCTCTTTTATCTTTCTGTGATGCAAACTGCTTTGCCTCTTTTTTAAAAATTCTGAAGGGTTTTCTTCTTTTGGAATATGACGACACAATAGGGTGTTTGGGCTAATGTTAGCCTTCTATATTATTTGTGTTGTTTGATGTTGCATTTGTTATTTTGTAGTTGCGTTGCTGGCCTTGTTACAACGCTGTTTGATTTCTTTTTGAGATGTAGTAGCTGCTATTGTTCTGTTGCTTTTTGTGCTGCCTTTTTATTATAGTTATGCTACTGTTTGCTGTTTGTGATGCAACTTTTTGTACTGCCTTGTTACAGCACTATTTGTTGCTTTTTATGCTGCCTGTTTATTGTAGCTGCTAGCAATGTTGCTGTTTTGCATTGGCAAAATATTTGCAATTTATTCTTTTATCCCTTTTTGTGAACCAAAGAAAACCAATTTTGTGATTTGCAATTTGGGAGAGAAAATAAACCATGATAAAAATAACTCCCTAACTGGTTCCAAATGCAAACCCTTATGATGAGCTTTCTTGTTTGGAATTTCTTTTCATATATTTGATTTGCTAACTTTCATTCTTTTTATTTGTCTTGTTTCATGAACACGAGAATTGGATGATCAAAGCGATGTTTAACGATAAAAATACCACGGCAAGGAGTAAGGACGAATGGCTTGAAGATGAAGACTTGAAGAAACACACATTTTTTTCTTCTTGTAAACAAAACAAATGTAGCTTGTATTTAAAATAATTATAATTTATGATTTCACATGCTCTGTAATCTGTCCCAAAAAATGTAATGAGCACAAATTTGAATGAATTTTTTAATGAAGAACTTTGTTGTAGAAATCAAATAACTCTTTAATCTTGTTTGAATTCTGAAATTCTCTCTTGAATACTTCGAATGCGCATCTTAACTTTATAACTTAAACTTCAAGAAATTGTGAGCAATTCTTATAACTTGTATTCCAAACAATCACACGCCTTATCTTTCAAAATCCAATCAAACTCTCCAAAAAAATAAATGCTTGAGAATTTAATTCCACTGGTTAATTCGAACTCAAAATACCGGTCTCTTAAACCTTGATCTTCATATCATGCCTGAACCACACTTGCACTTCTTGACCAAAACTTTAACTTTGACATTCACATCGCGAGTAACTTGCAACTTAAGTAACCCAAAACATGTCTTGATCATCATGAACCCTCGGCCTCATTTCTTGTGCCCAAACTCCACATTTGTCAATCCAAACTTCAAATTCTCGAATTCTTGGCTTGGAGACTTTAAGAAGAAACTTGAAATGCGAGGAAGTGAAATTCTTGACCTAATGCGCTAAGCTTTGAGCCATCTTCGAGGCAGGCAAGAGAAACATCTTCCAAGAAACCAAAGACCCTATACCCTAGCATCTTGACCAGCACACATAGGGAAATAAACCCTAACCCAGGCTCTGATAAAATTAAGCGAGAACCAACCTTGTAACGTGATGACAAAATTCGTTCCACGACCCACTAATCGAGAACCAGATGCGCTTCCTTTTTACCTGATAAGAAAACCTAAAAACAAGATTAGACATAAAAAGGGTGCAGCCCTAATACTTCAAACCAAAGCGCTTGATCCCATGAGATGTGGGATATGCAAATGATTGAGTAATAAAATGATGCAAATGGAATGCAAAGTCCAAAGCCAGACAAAAATAAAGAGATAGGGAAATTTTGGGGTACGACACACTAGAATCAGAAAATGGATGACCGATACTGGGCTTAACTCTAGAGGAAAATAAATCCTCTTTCTTCACCATCATTTCCACAGCATGACTCTCAAGAATCTCAATCAAGTCATCATTCTCTTTCAATTATGTTGCGTAAGACACCTCCAAAGTTTGGTACTTATTCTTCCATGCTTCCTTTTCTTTCGTCATCCTAACCAGGGCAAGCTGAAGTTCATCCATATCAGCTAAGAGAGGAGGAGTAGTCCTCATAAACATATCAGATATAGGTTCTTCACGAGAATAAGGCATCTTCAATTGAAATTCCCTTGCTTTTACCCAACGCATATGACACTCTAAGGAAACAACTCCTTTTGGTCCCAAGTCTTTTCTACCCTTACTATGAATATGGTGCCAAGCCTTTTCAATCGCTTCATTAGTTTCCTTGTGATCTTCTCTTTCTTTGAGAAATAAACCACTCAGATGAATGTTGTTTGGCTTGTCTCTCATGAATATCCAAGTTGGAGACGCGCAAGAACGGGATTGTAGTTAATTCCTTCCTCTGTACCAAGAAGAGGCACGTTAGGGAAACTACCACAATTGTCAATAATCTCCACATCATAATAAGTTTGATAATTCCAATCAATGTCAGAATGAGTGAGATCCATAATCTTTGGGTCCAACATGGTTATTTCTTTATATTCTAAAAAGAAACAGACTGAGGTAAGTGAGAAATAAACCATTGATATAATAACGGTGTGCAATAGATGACCATCCCTTCCTGATAGAAATTCCAAATATGGATGGAATAATAATTATCTCCTAGTAACATAGAGACTGAATTCCAAATCAAAAAGTCCCTAATGGCATTAACATCCATAAATTTGTTGATGTTATGAAACAAGAACAGCCCATAAGCGAGCAAAGAAAATTAGCATCAAAAGCAGTTGTGCTCTTCATCTTGGAAAAGTAACGAGCTTTCTCCAAAAAAAACTGAACATGTAAGCCTCTGATTCCACCCTTTGGTAGTCATGTTGTCCTCAATCTCATATTTCCTTAAGTGAGTCATGGTAGTAATCTCATAAGACTTAGGATCTCCTTATAAGCCGGTGAAAGGAACACAATCATTAAAAGGTAAACCTAGTAAGTATAGATATTCCTCCAATGTGGGCATCAGCTGATAATCAGGAAAAGTAAAACACCGGTATAACGGACCATAGAGTTGTAACAATGTAGAAAGAATACCCTCCTTCAGCTTGAGCTTCATAAGATGCAAAATGGCTCCATACTTATTGTGGAAATCTGTAGAACTCTGAATCTCAGGAATCAAACTCACCAGTTCCTCTATCTTAAGGTCATTGAAATTGTATTTTTTAGTCTTTCTCTTTCCAAAGTCCATGGTCAAAAAGTACTTGAGGTATTTGCAAAAGCCAACCTTAAGTTCCTTGAAAAACCTTTTAAAGAATACCCATGGGTGCATGAATGCATAATGATTCAAAAATCACACACAAGATCACAAACATTAGGGTTCATAGATTCGACGTCACAAGCATAAAGTCAAAGGTACTACCCACAAGGTAAGGAATAATGGTTTGTCACCTGCCGAATAAGGTTCTAAACAGTTTCCAGAGTCTACATTCTTCCTTTGAATATTACCAATGTCCCAATTAGTTCGGTAATTATAAATGATCTCAAGAAAAACTCGTCTGAGTGTAGCATCGCGTGACAACCACTTTCGGATTGCTCCGTCATAGTCTTCACACTACACCTAAAAGGCCAAGATGGGTTAAGGGTTCTACATTCCTTAGATTCAGCAGGCTCCCAGGTCGAAAGCAGCACGTCTTCTTGATTTCCTGGTAAATAAATACTATAGTTAAAGAGGCCTCCGCTGAGTGGGGGATATCATATCTCCTTTTTTTTTGGATTCCTCCTCCAAAGTTAACATGACTATACCACCCGTCCTATCTTAAGTTTTCCCGATTCCGGGTAGAGGACTTATAATAGATTACCAAGCACCCTGAAAACGAGAAAGAATCTAGACATGCATATATATAAATATACAACAGATATAACATATATACAAGTAAAAAACGATAGGCTCAACCGACTTAGAGATGAAGTTCCCAGCAGAGTCGCCAGTTTTCTGTAGTGGTAGAAATGTTGAGACTAAGCCATTGGATTGACTTAACTCGCACAGATCAAATAAAAATTGCCACTGGGCTTTATTTTTTCCAAAGGAAATGTTAAAAGAGCGAATAAACCCAAAAAAAAGAGGGGGAGAGAATCTAGGTACGGGGGTTGGTTATGCAAAGGGAAGGTATTAGCACCCTAAACATCTACGGTACTTCACAAGAACCTCTTTGAAAATCTGTGTATTTTGGCTATAAAAGGTGTATAAAAAATAGGATGGTGGAGATGAGAAAAGAAGTATTTTTTACAGTTTTGCACCCAACGCTGTTGCGAAACTTTAGTGCCTATGTACCACTTTCCATGCAATAGGGGATCATGGTACTCATAGTTCACCTTAAAAGTTTTAAAACACATGCGTGTTGGTTAATTTTAAGAGAAGAGACATCATCGTTATATTCGAGTGGAAAACATACTTACTACCCATGATTATGAGAAAGGAGAATTTTCATCATCTAAAAGTGGAGGATATAGCTTGGATTTTAAAATCAACAAAGCGTCACTCAACACCCAAGTGGAAAATATCTAACTTCACTATTTATCATAGAAGTATAATAGCTCGCATCACTACAAGAATCGAAAAGAGTCGAATCTTTTGAGAAAAAGTTTTAAAGTAAAAAAGCCAAAGTGGAAAAAATGGTTTGAATGAGGTTAATTGACTTATAATCTTCCAAAAACATTTCAAAGTATGGTTAAGTTGATTAATGTTTGATTAATAAAAGATTTTTGAAAAATGCATGGACCTAAGTCCAAGTTTATTATGAAAGCGGTTCAAATTAGAAAACAATAAGAGTTTTGAAAATGAGGGAGAAGATTTTTGAAATTAAAGAAGGTAGGATGAGATGAAGAGACTATTCTAAAGCATAAGGTAAAATCTAAGAAAAAGAACAATCTAACCAACAAGAAGCCAAAACTTGACATATGAATTAAGCTTCAGATGAATTAAGTCTTCCCATAAATTAGGAAGAGTAATGGATGTATACAGAGGAATTCTCAATTACAGACAAAGCATAAAATCAAAATAACCTGCACACAAAGAAAATCAACCCAATGCCTTGGAGTAAACCGCAATAACTTCAGACAAAATAATAACAGAGCAACAAGGTCCCCGAGTATCAAGGCTTTTAATCCTAAGTTCGAGAGGTCTACAACTGCACAATACCAAGGACAGTAACCAAATATTCCAAGTAACCAAAAGAATTTTAATGTTCAAGTTGGTTATTAAGTGTCTTCAAAAGAAAATAAAAGCTCAAATGAGCAAAGATAAAATGACATAAAGATAAATGTTAAAATGAACAAAAGGAAAATGGCATGGAGTGTAAATGCTAAAGTAAATGGTACATAAAAGTAAAGACATAAAATAAAAGGCATAAAGTAAAAGCATAAAGTAAAGTTAATTCTTAGTGAATTATAAGTTAGAGGTTAGTTGAATGACCATCTTGAAGCTTGCATTTGAAAACTCATTTGAAGATTGATAAAATCAAAGCTTCTCAACAACAAGTTTCATTTTGCTTTTTGTCAAGTATATCATTCATTTTGAATGCTCAAAGCAACCACATATGATCAACAATGTTCAACTTATTCACATAGACCAAAGTTCATGAAGTTCATTAGAGGATTGATATAATCAAAGCCTCCTAACAATGAAGTTCAAAGTTATTGGATCAAAGGTTTCAAATTAAACATACTTGGGCTTGCAAACATAGGTTTGGGCCACGAATGATCATTTTTCGAATTGGGACAAATTTAGCGCTATGTTAAGCAATCGTAGGTGGACTTATGTAAAAGTCACACCTATTTTGAGGTCGGTTGATAAAAATCTATGTACCAACATGTTAGAGAAATGATATGTAGATTATTCTCCAAAAACATGTAGCACCAGTAAAAACAAGAAAGGGATAAGATGAAGAGGCATGGGGTATGTATCAGAGGGTTTCAAATATCATCAACATCATTCATTCATTTTGGTGGATTTGGTTTTTCAACCTATCAACACTAAAGATCCAATGAGGATGAGGAACTTGTCTCAAAATAACACTTAAGTGTCTCCAAACCAAGACAAATAATAAAATATATTTAGCCTAAAAAAAAAATTTAAATGATTTAATAAGGAAATAATTGATAAAATACACAACATGTATTAAAATACCAAATAAAAATCCTAAAAAATATCAGAAGTCAAACATGTGTTAACAAATGTTGACAAATTTTTTCAGTATTTTTTAAAGTCAAAAACTATTTTTAAAATTTGAAGAGATAAGCAAAATAAACCATAATTTATGAAAAATTGTAAAATCAAAAATAAAAATAAAATGAGGTCACCAATATTTGTCAAGAGGCCAATGGGTCCTTCCATAATTTTTTTAGAATTTAAAAATCGAGAAAATGTTTTTTTAAATAATTAAATAAAGTCAAATAAGTGAAAAATCATAAAAAAACATCAAATCACAAAATAAATTGTGAAAAAATAAAAATCATAAAGATAAAACTCAAAAGTATTTTTGAGAATTCTTTCAGAATTTTAGAAGTTGAAATGAATTTTTTATGAAATTTTGAAGTTTAAAACAATTAAAACAAAAATCAGAAAATAAAAAATAAAACCAAAATAATGTGGACCATATGATCATTGTTAAAATACGTTAGTAATCAGATCCAAGGGATCTGGCACACTGTGCATGTCATGGTGTCTCTTGAATACTACACCAGATCTCAAATAAATTCAGAAAATATTAAAAAAAAATATAGACCATTGGATCATAGTCAAAACGCGTTAGTAAACATATCCAAAGGACATGGCGCACTATGCTTGATATTGACCTTACCAAGAAAACACAGGATCAAATAAATCGGGACTAATTAAAATAAAAACAATTGGCTTGCTCTGATTGGTTGAGACGAAACATGTCATCGTCTTTAACCTCCAGCCTTCAGAAAAACCAGAGAAATCTTGATTCTTCAAATGGATAAATTATAAGCTCAAACCGGTACCAATGGATCCGTATCTTCAAGACGATCACAACAGTGCCCTCTCGAAAAATTTCTTTAAATCATAGCTCATTCGATTTGCAAAAAACTAGAGGAAAAAAGTTAAAACGTTTTTGTAAATTAAATGCTCAATTCTCCATGAGATCAAAAACCATAAAAAGCATGAGAATTAGAAGAAGGAGGGAAACAAATTAGTAACTTGTTTGGATCAATTTGGTTAAGAAAACTACTTGAACGAAGTAAGGGAAATTTTATTTGAAACTGGATTAGGATAGCTCGATTCAATGGATGATTTGGATTTTTTTATGTGGTTAGTTTATAGAGATTCAGTAAATGTGAAGAACTCAAGAATTTAGAACTATAAGTTCTTTAGAGTCGAATTCGAAGTTGCAGAATTGAGAGGTATGGAGGAAGTTTGATAGAGGTTTTCTGGCTCTCTAAAGCTTTAGAAATGAATGAAATATCATCCTCTGTTTATAGGGAAGTGACTGATGATGAGAAATGAGAGGAATTATAAGAAACTCGTGCAACCCAAGCTAGTTGTGATCATGCCAAATTGAAGAATGAAAAACACAAGAGAGGGGGGGGGGGTTGAATTGGGGTCTTTATAACTTAAAAACAAAAGATACGTTGGATATACTGGTTCGTTTGAACTTAAACTACTCCAATCCACCCGCCAAGGTAATTTTTCCTCTCTCAACGAGGTCTTAATCCACTAATTAAACACGATTACAGAGATACAATGACAATCGCCAAAGTCTTATTGAGTTTAAACCACAACCTGGTTATCTCAAGGTATTACACAATACAATATTTAAAAGCGTGTACAAGATGTGTTTTCTAACAAAACAGTATCACACAAGTGATGTATTACAGAAATGAAATTCAATAGATTGAAGGTGATGAAATTTCTCATTTTTAGTACACGACAAAAATCGTAAATGATTTCTCCTTCAAGTCTTGTTTATATACGCAACACATGTGAGGTGCTCTTGGAATGTTGATAAATAGTAATTAAAGAACTTTCCAAATATAGAGATTATTGTCCTCTTTCAGCCGTTACTTTTGAATAGTCATGAATGAAATTTAAACCTTTAGAAAATGCTTGCTAAAGATTACATTAGAAGATGAATGTTATCATTGGGACTCATTTACTTCTTTCTAGAACTGTATGAAACGGAATAATAGAGTTCTTATTTGCAGCATTTAGTGCACTCAGAAGTTGTAGCTTTAGAACTTCTTTATATAAGCGTGTTACACAGATTTTGCTTTCTATGTAAGATGTGTTGAATCAGAGTTTAAACACCAATCTATTTTTCTTTCTATGTAAGATGGTTTTTTAATCAAGAGTCACCACTATTAGTTTTTATCCAAGGGAAGGGAACCTAACAGAAAAGCCTAATTCGCGGACAGAGACTATATGTTTCGGACTCAATTAGACGAAAGGAAGGTGTTAGGCACCTTTCATCTACCTTGTTCAAAAGGATATTAGACTCTCGGTTTAGGTTTGGGGTAAAAAGGGTTTTAAATTTTAAGTAGCAAGACTCTCCACGATTTTTGATCGTATGCCTACGTATCCTCTTATGAGGAATCAGAGTCCCAATTCGTTGTTCGTCTGGGTTGGTGTTTTTTAGGGGTTTGCAAACATATTTTGAATCACTTCGCACTCGGTCGGGAGTAGTGATTGTGGAGATTTTGACTGAGTGCGTAGTAAGTCAAAACTAGTTTGAATCCCTTTTGCAAAAGGACAATTGATTAGGTTAGTTTATTGCGAAAATAGTTTGATGATTTGTATGTATTTTTTAATCGTATAATTTGCAAAAGTATCTTAATTAATGCATGATTGAAAAAAGATTTAATGCAAATAATATATAAAAACAATATTTTAATTTTTGAACGAAAATAAATTATTTACATGTGATAACTAATAATAAAATAAAAATATATATATAAAATAAAGAAAAGGATAAGATAATAAGAAAAATGTAGTAATTATAAAATATAAATTGGAAATATAAGAAAAATAAATTATAACAATTAAAAAGAAAAATAGAAAATATAAGAAATATATAAAAATAAAGAAATATTTAATTAATTAAAGGGGGGTACGTTTTTAGTGAAGCAGTAAAAGAGTAGGGGTGTTAAAAGTAGTTTGACTAGGCCCATAATGGTTCAGGCAGGGATGGGTGTGTTTGTTTTGAAATTTTTGTAATCTAGGAATGGGGGTGTGGATATTAGTGGGCTTGGGCCCATTATCGTTTGAAGGGAGTCCAGGGTGATTATGTGTGGCGAGGGAGTATGGGTTTATGATGCGGACTTGGCCTAACGGTCGTCTGATGATGATCAAAAGGAGGGAAGCGAAGGTGTACAATACTTAAGTTGTATGTGTGCGTATATGATTAGACGGAATAATAAAAAAATGTTTTTTTTTACATTTTTATATCATTTTCATTATTTACAGTACAATGTCCTTCATCTCTCTTTCTCGCTCACGACCGTCACCCTTTCCCTTAACCCTGGCTCCCGTGGCGGCTGAAACCCAAACCCTACCTCCATCGCCAATCAACCCCAACACAACCCACAAACAAAATCAAAACAAATAACAAGCTAAGTTGTTTTACCCCTGTCGCGATTCTGCTTGTTCTTGACCATTGGTTGATTCACGCTAAAACCCTCCGTCTGTTTCTTTTGATTGCAGATCTTGATGAAGCTTTGGCGATGGTGGTCAGTGGTATCGACAGCAGTGATGATGAGGCAATCAGTGGCGATTGTGGTTTCCGGTAGTGGAACCCCAATCGCCCCCTTTCACTGTAATCTTCTGTTCTTGATCTCCTATGACAATTTTTTCGCCTCCTCCGTATATCCTCTCCGTCTTGTTCTAGTTCCGTAAAAAAATCCTCTGTTTCTGTCTCATCCTCCCTCTCTCTTTTTATTTTCTGTTTATTTATATAGTTAGGTTAGGGTTTGTAGATCACTTCGGGATTCCTATTTGCTGTTACAATTTGTCTTAGAGTTAAGGATTAGAATAAATTAGGGATTGTGAATCTGTTGTAATTTATTTTTAATCTTTAATGAGATTTAGATTTGATTGTAGTGTAATTACTGATTTTGCGGTTTTGAGAAGATTTTTCAATGGATTCTGTAGATTTTTCTGTAAAATTGACAATGTAATTATGGGCTTTGATTTAGTTTTATAGTGTTTCAAGATTTTATTTGATTTTCAGTTTCTACAGTATCTGTTATTTAATGAAACTTGCGTAGAATTAGTGATGATTTGAACAGTGTATGTTAGTTCAAATATGGGCTAACACGTTACTAATTATTTGGGCTTTGCATTCTTTTTTTAAAAAAAATCCAACAACTATATTAATGTAATTAAAATATTATTATAATTTTTTACTAAAGATAGGGCCCATCGGTAATTATTTGAAGTCCAGCCTGCTGTTTTATTACAACAAATCCAACCCTAATTGACCCTTTTTGGAAACAAAAAAAAAACTTAGATAATATCTAAAACAGAATTTAACAGCAAAAATATGTTATGTTTTTTTTAACCAGAAAGTATTTTGTTTATTTGTTTTCTTTATTAATATATATTATTATTTAAAACAATAAACAGTTTTCTCTTAAATAATAATAAAACTTAATGGGCCTCTAATTTGATGATCACACTCCCTCCTCTTTATTAACAACGAAAAAACTTAAATGGGCTTTTAAATTTCATCCCTCCTTTTACTAACAGCAATTGACAGACTTAATATCTTAATTTCACTAGTAAATTAAACCTAGGTAGTTCTTAATAAATTAATAATTTACTAATTACTCGGGTGATTTTTTATTTTCGAATTGCATGGGCTGATGGGCCAACATGCTTCGCGAATGAACTTATGAGTTTTTCTAATTTAGAAAACCCCTATTAAAATACACCCCCTAGTCTTGGATAAAGATGGGCCATCGGATATTGTTGCACCATCTTTAATCAAATATTTCTTCTATCTTAATCTCAATAAACAAAATCATCTAGGTAGGACAAATTTGGGGTACGACAGTTATCATTAAAACTCTTAAAATGGTTGTAGAATCAAACTATGTTCTAACAATCTCCCCCCTTTTTGATGATGACAAAAACTTGGATATTTTGATCAAATACGTAAAGAACATAAAGCATTAAAGTCTCCCCCTGAGTTGGATACTTAGATAGAAAAGAAATACTTCCCTGAAGATTGGTATTATCATATTTTTTTAGAAAAAGATGTTAGATGCATCCACAACTGTCCTCAATAGAGGTTTCTCCTATTTTGCTTTCAGATGAAAAACAATAGAAGTTATGATATTCAAAATGTTTGAGACTGAGTCTCGATACTGCTATATTCGAAATATCTTATGTTCTCCCCCTTTTTTGTCAAGAATCAAAAAGAAATAAAACCATTGTAGACAATAAAAGGCATTTTGTATTAAAAAAGATTCAAGGAAACAAATAAAACACAATGAATAAAACAAATTTCAGAACTAAGTTTGAGGCGGTGGAAGTCGTGTGAACAGGGCTTCCAATAAACTCTTAATCTGATTGTTTGATTCCTCTTATTTTACAAGCATCCCATTAATTTCATTACAAGTTTCATCCTTCTTGTTTAGCCTTTCCTTAAACACAACATTTTCTTTCTTCAGCTCCTCCGGAGTTTGCAGCACAATAGAAGAAGAGGGTATTTCAGTAGAAGGGACCACTTTTTCAGAGCAAACTACAACCGATGTTGACTCAGGAGCTTCTTTAAATTCCTTTCCTTTATCTTGAAACATGACCAGAGGAAGAGGATCATAGGATGGTTCATTACATTCTGATGGCTGATGATCTTCCCAAAGGGTATTGTCCAGCAGAAGGAGTGGCTTCTTTTCCCAATGTCGCAGAACTTGATCCTTGAAGATATTCAGGCGATCGTAAAAGTTATGTTGAGCTATTTCATAACTAGGCTCCTTTAATTTCATAGATTCAGAGTTGAACCATTTTTTGAGCTGGTTCCAATAAGAATCAGAAGCAGCTGGATTTAGATTCTCTAAGCAAGCTAGCTTCAGAGAGTTAACCGATTCCTGTATTTTTGTTTCGAAAATCAGCAAAGATTTACCAACATTTGCTTTGGAGATTTTTGGTTTTGATTTTGGAACGACAATTTTCTTAGAGCTTTTGATGAGATTATCCAAAGCTTCTAAGTTTATAACAGTTCTAAGAGTATCTTATGGGTGGTTATTTGGAGAGGGAGAGTCAAAAAGAATAATGGGCGAATTTGGTGATTTTGGTGGAGTGGACTGATAAGGAGATGGAAGATCTGGAATGAAGAGGTTCTGTGAAGATGTCGATGGAATTGAAGGTGGTTGAGAGACCATGAGAGGGCAGGTGATTCCAAGGATGGATGTTATGGTAACAATGTCAAGATTTGGATTTTCAGAGTGGGGAGCTTCAAACAGCAGATCAAATTGATCAATATCAAAGAGAACTTGCGCAAGTTCTGGCTGATTTTGGTCAAGATGGGTAGAAGGTGGATTGTTTAGAATTTTATCTATTGGAAATGATGTCAAAGTCTATGTCAAAATCATCAAAGGTTTGAGGATAAGGATCTTCTGTGGGCTTTGGATATGTAGGGTTTTCAGATTTTGATAGCAGTACTAATTCAATAACAGAAACAAAAGAGGGGTTACCTTTCTTTTTGGCAGCTTTAGGACTCTTCTGAGAAGTTCCTTCTGCAACTCCTTTCCTTTTCCTTGATTTTCTGGGAGAAACTTCCAAAGGTTGTTGTCTCAGATCACGGATGTACACATCTGGATTTGCCTCGTCCTTCTTGCAAGCATCCAGATACATGAGAACAATATTTAGAGAATCATATGTTTGAGTGAAGATAGGAAAATCCTTTAGAGGTACTCTTATAGTGGTAATGACTTCCTTGGTGGTGATTGTTGGATCCTTCTTGATAGTTTTAATAATCTTCATCTTCTTCAGATTTTTGGCATTGAGAGGTTTACCAGCACAAGCTTCCAAAGTGCTAGCTTGTTGAGCCTCAGTCAGATGTTCTATCAGTTTACTTTCTGTTAGAATATTTGAAATGAGTCTTCCCAAAGGGATCCAATCTCTCTTTATTCTTTATTCTTCTCTTGTCTCTTTAACCTTTGCTTTGGTGGCTATGAAGTATAAAAGATACTGTTGATCAATATTGATGTAATCTGGAATACTTGTAGGCTTCCTGTGATTGATGTAACCCAAAATGATTTTAGACCAAATTCTGAAGTAATCCTTCAGATCTTTGATTTTTTTGGATGGTTGGCCTGAAGTAAATATTTCCTTTAAGATCTTGGTTAGGTCAGAACCTTTGTCAGCCATATCACTGCAACGAATACTGCCACGGTCGTAACCTATTAGTTTCCCAATGAGATCTTCAGAGATGATGATTTTCTTTCCCATAACTAAAGAAGTAACCTGATGATTTGAAGTTTTAGCGTGAATCCAAAATTCTATAACAAGTCTTGGAAAAACTGGACCTAGTAGGCGATTAATGTACTTAGTCCATCCTTGGAACTCAACAACAGGGGTTAAATCGTATATGTTTTCCTTCATGCTGACGAAATCTACAATGAGCTCACACATAACTTCCAGCAAACCAACGGGTGTGAGGAGATTTCTTGAGGGTTCTTCGTACCTTTCTGCTGTTGAGGAAGACGAGCCAGGAATGCTTTGAGAACCTTGAGAAAGTTGTTGAGAGGAAGCCATTTGTTCACACAGACTCTTTTAGGGTTTTTAAAAGATTGAACAAATTTAAGAGATAAAAAGGAATTGAGAGTGGAAATGTGATAGTGAAGGTGAACGAAGTAAATATATATATAAAAGAAAATAGAAGCCTTAATTAACAAGAAAAAGGTTTTTAAAAAATGATTGCGTGCATCGATGATTCCTGAAAAGAGGGATAGCATAAAGATATGAAATAGTTACCGATATGACACGAGCCTCAATGCATCAACTCAACGTTTCAATCTCTTTATAATTTGAACTCATGTTCAACCTTAGAGGAAAACCTTACGTTGAGTTGACAAATGTTGATATTGTGAACTACAAGATTCTATTTTTGAAATGAACCGTTTTGAGAACGTTCAGATCTTCTTAGATATATCCTGATACAACTTTCCTTCTTACTTCGGAAGAACTATTGATCAGATGTTCACACAAAAAAAATAAAGGCATAAAATTCTGAGGGTTAAAGAATACATAAACAAAACTATCATTTTAGGCATAATTTCATGCCGAGGTGCTTCAGAATGAAGTTAAACCTAAATTCAAAAAAGGGGTTTAGTGAAAACATCAGCCTATTGATGGTGTATGTCTATAAATTTTAATGAAAGAATTCCTTTCTGAATATATTCCCTATAAAATGATGTTTAATTTCTATATGCTTAGCCCTATAATGTAAAATGGGATTCTTTAAAAGACATATAGTAGAAGTATTGTCGTAGAGAATAGAAATTTTACTCTCATATTTGTTGAAGTCTTCAAGTTAGTTTTTCATCTAGAGCATCTGTGTGCTGCATCCAACTGTTGTTATATATTCAGCTTCATCAGTTGATAATGCAATGGTGGATTGCCTCTTGCTGGACCCCGAGATTAGATTGTCTCCCAGAAATTGGCAGTTTCCAAAAGTCCTTTTTCTTTCTATTCTGTCTCCAGCGAAGTCAGCATCACAGTACCCTACTAATTTGTATTCTTTAGTTTTTCTATAGTAAAGACCAAGATTAGTAGTCCTGTTCAGATACTTGAAAATTTGCTTAACAGTTGTTAAGTGAGATTCTCTAAGATCTGATTAGAATCTAGCACACAGACAGGCACTATACAGAATATCAGGTCTTGAAGCTATTAAATATAAGAGAGAACCAATCATACCTTTGTAGATCTTATGTTCTACCTTCTTACTTACCTCTTCCTTTTCCAAAATGCATGTGGGATGCATATGAGTTTTGGCTGGCTTACATTCTGACAAGTCAAATTTCTTCATAAGTTCTTTGACATACTTGTTTGATGTATATAGGTTTCTTCTGGATTTTGATTGATTTGGATACCCAAAAATAATTTGAGCTCTCCCATCAAGCTCATTTCAAACTCTTCCTGCATAGACTTAGCAAATTCTCTTACCAAAGAGGCTTTAGTAAATCCAAAAATAATATCATCTATGTAAATTTGACAAACCAGAATGTCATTTTTAAATAGTTTACAGAATAAAGTAGTGTCCACCTTCCCTCTGGTAAAATCATTTTCTAACAGAAAATTACTTAGTCTTTCATACCAAGCTTTGGGAGCTTGTTTCAGACCATATAGTGATTTCTTAAATTTATATACATAATATAGATGTTTTGAATTTTCAAAATCAGGGTTTGGTGCACATAAACTTCTTCATCAATTTAACTATTTAAAAATGCACTTTTAACATCCATCTGATAAAGAGTGATGCCATTATTTACTGCAAAAAGAAATTAAAATTATGATAGATTCTAACCTGGCGATTGGAGCCAAGGTTTCTCTATAGTCTATCCCTTCTTGCTGACTATAACCTTGTGCCACCAGTCGTGCTTTGTTTCTAATGACTTCTCCTTGTTCATTTAGCTTGTTTTTAAAGACCCATTTGGTTCCAATGATGTTAAATCCTTTTGGTTTAGAAACTAGATCCCACACATCGTTTTTGGTGAACTAATTTAATTCTTCCTGTATTGCAAGTATCCATTCATTGTCCAAAAGGGCTTCCTCAATGGAAGTTGGCTCAAATAGAGAAACTAAACCCATGAGAGGTTCTTCAAAATTTCTGAATGTAGATCTTGTTCTGATTGGGTCTTCTTTCTTTCCTAGAATTTTGTTTTCTAGATGAGCTAAACTGCTTCTGGATTGTCTTATCTGGATAGGCTCTTCAGATGTTGTTGTAATGTTTATGACATCTTATTCTGGATTTGACTGTGATTCTTTATGAGGAACTTCTGATGTAGTGTCTTCAGTACCTGTAAATTGAACTTCTATATCTGTAAAAAATTTACCTTGCTTTGACTTTTGAGAGCCAAGCTTATCATCAAATATGACACTGATGGACTCTTCCATAATTCGTGTTTCTGTAATATATAATCTATGAACTTTTGAGCGTTCAGAGTATCCTAACATGAGACACTTTTGTGCTTTAGTGTCAAACTTTTTCAGATGTTCTTTAGTGTTTAGAATAAAACAAGTACATCTGAATGGATGAAAATAAGAAATGTTGGGCTTTCTGTTCTTCCACAGTTCATATGGATTCTTATCCAGAATAGGTCTTATGGAGATTCTATTCTGAATATAACACGATGTGTTAATAGCTTCTGCCTAGAACTTCTTAGAAATGTTAGTCTCGTTGATGATGGTTCTGGACATTTCTTGTAAAGTTCTATTCTTTCGTTCTACAACTCTGTTTTGTTGAGGAGTTCTAGGACAAGAGAAATCATGAGAGATTACATTCTCATTAAAAAATAATTTAATTTTTTATTTCAAATTCCCCACAATGATCACTTCTGACTTTAACAATTCTAAGATATTTTTCATTTTGGACTTGGTTACAGAAAGCAAAGAACATAGAATGTGACTCATCCTTGTGTCATAAGAACTTTATCCATGTCCATATGCTATAGTTATCTATGATCACTAATCCAAACTTCTTGCCACTAATGGATGTAATTTTCATTGGTCCAAATAGATCTATATGCAGAAGTTCTAATGGTCTAGAGGTAGAAAGAAATTTTTTGTTTTGAAAGAATCTTTTGCAAACTTTCCTTTTTGAGATGCTTCACACAGAGCATCTGAGCTGAACTTCAGGTTAGGAAGTCCTCTGACCAGATTGAGTTTGTTAATCTGAGATATTCTTCTCATACTAATATGCCATAATCTTCTGTGCCAGACCCATTGCTCATCGTTAACAGACAATAGGCATTTTACATTCTAACTTTTTAGTTCAGAAAGTTTTACTTTATAGACGTTGTTCTTTCTCTTTCCATTAAATAGGATAGATCCATCTTTCTGACTAACTGCTTTACAGAGCTTTTGATTGAATATTATATCATAACCGTTATCACTTAATTGATTTATGGATAACAGGTTATGCATTAATCTATCTACTAATAGAACATTAGTTATAGAAGGAAGTGTACCGTTAACAATAGTTCTAGAGCCAATAATCTTTCCGTTCTGATTTCCTCAGAAACCTACGTAGCCTCCAGATTTAAGCTCTAGGATTTGGAACATATGCTTTCTTCCTTTCATGTGTCGAGAGCATCCTGAGTCAAGGTACCAAGATTGGTGTTTCAATTTTCATGTTAAAGACATCTGCAACATATGCAATTTTGTCCTTAGGTACACATGTCTTTTTGGGTCCTTGTTTGTTAGAGTTACCAAAATTCTGTTTGAATTTTGGTTTAGCAGAAAAAGCATTACTAGTATACTTTTTGTCATGTGTGTGCTCATAAGTGAAGTGAGAATAAAGGGGTGTGTGTTTTATGACCATATCCTTAACCTTCTTAGGTTGAGATACTTTACCCTTCTATTCTATTCCTTTTTTTCCATTTCTGCTAACTCTATAGATCATTGAAGCCATCTTGCTCCTATCTATGTTTTTAGCAAGAAATTTTTGAAAGCTATGGTCATATTCTTTTATGATCTTATCAGAGTTACTAGGAACTTTTGAGACAGTTTCTTTCTGATCCATTTGTAATTTATTTTGGAGTTTAGAAATTTTTTCTTTAAGCTCAGAGTTTTCTATTCTCAGTTTCTTAGTTTCTTCAAAGTCAGAAACTAGATCCTTTTTCAGGTTCTTGTTTATCACTCGAAGATGCTGATATCTTTCAAGAATTTCTGACAGGCTTTCTTCTAATTGAGATCTATAAAATTTAGAGAATACCTCTTCTGCCTCTGAGTCTGATTCTGATTCAGATGATCCAGTGTCTTCTGATACGTTAGCCATTAGGGCTATGCTGGCTCTTTCATATTCTGATTCTGTTTCAGCTTCAGAAGATTCAGAATCATCCAATGTTGCCATGAGGATTTTCTTCTTTTCTTTAAATAACTTCTTTTTATGTTTCTCTTTTTGAAGATTTTGACAGTTGCTCTTGTAATGACCTTGTTCATTGCATTCGTAGCAAATAATATCTTTGTTACTTGATTTTCTGTATCTAGAAGATGGTTCAGAATGATTTCCTGTTCTTCTGGAAGTTCTGAACGTCCTCTGTCTGTACTTCCACAACTAATTGACTCTTTTGGAGAGAAGAGATAGTTCATCTTATTCTGATGAGGATCCACCAGAGATGGTAAGAGTTAAAGACTTACCTTTCTTCTAGGGGTCATCTTCTTCTAATTCTATCTCATGACTTCTCAAGGAGGTAACAAGTTCTTCGAGAGAGATTTTTTTCAGATCTTTGGCCAGTTTTAGAGTTATCACCATGGGTCTCCATTTCTTGGGTGGATTTCTGATGATTTTCTTTACATGATCTGCAGTTTAGTATCCTTTATCTAGAACTTTTAGCCCAACAACCAGAATTTGAAATCTTGAGAACATTGTTTCAATGGTTTCATCTTCTTCCATTTTGAAAGCTTCATACTTCTGAATGAGAGCAAGATCTTTGGTTTCTTTGACTTGTGTGTTTCCTTAATGCGTCATTCTCAAGGAATCAAACATGTGTTTTGATGATTTTATGTTTGTGGTCTTCTCATACTCTGTACGAGATAGCACTCAAGAGAATTGTTCTCGCCTTGTGATGATTTATGAATTACCTCTTTTGATGACTTGTCATTCTTTTTCTGTCAATCTTCTGAGCGCTTTCGTCAATTGTATGTATGTACCCATCAGTCACCATATCCAAGAGATCATCTTCATAAGCTAGAAAAAACTTTAGATTTTGTCCTTCCTGTAATCTAAGTTTTCACCATCAAAGATTGGAGGTTTGCCGCTGATTTTATGTTTCTCATGATAATAATCATTGCTGATGTTTTGACTTGGTCCCACCATATTTTTTTTCTTTCTTGGATCTTTTTCTGAGACGGTTAAGTGCTTGCACTCAAAACCAGGTGTTTGATGCCAATTGAAGAATGAAAACACAAGAAAGGGGGGTTTGAATTGGGGTTTTTTATAACTTAAAAACAAAAGACACGTTGGTTATCCTGGTTCGTTTGAACTCAAACTACTTCAATCCATCCGCCAAGGTGATTTCGCCTCTCTCAACGAGGTCTTAATCCCCTAATCAAACTCGATTACACAGATACGATTACAACCGTCAAAGTCTTCTTAAGTTTAAACCACAACCTGGTTTTCTCAAGGTATTACTTAATACAATATTTGAAAGCGTGTACAAGATGTGTTTTCTAACAAAACAGTATCACACAAGTGATGTATTACACAAATGAAATTCAATAGATTGAAGGTGATGAAATTTATCATTTTTAGTGCACAGCAAAAATCGTAAACAATTTCTCCTACAAGTCTTGTTTATATAGGAAACGCATCTGAGGTGCTTTTAGAATGTTAATAAATAGTAAATTAAAGAACTTTCCAAACATAGAGATTCTTGTCCTCTTTCAGTCGTTACTTTTGAATAGCCATGAATGAAATGTAACAATTCAGAACATGCTTGCTAAAGATTACATCAGAAGATGAATGTTATCGTTGGGACTCCTTCACTAAGGAAACTGGGCAAAAACTCTTAGTAATTGTCCTAAAGCTCTAAGATCACTTTTTTAACTGAGGGACTTGAGATCTCTTGAACTTAAGGGAAGTCACTAAAAATTCTCACGTTTCGAGAATTGGGACCGTTTTCAAAGGAAACCGAAGTGAGAGATACCCTAGGGGTGAGCATGTCCAAGTGTATTGGTTCAGTTTATTTATGTTGCGCATTTAGGGTTATCTAATCGTTTTAATTTCAGTCTTTTTCATACAATCCTATTAATCTAAACAGTTAATAATAATGCAGAAAATAAATTGCGGAAAATAAAACTCCTAAACTATTACAAGGCCTTGGGGAAATTACCTAACTAGGACAAGAAAAATAATGATATAGAATTTTAACCCTAAGTAAAACTATTACAATTCGGGAAACAGTTACATAATTGTAAAAGAAATATAAAATTGAAAACAAAGATAAGCGCGTGAAGAATGGAAGGTGCGTCTAACCCTAAAAATGTTTCTAAGTTAAAGAAAATCCTTTTTTTTTTGTTTTTTATTTATGAAAATATTAAATTATAATATCTTAGTTAACTAAATTAAAAAAGGAAATAAAAAACTAATTACAATTATTTTTAATGAAACTATTTTTTTGTTGGTATTTTTAAAGAAAAAAATTTAAAATTTAATCCTAATTTCTAGTTAATTTTAATTTAAAGAAGAAAAATATCAAAGTAGCTAAATAAGATTAATTTACAAAATTAATTTTAATTATAAAAAAAAAACCTAACTCCATTTTTTGTTATTTTTTATGATTTTATGATAAAAAAATGATTTTAAAACAAATAAAATAAAAACAAAGAAATTAAAAAAAAAACAAAAAAATGGAAAAATAGGCTCGTTGGTGTTATGAAGCAGACTAGGGGTGTGGCACTGAATTTTTGTTAAGCCCACTTAAATTAACCTAGTATTATAAACAATAATCTGGTGGGGATGAGTCTTGAGGGTTCACCATGGGGACTGCTGGTTTGGCGCTAGATCTGGATCAATGAATGATCTAGTGACTGTAAGTTAGGGCGCATAGTGTACGCTTGGCCATGTACCATAGATAATCTTCCTGAAACATTAGAAAAAATAACAAGAACATTGGACCTGGGATCGAACCCATGTCTTTTCCCTCATATGCTTCCTGACCTTTCCTACTGCGTTGCCTGTTAATTCGTGAATGTAAATGAAATAAAACAATATAATGTGAAAACAAGGAAGATGTTGAGTTGTCAACGCGCGCCCTTCAGTGGGCCCTTGGAAGTTTGTACGGACCAATCAAAAATGGAGAGAGGTAATTCATATCTTAGACCAACTGTGATACGGTGGGAGAACTGACTTGAGGTTTTGCGTTTGTGTTCGAAAATGTTTCGGTTGAGCAAGAGTTGCCACCGACTTTTTATTTTATCCTAAAGGAAAGGTTAAAAAGCACAGGAAAAACCTTTGAGATGTTTTCTTGGGTTCGGGGAGTAGATTATAGAAAGGGGAGGTATTAGCACCCTTTCTATCCATGGTTATCCATGGGCTCTTAGTTACTTGCTTAGATCACTTGCCTTGCATTTTCAATTGTTTGAAATGGTGCTTTGTGTGTGTGGTTTTGAAAATATTTTGAAAAAGATGCCTTTGTCTAGGCAACCCTTGTAACAATTCTTTACTCGAATGTTTTACAAAAGGTGTTTGTCTTTTTGAAAAGATGTTTCAAGGTTTTGAAAGTTGTTTTGAAAGTTGTGTGGTGGAGTGTGTTTTTGAAAAGTGGCAAGGATTGTTTTGCAAGATTGGTCAAGTAACCAAGAGCTATCTACCCTAAATTTCTCAAAGATCTTTCCTATGTTTTAACCCTTTTAACAATATTGTTCCACCATTGTATTTGGTGGACAATCTTGTGTTAGGATGCTAACGGGACGGGCACGGGTCATTGTTTAGACCATGAATGCAATAGTGCCAAGTGTCTTTGGCAATTTTTCCTTCAAGGGACTTGATCATTTATTAGGCAACTTGAGAAAGCGTCATCGAGGGACTATGATCATTTGATTTGTTTTGTTTTGCCAAAGACTCTCAACATGCAACATGGCCCATTACTGAAGGCAACAAGTGGAGTAACCCTAAGGGTGCAAGTGTGCATTGTGTTGTCCATTTTCATGCATTTTTGTCTTTGTATTAGTCAAGCTATTTGTTATTTGATTTGCATACAAACCCTAGGTCTATCATGGCATAATTTTGAAAGCTTTTAAATGCGGAAATTTAAATGCTAAGTTATTACAACAATGATTATGGGGATGGGGGTACAAATGTTTGAATGGGGGATATTTGACAAGAAATTAAATCTAAACTATTACATCCATATCGAATATACAAATTAATTAATTGTACAATGTAAAGTAAATACAATAAATATGCAAAATGTATTATGCACAAAAATAATTTTTTATGTATGTGAAAGTATTTTTTCATGTGAAATATAAACAAAATAAAAAGGTTGAATTTTGAATATTTTTATGGTTTAGGGCTAAACCCTAGTTTTCAAATAAATAGTATTTATTTATTAATTATATACAATATTTGTTAATTAATTTATACAAAAAATAAAACAAGAAGAATATTGTAAAAAAAAGTATTTTTAGTGTCATATATTAAAAAAATAAAAATATATTATTTTTATATTTTTGTCCTAAATATCTAATAAAATGTACAAGTATTTATATTATATATTTTAATATACTAAATATATACAAGAATAAATTATTTACAAAAATGGTATATTTTAGAAAATGTTTTCAAAATGTAAATAAAAAATAATAACTGAAAAATATTTACTTTTGTATTCTTTTCTAGGGTTTTGAATAAAAAGAAAATATATTTATTTACATACATGTGCTAAATAAAACAAATAAATGCCAAATAAATGCAAAAAAGGGTAGAAAAATATTTTTGATGTTTTTTATATTTGAGCAAAAAATAATAAGTCAGAATCAAAAAGAAAAAATCAAAAATGATCAATATATCACACAATGGGCCAAGGGGGTGTAAATTGATAAAGGGGGTGCAAAAAGCAGGAACAACTCAGGCCCAGCCCAAGTCAACCTTCTTCAACCTCCAGCAATGTTTGAACAACCAAAACGCGCATTTTCCATGCTTCATTCAAACTCCTGATTCTTTGACTTTTAACAAAAACTCATAACACAAACAATGTAGAGCATCAAGAGACGAATTCATACATATAAAAAACTTGACCTAACTCTAAGAAACGAGGGAGAATTTCTTCATCCCCAATTTCTGACCTAATTTTTCTTCAATGTTCATGGCCAAAATTCTCACAGCATACTCAATATAAATGAAAAGTAAATATATGGATGGCTTCAGGGCTATGAGGAGAACATGTTTCATTCACAAACCTAAGCCTAACTCTTCCTATATTGAGATATAGAAGTTCATGTTTTTACTTGTTTTAGCTTGAGTTGTGTACAACAATGGAGGTATCTTCAATGGAGTTTGAGCTTTGGTACAGCTTGCCTGAAGTCCAAGGATGCTTCTCCTATGCTTGGCTTGCTCTGAAATCAACTGAATCGTGCTATGGAAGTCTACCTGCAAAACTGAAAAGTGAAAATGGCAAACTTGGTTATGGGTGTTACAGCTTGAGTTCAATGCTTGGGATAGCTTCAGTAGATGACATGGAACATGTTTGAACTCTTTTTGGCCAAAGTGCACGAGTGGAATGAATTGTGGAAGTCAAACTGCAACAGATGCCCTTTTTCTGCAGCAAGAGGGTGTTTTTGTGAATGAGGAGGTTTGGGAGGTGGTTCAGTCGTGCTTTAGGCTTGCTTGGATGTATGAAATATGAGAACAAGGTTTGTGTTTTTTTGTGCTTGCAGGAAGTGAGTTTTTTTATCTCTTTTGCAAACTTGCTTGTCTTTGAAGTAAGTAAGTTCAAGTTGGGTTATAGGCCTGTACAAGGCTCTCAAGCATGCTGCAGCACTCTCTCTTGATCAGTGGGATTTGTCTACAAACTTGTCCCTCAAAGATTTGGCTTGTACTTCAAAGATTCAGAATTTGACATAAAGCATTACTTTTCAAAAATGGCAAAGTTGCTTTTTCTAATTATGGATTAGTTCTTTGTGTAATAACTAAATGCACAAAACAATGCTTTAACACAAAGGTTAGGCATTTAATTATGGAGTGAAAACTTGGTTTAGAGGCCTGCAAGCAATTACCAAGCATGCTGATTTCAAAATGGAACTTGTATGAACATCCATTTGGCCATGAACAAAAGTGAGTTTTGCCCAACTTTGCAAATTCTATTCTCCCTAACCACAAGGGTGTTTGAGAAGTTCTTTGACAATTTGGAAAGCTTGGAATGTGTAATACAATCCATCTTTGTAATGCAAATTGAAACTCCAAGTGGAAGCATGTGAAAAATGGTCAAGAAGTTGGACAAAAATCTTGCCTAGAATAGGTCAAAAAATTTCTAAGTTAAAAATGTTTTGCACCCTTGTTCCAAAAATCATAACTTGAGCTACAATCTTCCTTTGAGAAAACTTTGTGAATCAAAGTTGTAGATTTTGCAATGGACTACAACTTTCATGTTTTGAGTTTTATTTGCATCCAATTTTATCTTGATGAAAAAATGGGACAAAGTTAGGAAAAAATAAGGAAGTTTCATAACTTAGAAAAATTCTAAGTTATGAAATTTTCTCATTCTAAACCCTAATTTGCAATTTTGGGTTTCTTGATGAACAAGTTTCATAATTTGACATGTCTTGATGAAAAATGAATCTTGGCACTTGATTTTGACCAAAAAGTCAAAGCTTGACTTTTCAGTATATAGTCAAATTTTGATCAGTTGACTGGAAAATTCATCTGTCAATCCTCTACATTTGAGATCTTTTGAACTTTTTGAATGTGTCAAGACAATGCCATTGAGTCCTTGAGTCCATATGTGAGCTTGGTTTTCCATTGGTTAGGTCAAACAGTCAAAAATTGCCTTTGAGGAGTCAAAACCCTAAAAATGGCCATTTTGCCCTTTTGGTGATCTGATCAAATTTCTTGTGGAATTGTGATCCAAACTTGACCAAATGGTTCATATGAGTTCATTATGTTGATGTGGGTCAAAAATCATGAGGTTTGACTGTCAATTGGCCACAGTTGACTTTTTCCCCAATACAGTTGATTTCTAGGTTAACTGTCCAATTGACTGGGCAAAGATTGGAATCAAGGCTTGAAACTTGGTATGGATGAACTTGTGGGTCCAACATGAAGCATGAAAGTCACCTTGGGAATTTTAGGTTAAAATATCCTTGTGCAAACTCAAACCCTAATTTGGGTCAACAGTGCAAGGAGGAGCCTTGAGCAGAGCAAACCCTAACTTGATCTTGAGCTCCAAGAGTCTTGTGGTGAGAAAATGTTGATGAAATGAGAGGGAAAATTTTGGGGTACAACAGTTGCCCCTGTTCAATCTTCTTGAACCTGAAGAGTTAGATTGGCAAGTTTGCCTTTCGCGTCTCGAAGGTAAAAGGAGATTGGACACTAGAGTGCCCGTAAATTTGCACTCGTCCAAGCATGGGTGCGGGAATGGGCTTAAAGATGACATTTGGTGATGGGCTTAAAGATGCCATCTGGAAAGTGACAGAATCTTGTCGGGGGATGGGCTTAAAGATGCCATCTGGAATGTATGTTGTAGGTGAAAGACATGAGTATCATAAAGGTGTCCATGTTTTGGAACATCTCTGAACTGGGGGGTCTGAACAAGCAATAGATTGACATCCATGTTTGGAGAATCCGTAAACTGTTTTCAGAAGTCTTGGATCTGAACAAGCAATAGGTTAACATCCGCGTCTGGAGAACCCGTAAACTGTTTTCAGAGTTCTTGAAGTTGAACAAGCAATAGAGCAACATCCATGTCGGGAAGCGTCAATTAACCGTTTTCAAAAGTTGAGTCTGAACAAGCGATAGATTAACATCTGTGTTTGGAGAATCCGTAAACTGTTTTCAGAAGTTAGAGTTGAAGCTTATTAATCTTATCCTGAAAAGGGTAAAATATTAGCTGAAACACAAGGTTATGTTGCATGAAATGTATGATGCAATATATGTTATATCAATGTTTATGATATATGAATGTGATGAATGCGCATGTAAGCTGAGTAGCCGTCTTGCTGAGGAGGACGAATCATGGATAATGAAATCTTTGACTGCTGTCGGGGAAAGTAAATCCTTGACTGCTGCAGGGGATTGAAAATCCTTTGATCGTTGAAAATGAGAAGTCCTAGGACCGCTGTTGGGGAATCAGGAGCTTGGGTTGTATGCCAATCTACTGGGGTTTTAAGGATGAGAGTCTTTATTCTGTTAACGATGAACTGTTATCTGGTCGATCTCCAGGCTTCCACAGAAACTTGCGTTGCTATCTGGTCGTAATCCAGGCTTCCCCATAACTTGTATTGTTGAACTTCTATCCGGTCGAATCCAGGCTTCACGGCTTGTGTTAAAGATATACCACTATCTGGTCGACTCCAGGCTTCATGGTATTCTTTGCTGTTATCTGGTCGTAATCCAGGCTTCACAGAAACTTGTATTGCTATCTGGTCGAAATCCAGGCTTCACAATAATTTGTTAAGCTGTTATCTGGTCAAATCCAGGCTTCACTGCTTGAATTGAAGATGTACCACTATCTGTTCGATTCCAGGCTTCATGGTATTCTTTGCTGTTATCTGGTCGTAATCCAGGCTTCACAGAAACTTGTATTGCTATCTGGTCGAAATCCAGGCTTCACAATAGCTTGCTAAGCTGTTATCCGGTCAAATTCGGGCTTCACCGCTTGAATTGAAGGTGTACCACTATCTGGTCGATTCCAGGCTTCATGGTATTCTTTGTTGTTATCTGGTCGGAATCCATGCTTCATAGAAACTTGTATTGCTATCTGGTCGAAATTCAGGCTTCACAATAATTTGTTAAAGATATACCACTATCTGGTCGACTCCAGGCTTCATGGTATTCTTTGCTGTTATCTGGTCGTAATCCAGGCTTCACAGAAACTTGTATTGCTATCTGGTTGAAATCCAGGCTTCACAATAATTTGTTAAAGATATACCACTATCTGGTCGACTCCAGGCTTCATGGTATTATGTGTTGTTATTTGGTCGTAATCCAGGCTTCACAGAAACTTGTATTGCTATCTGGTCGAAATCCAGGCTTCACAATAATTTGTTAAAGATATACCACTATCTGGTCGACTCCAGGCTTCAAGGTATTCTTTGTTGTTATCTGGTCGTAATCCAGACTTCACAAAAACTTGTATTTCTATCTGGTCGAAATCCAGGCTTCACAATAATTTGTTAAAGATATACCACTATCTGGTCGACTCCAGGCTTCATGGTATTATGTGCTGTTATCTGGTCGCAATCCAGGCTTCACAAAAACTTGTATTGCTATCTGGTCGAAATCCAGGCTTCACAATAATTTGTTAAAGATATACCACTATCTGGTCGACTCCAGGCTTCATGGTATTCTGTGCTGTTATCTGGTCGTAATCCAGGCTTCAGAGAAACTTGTATTTCTATCTGGTCGAAATCCAGGCTTCACAATAATTTGTTAAAGATTAAACTATTATTCGGTCGAATCCGGGTCTCATAGCTTGCTGTTAGGAGATACCACTATCTGGTCGTGATCCAGGCTTCGCGGTAGTCTGATACTGTTATCCCGTCGTATTCCGGGCTTCACAATATGCTGTAGAGATCAAGATACTATCCGGTCGAATTCGGGCTTCATAACTTGAATTTCGTGAGAATTTGATCTTTGACGACCGTAACCTCCAACAGGTGATGAAGGAACTTTTGAACGACCGATCAATTTGAAATGTAATTTGTTTTGGAGAATAAATCCTTGACAAATGATGGGGAAATAAACCCATAACCGAAGCTGGGGATAGAAAAATCCTTTGGTTACTGAGGGTGAGAAATCCTTGTTGACTGTTGATTGCTTAGGGAGCAAGATCTTCAGTTGTTGAGGGATCCTAGGACCACTGCTGGGGATTGAAAGTCCTTGGTGACCTGTGGGAAATGAGAATTCTGATGATCTCTACTGGGGAGTCCAGAACCTGGGAGACTCATGTTGGAGGAGTAAGACTGAGAATCTTCAATCTGATGGGAAGTATCTCTGTGGGAGAATGTTCACTAATCTGATTCCGCTGGGGATTGATAGTTGGAAGTTTTAGCTCCGCTGGGGTTTAACAGCCTTGACTTTGCTGGGGATAGGATTTTCAGATTTTAGGGTTCCACTGGGGATACTTAACTCTGAGGGGAATTGAGCTCTGGAAGGCTCTCTGGCTGGGGAAATCAGTTTTGAGAAAGCTTTTGTTCTGCTGAGGATCCTGAAGTTTAACTCTGTTTGGGGAATTAAGTTCTGGATTTTGACTTTGTTGAGGAATTTGGAGTTTAAATCTGCTGGGGATTTCTTCTGAAAGGGCATCAAGATAACTATCTGTACCTTCAACCTATCAGCAATCATCTTTCTTGATTCGTAAGGAAATGATTATGTTCAAATCCATATGCCTATTTAACAAAACATTGGATGTTTCTCAAATAAAACATAATTGTAGAAAAGAAAAAAGAAGACAAAGCGAATTTCTGTATTTGGAAAAGTATTTGTATCAACTTTCTATGAGTATCTTTGTACAAAGGAGACATACATCCTAGTAAGAGGATGTTGTCGTAAAAATTGAAAAAATTATACAAAAGAAAGATGGCTATGTGAAACAATTCCATGGGATCCCTCTTCTGTTATAGCCTTCACAACTCTGAATATCTTGTCCATTAAATGCTTCGTCCGCCGATGACTGGATTGATCAGAAGCTCGGAGCTTGTCGATGAAAAGGTTGTTCTTTAAAGTGATCCGATGAGACATAGGCATACGCTTTAATTCCCTAACTTTTGCCTGGACCGCCCTCTCGGGTTTTCAATCCACCAGGAAACCCCTTTTTGCCCAAGCCGCCCTTTCGGGTTTTCGACTTGCCGGGTGTACAGATTTTTTTTTATCCCTAATTTTTGCCTGAACCTCCCTTTCGGGTTTTCAGTTCACCGGGATGCCCATTTTTTGCCCAAGCCGCCCTTTCGGGTTTTCGACTTGCCGGGTCGTTTTATGCGTAGTATCTTTTGACTATGTCTGCGTTCGCAGGGTATGGCAAATCGTCACCGTCCATGGTGGTCAGAATCATTGCACCACCAGAAAATATGCTCTTGATCACAAATGGTCCTTCGTAAGTGGGAGTCCATTTGCCCCTGGGATCACTTTGCGGCAAGATGATCCGCTTGATTACAAGATCTCCGACTTGGTATACTTGACGTCTGACTTTTTTGTTGAAGGCCTTGATCATCCGTTTTTGGTACGTTTGACCATGGAAAACGGCAGTGAGTCGTTTTTCGTCGATCAAATTGAGTTGATCAAGTCGGGTCTGAATCCAATCGTCTTCACTCAAATCAGCGTCCTTCATAATCCTTAAAGAAGGAATCTGAACTTCCATGGGTAGAACAGCTTCCATGCCGTATACCAAAGAAAATGGGGTTGCCCCTGTTGAAGCACGTGCCGTGGTACGGTATCCATGCAGAGCAAACGGTAACATCTCATGCCAGTCCTTGTAGGTGACTGTCATTATCTGAATGATCTTCTTGATGTTTTTGTTCGCAGCTTCAACAGCATCGTTCATCTTAGGCCGATAGGGAGATGAATTGTGATGATAAATCTTGAATTGTTCGCATAGAGCGGTGATCATAGTATTGTTCATATTAGTACAGTTGTCTGTGATGATCCTGTCGGGGACACCATACCGGCATATGAGGTTCTGCTTGATGAAGCGGGCAACCACATTTTTTTGTAAAGAGGCGAAGGAAGCTGCTTCGACCCATTTGGTAAAATAGTCAATGGCGACCAGGATGAAGCGATGTCCATTGGACGCTGTGGGCTTGATCTCTCCAATCATGTCAACCCCCCACATTGCGAATGGCCAAGGAGCTGTCAGAACGTTGAGAGGAATAGGAGGAATATGAATCTTGTCAGCGTATACTTGACATTTGTGGCAAGTACGGGAATGTTGATGGCAATCAGCTTCCATGGTAGACCAGTAATAGCCTGCCCTTAGAATCTTCTTAGCCATCGTATGTCCGCTTAAGTGGGTGCCAAATGTACCGTTGTGTATCTCAGTCATGATTAACTCTACTTCAGCTTTGTCTACACATCGGAGTAAAACACAATCATGGCTGCGTTTATAGAGGATGTCGTTGCTCAGGAAGAACTTGGCAGCAAATTTCCTTAGGAACTTTTTGTCATTTACGGAAGCTCCTTCGGGATATTCTCTAGTCTGGAGATACCTTTTGATTTCGTGAAACCAAGGTTGTTCCACTACTTCTTCGGTATTAATCTCATGACAATGCACAGGTTCATCCATTCGCTCGATGGTGATTTGGGGTGCCTCGTTATCCCAGTTGAGTTTAAACATGGAAGACATTGTAGCCAGAGCATCTGTTAGCTGATTCTCTTCTCGCGGGAAATGCTCGAAGGTGATTTGCTCGAAATGAGGCAACAATGTCAGGACATGTTCTTTGTATGGGATAAGATAGGATGCTTGGTATCCCACTCTCCTTTGATTTGACTGATAACCAAAGCCGAGTCCCCAAATACGATCAAAGATTTGATCCCCAAGTCTATAGCAGCCTTGAGACCAAAGATGCAAGCTTCATATTCAGTCATGTTATTGGTACAGCTGAAACAAAGTCGGGCCGTGAAAGGTGTATGACAACCTTCCGGGGAAATGAGTACCGCACCGATACCGTTTCCAAGTGCATTTGAAGCACCATCAAAGTACAGGGTCCATCGGGATCCATTTTCAGGTCCGTCATACGGTCAGTTACCTTCAATGTTGTCCAAAGTCATGATGTCCTCGTTTGGGAAGTCGAATCTCATGGATTGGTAATCTTCGATAGCTTGATGAGCTAGATGGTCAGCTAGTACACTCCCTTTTATAGCTTTTTGGGTAGTATACTGGATGTCATATTCAGTCAGGATCATCTGCCATCTAGAGATTCTTCCAGATAAAGCAGGCTTCTCGAAGATATACTTGATAGGATCCATTTTGGAAATCAGCAAGGTGGTATGAGTCAACATATACTGCCTTAGTCGGCGAGCAGCCCATACTAAAGCGCAACAAGTTTTCTCGAGCAGTGAGTAGCGAGTCTCACAGTCGGTAAACTTTTTGCAAAGGTAATAAATGGCATGTTCTTTTCGACCAGACTCGTCATGTTGGCCCAGTACACACCCCATTGAGTTGTCCAAAACAGTTAGATACATGATCAACGGTCTTCCTTCAACGGGTGGCATCAGAATAGGAGGTTCTAGCAAATACTCCTTGATCTTATCAAAAGCAGCTTGGCAATCGTCGTTCCATTTGACTACCTGATCTTTCTTTAATAGTTTGAAAATTGGCTCACAGGTAGACGTCAGATGAGAGATGAATTTGGCAATATAGTTCAAGCGCCCCAAGAACCCTCTAACCTCCTTTTCAGTACGGGGAGCAGGAATTTCTTGTATAGCTTTTACTTTTACTGGATCGACCTTAATGCCTTTGTTGCTGACAATAAATCCTAGAAGTTTAACGGACCTAACTCCAAAAGTGCACTTACTTGGATTTAGCCTGAGTTTGTATTCCTTCAATCTGGCAAACAGTTTCTGCAAATGTTCAAGGTGTTCCTCCTCTGTTTGTGATCGAGCTATGATGTCGTCTACGTAAACTTTGATCTCATGATGTATCATATCATGAAACAAAGCTACCATGGCGCGTTGATAAGTTGCCCCTGCGTTCTTCAGTCCGAACGGCATCACCTTGTAGCAGAAGGTACCCCATTGTGTAACAAAGGTTGTTTTTTCAATGTCCTCGGGGGCCATTTTAATCTGGTTGTAGCCCGAGAATCCATCCATGAAGGAAAAAACCTTGTGCTGAGCCGTGTTGTCAATCAAAATGTCGATATGCGGTAGCGGAAAATCATCTTTAGGGCTAGCCCTGTTCAAATCCCGGTAGTCCACACACATTCTGACCTTGCCGTCTTTTTTAGGAACGGGCACAATGTTAGCAACCCATTGTGGATAGGATGTAACAGCCAGAAAGCCAGCGTTGAATTGCTGCATTACTTCAGCTTTAATCTTCTCAAACATGTCGGGCCTCATTCGGCGGACTTTTTGCTTGATCGGTGGACAATCCTCTTTTGTAGGGAGACGGTGAACCACGATATTTGTGTCTAAACCCGACATGTCCTCATAAGACCAGGCGAAGATTTCAACGTATTCATTCAACAGCTGTATTAAGCGCTCCTTGACACTTGGTTCCAGATTGGCACCCACTTGTACCTCCTTCTGGTCTTCCTCTGTTCCTAAGTTGACAGTTTCCAACAACTCTTCATGAGGCAAGATGGCCCTCTCTTCCTGTTGTAGAAGTCTGGCTAGCTCCCCTGGTACTTCACAATCTTCGTCATCTTCGTATTCAGCCTGGTTGACCAAATCTTCAGAGTTATTGAAGGATACAACAGAATAGTCACCCATAGAATCCAGAGTGGATGGGTACCTGTATTTGTGAGTGTGGGTGTGTGTAAGGGATAGCCATCCTTAAACAAACAAAAATGCAAAAGGAAAGAAAATGAACACAGCAGTTTATGAATGAAAAACGTCCAATGAATCATTAAACATGGCATATGAATATGAAGAGAATCAAAACCCTTACAAATGGACCTACATGCCCCGGGCAAGGCATGAGGTGAAAGATAGTGTGCAGATTGTTTTAAAAGTAATTATTACAGACCAACGGGAAATGTTCGAAAGATAAATTACTGATTAATGAAAGTAATGGGGACGAAGTCTTTCGCCTCCCAATTGTGTAGTCCCCCTTAGATGGTTTGGAAGATCCAATATTCAATGTTGGCCTCTTCGTCTTCGTCTTCCAAAGCATTGATTCCATGAGGATAAATCTTGACGGGTGTCCCTTCAATTTTCGAGCGACGCATAGCTTTTTGCCCCGCAATGGTAAATCCCAACCCAAACTTGTCTGTTTTGTGAGGAATGTCAGGCAATTGTCCCCATGTTGAGCTCTTTCCCTCCTTCATTGCAGCCTTCGCGTCTTTCAGAGATGCCATCATGGCCACCTGCTTGGGTACCTCAGCTATTGTCTTTACTACTGCAACCTCGGGAGCAACTTCCTCGAAGTGTTGGAACAGTGTCTCGATGAATTTGCCATCCACTTCCATATACCTAAAGGAGTTAAGATGACTGATCATGTACTCCTCTTCACCGTATACAGTTATGATCTTACCCTTGACAGGGTATTTCAGCATCTAATGTAGGGACGAAGTGACTGCGCCAGCATTATGTATCCATGGTCTTCCTAGCAAGCAAGAGTATGACGGACGGATGTCCATCACATAGAAAGTTGAGTGGAATACTTCAGTACCTACCTTGATGGGAATGTCGACCTCCCCATGCACCATTCTTTTAGACTCGTCAAAGGCCCTTACAATGATATTACTTGGTTTCAACTCCAAGCCTTCACAATCCAATCGGTTCAGAGCTTTCTTACGCAGCACGTTCAGAGAAGAACCAGTGTCGACCAAGACATGGGCGAGAGTGGTTCCTCGGCATTCAACTGACACATGCAATGCGTCATTGTGCTTTCTTCCTTTCAGAGTTAGGTCAGCATCAGAGAAACCCAGGCTGTTGTCTGCGGTAAGGCTGGCTACACAATCCTGGAATTAATCGGCTGAGGTTTCCTGGGGCACATGGGCTGTCTTCAAAAACCTTATCAATGCTTTGGCGTGCGCCTCTGAACAAAGCAGTAATGCTAACATGGAGATCTTTGAGGGTGTTTGCCCCAGTTGCTCTACCACATCATAATCACTCTTCTTAATTATTTTAGGAATCTCCTCCATTTCTTTCTTAGAGGTTTCGGGGATGACCAATGGTTGAGCCCTCGTCCTGACGAGCTCATCTTGGATCCCTTTCCCCTTATCAGCAGAAGTAGGAGGGACAACCACAGGAGTAACGGCTTCTTCAATCATTGGCATTCTTGCAGATAGCTTTATCGGTGCAGGAGTAATCTTGGCAGCAGCTGAGGGTCCAAAGATTGCCTTTGGGGGGCAATCTCTGGAGAGAAAATTATCCCACTTCGGGTAATCTTGCTCGTACCGGCAATGTTTCCAATGTCGGTAGTTTCTTCGTCATAGCTCTCTTCAGTTATCTCAACTTGTTTAACACTGTGGTAGTAGATTTCTCCACCATAATTCCACGATATCGATTTGTCAGATTTGTAGGGGACAGGCCCAGGCATGGTTATTTTTAGAGGAACAATCTTCGTAGCGGATGTAATCTTAACAGCCTTTTTAGGGACCTTGGAAAGATTGGTGGAAATGGTGATTATTGAAACATCTTCGATAGGGATTGGAGTAGCAGGAATCTTTTCGAAAAGAATTTGTTGGCTGTCCATTAGGCCTTGGATGCCTATCTTCAACAATGGACATTCGATTGGTAGGGAGGAACAACAGTAGCAGTCTTCTTTACATCCTGGGAAAATCCCAGCTTTCAACAGATTCAACTTGATTGTTAGTAGTGGAGTTACCAGATCATCAACAGCAGCAACATATAGATCTTCTTCAATAGCATGGAAATTGCGACCATGCTTCGGCATCGGAGCGGATATTACATTTGGCTTCTCTGGAGCGTCGAACTCAACCTCTTTTGCATCTATCAAGTCTTGAATTTTATGCTTAAGCTCTCAGCAATCGTTGGTGTCATACCCGATGCTGTCAGAATGATAGGCACATTTAGCATTGGGATGATAGTGTGGGGAAGCGGTATTCACAATCTTTGGCGCCTCTCTAATAGTGGTGAGATTTAGCTTCAACAAATGGGGAAGAACTTGTGCAGGCGTCATGTTGATGCGGGTGAACTGCTGTTGTGGTCGTTCTACCCGTTGTTGATTAGGTCTGGACTGATTGTTACGAGGCTGATCATTTGATGAATTTTGGATCATCACGGCCCCCACAGTTGGTCGGCGCTCAGTTCTTCCCAATCTTTTCTGAGAGTATATAACAGTTGCCTCCTTCTTGGCTGGAAATGGCTTTTTAACAGTTGTGGATGCAGAGGCATCCCTTTGAATCTTCCCGCTCTTAATACCAGCTTCTACCCATTCGCCAGTCAGAATCAAATCAGTAAACCCTGCGGAAGAGCTCCCGATCAAATGGTTGAAGAATGGGCCAGATAGGGTCCCCAAGAACATATCAACTAGCTCCCTATCTGAAAGCGGTGGTTGTACTCTTCCGGCCAAGTCGCGCCATTTCTGGGTGTATTCTTTGAATCCCTCATTTGAGGCTATCCCCATACCTTGTAGCTGAGTACGGGTTGGCGCCAAGTCGGAGTTGTATTGATACTGGCGATAAAAGGCGGCTGCCAAGTCTTCCCAGTTATGCACTTCTGACCTCTCAAGCTGGTAAAACCAGTCTAGCTGTGTACCAGACAGGCTGTCCTGAAAGAAGTGTACCCAGAGATTTCTATCGGATGTATGAGGTTGAATTCTTCTGACATATGACCTCAGGTGCATCTTCGGGCAAGACAGCTCCTCATATTTTGCAAAAATTGGCACCTTAAACTTTGGAGGGATCACAATCCCAGCAATCAATCCCAATTCTTCAAAATCTAACCCAGGAACCCTTTGCAGCTCCATAGCTGCCAGTCTATCCTCCAGGTTCTTGTATTTGTCGTCCGCTGGCGGGTATTGCTGCTCTGAATAATCTTCCTCTTCCTCAACCTCTTCCTCTTCAGCCTCGGACTCAGAAGGTAGTGCAGCTCCTTTTCCCTTACCGGTCCCCTCATCAGATGTGGAGGGGAATTCAAGAACTCTCCTAGCTTCATTCTCAAATCTTCTTCCCAGTGTAGCTACCCCAACTCTTTTCTTCTTCTTTTTTCCTTTTTCTTGTTCTTTGTTCCCTAACAGTGCTTTAAGATCCTCCTGACCCTTTGCCAAGGTCATGAGGAGATGTTGAAACTGCGAGTTCTGTCCCTGCAGATTTTTGACCGTCTGCTTAATATCCATCTTACTGAAATAAACAGCAGAAAGATAAGGAACCCTGATGTGAAGACCTGTTTGTGCATATGATGAATGATATGTTTATTCATGCAATGCATTCAAGGATTTAGAAATTCAAAATTGTTGCAGACAAAAAGAACACACGTCATATTAATAAGAAGAAAGTTTGTCAGTACATAAATGCCCCATGGGCCAAATATTACAAAAACTTCTTAAGGTAAAAAGACGTTGCGCATCCTCTTTGGTGCGATGTAAGTGTTGAGGGTCTCCTCCTCGTGAAGTCGGAGGGTAAGCTCCAAAACCTTCTTCTCACTGGCGTAGAAGCTGGCTTCAAAAGTGTCCCTTTCTTCCTTGAGTTGGATCCAACTCTTCTGCATTTCCTTCCATGATGTTGGCATGTCAGGATGTAGGATGGTGTATGAAACCCCTCCTTTCTTAACAGGCTCTTTGATCAAAGGGAGAATGTGAGGGTAAGGCATCATAAGACTCTGGGCTCGGGTTCTTACCCACTTGAGATAAGGCTCAAGAGGGATGGAGTTCTTGTGCCCTAGTGTCTTGCTATCTACCTTGTTAGGCATCCTCCAAGCTCTGATGAATCTTTGGCGAAGTCCTTGCGCATCGTTGTCGAAGTCAAAAACTAGGTCAGGAATCAGCATGTCATGGAGGCCATCCCTCCGTGCATATCCAAATTGTCTCAAAGCTAGACAAGGGTTGTAGGTAATGCCTCCCCTAATGCCAAGTAATGGAACATTAGGGAATTCACCACAACGATCGACGATGATGACATTTTCTATGGACCGAGAACACCAATGTACATCAGAATGTGTGAGGGTCATCAACCGTTGTGACCACCTTAAGCCTTGTTCATTCTTCAAAACAGATTGTGGAAGGTGAGAAATAAACCACCTTGCAAGGAGAGGAGTACAGCACATGAGAACACCTCTCTTCCTCATTGTTCGTGTGTAAAATGAGTGGAGGATGTCCCCAAGTAATGTAGGTACAGGATTCCTGGATATAAAGATCTTGACAGCATTGACATCTATACGTTGGTCAGGATTTGGGAACAAGACCAACCCATAGATAAGGAGTGCCACAATTTCTTCAAAGGCTTGCAAATCCAAAGAATTCCAACACTCTTGTGCCTTCTCAAACAAGAATTTTACCAAGAAGCCCTTGACACCACTTCTGGTTTCCCAATGCCCCTTGATGTCAGATGGTTGCAAGTGTAGTGCTTGAGCAACATCTTCAGGCTTTGGTTCTTTTTCTGTACCGTTGTAGGGTAGTTGATTAAGAATAGGAATTCTCAGGAGTTGAAAAAATTCCTCCAAAGTAGGCACCAATTGGTAGTCGGGGAATGTGAAACAGTGGTGAAGGGGGTCAAAGAACTGGAACAACACTTTCACCATGTCTTCTTCAATGCTGGTGTTGACTAGGCTGAGCAGTCTACCATGTCTTTCACTAAAGAGAGAGCTTTCTGGAATTCTAGATGTAAGCTCATTTAGTTGAGGAGGGATTCTCACAAGGTTGACTTGAATTGTTTTCCTGCGAAGAGATTCCATGACCTACAAAACAAGAACAAAGATGAAGATCCAAACCCTTGAAATGGTTAGTGGATGCATATGATGCTTTATGATGTTCATGATGTATGCACAAACACATGTACAAGCAATTCACACAAAACCCTAGTTTCAGGCTTGCATGGGGTTTCATAGGTAAGTACCCTCTTGAGTGTAGTTGGCTTAAAAACCTGTCCTATAAATAGTAACCGGGTTCTAAGGAGCTCAATATCATTGAATTGTTTTCTATGTTCATTGTTTTGGTTTAGCCACTTAACTAGCGACCAAAATATTCTAAGAAAACAACCCTCAATGAGTGTAGTATTGAGTATCTACCAACTTCGGACTGCACCAAAGCCGGTCATCTCACTACCCCTAATAAAAGGCCAAGATGGTCAAGTAAGGTTCTAGGTCATTAGTGCTTAGTGACATCACTCAGCGGCCCCGTACTCTCCTTGATTGAACTCAAGGGTTACCGGTACTCACAAATATGTCGCACTAATATAGCTATTGCTTCAACCGTGTCGGTATACCCCGCACAGTTTCCACAATGTATTGCTATCTATGAAATGTTTCCCCAAATCCGGGTGTAGGATTTCAAGCCCAAACAAGAGAACCAAAATGTAAAGCAATCAAAGCAAACAATTAGTCATGCAAAAGGGTGATCTAAGCCCTAAGGTTACTCCACTTTTAAGTTTCTCCCCAGCAGAGTCGCCAGTTCTGTGATACGGTGGGAGAACTGACTTGAGGTTTTGCGTTTGTGTTTGCAAATGTTTTGGTTGAGCAAGAGTCGCCACCGACTTTTTATTTTATCCTAAAGGAAAGGTTAAAAAGCACAGGAAAAACCTTTGAGATCTTTTCTTGGGTTCGGGGAGTAGATTATAGAAAGGGAAGGTATTAGTACCCTTTCTATCCATGGTTATCCATGGGCTCTTAGTTACTTGCTTAGATCACTTGCCTTGCATTTTCAATTGTTTGAAATGGTGCTTTGTGTGTGTGGTTTTGAAAATATTTTGAAAAAGATGCCTTTGTCTAGGCAACCCTTGTAACAATTCTTTACTCGAATGTTTTACAAAAGGTGTTTGTCTTTTTGAAAAGATGTTTCAAGGTTTTGAAAGTTGTTTTGAAAGTTGTGTGGTGGAGTGTGTTTTTGAAAAGTGGCAAGGATTGTTTTGCAAGATTGGTCAAGTAACCAAGAGCTATCTACCCTAAATTTCTCAAAGATCTTTCCTATGTTTTAACCCTTTTAACAGTATTGTTCCACCATTGTATTTGGTGGACAATCTTATGTTAGGATGCTAACAGGACCGGCGCGGGTCATTGTTTAGACCATGAATGCAATAGTTCCAAGTGTCTTTGGCAATTTTTCCTTCAAGGGACTTGATCATTTATTAGGCAACTTGAGAAAGCGTCATCGAGGGACTATGATCATTTGATTTGTTTTGTTTTTCCAAAGACTCTCAACATGCAACATGGCCCATTACTGAAGGCAACAAGTGGAGTAACTGTAAGGGTGCAAGTGTGCATTGTGTTGTCCATTTTCATGCATTTTTGTCTTTGTATTAGTCAAGCTATTTGTTATTTGATTTGCATACAAACCTTAGGTCTATCATGGCATAATTTTGAAAGCTTTTAAATGCGGAAATTTAAATGCTAAGCTATTACAACAATGATTATGGGGATGGGGGTACAAATGTTTGAATGGGGGATATTTGACAAGAAATTAAATCTAAACTATTACATCCATATCGAATATACAAATTAATTAATTGTACAATGTAAAGTAAATACAATAAATATGCAAAATGTATTATGCACAAAAATGATTTTTTATGTATGTGAAAGTATTTTTTCATGTGAAATATAAACAAAATAAAAAGGTTGAATTTTGAATATTTTTATGGTTTAGGGCTAAACCCTAGTTTTCAAATAAATAGTATTTATTTATTAATTATATACAATATTTGTTAATTAATTTATACAAAAAATAAAACAAGAAGTATATTGTAAAAAAAAAAGTATTTTTAGTGTCATATATTAAAAAAATAAAAATGTATTATTTTTATATTTTTGTCCTAAATATCTAATAAAATGTACAAGTTTTTATATTATATATTTTAATATACTAAATATATACAAGAATAAATTATTTACAAAAATGGTATATTTTAGAAAATGTTTTCAAAATGTAAATAAAAAATAATAACTGAAAAATATTTACTTTTGTATTATTTTCTAGGGTTTTGAATAAAAAGAAAATATATTTATTTACATACATGTGCTAAATAAAACAAATAAATGCCAAATAAATGAAAAAAAGGGTGGAAAAATATTTTTGATGTTTTTTATATTTGAGCAAAAAATAATAAGTCAGAATCAAAAAGAAAAAATCAAAAATGATCAATATATCACACAATGGGCCAAGGGGGTGTAAATTGAAAAAGGGGGTGCAAAAAGCAGGAACAACTCAGGCCCAGCCCAAGTCAACGTTCTTCAACCTCCAGCAATGTTTGAACAACCAAAATGCACGTTTTCCATGCTTTATTCAAACTCCCGATTCTTTGACTTTTAACAAAAACTCATAACACAAACAATGTAGAGCATCAAGAGACGAATTCATACATATAAAAAACTTGACCTAACTCTAAGAAACGAGGGAGAATTTCTTCATCCCCAATTTCTGACCTAATTTTACTTCAATGTTCATGGCCAAAATTCTCACAGCATACTCAATATAAATGAAAAGTAAATATATAAATGGCTTCAGGGCTATGAGGAGAACATGTTTCATTCACAAACCTAAGCCTAACTCTTCCTATATTGAGAGATAGAAGTTCATGTTTTTACCTGTTTCAGCTTGAGTTATGTACAGCAATGGAGGTATCTTCAATGGAGTTTGAGCTTTGGTACAGCTTTTTTGAAGTCCAAGGATGCTTCTCCTATGCTTGGCTTGCTCTGAAATCAACTGAATCGTGCTATGGAAGTCTACCTGCAAAACTGAAAAGTGAAAATGGCAAACTTGGTTATGGGTGTTACGGCTTGAGTTCAATGCTTGGGATAGCTTCAGTGGATGATATGGAACATGTTTGAACTCTTTTTGGCCAAAGTGCACGAGTGGAATGAATTGTGGAAGTCAAACTGCAACAGATGCCATGTTTCTGCAGCAAGAGGGTGTTTTTGTGAATGAGGAGGTTTGGGAGGTGGTTCAGTCGTGCTTTAGGCTTGCTTGGATGTATGAAAGATGAGAACAACGTTTGTGTTTTTTTGTGCTTGCAGGAAGTGAGTTTTTTTATCTCTTTTGCAAACTTGCTTGTCTTTGAAGTAAGTAAGTTCAAGTTTGGTTATAGGCCTGTACAAGGCTCTCAAGCATGCTGCAGCACTCTCTTTTGATCAGTGGGATTTGTCTACAAACTTGTGCCTCAAAGATTTAGCTTGTACTTCAAAGATTCAGAATTTGACATAAAGCATTACTTTTCAATAATGGCAAAGTTGCTTTTTCTAATTATGGATTAGTTCTTTGTGTAATGACTAAATGCACAAAACAATGCTTGAACACAAAGGTTAGGCATTTAATTATGGAGTGCAAACTTGGTTTAGAGGCCTGCAAGCAAGTACCAAGCATGTTGATTTCAAAATGGAACTTGTATGAACATGCATTTGGCCATGAACAAAAGTGAGTTTTGCCCAACTTTGCAAATTCGATTCTCCCTAACCACAAGGGTGTTTGAGAAGTTCTTGGACAATTTGGAAAGCTTGGAATGTGTACTACAATCCATCTTTGTAATTCAAATTGAAACTCCAAGTGGAAGCATGTGAAAAATGGCCAAGAAGTTGGACAAAAATCTTGCCTAGAATAGGTCAAAAAATTTCTAAGTTAAAAATGTTTTGCACCCTTGTTCCAAACATCATAACTTGAGCTACAATCTTCCTTTGAGAAAACTTTGTGAATAAAAGTTGTAGATTTTGCAATGGACTACAACTTTCATGTTTTGAGTTTTGTTTGAATCCAATTGTATCTTGATGAAAAAATGGGACAAATTTAGGAAAAAATAAGGAAGTTTCATAACTTAGAAAAATTCTAAGTTATGAAATTTTCTCATTCTAAACCCTAATTTGCAATTTTGGGTTTCTTGATGAACAAGTTTCATAATTTGACATGTCTTGATGTAAAATGAATCTTGGCACTTGATTTTGACCAAAAAGTCAAAGCTTGACTTTTCAGTATACAGTCAAATTTTGATCAGTTGATTGGAAAATTCATCTGTCAATCCTCTGCATTTGAGATCTTTTGAACTTGTTAAATGTGTCAAGACAATGCCATTGAGTCCTTGAGTCCATGTGTGAGCTTGGTTTTCCATTTGTTAGGTCAAACAGTCAAAAATTGCCTTTGTGCAATCAAAACCCTAAAAATGACCATTTTGCCCTTTTGGTGATCTGATCAAATTTCTTGTGGAATTGTGATCCAAACTTGACCAAATGGTTCATATGAGTTCATTATGTTGATGTGGGTCAAAAATCATGAGGTTTGACTGTCAATTGGCCACAGTTGACTTTTCCCCAATACAGCTGATTTCTAGGTTAATTGTCCAATTGACTGGGCAAAGATTGGAATCAAGACTTGAAACTTGGTATGGATGAACTTGTGGTTCCAACATGAAGCATGAAAGTCACCTTGGGCATTTTAGGTCAAAATATCCTTGTGCAAACTCAAACCCTAATTTGGGTCAACAGTGCAAGGAGGAGCCTTGAGCAGAGCAAACCCTAACTTGATCTTGAGCTCCAAGAGTCTTGTGGTGAGAAAATGTTGATGAAATGAGAGGGAAAATTTTGGGGTACAACACCAACCAATGAGGTGGATGGGAAATGCCATGCCAGTCTTTGACTCCAGTCAGGCCGGTCCAACCACCGGAGCCGGTGGTTTCCACCGTCTTCTCCGGTGGGATCACCTGAAAATATGACCAAACAAGAAAACCAAATATACAAATTGACTTTAAAAAGTCCACTGATCACAAATATGGCCTCAAAAATGGCTAAATCCTCACACATCGTAAGGTTCGAATCTAAAACCCTAGTGGAGGTCATTCATGGTATAGTATGATTTCAGGCCCTAAAGTCTCATTTAATACATCAAAAAGCCAGCAAACATCATTAGAAATACGAATATAAACTTAAACGAGATTTATATTGCTTAATGTGAAAGTTTGAGATCCAAGAATTTACCAAAAAGTTGATATTCAGTTGGGCAATCTCAGGGACTTTTAGGCGCGTGTGAGGAATGGCTTGTCTCCCTTAGAACCTCAGGAGAAAGGTTTGCTCCTTTATTTAGATTAAAAAAGGTTGTAACTAAGGTTTTTGATTTTCACGATTTTTCTTTGAAAATTTGAACTTTGCTAGGGTTTTTTGTAGTGTTTGTGTGTGTTGTTGTAGTCTGAAATCTTTGTGTATATATGTGAGACGATATTAGGGTAACAAATATGGAATAGATCCAACGGAATCAATGTGTTTCAATTTTTCTTCCAAACTTTCCATTTTTTGAAGATTCTTTCTATTCTTGGCTTGCCCGTTTCTCTTTGCCATGTGACAGCTTTCATGAGTTGTTTTGGGCCTCCAAATGATGGAAATCGAAAGCTGACATGCCCCATACAGATCGGTTTCTGTTAGAATTTGTTTTCTTTGAAGACATTAAAGCACCAATTCGAATTATTTAGGGCCTTCCTCATCAAAACCTTGTTTCCTTCGAAAGCTCTGAACTTTAATTCGAATTGCGCATGCTTCAATATCATGGCTCCTTCGATTGCTTGATTTAAAGAAAATCACCCTGGTCGAATCAGCTCTTGTGGAGTTAGGAACAAACAAGGCAAGAATCTGGCCTTTAACTTAGGAATTGAATCCACTATCAACATTGAGTTCTTGCCATATTTGCAAGGAAAACTTGCCATTTTGAGCTTTGGGTGAACCTGGACAGGTTAAGATCTTGGTTCCTTCGATTAAGTCTCATGTTTTTCTCTCTTAGATGGCTTTGAACCTGGTCCAATCAAAGCATTATATTTTTGACTGGTCGAAGTGTTTTTCTACTGTCCTTGATGGCTCTAAGTCTAGATTCGAAATTCCCAGAACTTCCCTCATCAGAACATTTGTTTTCCTTCGAAGGCTCTAAATTTGAATTGCTCATATTCTCAGCATCAGAGCTTCTTCGTTTGAACCATAGTCTGCAAAAATTCGAAAGGCTCAGAGTTGTCCTCTCCAATCTGCATGAATTCGAATGGCCCATCATCAGAGCTTATGGGGCCCTCTTGGTTCTTGCTCTTTTCGATATCATTTTCTCTAAGATGGACAATTAGAATATCACCTTGTTGATATGCCATCGAAGCATTACTTGGTTAACATGCCTGTCAAAAGGAACTTTGTACGCCCTAACGAAAAATGAATATCACCTTGTTTGAGATGCCCATAGAAAGGCCCTATTCCAATCTAAAGACCATTTGTAGATGCTAATCAAATGGAACTTTGTAGATGCCAATCGAAGGATACTTGACCATCATTCAGAAAAAATCATTTTCTTTAGGCAAAGGTTTGTAACCAACTATGCAAGAGAAAATCTTAGAAAAAATGAGAGGGCAAATTTTCGGGTACAACAGCTGCCCCTGGTCAATCTTCTTAAACTTGAGGATGTAGATTGGCTTGTCTGCCTTTCGTGATCTGAAGGTGGAAGATGATTGAACACTAGAGTGCCTAAAAATTTTCACCCGTCTGAAGTAGCATTATTGGTGGATAATATCGGGAATGAGCTTGTAGATTCCATTTTGAAAAGATGATAGAAGATTGTCGGAGATGGGCTTAAAGATGCCATCTAGAGAACATGTTGATTTCCTAAGATATTCCTTTGTGGGGATTCCTGTTCTTGTCGTTAAGGAGGACTTTGCTGAGGAATGTTGGTCTCTGTTTTGGGAAATAGAGTCTAGGAGATTCAGTTGTCTGTTACTCTACTGGGGAATTATCTCTTGATTGGAGAGACGGAAGCAAATTGCTATCTGGTTAGGATCCAGGCTTCACAGCGACTTGTTGAGGATAATAAGGATGACTTCTATCTGGTTGTATTCCAGGCTTTATAGTGACTTACTGGGGAATATGAAATTAACTTCCATCTGGTTGGTTCCAGGCTTTGCAGTAATTGGGGACATTGAATTGTTATCTGGTCAGACTCCAGGCTTTACAGTTTCTTTAATTGGGTAAGAATAAGAAAATCTTAGTGTCGACTTAACTGAACCAGAGAAAGTATCTACCTGAAAAGAATTAGAATAAATCATTGGTTGATTTAAACTGAACCAGCAGAGGTCTTGAGTTATCTTTGACTAGATATGAATAAAAAAATATTAGTTTCGATTTAACTGAACCAGAGAAAGGTCTTGAATCAACTTTAACCGGATAAGAATCAGGAAATATTAGTGTCAATTTAACTGAACTAGAGAAAGGTCTTGAATTAACTTTAACTGGGTAAGAATCAGAAAAATCTTAGGATCGATTTAACTAAACCAGAGAAAGTATCTACTGGAAAAGAATCAGAATAAATCATTGGTCGATTTAAACTGAACCAACAGAGGTCTTGAGATATCTTTGAATGGATTGGAAACAGAAAATCTTAGTTTCGATTTAACTAAACCAGAGAAAGGTCTTGAGTTAACTTTAACTAGATAGGAATCATGAAATCTTAGTGTCAATTTAACTGAACAAGAGAAAGGTCTTGAATTAAATTTAACTGGGTAAGAATCAGGAAAATATTAGGATCGATTTAATTGAACCAGAGAAAGGTCTTGAATTAACTTTAACTGGGTAAGAATCGGAAAAATCTTAGGATCGATTTGACTGAACCAGAGAAAGTATCTATCGGATAAGAATCAGAATAAATCATTGGTCAATTTCAACTGAACCAGTAGAGGTCTTTTGAGAATGATCTTTCTGAGGAAAATGTTGAAATAGCCTTTCTTCAGATGTAGCCTTTGAGAAGACTGTCAGGTCATATAAGTAGTCAATGATGTTTATTAATTTGATCTTTCCTTAAAAGGTAAAGAGTTAGTCGTATGCAATGTCATGATGTATGAAATTCATTGTATAATGATGTTCTCAAATTGAATGAGATTATGTTGTATGTAATATGTATGCGCATGCCATGATGTATGAACATGGAATGTTGTTGTGATGTTTCCTAATCTGGGAAAATAAATCCCTGACTGCTGCTTGGTAGATGAGGAAAGTGATTCTTTCATTTCCGCTGGTGATGAAGGATGGAGATTATTTTTCGGGGATTTCCTCTTTCCGTTTGAGGATATTCTGCCGGGGGTCTTTGACTCCTGCTTGAGAATGACTTTGTGGGGAAAAGGATGCTCTGTTGGACGATTTTACCAATGTAGAGAAATAACCTCTGTTGGGGGATAAACTTCTGTAGTTAGAGAAATAAACTCTACCGGGGATAAGGCTTTAAAAATTGTTTGATATTATAAAAACTTAGCTGGGGGACATGGGTTTCAACTCTCTGAGGGAACTTGGCTGGAGGAGGTAATTCCTGCTTGGGGAGGAAGAGGTCAAAACTTTAGTTGTTTTCACTCAACAAGGACATAGACATCACTAGGACGTATGATGAGGATGTAGCGGTGACTTCGTCTCACAACGTCTCTGCCCCTGTACCTGCTGGAGAAAGTGACTGTGGAGACTACAAATGGCCTTTTAGACTTTTCCCCGTTTCTTAAAGTTATTAGCAACTATTTTTCTTATTCTTATGCAAGTATTTGTAAATAGTAATCATATTCAAATTCATATGTAAAAAATAATCACTGGACGTTTTTGCAAAACAAAACAGTAAAATAGAAAACATAGTAGCTTTGTACTTTCAAAGAAATGATTTGCATTGATTTTGAAGTTTGCCTATAACAGGAATTTTTGTACAAAGAGACTGACGTTCTAGTAGGAGAACGTCGTCATGAAAATGAAAACTATACAAAATAGTGTATAAAGAGAAAACAACTATGTGTAGTAATCCCATTGAGTTTCAACTCTTCTATTTCCCTTATGTCCTTGAGCGTCTCATCACTTTGCTACTTGTCCGAAGCTGACTGAATTGTTTGGTACCATCTGAGCTTGATTGTTGTTACTGAAGTCTGGTTGCAAGGTGATCCAACGGGACATAATTATAAGCTTGAAATCCCTAACTTTTGCCTGGACCGCCCTTTCAGGTTTTCAGTCCACTGGGATACCCTTTTTTGCCCAAGTCGCCTTTTCAGGTTTTTGACTTGTCGGGTGTACAAATTTTTGTATTTATCCCTAATTTTTGCCCGAACCCTTTTGGTTCGCCGGGATGCCCTTATTTTTGCCTAGGTCAGTCAACCTAGCGGGTCTTTATTCATGCGTAGTATCTTTTAACTATGTCTGCATTCACAGGGTGAGGAAGGTTGTCACTATCCATAGTGGTTAGAATCATGTCTCCACCAGAAAATATGCTCTTGATTACAAATGACCCTTCGTATGTGGGAGTCCATTTTCCCCTAGGATCACCTTGTGGCAGGATGATGCGCTCGATTACTAGATCACCCACCTGATATACATGTCATATGACCTTCTTGTTAAAAGCCTTGATCATACGCTTCAGGTACATATGACCATGACAAACAACCGCTAACCTTTTCTCGTCAATTAAGTTCAACTGGTCAAGTCGAGTCTGGATCCAATCATCTTCGTTCAAACATGCATCCTTCATGATTCTTAAAGAAGAGATCTAGACCTCAATAGGTAGGACAACCTCCATACAATACACCAGAGAGAAAGGTGTTTCCCCTGTTGACGTTCATTCTGAGGTGCGGTAACCATGAAGATCACATGGTAACATCCAATACCAGTCTTTGTACGTCATCATCATCTTCTGTATGATTTTCTTAATGTTCTTGTTAGCAGCCTCCACAGCGTCATTCATCTTCGATCGGTAAGGGGAAGAATTATGATGCTGGATCTTGAATTGTTTACAGAGTTCGGTGATCATCGTATTATTGAGATTTGTACCATTACCTGTGATGATCCTTTCTGGAACACCATACTGATAGATAAGGTTATGCTTGATGAACTGCACCACAATATTCTTGGTAACAGAAGCAAAAGAAGCAGCCTCAATCCACTTCGTGAAGTAATCAATGGCGACTAGGATAAACGATTCCCGTTTGAAGCGGTAGGTATGATTTATCCGATCATATCACTTCCCCATATTACAAAGGGCCAGGGAGCCGTTAAGATGTTCAAGGGAACCGGATGTACATGTACTTTATCAGCATAGATCAGGCATTTATGGTAAGTCCAGGAATGCTGATAACAGTTTGCTTCCATAGTGGACCAATGATATCATGCCCGTAGGATCTTTTTAGCCATGGTGTGTCCACTAGAATGGGTGCTGAAGGTACCTTCGTGTACATCTTTCATAATCATCTCTGCTTCGCTTTTGTCTACACACCGAAGTAAAGTAGAGTCGTGGTTGCGCTTGTAGAGGATTCCATTACTGAGGAAGAACTTTGTAGAGAACCTTCTCAGAAAATTCTTATCATTTACAGATGCCCCCTCAGGATATTCTTGAGCCTCGAGATACCTTTTCACTTCATGGAGCCAAGGTTTGTCTGTTACCCCTTCAGTATCAATCTCATAGCAGTAAGCTGGTTCATCCAACCTCTCAATAGTGATCTGAGGAGCATCATTGTCCCATCTGACCTTAAACATAGATGACATAGTAGCTAGTGCATCCGCTAACTGATTCTCTTCTCGTGGAAAATGCTCCAATGTGACTTCTTCAAATTGTGGAAGCAATGTCAGCACATGATCTTTGTAAGGGATGATATTAGGGTGCTTCGTGTCCCACTCTCCTTTGATTTGACTTATTACCAAGGCCAAATCTCATAAAACACTTAAGAACTTGATCCTCAGGTCAATAGCAGCTTTGAGACCCATGATGCATGCTTCATACTCAGCCATATTGTTGGTACAGTTGAAACATAGTATGGTAGTGAAAGGAGTATGACAGCCCTCGGGGGATATGATTACAGCATCGATACCATTGCCGAGCAGGTTAGAAGCTCCACCAAAAACCATAGTCCATCAGGATCCTTTCTTGGGTCCTTCATCTGGTCCAAGTTCTTCACACTTAGTCACTAACATAATATTCTCATCCGGGAATTCAATGTTCATGGATTGGTAGTCATCCACATCCTGATGAGCCAAATGATCGGCTAATACACATCCCTTTATTGCTTTCTGGGTTGTGTATTGAATATCGTATTTGGTCAGGATCATTTGCCATCTTTCTATTCTTCCGAAGAGAGCGGGCTTATCGAACATGTACTTAATCTGATCCATCTTAGATATCAACAACGTAGTGTGAGTCAGCATATACTGTCTTAGTCAGCGAGCAGCCCATGCCAAAGCGCAACAAGTTTTCTCGAGAAGTGAGTATCTTATTTCACAGTTGATAAACTTTTTGCTAAGGTAGTATATTGCATTCTCTTTTCGTCCAGACTCGTCATTCTTCCCCAGCACACACCCCATTGAATTATTCAACACTCTTAGGTACATTATCAAAGGTTTTCCTTCAATCGTAGGCATCAGAATTGGAGGCTCTTGAAGGTATTCATTGATTCTATCAAAGGAAGTCTAGCATTCGTCATTCCATTTTACCACTTTATCTTTCTCCAGGAGTTTTAAGATTGGATCACAAGTAGCAGTTAGATGGGAAATGAACCTAGCAATGTAGTTTAGGCGTCCCAAGAAACCTCTAACTTCCTTTTTAGTGCGGGGAGCCAACATCTCTTGTATAGCTTTCACCTTTGCAGGGTCCACGTGAATACCCTTGTCACTAACAATGAAACCTAAGAGTTTACAAGACCTTACCCTAAAGGTGCACTTGTTTGGATTTAACCTCAGCTTGTACGTCTTCAACCTATCAAACAAATTTTGTAGATGATCAAGGTGCTTTTCCTTAGTTTGATACCTGACTATCATGTCATCAACATAGACCTTTATCTCATGGTGAATCATGTCATGGAATAAAGCCACCATGGCTCGCTGATAGGTTTCCCTAACATTCTTTAACCCAAAAGGCATCACTTTGTAATAGAAAGTGCCCCATTGTGTGATAAAGGTTGTCTTCTCCATTTCTTCGGGTGCCATCTTGATCTGATTGTACCCAGAGAAACTGCCATGAAGGAAAAGATCTTATGTTGTGTGGTGTTATCAACCAGAACATCAATGTGGGGCAGCGGGAAGTCATCTTTGGGGCTTGCCCTGTTCAAATCTCTGTAGTCCACACACATCCTTTATTTTCCATCCTTTTTAGGCACCAGAACTACGTTAGCAACCCATTATGGATAGGAGGTGACAGCTAAAAACCTAGCGTTGAACTGCTTCATAACTTCTGCTTTGATCTTTTCTGACATTTCAGGGCGCATACGACGAACCTTCTGTTTTACCAAAGGGAAATCCTCTTTTGTCGGCAGGCAATGAACCACAATATCAGTGTCTATCCCTGACATGTCTTCATATGACCAAGCAAAAATCTCGACATAATCATGAAACATCTGTATCAATCGTTATTTGACACTAAGCTCCAAATTTTCACCTATCTTGACTTTTTTCTATCCTCTTCGGGGCCAAGATTTACTGTCTCAACTGGCTCTTCATGAGGTTGTATAGACCTTTCTTCATGTTGTAACAGTCTGGCAAGTTCTCCTAGTACCTCACAATCTTCCTCACCTTCGTCCATGGCTTGGTTGATGGGATTCTAAAAGCCATAACGGGTAATAGCACCCTCTGCTTCGATTGCTTGATTTGAAGAAAATCACCCTGGTCGAATCAGCTCTTGTGGAGTTAGGAACAAACAAGGCAAGAATCTGGCCTTTAACTCAGGAATTGAATCCACGATCAACATTGAGTTCTTGCCATATTTACAAGGAAAATATGCCATTTTGAACTTTAGGTGAACCTGGACATGTTAGGATCATGGTTCCTTCGATTAACTCTCAAGTTTTGCTCTCTTCGATGGCTTTGAACTTGGTCCAATTGAATTATTATCTTGTTGACTGGTCGAAGTGTTGTTCTACTCTCCTTTATGGCTCTAAGTCTTGATTCAAATTACCCAAAACTTCCCTCATCAGAACATTTGTTTTCCTTCAAAGGCTCTAAATTCAAATTGCTCATATTCTCAGCATCAGAGCTTCTTCATTTGAACCATAGTCTGCAGAAATTCGAACCGCTCAGAGTTGTCCTCTCCAATCTGCATGAATTCAAATGGCTCATCATCAGAGCTTCCAAAACCCTCTCAGTTCTTGCTCTTTTAGATCTCATTTTCTCTAACCTGGACAATCAGAATATCACCCAGTTGATATGCCGTCGAAGCATTACTTGGTTAACATGCCTATCGAAAGGCACTTTGTACGTCCTAATGAAAAACAACCTTGTTAAAGATGTCCGTCAAAGCTGTCTTGTATGAGATGCCCATCGAAAGGCCCTATGCCAATCAAAAGACCTTTTACAGATGCTAACCGAAGGGCACTTTGTAGATGCCAATCGAAGGATACTTGACCATCATTCAAAAAATTTCCTTTTCTTTAGGAAAAGGTTTGTAACCACCTATGCAAGAGAAAATCTTAGAAAAACATGAGAGGGAAAATTTTGGGGTCCAACGAGGTATCTTGAATTAATTTGTCTTGAAAATGGGAGGGGGCACGGTATACTTCATATTCATTTTAAATCTAAATAATTCCAACTAATTATTTAAATTATAAACATCTATTATTATCCATCCTACACCATAAAAATCATCATTTTAAACATCATTTTTATCTTAAGGTCATAGTATACTTCATATTCATCGAAACATCACATACATCAAGATACTTCACATAAAATACTTCATATTCATCAAAACATCATATACATCAAATACTTCACAATGACTCATATATTCATGCTAAATAAATTAAATAAATAATGAATATAGAATATAGGGTGTTACACACATCCCATGGATCCTTCAAGCACTGTTAAACACATGATAAGTGGTCTTCTAGGAAGCGGTGGCATCAAGATTGGCGGCTCTTGTAGATACTAATTTATTGCTTCAAAGGCTCTCTGACAGTCTTCATTCCACTCCACTGATTGATCTTTTTTGAGTAATTTGAAAATAGGCTCACACGTAACAGTTAGGTGCGTTATGAACCTTGGGATGTAGTTCAATCATCCTAAGAAACCACAAACCTATTTTTCTTCTCTTGGAGCTGGAATTTCTCGTATGGACTTCACCTTTTCGGGATCTACCTCAATACCCCCATTGAATGACGATAAAACCCAATAGTTTACCTGGCCTGACACCAAATGTACATTTATTCAGATCCAACCTTAGTCTGAATTTCCATAGACGTTCAAATTTGCCCTACCCTTAATTATATTTAGGTTTGCTTTAAATAAATTATATTATTTATTTTTCACTTTTATAGGAGTGTTTAAAATCAGAAAGGGGGTGTAGCAATCAAAAAATGACCATCAATATCGGATGGCCCATTAAGCTTTAATAAAAGTCCATTCCAAGTTAAGGGGGTGTATTTGTTTCAACGGTGGTGTGAACAAATCATAAGGCCCATTTGGATTGGTTGGTGTGTAAAACCTTTTATTTTGTTTGAAGCCCAACATAATAGGATCATAATGCCTATTAAAGGATAACTCGTTTGCTTTACGAATAAGGGGGGTTTGCATTTTGTTTTGATCAGTTGGCCCATAAAGTTTTTTTTTGCTTAAAGCCCGATGATTAAACATCTGGCCCATTTCTCTTTTTTATTTTTCTTTTGTTGAGAGACTTTTTTTTTATTTGAGTTATTTTGTTAAAAAAAATGATTGAACAGGCCCAAAACCTTTTGGCCCATTTCATTTCTCTTTGTTTTATTAAACACCATTAATAAACTTTTTGTATTTTCTTTTTTCTTTTTTTAACCCCTTAAGTCATCAATAGTGTTGGTTGGTGTAAAGAGAAAAAAAAGGGCATGGTTGATTCTCTTCGCACGACCCAGTGAAAAACATACAATCCAAGACAAGCAAGCCCAAATCAAGCCCAAGTAGAATAAACGCACACTGTATCAATATCAATCCAAGGAAAACATGTACAAAGGTTTTTGAACGGGGACAAGATCAGGCCTTGAACAGAAACTAATTCAATACAAATTACACCGGAATTAATTTGTTTCCTAAAAACAAAATCATACAGAAACAAAATTAAACAGAAAATTGGATAAAAACAGAAATTGATTATTTCCTCATCAATACAAAATTGAATTGCGATCAAAAACTCTAAATCAAATTACAGACAAGTAATTCTTTTCCTAATTTACAAAGCCTAAAAAAGGCATATAAAATCCAAACGAAATTATAGTAAAAGAGGAGGAATAAACGGGGAAGCTGTATAGAAACTAAATCGCAATCATTGGCCACCGCTACCACCCACCGCTATGCCGTGTCGCCTCTCATTAATCATCACCTTCGTACCTACGAAACGAACGAAGAGCATCGGAGAAGAAGGGAGAGGGTTAGTGTCGCTAGGGACTCAAAGGGTTAGAGGGGTTTGGTTTGTAAACAAATAGAAAAGAGAAAGTGAAGTTGTGTTATCGTTGTTAATCGGCGGCGTGAGTAGGTTGGATAAGAGGAAGAAAGGAGCAGAGGGAGTATGGCATAAAAGGATTAGATGAAGAGAGAAATAGTGGAGCTGTAAGCATTTAAGGTGTTGTAGATTTAGGGTTAAAACAACCCATACTTTTGTTTTAAGTTGGCCGGATTCGGGTCCACACCAGTAACCCAAGCCCAATACTACTACACATACCCATTTTATCACTAACAAGGGTGTTTCACCCCCCCGCCCCATGGCCATTGAGTCTAAATTCAAAAATCTGAATTCAGGCCCCCTCCTATTAATACCCCCCTTTTCTGCTAGCTTAGAATAATTTGCACTCCCAACAAACTTATTTTTATTTATTTATGTTCTTTTATAATTTCATTCATATATTTATTTATTTTTTCCCAGTATTTATATATGTTTATATATTTATATTTTTATAATATTATATTATTATTTATTATATAACTGATTTATGTTAAACCTATTTAAAATATAATATTATTTTATTTGCGATAAATCATATCTTTTTATATGAGTTAATTTAATATTTTACATCAAAATATTAAAACCCAGGTAACTCACTAATTTCATCATCCGCGAGCGACACATGGTCAATATCTGGCCGTGTGATAAGGAGACTATGTCAGACTCCCCCGCTCTACACTCAAAACAACTAACCAATCTGAAATTATTTTTATTAACATAATCAAAATCAAGATCATTTTTCGAAAAAGTATTAAGTAGAAATATTTTTGAATTAACTGCGAACTACGTCTACGCTCACACAATTTTCAACCCAGACAAGGTTCAAGGATAATTTAAAATCAATTCTATGCAGTCCTATAAAAAATATCAATCCACCATAAACTACGGAATGGGACTCTGATTCCTCGTAAGAGGATATGTAGGCATACGATTAAAATCGTGGCGAGTTCCCCTAATAAAATATTAAAAACCCTTTTACCTATAATCGTGCATCTAAACCTAGTATCCTTGCGATCAAGGTAGATAAGGGGTGCCTAACACCTTCCCCTCATCTACAACCGAGTCCAAATCTAGAATCTATGACTTTTAGGGTGATTCCTTTATACTCCCTTCCTTTAGGATTAAAATTAAGGGTGGCGACTCTGATTAAAAAATCAGTTACAATAGTTGGCGACTCTGCTGGGGACTCAACCCTAGGTTTAGAAGCCTTGTCCTTTAGTTTTAGGGTTTCTTATTTTTGGGTTTCTTATATTTGTTTAATTATTGTTTATTTATTTATTCATTTATTTATTTGTTATTTTTATCTTATTATTACTCATTATATTTATTTATTTGTGGTGAGGTTTAAATTTCGCAAAAAAAAAAAAAATTTAAAAACCCTTAGAAAGAAGGTTCGTCTATTATCCAAGGGGTTACATCAACCCTATGAGCATGTGACGACTTCTCCTAGAGTCGGTAGAATTCCACAAAAGGAATACATCTCTAGAGACATCCTCTCGGGAAGTAGGACTTTGGAATGACACATATGACTCTTTGTACGACATTTAAACCAAAATCTCATGATGAGACCTTTCATGATGTAGAAATGAAAGTTTCCGTCTATAAAGAGATTCCTCTTAAGGGAGGCCCTTACGCCTTTCCCTATAGTGTTATTCATGATACCCTTAAGGAAACCACCTTATGGGGAGGGTGGAATATTTGTATGCCAATTCTAACAACATACCTTCTAAGGGTACCTTTCACAAATTCCACTACAATTTGCAAACCGGCAAGGGTCATCCCCTCAACCAAAACTATCTTTAGCCCGTTGGGCTTCCACCTATATCACCACCCATGTCCTATAGGGACTCCTCGTCATCTTTCATTAGGTCATAATCCTCAAGGAATTCCTAATTGTCTCAATCTCTAAGACAATGTAGGATATCATCAAATATATATTTATTATCATCTTCGTCCATAAGGAGTCCCTGCCTCTCTCAATTTCTGAGTCAGAGTAGGATATCATCATTAAACTTGTATAGAGTACCCCTACGTCTACCAACATACTACGTCTATGTTGCATTGCATATCTATGAAATTTTTTTGCATACCTAAAAGAAAAAAATGTTTTTTCATACCCAAGCATTTTCATACATTTACATTTCCATCCATTTTCACAAAATCATTTACACTTCCACCCTTAACCAGCTACGATCCAGCTAGCAAGATTCTCGATATTCGCAAGTGAGCTCGAAGAATGTCTGAAGAAGCCATGGAAGAACTCAAAAGAGGCCAAGAACTATTAAAGGAGGAGGTCCACCAGTTAATGACTCAAATGAACTTGATCATGCAATTATTACTGAGGAATGGAGGTAACCCTTTGTCATCCTAGCCGAAGGCCTATTCAGCACCGCAGGTGCCGCCACCACAAAAATTCCCCCACCTCAACAACAACCACAATGACATTTTCAACATAAGGGATATACCCAACAAAGGAAAAGACAAAATCTATCACCTAGGAGATTTGATCCATTTCCCATACCGCATAGACAACTGCTACAGCATTTACTCAAGGTATCCTTGGTAGAGATGAAGCCACTTGTTCCTCCAATCGGGGCACTCCCACATAAAATATGATGCAAATGTAAGGTGCGAGTATCATGGCGATTCTCCAGGGCATACCCTAGAAAATGTTTGTCTTTCAGACACAAGGTCTAATATTTAATCAGCAGTAAGCAGTTGACTTTTAAAGAAGGGGTCTCATCAGCGAATGGTCTCCCTTGCCTTGACTAATCCAAAGACTAAATAAGAATACCCTAAAGTTAGTGGGTCAACAAGAAGGTTTATCCCTAGATCATTATGCCTTTATCATTTCAAATTGTAATTTCTTTATTGCTAAGTGATATTTATTATAAACTTTGTACTCTTCGGTCAAGTAATTCTAATAAAATAAGCATGCATGTTTTTGAAATCGATTCATTCCATAAATAACCAAAAACTTTCCATTTTTACTCTCCTCTTCCATTTTCAAATTAACAAACTTTGTTGGAGAATGACGAAAACTAAATAATTAAATTTTGTTCACGTATGCTTTTAATAGTAAGGCTTAGATGATGATGTAAGGCATTATTTCACTTCCAATATAAGGGAGATATAAGGAGATAATATGTAGTTAACCCCCTCGAGCTAGGAGTTAGAGTTTTGTTATTTTTATATCTAACAAAAAACTTTAATCTTAACTAGGGGCAGGGTCGATTTCAATTAATTTGACGATGCATTCAAATCCCAGGAGAATCGAAACAATCTAAGCAAAGGTTCAAGCATAGCTCTTTCCTCGATACATCATCGAGAGAAAGATCCAAGCAAAGGGTCAAGCATATCTTTTTCCTCGATGCGTCATTGAGAGAATTATCTGAGCAAAGATTCGAGCACATCATCTTCCCCACTTTCATCCTCCAAGATTGAGGAATCAACAAAGACAAAGTCCACGACGTCTTCTTCCCCAGTACATCAATCAAGATCGAAGAAACAATGAAGGTGAAGTTTACAATAATCAGCGTGGTAGTCACATGTTTTCAAAATCAAAAGCAAAAAAAAAAATTAAAAAAAAAGAGCCCGCTAAGTCAAATAAAATCAAAACTTGACTTAGGAAAAAGGTAGGGCATCCCTATGAAAAAAATCGGTCCATGCAAAAGTAAGGGATTGGAAACAATAAATTGGAGAACAATCTTGTGACTACCACCTCAAGAATCATTAGGGCTTCTCATCAAAGCTTGGATCTTATTAATGCTTGGATCTTATCGGTACTTTTATTAGTGCTTGGATCTTTATCTATGCTTCCCATCATTTGTGTGACTATAAGTTTCTCTTGGGGATTAAACGCTTCTATCAGATTAGTTGAAATTAGGATTGGAAAACATCAAGGAGAAGGAATGGGATAAATAAATTTTGAGCCTTATATATTTTATTTCTTAAACCATGAACCATGGCCACATTACAACCTTCAAAAGTCCTAATTGAAGCTAGGTTCACTATGAAAGCATACTCGGTAAAATTTGTGTTAAACTGACTCCTATGTTTGTTAAAATTATTACTAACCACTTTGCTTCTTTGAATCTCTATCTCTAATCATCCATTTCTATTCAAACTTCGATTTTAAAACTTGCATATGCATCAAACGGAATTACTTTTTCAAAATGTACAATTTTATCTACGAATCAATACTTAGCATCAAGGGGGAAAAGCATCTAAGGAAGAACCCTATAATCATAGGAAAGACTAATGGTCGTAGGGGTATATCACACGAAGATACTGTTGACAAGGGGTGATCATTCCAAGATTTAATCAACTTGGGTCAAATTTCAGAGCACTGTTCAACAAGGGGCATATCTTTCAAAGGGGCATTACTTAATCAACTCATACCACAATAGGGTATGACTCAGTTTCCTCATTTTAACAACCCTCTCAAGGCCTAGAAGTAGGGCAACCACCCGAGATCCAAATGTAGGGAAGTGTGTATTAGGTTCACCTTACTGTACATAGGGTCCAAATCCTTCAAGTACAAACTTTTCAACTTTCAAATACTTGAGGCAATCTATGTCAAGTTCATGGTGAGGTCAAAGTTATTTCTGAAGGTGCTCCCTCCAGATCTTGGAGATTGAGGAGCGTGTCTTTCAAAATTCGAGTATTTGGGCAAACCAGTGTGAGGCTCGATCAAAAGGATTTGATTCAAAATGGTTCATCAAAGCCAAACATTTTAAAGAGTCTTTTAATCAGGGGCATAGTGAAAAATAGTGGGGTCGTTCATATTATGATCAAACTATTTCCAAGCTCATATCAATGAGAATCTCCTCCAAGACCCTACCAACAAATTATGGAAAAACAAGCCATAGAAGGGAAGCTCCCTACGTACTTTCACAATCACCAATGGATCCTCCTCCTATAGCAGCAATCTTTGAGTTCAAATTGAATATAGAGAAATCATGCAAGCACAACACTCTATATCATGTGACAAGAAACCTTATCTCATAGGCAAACCTCCACCCTTTAATTATCCACGACCCATCACAGGGGCACCATTCAAAAAAGTGCATTCAATTTATAATCATAAATAATAAGGCTGCATAAATCATGCATTAGGGTTCCCCGATCCAAAACCAAGCTATACTTATCATCTTATCCATCTGATGAAGTCCGACACCATGGGTCTAGCATATCCCATAAAGCCCAATTACGCATTCACATTTCGAAATCCAACATCCACTTACACATATCCAAGTCATTTATCACATAAATCAATCATTACATTCCATGCATCAATCAATCATCTCATTTCATGCATCAATCTAACTTACACACATAGCATAAGACCTCATTTTTATGTGAAGAAAATCATCATTATCAATCAAGCTATCAATTCACAAATGAATCTCGGCATTAGATTCTCCTGGTTGATCACGGTAATTAATTACCAAGAAGACCTCGGCAGAAGGTATTCTAATCGAATCTCGGCAGTAGATTCCCTTGGTTGATCACGACAGTTGGCTATCCGGAAGACCTCGATATAAGGTAACTCAAATTGAATCTCGACAGTTGATTCTCCTGGTTGATCGCGGTAGTTGATTATCTGGAAGACCTCGGAAGAAGGTAATTCAAATTGAATCTCGGTAATAGATTCTCCTGGTTGATCACGGAAGTTGATTATCCAGAAGACCTCGGCGTAAGGTAGGTCACAAATTGAATCTCGGCAGTAGATTCTCCTGGTTGATCACGGCAGTTAATTATCTGTAAGACCTCGGCAGAAGATATTTCGCAAAGTGAATCTCGGCAGTAGATTCTCTTGTTTGATCACGGAAGTTGATTATCTGGAAGACCTCGGCATAAGGTAGTTTGCAAATTGAATCTCGACAGTAGATTCTCCCTAATGATCACAACAGTTGATTATCTGGAAGACCTCGGCAGAAGGTAGCTCACAATTGAATCTCGGCAGTAGATTCCCCTGGTTAATCACGGCAGTTGATTATCTGGAAGACCTCAGCAGTAGGTATTCCTTAATCAAATATTGGCGATAGATTCCTCAGAAATCTCGGTAGTAGATTTCCCACTAAGAGTCGCACATCAAGCATGACGTGCACATAACCATATCAAAATCTCAAGGTCATTTATAACATTTGGTGCATCTAACATACAGAAACGCCAAAAAGCATCTAATAAAGAATCAAAGTTTATCATGTTTAGAAAAACGTTGAAAGAAAATCCACGCCTATTTCAACATCCACACTTATTTATATGCACATGCCTACTTCCATGACTACACCAACGTCCAAGGTCTACATCCATACCTATGATGGTGCCTACAATACAGATGTCAAAGATCTTGCTGACACTTTTCACCTAATTCAAATCAACTCGGAGATACAGCAATTGGCAACAAACGATATTGGGGAGTTGGTGATTACGAGAACCTGGTGATTTAACAAAGGAGAATCATTAAGAACAGTTTCAAAATATTTGGGGCATATACATACATTTGGGGCATAAACATACATTTGGGGCATATACAAACATTTGGGGCATACATCACACTTGGATAACATATCAATTTAGGGCATTATGCATGCAAGACATCTTGCAAAGATACTTTGGTTAAAATTATGATTTTTCTTGGGGTTCATCATTAGCAAGCTTATTTATGCAAACTTTATAGTTCAAACTTTAAGCGAATTTGGGTATTCTTCACATTGATAGTTTTGGTTGAGGGTGACACAACCGACTTCATCATGAATTTAGTGTTCTGCATGTTTATAGTTGTGGTTGAGGACGACACACCCTACTTCATCATGAATTTCGTGTTCTACATGTTGATAGTTATGGTTGAGGACGACACAACTTACTTCATCATGAATTTGGTGTTCTTCACGTTGATAGTTGTGGTTCAAGGCGACACAACCGGATTTATCATGAATTTGGTGCTTATTTTTTCATGTTTATAGTTATGGTTAATGACGACACAACCGACTTCATCATGGATTTGGTGTTCTGCATGTTGATAGTTCTAGTTGAGGACGACACAACCAACTTCATCGTGAATATGGTATTTATTTTCTTCATGTTTATAGTCTTGGTTGAGAGCAGACACAACCAACATCATCAGCAAATCATCGGGGTTCAATTCTTCATGTTAGTCTTATACCTTAGTTGAGAACAGACACAACTGGTATAACTTTGATCTTATTCAGCAAATACCTCATTTGAAAACATACGCAATTGGTATATCTATGATATACATCTTCGATTTAATTTTATAGGATTTGGTTATCAAACTCAAGCTTCTAAACCCGTACTATTTATCCCCTAGGTTTTGATAGGTATAGGAATATGCGATATAGCTTGTTGCATCGGTCTCAATGCATCAATAAGATATCAATCTTTTAACTTATGCTATTTACCTCCTAGGTTACGGTTAATATGCAAAAGAATCTATAATCTCATAGATACTGACGAGTTATCCACGGCATCATGTTTAGTTTCTAATCAAAACTTTGGTTCAAACGTCGTAGGATGATACATCATCATTTATGCCTACTTTTCACATTCATGGGAACACTGCACATCATATCCTTGTAAGTCTTTTGGACAAATTTTGGGGTCTTCCAATATTTAATAAACTTCCAATCGAAATGTGTGAGACCTGCGTATGATTGCACTCTTCAATCGAAAGATAATTAAATAGGGGCAGTTGTCATACCCTAAATTTACCCTACCCTTAATTATATTTAGGTTTGATTTAAATAAATCATATTATTTAGTTTTCACTCGTATAGGAGTGTTTAAAATCAGAAAGAGGGTGTAGCGATCCAAAATGGACTATTAATATCTGATGGCCCATTAAGCTTTAATAAAAGCCCATTCCAAGTTAAGGGAGGTGTATTAGTTTCAAAGGTAGTGTGAACAAATCATAAGGCCCATTTGGATTGGTTGGTGTATAAAACATTTTATTTTGTTTGAAACCCAACATAATAGGATCATATGGCCCATTAAAGGATAACTCGTTTGTTTAACGAATAAGGGGGGTTTGCATTTTGTTTTGATCAGTTGGCCCATAAAGTATTTTATTTTTTGTTTAAAGCCCAATGATTAAACATCTGGCCCATTTCTCTTTTTTCTTTTCCTTTTATTGAGAGACTTGTTTGTTTTTTTTGTTTTTTTTATTTGAGTTATTTTGTTAAAAAAAAGGATTGAACTGGCCCAAAACCTTTTGGCCCATTGCATTTCTATTTGTTTTATTAAACACCATTAATAATCTTTTTTTATTTTATTTTTATTTTTTTAACCCTTTAAGTCATTAATAGTGTTGGTTGGTGTAAAGAAAAAAAGTGGGGCATGGCTGATTCTCTTCGCACGGCCTAGTGAAAAACGTACAGTCCAAGACAAGCAAGTCTAAATCAAGCCCAAGGAGAATAAATGCACACTGTATCAATATCAATCCAAGGAAAATGCGTACGAAGGTTTGTGAACAGGGACAAGATCACGCCATAAACAGAAACTAATTCAATACAAATTACATCGGAATCAATTTGTTTCCTAAAAAAAAAATCATACAAAAACATAATTAAACAGAAAATAGGCTAAAAACGGAAATTGATTGTTTCCTCATCAATACAAAATTGAATTGCAATCAAAAACTCTAAATAAAATTACAGACAAGTTAATTCTTTTCCTAATTTACAAAGTCTAAAAAAGGCCTATAAAATAAAAACAATATTATAGTAGAAGAGGAATAAAAAATAGAGAAGCTGTACAGAAACTAAATTGCAATCATTGGCCACCGCTCCACCGTGCCCCCTCTCATTCATCATCACCTTTGTACTTGCTAAACGAACCAAGAGCATCAGAGAAGAAGGGAGAGGGTTAGCCCCGCTAAGGGTTCAAAGGGTTAGATGGGTTTGGTTTGTAAACAGAGAGAACAGAGAAGGTGAAGCTGTGTTATCGTTGTTGATCAGCGACAGGAATAGGTTGGATAAGTATAAGAAATGAACAGAGGGAGTATGGCGTAAAACGATGATATGAAGAGAGAAACAATGGAGTTGTTTGCGTTTAAGGTGTTGTAGAGTTAGGGTTAACACAACCCATACTTTCGTTTTAAGCTTGTCGGATTCGGGTCCAGCCTAACCCGGTCTGGCCCATATTTTGATTTTTTATTAATTATTTGTTTTATATGTCTACGGGCCTCCCTTCACACCAGTAACCCGAGCCCAATGCTACTACACATACCCATTTTTCACTAACAAGCGTGTTTTACCCCCCCCCCCCCCTTGGCCATTGTGCCTGAATTCAAAAATATGAATTCAGGCCCCCTCCTATTAACTCCCCCCTTTTATGCTAGCTTAGAATAATTTGCAGTCCTAGCGAACATATTTTTATTTATTTAGTTTCTTTTATAACTTCATTCATCTATTTATTTCTGTTTTTATATATATTTATATATGTTTATATATTTATATTTTTATAATATTATATTATTATTTATTATATAATTGATATATGTTAAACCTATTTAAAATATAATATTATTTTATTTGCGATAAATCATATCTTTTTATATCGTGTATTTAAAAACATTTTTTTAATATGAGTTAATTTGATATTTTACATCAAAATATTAAAACTCACGTAACTCACTAATTTCACCATCCGCGAGCGAATATCTGGCCACGTGATGGGGAGACTATGTCAGACTCCCCCACTCTACACTCAAAACAGCTAACCAATCTCAAATCATTTTTACTAACATAATCAAAATCAAGATCATTTTCAAAAAAGGATTAAGGAGAAATATTTTCGAATTAACTGCGAACTACGTCTACGCTCACACAATTTTAAACCCGGACAAGGTTCAAGGATAATTCAAAATCAATTCTACGCAATCCTATAAAAAACACCAACCCACTACAAACTACGAAATGGGACTCTGATTCCTCGTAAGAGGATACATAGGCATACGATTAAAATAGTGGCGATTTCCCCTAATAAAATAATAAAAACCGTTTTTCCTAAAATCGTGCTTCTAAACTTAGTATCCTTGCGAACAAGATAGATAAGGGGTTCCTAACACCTTCCCCTCGTCTAGAACTGAGTCCAAATCTAGTATCTCTTACTTTTAGGGTTATTTCTTTATACTCCCTTTCTTTAGGATAAAAATTAAGGGTGGCGACTCTGATTAAAAAACCAGTTACAACAACCTTGACTTCTTTATGGATCATGTCATGAAATAACGTGACCATTACTCGTTGATATGTTGCCCATGTATTCTTTAGACCGAAGGACATTACTTTCTAGAAGAATGTGCCCCGAGGAGTAATGAGAGTAGTCTTTTCCATATCCTCAAGCGCCAACTTGATGTGATTATATCCAGAGAAACCATCCATGAAGGAGAATATCGAAGCTTGACTTATATTGACAACCAAATCATATATGTGAGGCAACGGGAAATCGTTTTTAAGACTTGCTTTGTTTAGATCCCGATAGTCTACACACATTCATACTTTTCCGTCTTTCATGGGCATAGGCATGATGTTAGCTATCCAAGGTGGATAATCTACCACTGCCAAAAATGCTGCATCAAATTGCTTGAGGACTTCTTCTCGAATTTTGTATGACATGTTTGGACAAGTCCTTCTGAGCTTCTGTCTAACCGAAGAACAACCAGCTTTAAGAGGAAGTCTATGCACCACGATATTTGTATCCAAACCTGGCATGTCTCGATAAGAACATGAAATTATATCCACATACTCACGTAGGAGCTTGATCAGCCTTTCTTTAACACTTTCCTCCGAGGTTGCACCAAGCTTGATTTATTTTGAGTCCTTTTTAGTTCCAAGATTGATGGTTTCAATAGATTCCTGGTATGGTTGTATATTGTCAGCTTTCTGCTCTAATAACCTCGCCAATTCTTCAGAGAGTAAAAGACCTTCTTTATGTTCCTCTTAACCTTGGTTTATTGGTGCATCAATATCATATCAGATTGTAACAATATCATTATCGGTGCGTTTAGATGTGGATCTTTATATTTTATCATGTTTTGGTGCTTTTTAGAATGTGAAATTGGAAAGTGTGTATGAATAAAAGTATTTCCATTTTGAAAAGTAAAAGGAGAAATGCAAGAGAAAGGAATAGATTTTAATTGAATGCAAACACAACTTTATTAATTGAAAATATTGTTTGAAAATAAATGGGGGCCCTTACAAGCTACCCATATGCCTCGGGAGGGACATAGGTTTTTTTCACAAATAGAAAAATTACTTTGGAAAGAAACAGATCTCTGGAATCTCCACAGTTGTCCAATTTTTGAGCTCTTCGCCTGGAGCACATTCTCGGATGAGGTTAGATTCCCCTTTGTTGTTTTCTTTGTTGGATATCATTGACACTTTCCCACCATGCTCTACTCCTTTGTTGACGAAATGTTTTTGATGGGGGGAAACTACCCTTTGTTGTTCTCATTAGCCTTTGACGGTCGATAGCCTAAACCAAAGCAATCTTTCTTCTCAGGTATCTCCAGAAGCTTTCCCAGTTTCTTGATTTTCTCCACATGTAGGGTTACCAGTGTAGCGACTTCTAGGACTTGGAATGGCGTTGCCACACTATCTTCGTCCACACTGATATATCTGTAGGACTCTAAGTTTCTTACAAACATATCTTTTTATCCTTCGATCACAACCAACTTTCCTTCAACAAAGAACTTATATTTTTGATGCAGTGTTGAGGTAACAGCCCCTGCAGCATGGATCCAAGGTCGCTCGAGAAAGCAAGTATATGTTTGTTCTATATCCATTACCTGAAATTTGATAGAGAACATATGTGGTCCGATCTTTACAGGGAAATCTACTTCTCCAAACACAGTACTTTGAGAACCATCTAAAGTTTTAACCACCATAGAACTTGGTCTTATGATAATGTCGTCCATTGTGAGTTTCATCAGGTTGGTCTTTGGTAGCACATTGAGGGAAGAACCAGTATCAGTGAGTACCCTGGATAAGCTAGTTTTCCCTATTTGGATTTAAATGTGCAACAACTTTTTGTGAGCTCTGCCTTGTGGTGGTAATTCTCTATCATTGAAGCATATGTGTGATCCTGATGTTAGATTAGCCATGACTCCATCAAATTGGCTTACTATGATCTTCTTTGTAACGTGCGGGTAACTTAGAATTTTCATCAGAGATTCTCGGTGTGCCTCTGAATTGATCAGTGATGAGAGTATTGAAATTTTGGCCAGGGTTTGGTGTAGTTAATCCACTACCCTATAGTCAATCTTCTTGATCATTTTCAAGAATTCTCCAGCCTCTTGATCAGTGAATATCTTGATCGGAGGTTTTTTCTCTTGACTAGTTTCAGCCTCAGTTTTTCCCTTATCTTTAACCATAATATTATCCTTCTTTTGTTGCTCGGGACCATATATCCAACCACTACGCGTCATGCCCCCTGTTCCTACTATATTTGTAACTACATGGCTTGGCTTGTTGATGGTTCACATTTCTTCTTCTGTTCATGGATTTAACCATAATATTATCCTTCTTTTGTTGCTCGGGACCATATATCCAACGATTATGGGTCATGCCCCCTGTTCCTGCTATATTTGTAACTACAGGCCTTGGCTTGTTGATGGTTCACATTTCTTCTTCTGTTCATGGATATAGACAGTAGTTTCATACTCCATGGTACGACTTTATAACTTTCATAAGGGGTGGGAGATGGACCCCTGATCACCATTGTACTTTTCAGAAGCATTGGTATCGTTACAGGTATTTTTTGTTAAAATTGGCTCTCCACACGGAATAACAAGTGGTTTCTTTACAGAACTTGGACCTTGGCAAGGAATCACCAATGGTCTTCTTGTATTTCCATGGATTGTAGCTACAAATCCTTCTTCAAGGTCATGCCTGAATTGAACTACCCCTTGATCAATCAATTTCTTGAAAGTGTTTTCAGAAGCGTCATTATGTTCCAATAGGAAACCATGTTCCAATAGATGTTCCTTCAAGATATCTATCGGAGCCTTTACTCGTTGAGCTACTTTATAATCAGTTACTATTTCGATTGTGTTCCCACCTAGACCTCCATGTTGAGGCATGGGGTTCGTCTTGATATTTGGTTTATCAAAAGTGATATCTTGAGAATCTAACAATTCTTGAACTTTGTGCCTGAAGGCCCAACATTTCTCTATGGTATGTCCTGGAGAATTGGTATGATACTCATACTTTGTATTTGCATCATATTTTAGTGAGAGTTCCCCAATTGGAGAAGCGAGTGGCTTCATCTATACCAAGGATGCCTTGAGTAAGTGTTACTGTAATTAACTGTGTGGCATAGGGAGAGCGTTAAATCTTCTCTGAGGCCTTTCAAACCTATTTTGTTGTTGTTCTCATGGGATCACCAATGGTTGCAGTGCCCTTGGATATGATGCGACAACATTAGTTTCTCCTTGCTTCTTTTTCGAGAAGTTAGAACCAAGCTTCTTTGAGCTGTAAGGAGTACTTGATGACGCCCCTTGTATCTTTCCATTTTTCACACCTGCTTCAATTATTTCACTAATTGTCACCAAGTCGGAGAACCTTGAGGAGAAATTGCCTACCATCACCAAATGTCGACCAATTCTTTTTCATGGAGTGGTGGTTTTACACGGGCTGGCATTTCTCTCCACCGTTGCACATACTCTTTGAAAGACTTATCTTTCTTTTGAGGCAGATTCTGAAGCTGCATGAAATTAGAAGCCATGTCCAAGTTATACTAGTATTGTCTTAAGAAGGCATTTGCAAGGTTTTCCCATGATTAGACATGTGCTCTCTCCAACTGCATATACCAATCTAGGGATGCCTCACTCAGGCTATCTTCGGAGCAGTGGATCATTAGTTGATGATTGTGGGCATCAACATGCATATTCCTGCAGTACATTCATAGATGGTTCTTAGACACGTGAGTCCCTTATCAATAGAAGACTTATCACAATGATCATCATTTACTCAAGACTCTGGGAGTTGGGACAATGTCCAAGCCTCCCATGAATCCCTATAACTTCCATGAGATTATCCCCACAGAGTAATCTTCACAAGTTCATACATTCCCCACAATTTCCCCGACAGATCGCTCAGGAGGATAAAGGAGTATGATCTACTTCCCAGTAATGCCACCAACCTACAGAGTTTCGACCAATACAATTCATAGAAGTTCTCTTCCCCAACTGATTTTATTCCTCCTAGATTTCAAAACCCCTGCAGGTCTCTACTCTCTAGCAGGGTTCATTTCCTCGACAAGGGAGTTTCCTCAACAGAGTATTGCTCCGTCGACAGGGTTTATTTCCCAAACATGGTTAATTTCCCCAACAAATTATCATCTCCCCGGCTTAATTCTGCTACTGAGATGGCCACGAGTCACCAAAAATATTCCTCTCCCTAGTAAAAGTTTCCACTATCCCCAAAGAATTGCTGCTGAATCTAAAATTGGGCCAAATAACAATCAACTTTATCCTCCCCAGACAAGCCGGAAGGTTATCCATCTCTTATATCCCCAGTCACGGTATGAACTCCCCAATAGAGCGAGGAATACCAAAGTTTTTAACTCTTCTCTCCCAAGAAGAAATCAGCATTCCCTAGTGGAGTTTCCTACAACAGAGAGTCGGAATCCCCAGCGGAGACAATCCCTATATGATCGAAGATACACATACACTTCATCCCTAACAACAGTCATGGATTTATCTTCCCCAGACAAAAATGCTTCTTGAGTTTACAAAAACACTTCGACAACATTTCACATTCATACATCATTTACAAATGTCATAGCATATGCATACAAAACACATATAACACAATCTCATTTATTTTAAGAACATCATTCTGCAATGCATTTCATACATCATGACATTGCATACAACTAACTCTTTACCTTTTCAGAAAAATATCAATCAATAGACAAACATCATTAACTACTGGTATGACCAGACAGTCTTCTCAAAGACAATATCTTCTTGCTCAGCTTAGATCGAGCGTAGATCTATTATGATACTTCTCTGAGTTAAAATAGAGCTCGGATGTCTTCTGGCTTAGTTTAAATCACGCCAAGATTTATTCTGATACTTCTTCCATTTGAAGACGGTCGTAGACATTTTCTGACTCAGATTAAGTCAAGCATGGATTTATTCTGATACTTCTTCTAGATTAAGTCAATCATAAATATTTGTTGGCTCAGTTTAAATCAACCATAGGTTTTATTATGATACTTCTTCCAGTAGACATTCTTCTGGCTCAGCTTAGGTCGAGCGTAGATCTATTCTGATACTTCTTCCAGTTGAACACCCTTTTCTGGCTCAAATTAAATCAACCAAAGATTTATTTTGATACTTCTTCCAGACAAACTCAAGCATAAATATATGCTGCCTCAGTTTAGATCAAGCATAGATCTATTCTGATACTTCTTCCGGTAGACTTGCTTTTGGCTCAGCTTAGATCGGGTGTAGATCTATTCTGATACTTCTTCCAGTTGAAGACATTTTATGGCTCAGGTAAAACTGAGTATAGGTTTATGTATGATACTTCTTCCAGATAAAAACGAGCATAAATATCTTTTGGCTCAGGATAAATCGACCAAATATTTATTCTGATACTTCTTCCAGCGAATCTTTTTCTGGCTCATATTAAATCGACCAAAGATTTATTCTGAAACTTCTTCCAGTTAAAGACAAAGAGAACTCTTCTGGCTCATATTAAATCGACCAAAGATTTATTCTGATGCTTCTTACAGTCGAAGTCAGGCACAAACATCCCCTGGCTCAGATTAAATCGACCATAGACTTATTCTGATACTTCTTCCAGTTTGAAGTCAACAGTTACTTCGGATGACATCTATAAGCCCATCTCCGACGACTCTCCGTCACCTCTCCAAATGGCATCTATAAGCTCATTCCCGGTACAATCAACCAACGGCGTTACCTCTTGCACAAGAGAGTGAAAATATCTGGGCACTTAAGTGTTCAATCATCTTCTACCTTCAAGTCACGAATGGTAGACATGTCAATCTAACTCTTCAGGTTTAAGAAGATTGAACAGGGAAGTTGTTGTACCCCAAAATTTACCCTATTCATTTAGACATTTTTTGCTTATATTTCATCATTACATACACGCATATCATTGGTTCTATGGTTATGGGATCAAGGTATGTTTATCAAGCCTCGTCAGGTTACAAGTAACGTTTATTTCTCCAATGGATGTTCTCGGAGTATTTTCGTGTCGAAGATCAGTTCGTCGTTTCGCAACGATTCGGGGTTCAAAGATTCACAAGTCTAACTCGACGCGTCATATTCAGGTGTTCTTTCACCAAGATATACCTGATAACATATTATCAAATTCAAGTTCGTATCAAGAGTAAATTCTTTAAAGAAGGTCTCTGAATGTGCGAGTTTTCTCGAAGATATGTGGTAAAAAAGTGTGCTGAAAGTGCAGTTATTACGCATTAAAAATTCATAACTTGAAGCCCGTGGGTCGCTTGGAACCCGTTCTGGTGGCGAAAACTCCGACTTGACGTAATATACATTTTTATCTCTCACAGATGGAAGCCAATTTCGATCAGAAGATCTTCAAAAATGCAGATTTATCAAGTATTTTCGTACAGAACATTTGTGACAGAAGTTTATCTATGTCATGTTCAGAAAAATCATAACTTGGTCGATTTTCATCGTATCGAGCTGGTTCTAGCGCCAAAATTTCATAAATTGAGTTGGCTACGTTTACACAGGAGGTTCCAAGTTCGATCAATATATAAAACGTCTTCGTTTTTCACCCAGAGTGCACGTGACGCGCCGAAAATCCTGAATGCTGAATATCATTTCATCTAAGTCGAAACTTCAAAAATTCATAACTCGGTCAATTTTTATCGGCTCGGGCCTATCTATTTACACAAGGTCACTGACTTATAGATCTATAATTTTTCTTCCAAAGTAGAGACCAGGTTCCGCTCCGATCAATACCAGTTTTTTATTGAAGAACGTGTCAGAGTTGACACTAGAGCCCAAAATTATGTTGTTTGAGGCGAAACTTCAAAAATTCATAACTTATTCACCATTTATCCGATTGAGCCCATTTTTAAACAGGTGTTTGTTCTTGATGTAGGCTACATTTCTTTTTTCACATTTCAACTTCAAAAATTGAACTGAGGTCCCTGCGAATTTGCCTGGAACGTGTCAAACTCAAGCGAATAAAAATCTGCACTATTGCTTGTGGTTATTGGAGGCCTAATTGTACATCCAAGACTCATATGTTTGCCCTAATTTCCACTATATAACTTCATGCTTTTCATGAAAACGGACACGAAAAAAAACCTTGCCACAAATTTGTCAAAATATCAAATTCTTTCAAGAACCTTAGAAATCTTGAAATCCTTGTTACAAACCCTTGTCACTTCAAGCCATCTCATTCACTTTCACAAACCAGAAGGGTAAGGCTGATTCGATCTCCATGATCAAAAGGGTGTAGAAGTATTTATACATGTCATATCAGTTTAACATTAAAAATTTTCATACATTTATTTTCTTTGTATTTCATGGTATACTAATTTGTTTAATGTGTTCATGAGATTCAACACTATAGGTTTGGACCATCGTAATGGTCCCATGCAGATTTATTACAAAACACACAAAGGCCAGATCATAACACCAACTAATGCATGGTTGAATAGCAAAGTTTGCCTAGAAAAGGCTAGAAGGGCATGGGTTCAAGACACACCCCTATTGGTTTTGGTTTTTTTCCATTCTATTTATATTTTTACCTATTTTCCTTCTTTTTGTTTAAAACTTTTTTCATAAAACCTAACATTTTTCACAAACCTTTGATTTTTCATAATAAACTCAAATAATTAATTTTAGGTTTTTAATTTAATTTTAGATTTTAATTTAAATTTTGATTCGACATCCACCCCTGACATTTTATTGTTTGTTTTTTATTTCTAACCAATTTGTCTTTTCCAACCCTAAATTCATCTAACCATAAAACACAAACCTTTTTACAAGCATATAATATTTTTTTTAATTAATTAGTTTTTAGATTTTTCATCATCAACCTTTTTTAATTAATTTAATTAATCAATTATTTTGTTTATTAAAATTAATTAGTTTTTAGGTTTTTCATCATCAACCTTTTTTAATTAATCAATTAATTTTTTTAATTAAAAATTAATTAGTTTTTAGGTTTATTTTAATCATCATAAGAAAAAACTTTTTTCATAAAAAAAATCATCAAACAATTTCTCCTTTTCACTTTTTCGCGCACTTTATTATTTTCCATTAGTTTTTTCTATTATGTAATTGTTACGGAATGTAATAGTTTAAATTAGGATTTTTGTTTTCTTTCTTTCCCCAAGTTTTTATGGTTTGTATCTCCCTTCTCGAAGCCTTGTAATAGTTTAGATTTTGAATTCAATACACTATTCACACACTTGCACCTCTAGGGTGACCTCTCTTGTTGCCTCAGAAAAACAATGGTCATGTCCCCCTAACGTATGGATACCATTAGCAAAGTCCCTTAGTCATAAATCATCATAAAGATCTTGTCCCTCGATGTTGCCTGACAGTCCCTTCAAAATTGCTAAAGGTATCCCTACATGTTGATTTCAATGACCATAAAGACGACCCTACGCCTGTCCCTCATACATCTAATGATAGGGCTTCCTACTAACTAATGGTAGGATATAATTATCTAAAGGAAGAGGAAAATAACGCGAAATACTTTTGAGTAAGGGTAGAATATTGTTAGTCGCTTGCTCACACAAAACATCTTTTTCACACCCCACACTTTCAAAAACATTTTCAAAATGATTTATCAACACTCTTGAGGACTGATACAAGAGTTATCATACAGCAAACTACCTTGATATTTGGAATTTCAAAACTAACAAACAAAGTGCGCAAGCGATTAAGATCTCGTAGATAACTACAGATTAAAAGGGTGCTAACACCTTCCCTTTTCATAACCTACCCCCCGTATTCAGAAAATTTTCAAAGGTCTTTCCTGTTCTTTTCACCCTTTCCTTATTGGATAAAAGAAAAGTCGGTGGCGACTCTTTCTATCCGCGACATTTGCAATAAAATGCAAAACAAACTAGTAAAGTCAGTTCTCCCACCGTATGACACAGGGTAACATTATGGTGAAATTATGAAAGATATTCTTAGTAGGTAGGTTCCTAGTTTCTTCCTACAAATATTCTACCCTCCCCAAAAGAGTGGATTCCTTAAGGGTTTTATGGATAACACCAACGGAAAAAAACACAAGGGTCTCCCTTAGGTGGAGCCTCTTTTTAGATCTAGACTTTCATCTCTTAGGTCATTCAACGTCTCACCATGATATTTTTTTTGGTTATACAAAGATTCATTGGCCAAGTCCAAAAGTTCTACCTCCAAGAAATTCTAGCCCTCTAAAGGATATTCCTTGGAACTCAACCGACTCTAGGTGAAGTCGTCGCAAAAATCTCATAGAGATGTTAAACCCCCTTGACCAATTGATAGTCCTTACTCTCTCTCTCTCTCTCTCACTCTTCCTCCCTCTCTTCCACCACTACCTCTCTGTCGAAACCCAAATTTTCCCTACCTTTTTTATCGTGTTTTCAAAATTAAAAATACAAGAGAAATGTCTTAATTAAGGACGGTCCAGAAATATCTGATGGCTCATTCTTAAATCCAAGTCAACCAGAGGGTGTATTTAATTCAGGAGAGTGGGGCTTTCAAAATCAGAAAGACCCATGTATCTGTATGCCCATTTACGAAGCATGTTGGACAATGGCCCATGAGATTCGAGTATGGAAAGTTATTGCAGAAAATTTATTAAGTTTAAGTATGATAAAGTCCATTTAGGTTTTGTTGTTGTTAAAAGTTTAAATTGCAATATACATGTCCATTTCAATTGGCCTATTTTCATTGGTCATTAAATAGCAAAGAGGGGGTGTACGCAACAAATTGGGAAGGCCTAATAGAGATGAACCGGGCCCATTGGATTACTGATTTATTTCAAGCATTACCTTGATTAAATATTTTACAGGCTCATTAACAACTTCTAAGATGGCCCCATTTGGGCATTTGTGGAAAATTTATCCGATTCTTATTATTATTTTTCTGTGTTACTAATTAATTTACTTTACAAATTATTAGTAAATTTAACAAAAAAACATTTTATTACATAAATAATTAAGAATTGTTGTTTTGGGTAAGGATCTGTTGGATCATTGGGTTAAAGGAAAATTAAGGCCCAATCCCAAGTACAAAAAAAAACGTGTTATTGAAACAGCTGGGTAGAAATGTTTTTTTTTCAAATACAGTTCAAAAGCCCAGTTGGTAAATAGCGCAGGGCCCAGTTGAATTAACTTCTAGCAAATGATGTATCATTTTGTAAAGCAGAAATGACACACGTTTTGGCATTAACAGCCACGGTTACAATTAAACCCAATTAGACCATGATTTTTGCAAAACAACATGTACTGTTTAGATTCCAATTGAAATCGAATCAAATACTACTAAAAAAACAGATCTTTTGCAGTTAACATAAATATACAGAATATGAATCACATTCAATCAAGTGTGCAAATTCAACAAATTCGAAAATCAATATCAAATCAGTTTACAAGTCCAAATCCAAAATTGTTGAATTAAAAACAAATCTAATCTTGTACAGAAGAAAATCTCAGAAATATACAGAATGAATCAAATCATACAATCTGATTATAGAGCAAATCAAGAACGAATCGGATATTACATAATGCAGTGATTTCTAAATCAATTACAAATCCCTAATTGCTAATCTCCTAAATCTACGCTAACTGTAACGACAACAATAACCGTAAAAACCCTAACTATAAAAGAGAAGATAGGTCGGAGAAAAAAGAAAGGAAAACAGGGAGACAGAAATTTTGATGAACCCATGTCGTTGGAGATCCAGAAGAAAAAGTTATTAGAGTCTCCAGATCAGAAACCCTAATCACCCTTGAACATCACCGCCGTCGACCACCTCACCGTCCGCCACGCCTTCAATATCTCCACCACCATCTCATCGGCCACAACCTTCAAACTCCATAGAACCTGTAAATCAAAGAATACGGAGAAGGATTAGTTCCAGGTCCAGAAATCTTGAAGAACTCAGAGAAAGCAAAATCGCGACAATGTAAGGAACTTAGCTCTTTTCTTTTATTTGTTGGGGTAGTTGTAAGACAAAGGGCTCGGTCAAGCTTAAGGCGCCGCCGCGGGGAGAGTTGGTAAGGTTAGGGTTAGGAGAGAAGTAGAAAGGGGTCTGGGGGCTGTCAACAAGAGAGAGAGAGAAGGGCGAGAGACTGTAAAACAAAGAAAAATAAATAAAACCAATATATGTATTATACCAATCCCGTACGCGCTAGCTTATCTTAGTTAACATAGTCCTTTAACATCATCTATATGATTCACATCAGACGGCCACAGGCCAAGTCACACGGTAAATTCGTATACCTTCTCCGCATACGATCATGCAGACCCCCTCCAACTTTGTAGTGGGCCTGAGCCCGGTGCTTTCTACACTACCCTTCGCCCTAATTACTGAAACGTAAAACGCAATGCACCCCCCCTTCTGAATTCATGTTTGGGCTTAACCCAGATTGTTTTCCACACCCCCTATTTTTACTTAATGCATGAAAATTCACCCTATTGTCTAATTAATCATTTCCTATTTTTCTATAATTCTTATATTTTTAATCTTATTTTCTTTTTATGTTATTTATTGCTATTTTATAATAATTACTATTATTATTAATATTAATTTTTTATTAATATTTTACATGTTTATTATTATATTATTATTTAATATCATATATAAATACTTTGTATTTATCATGCAAATAAATTATTTTATTTAGAATTCATGAACATATTTTTTATATTATTGCATGAAATCTTTTTTTATCATGCATTAATCAATACTTTTTGAAATTAATATTATTAAAAAACACAAACAAATCTCAAACTATTTTCGCGAATAAAACTAAGCTAATCAACAGTCTTTTTTGCAAATGGGT